>CM029019.1:37700889-38900889 GCA_016801055.1 Panax notoginseng
TATTATTTTATTAATTTAGTCTGCTTTGACGTTCTAAGCATTTTCCTATAAATAGGGTGCTTAGTTAGAATTGAAAATTACACCAGAATCAGAAGTTTTCTCTCTCTATAATATCGAGTGTATTTTGTGAGTATTTAAATACTTGAGAGTTGCTATTCAGTACAAGTTTCCTTCAGCTTTATATCCGATATTCCAGTCAGAAGTACTGTTCTTTTGAGGTAAAGGATGTTATTTTTTTCGTAAATGATGTTATTTTTTTCAATATCATTATACCAAAATATTGGCATGAATTTTATTATAAAATTTTTACCTTTTCATGTCGAGATTACTACTCACGTATACAGTACTATTCACGTATACGGCACTATTCACGAATACGGCACTATTTAGAGTACTATTCATGAAGTATGATTTTACTTGTGAAATTTCTACCTTTTCGTGTCGGAGTTACTATTTATGTATATGACATTATTCACGTATACGATACTATTCACAAATACGACACTATTCACATAAAAATAAAATTTTTTTTTCTTTGTCCAAGATGTCTATTATGGTTACTATCTTTGATTGTATCCATGTTGTGATCTTTATTCTTGAATTTTATTCCACTATAGTTTATTACGGAGTATTTTTGAACTTGGATTATCTAAAGTACGAATCCCTAATTTTTGTTCTTTTATCTCACTGTATTCGTTTCTTTAAAATATTTTTCATCATCCTCAGTCCTAAATGGTGATATAATTGAATTTCTTTGGCCTGTAGTGCAAAGATGAATGATTATCTGATGAATATCTTTAGCTCGTAGTGCAAAGATAGATAAGTGTTGAGATGAACATGACCAACTGGTGATACAAATGAATATCTTTGGCATGTAGTACAAAGATGAATATTTGATTCAAGATGTATATTGATTGATGTTACAGGAATAAAATATTGATGATGGACTTTTAAATCATAGAAGATAGTAGATTTCATTCTCTACTTAACTCTTTTAATGAATTGTTATTTTCGCTGCGAATATTGATCTAAAACTGGTTGTCAATTATATTTTGTCTGATTTATTGAAGGCTAACGATAATTTGTTGTATATTATCTTAGTCAAAATATTCTTTATTGGACTATTTGAGCTCACCCTTTTTCTTTTTGTTACATTTTCTTCTCAGGAGGCGAGAATATAGCGGGAACTAGTCGGGGTGTGGAGTGATGTTCTAAGTCAGTTGTTTTAACAGTCCTCACTATTTTGTAAAATAGTGTATCAATGATTATAATGAGGACTTATTTGAGTTTGAATACTGTCTAGAAGACAATATTTGTATTTAAACTCACAGCATATGTGTTGTTGTATTTTGCACGATATTGTAATAATGAAGTTGTAGTTATTTTCTATACCATGTATTTGGTGACTCAAAATGGGTGATGTATACCTATTTTGGGAGCGTCACAAACATATTTTACATAGTAACTCCAACGTAAAAAAAATGGATATTTTAATATTTTAGTAGAGTGTCATCTTTTAAGTGGAAATAATTAAGACAATGTTCATTACATTAGTTATTCTAATGCACCAAAAGTTCATTTTCCAATGATACTTAAATAATTCAATATTATAGACTCAAAATACTGACAACCAGATCGTTCCCAAGAAAGAGGGGCCCTTCCGTATAAACGGCGCGAAATTAACTAACCCCTTTCCTCGACAGAACTTCTAGACATTGTCAATAATGCTAACTAGTTTAATAATATTATATCAAATAATTTAAGTTACTGTGTCGTAATATTGATTTAATAATATAAAATAATGTGCAGATGTTACTGTAACAATTATTGAATCAATAATATGAGATATTATGTAGTAACTACTGTGATAATTATTGAATGAAATTGTGACACCCCCAAATCCGGGTACTTCATTCCCACAAGATTTGGTGCTCACTATCCAAAACAATCACATCCAACTACCCGTAATCTAGGATAAAGACATAAAATAACTTAAACAATAATCCTCCCCATTAAAGGGTTACATCAACTTAAAACAAATCCAGATAATCTAACCTTAAATTATTACATAAGTTTGCGGAATACATCACATAAACAAATAAGTCTCATAACATAAATTATTTCAAATAAAATAATCCAAGTCTTCATCACTTGGTAGCTTTGCCTTTGCCCTTACTAGTGCACGGCCCGTCTGATCTTTCAACCTTAGCTGCAACGTTTTATATGCAAGAGTGAGCAAACAAGTGCTCACAAATATAATGATAACAATAATAACATCATAAAATAGACAATGAATACTGAATAATGTAGAACTCGATCTTTGAATCAAGATTAGAAAGTTAGATTGATTTATATATTTCAGGGTCTCAAGACCACTAAATATGTCCCAGGTTATTAAGTATTTCTACTTTAACCTTTAACAGTCGTTAGATTATCTAGACATTTCTTCTCGTAATTAGGGGGATCAACCCTTCATACCACGTATTGTGCACAAATATCTTAACACTAACGTGTAAATATTCCCCTATAATAGGGTTGTTCATCTCAGTTTGACTTAGGATTTCCGCACTAAAGAAAGTTTAGTTTGGATTAGCTTAATAATGGTTCTAGAATTTTAGAACGCTCATTCACTAACCATTTTATGGTTCGATAAAATAAAATGACATTGAACTACAAGGTTTGAATCAAAGATTGACTCACAATAATATACAATTGAATAAAGCATTGTATATTCAATGTACTATCTTCAAAAGAATTAGAAAGTTTTGTATGAATTAATGATCAATTTAAGCTTTGCATTAACGAGAATCAATGGATAAGAACTTGAACAGTTATAATCACAATATTAACAAGTTTAAGATTAGAAAACTTGCTCAATGAAAAGTAGGGTTTAGAAGCTTGCGTAATAATAAACAAGATAGGGTTAAAGAACTTGCTCTTATGTAGAGAATTAAGGTTTAGGAACTTGCCTCGAGCGTAAGCTATACAACATTAACCCTACATATATCATTAGAATCGCAGTACCGATTAGTTACACTAACATTAACCCTATATGTTTAGTTCTCATTTAAATCCAACTTGTTAACATAATTTAAGTTCTGAATTTTAAATTAATATCACATCACCAATCTGAAATCATAAGTCTACCATAGCAACATAACTCTTAAACCACATCTCAAGACTTAAACAATTTAAAGTTAAAGTTTTTCACAACTTATTAACTTTATAATTTGAAATCATCGAATACAAGTTTACAATCTATTTTAGAACCTCATTACATGTTTAACACATAATCATGCACATTATGTGACGCCCCCAAAATAGGTCCACACAACCCATTCTAAGTCGTCAAATACATGGTACAGAAATAACTACAAACTTCATTATTACAATTGTCGTGCAAAATACGACAACACATATGTTGTGAGTTTAAATACAAATATTATTTTCTAGACAATATCCAAACTCAAATAAGTCCTCATTACGATTATTCATACACTATTTTACAAAATAGTGAGGACTGCTAAAATAACTGTCTGGACCCATCACTCCACACCCCGACTAGTTCCCGCTATATTCTCGCCTCTTGATAAGAAAAATGGAACAAAGAGAAAAAGGGTGAGCTCAACTAGCCCAGTAAAGAATATTATGACTAAGATAATATAAAACAAATTATCGTTAGCCTTCAATAAATCAGATAAAATATAATGGACAACAAGTTTTAGATCAATATTCGTAGCAGAAATAACAATTTGTTAGAAGAGTTAAGTAGAGAATGAAGTCTATTTTCTTCTATGATTTAAAAGTCCATCATCAATATTTTATTCCTGTAACATCAATTAATATCCATCTTGAATCAAATATTCATCTTTGCACTACGGGCCAAAGATATTCATTCGTATCTCCAGTTGGTCATGTTTATCTCAACACCTGTTCATCTTTGCACTACGGGCCAAAGATATTCATCATGTAATCATTTATCTTTGTACTAAAGGCCAAAGATAATCAGTTATATCATCATTTAGGACTGAGGATGATGAAAAATATTTTAAAGAAAACGAATCTAGTGAGATAAAAGGACAAAGATTATGAATTCGTACTTTGGTTTATCCAAGTTCAAAAATACTCTACAATAATCAATTGTGGAGCAAAATTCAAGAATGAAGATCAAAACATGGATACAATCAAAGATAATAACCATAATAGACAACTTGGACAAAGAAAAGAAAATTTAATTTTTCTGTGAATAGTGCCGTATACGTGAATAGGAACTCCGACACAAAAAGGTAAAGATTTTACAAAAAAAAATATACTTCGTGAATAGTACCGTATTCGTGAATAGTACCGTATAAGTGAATAGTGTCGTATAAGTAAATAGTGTCGTATACGTGAATAGTAACCTCGACATGAAAAGGTAAAAATTTTATAATAAAATTCATACCAATATTTCGGTATAATAATATTGAAAGAAATAACATCATTTACAAAAAAAATAATATCCCTTACCTCTAAAGAACAGTACTTCTGACTGAAATATCAGATATAATATTGAAAGAAACTTGCACTGAATAACAACTCTCAAAGTATTTAAATACTCACAAAAATACGCTCGATATTATAGAGAGAGAAAACTTCTGATTCTGGTGTGATTTTCAATTCTAACTAAGCACCCTATTTATAGAAAAATGCTTAAAATGACAAAGCAGACTATTTAATAAAATATATATATATATATATATATATATATATATATATATATATATATATATATATATATATATAAAAGTTTTCTACGTACACCTCCTTGACCAATTTATCAGCACTCCACAAGTGGAGCCCACCAAATTCAACAAATTTCACAACAACAAAAAGAGGGGCCCACTTATATTTTTTTTAAATATTTATTTTCGAAACTTCAATAATTCATAATAAATAGCCCTTTTATCAGAAAAATACGAATTTTATGTCCATTTCATAGAAAATTTAATTCTCTCCAACTTTGTAGAAGAAAGTTTTTTCAAATTCCAAACAAAAAATGACCGAAATCCATATACGGATGTTTTTTAATATTTCCATTCCGACAAAATACTGATAAAATTCCTCAGCATTAATTCCTTCATTTATATCCACATAAAAATAAATATTTTCTTATCATATAAATTAATAATTAATTATTCACAAATAATATTACAGAATCACAATAATGAAAATCAGGTCGTTCCCAGGAAAGAGGGGGCTTTTCGATAAAGATTTCTCCTTACTGGCGTGCAATTAGGTGACCAAACCCCTTTTCTAGATAAAACTTCCTTAGACATTGCCAATAATACTATCTAATAATATTATTTAAATAATATGAATTATTGATCTGATAATGAAAAATATTATGCAATGACAATTATTGAAATAACAATAATATAAAATATCAACGTTGCAATTATTGAATCAATAAAATAAAATATTGAACAATAATTACTGTAACAATTATTGAGTAGTGCCTTCTTACGTAAGAATCAATAATCCAAAAATATTGTGCAATACCGTGTGATACTGTGCAATACCGTGTGATACTGTGCAACCACGCGTATTACTATATTTTAACTACCAGGTATTTCAACAGTGTTAACAGTAACAACTACGCCGTTATTTTTAGAAAACACATTCTTGTCATTTTCTTTATCCGATAGTTTTCCGTTATGGGACCCATAAATGGCTGCGCCATCGTATGAATATTTTCCGACAGAAAGAATATTCCACGACCAAACGAATATTCCCCGACAATAATGAATATTTTATAACCACTTACTTATTTTGCAAAATTTGAACATTTCACCCATAACCAAAGCATTATATCAAATTAACACCTTATTATTCAAAATAATAATTAGAGAAAATTTAATTTTATTAATAAAAAGTTGGGGTCTTACAACCTCCCCTCTTGATGAAATTTCTTTCTCGAAATTGACGTACGTACTTGATGTTTCGAAAAGGTGAGGATATCTCATTTTCATTTCTGATTCCAACTCCCAGGTCATTTTCTCCATAGCATGGTTTCTCCACAAAACTTTGACTTCTGGTATAACCTTTGTGCGTAGTACATGCTCCTTTCTATCCAAGATCTTGACAGTTACTTTCTCGTACGTTAAATCTTCGGTTATCTCGTCTGGTTCTAACTCAATAATGTAGTTTGGGTCTTTCACATATTTACGAAGCACGAATATGTGAAGCACATTATAAACATGAGACATGCTTGGAGGTAATGCGAGTCTATATGTCACATTTCCTACTCAGTCAAGAATTTTAAATGGACCAACAAATCGTGGATTGAGTTTTTCTCTCTTCTCAAATCTTGTAACTCCCTTCTATGGAGCAACACGTAACAATACATGATCCCCAATATTAAATTCCACGACCTTTCGATGAAGATCCGCATAACTCTTTTGTCGATCTTGTGCCGTTTGTATACGTTGTCAGATCATTTGGATCTTTTCGGTAGTCATACGTACCAACTCCGGTCCCAACAACGTTGCTTCTCCCACCTCTTCCTAGCATACTGGAGAGCGTCACTTTCGTCCATACAATGCTTCGAATGGAGTCACACCTATACTTGCCTGATAACTGTTGTTATAGGAGAATTCCACCACTGGTAGGTACTTATCCCAACTCCCTTTGAAATCTAGGACACAGAGTCTTAATAGATCTTCAAGAGTTTGAATAGTCCTTTTTGATTGCCCGTCCGTTTGAGGATGGTATGCCGAACTGAATCATAAATCCATGCCCATAGCTTTCTGCAAACTAACCCAAAATCGTGAAGTGAATCTTGGGTCACGATCTGAAACTATGGATATTGGCATGCCATGCAATCTCACAATCTCATTCACGTACATACGAGCAAGACGTTCAAGGGAATAAGTCTCCCGTATCGGCAAGAAATGAGCAGACTTGGTTAATCTATCTATAATAACCCAAATCGCATCTATGCTTGAGAAATCTTGGGAAGACCTGTAACGAAATCTATGATAATGTGTTCTCACTTCCATTTTGAAATCTCAAGTGGTTGCAATAGACCCTTTGGCACTTGATGCTCCACCTTTACACATTAACAAGTTTAAACACCTCGAGATAAACTTCACGATCTCTCTCTTCATATTGTTCCACCAAAATGTGTGTCGAAGATTATGATACATTTTGAAACTCCCAGGATGGATTGCAAACGGTGTGTTATATGCCTCCATCATGATTCTATGCTTTAAGTCAGAATCGTTAGGAACACAAAGTCTGGAGTTGACTCGAAGTATTCCTTCTTCATCGATTCTTGGTTTTGGAATTGCACCTTCTTGCACTTTCTTCTTCATACGCATCAGCTCCAGTTCTGTAGCTTAAGAAGCTTTAACTTTATCGATTAAAGTCAGTCCTACTCGTATATTTGACATCATCATGTGGGTCGCTGGAGTCTTTAACTCTATCTTCATCCTTTGCAAGTCATACCAAATGGGCCTTTGCGTTGATAATATCACACTCGTACCCGCATATGATCTTCTACTCAATAAGTCAGCTATTACGTTTGTAAAACCCTAACTTTTATAAATAAAGATGAATTTTCTATAAATATCATTTTTGAATATTATGGAGTTAATTTGATAAAATGTTATAGTTGTGGGTAATATTTATAAATTTTGCAAAGTACGCAAATTGTTATATAATATTCGATTGGTCGGGAAATATTCATTTTAACAGGAATATTCGTACAATGGCACAATTATTGGTGGACCCCACAACAGAATTATTGTCGGATTGAGAAAACGACAAAAATATTTTATTAAAAATAATGGCGAAAGTTTTACCATTGATACTGTTGAACTACTCGATAGTAAAAGTACAGTAAGACGTGTGGTTGCATAGTAGCACACGGTATTAATTATTAATGCTTATGTGAGAAGTCACTCAGTTTGATTCAATTATTGTCAGTTAATAATATGAATTATTTAGCGATAATGAAGTTTTGTTTTATTCGTATTATTAACGTAATAAAATAGAAACATCTTTTTATATAAAACAGAATACTTTATTAAAGTTATTCTATAAATAGAATATATTATATTTTATTTAAAAGATTTTTCTTTAAATATGGGCCGTCAGATTAAAGTAATCAATCTGGACCGTTCATGGATTAGTTACTATGCATTCCATTTTTCTATAAATAACAGCTCATTCCTTCATTATTTCTTACGAATTCACTGAACTCTAGAGAGAGAAACTATAGAGAGAAACTATAGAGAGAGAAGAATAAAAATATTCTGCTACTTAACTACTTCCTTATTTCAGTTCTTCTTTAAAACGGTAAGGGATATTATTTGTTGTACCTGTAAGGGGTGTTATTCTTTCTTATTCATGAAGAGAACTGTTGTTATTTCATTTTTTATTATTCTGTTGGAATAACCTGTATACGCGGTCTACCCTATACTTGGTGACATTCTATTATTATTCTGTTGGAACATCCTGTCTGTGTGTTTTACACTGGACCTAGTTCCGTCTTTATTATTATTCTGTTGGAATATTCTGTCTGTGCGTTTTACACCGGACCTGGTTCCATTATTTATTATTCTGTTAGAATAACATGTCTGTGCGTTTTACGTCGGACCTGGTTCCATTATTTATTATTCTGTTGGAATAACCTGTCTGTGCGGCCTATCGCATGCATGGTGATTTCATTTGTTATTCCATTCTTTATTATACTCAGTTGGTTAAGTTTTGACTTCTATACTCCATGAAATTTGTGGAATATCCTTGATAATTGCGTTTCATCCAGTATCTTTTCATGAAAATATTCTTCTAAGCATTTTTGAATTTTACTCCACAAAGCAGTATCATGTTGACAATTTGGACGTTGTTAATTCTTGGATAAATTAATTCTTGAACTTGTTTTATTGAATTCTTATATCATTGTCATCATCCTCATGTTTATAAAATGGTGAAAGTCATCTGTGGCCTGTAGTGCATGGATGGACTTGGTATGATTATGACCAGGGATTATTCGGTATAATCATGACCGTAATATTACAAATTATGTGGTAAAAGTCCTCATTGGCCCGTAGTGCATTGATGGACAGTTGTTGGCATGATCATGACCATTAATGAGTACACAAATATTCTTGGCCCGTAGTGCATGGATAATTGTGGTCGTGATACTAAAGAATATCCTTGGCCGTAGTGCAGGGATGATTCGATGATGTGGATTATTTTATTAAGCTGAGTCCCAGCGATAACAGTGTTGAAAAACCTTTTAAATCATAGAAGATAGTAGATTTTATTCTCTACTTGACTCTTTTAATGGATTGCTTGTTCCGCTGCAGTTAAACTTGGTGTTCGTTATATTTTATCAGTTTAACACTGTTGAAGGCTAATGATAATTTATTCTGCATTATCTTAGTCATAATATTTCTTACTGGGCTAGTTGAGCTCACCCTTTCTTTCACTGTTCTCTTCAGGAAATGAAAATATAGCTGGGACGAGTCGTGAAACGGAGTGATGGTCCAGAGGATAGCATTAGTAGTCTTCACTATTCTGTGAAATAGTGTGGTAATAATTGTAATGAGGACTCCGTTTGAGTATGGATACTCTTTAGTAGACAATATTTGTATTCAAACTCATAGTTATGTTTTGTCGTATTGTACACGATAGTTGTATTAGTAAGTTGTATTTGAATTCTGTACCATGTATCTGGCGACCCAAGATGGGTGATGTATACCTAATTTTTGGGGCGTCACAGTTGGTATCAGAGCTTAGGGATATGATCTCTGGCTAAGATGTGAGACTAGAACTAGGAGGGGAGAGACGGGAAATTCTTTCACTAGTATAACCTACCTAAGTTTATTTATTATTTAATTGGTTGGTCAGAGTATATTGATATATGTGACATGTTAATTAACCCTTGTTTTGTGGCAGTATTTGAAAATGGCAGCTGAAAATGTCAACAATGGAGTGAATGAGACCGTGGCACCTCTAATCACCAACCAGGATAATGTAATATCAGGCGAAGAAGAAATTAGAGATATCTACGTGGTAAGTGAAGAACTAATAGTTGCACCCGAGCTAGTGGCAGAGGTAGCAGCTGAGAGTGAGGAAGAAGAGGAACCTGAGGAGAATTGGTTAGAAGAAATTTATGATCAAAACTTAGAATGACAAAATCGTGTTCATGAGTTGGAAGAGCAGGCTGAAGAACGGCAGGTGGCCGTGGAGCAAAGAAATGTAACGATTCAAAATTGTGTTACCCGATATGTGATGCTCGAACAAAATCACGCTTTGGCAGAGTGTAAGATATTAAAGTTGGAATCTGAGAATTTAAATATCAAGGATCAGCTGAAAGAAGAAATAACTGAACGAGTGAGAATGAATGATGCGTGGGTAAAAGCCGCACGACGTGTTGATATTGTAGAAAGAGACGTTCGATCCAAAAAGGCTAAAATAGATTATATACATTTCTCTTTTTGGACAGCAATTGGGAGAATCCAACATCGAGTTTTGAATTACCCTGTACAGAGCGGTCAATCTGAACTCGAT
Organism: Panax notoginseng; assembly: GCA_016801055.1. Taxonomy (NCBI): domain Eukaryota; kingdom Viridiplantae; phylum Streptophyta; class Magnoliopsida; order Apiales; family Araliaceae; genus Panax; species Panax notoginseng. The sequence goes on from CM029019.1 coordinate 37,711,447, forward strand.
ATGGATCGAAGATTGATGATTCAGATCATGAAGCAGGAGTACGATGAAGCAGTTGAGGGTGGAATATGCCCTATATTAAAGTCAATTCCTACGATAGTGATGACACCAAATGCTACCCCAGACAAGTCAAAGCCGGGTAGTTCAAGGGAGAGCGGTTGTCATGACTTCCCAACAAGTGAGGAACCCAAATGAAGTTATCGCGGGTAAGCTAATCATAAACCCTTGTGAAGTTTGTACCTTATTCTATACTGGTTCTACCCACTCTTGTATTTCACCTAGTTGTGTTCAACGTTTAAACTTGGCTCTTAAAATTTTTTTTTTATTAGACTTGACTTATCTGTTAAAACTCTGTTAGGAGAAACCTTCGTTAACTCCACTATTTATAAATCTTGTTTGATTCAAATCGACACTTTCACGTTACCTGTCGATATGTGATTTTTGGAAACGATTGGTTAACTACCCATCATGCTTTTCGTAAGGTTGTTAATTTTTATATTCCTAACCAACCTGTTATGCGAATTCAAGTAACCAAACCACTAAAGTCAATCATTATCATATTAAGCCATAAGTAAAGATCCTCGTTCCTTTCGCTGTTAACTTCCTGGTGTGGAATGCACCGAAGCCAGACTTTCCGTATGAGACATTGTAAATGACGATGGCAAGTTGATAGGTATCAATGTGACGTGTTATCCAAGTCTGGGATGAGAGTCACGGTTTTGAATGATATTTCTATTGTTAATAAATTTCCTGACGTATTCTTGAAGATTTCCTAGCCTACCCCTAGAGCGTGAAATCGAATTTTGTATTGACCCCAGTACAAAACCCATTTCTTAAACCCTCAAATATTTCTTTACTTAAAACAAACGTATCATGCGCCAAAGACGTTGGCTCGAGCTGTTAAAGATTACGATCGTACCATTTAATATCATTGTGGAAAAGCGAATGTGGTAGCTGACGCGTTGAGTAGAAGATCGTATGCGTTTATAAGTGCGAATATACGAACCCACGTGAAGATAACGAAGATACAAGTAGAATCGACTTTAATCGATAAAGTTAAAGTCGCTCAGGTTACATACTCAGAGCAGATGAATGAAGAAGGTTCAAGAGGGCGTTATTCTAGAAGCAAGAATCGATGATGAAGGAATACTTCGAGTCAACTCCAGACTTTGTGTTCCTAACGATCCTGAGTTAAAGTATAAAATCATGATGGAGGCGCACAACACACTGTTTGCAATCCATCCTGGGAGTACCAAAATATATCGTGATCTTTGTCATACATTTTAGTGGAGCAATATGAAGAGAGAGATAGAGCTGTTTATCTCAAGGTGTCTAACTTGTCAACAAGTCAAGGCGGAGCATCAAGTACCAAAAGGTCCATTGCAACCACTTGAAATTCCAGAATGGAAGTGGGAGCACATTACCATGGATTTCATTACTGTTCTTCCCAAGGTTTCTCAAGACATTGATGCAATTTGGGTCATTGTTGATAGATTGACCAAGTCTGCTCACTTCTTACTAATACGAGAAACTTATACACTTGAACGTCTTGCTCGTATGTACATAAACGAGATTGTAAGACTGCATGGTATGCCAGTATCCATAGTTTCTGATCGAGACCTGAGATTCACTTCACGATTTTGGGTTAGTTTGTAAAAAGCTATGCGCACGGATTTACGATTTAGCTCGGCATATCATCCTCAGACGGACGGGCAGTCGGAGAGGACGATTCAAACTCTTGAAGATCTATTAAGACTCTGTGTCCTTGACTTCAAGGGAAGTTGGGACAAGTTCTTATCATCGGTGGAGTTTTTCTACAACAATAGTTATCAAGCAAGTATTGGCATGGCTCCATTCGAAGCGTTGTATGGAAGAAAGTGTCGTTCTCCAGTATGCTAGGATGAGGTGGGTGAAACAACGTTGTTGGGACCGGAGTTGGTACGTATGACTACAAAAAAGATTCAAACGATCCGGCAACGTATAAAAATCTCACAAGATCGACAAAAGAGTTATGTTGATCTTCATCGAAAGGACGTGGAATTCGATATAGGAGATCATGTGTTGTTACGTGTTGCTCCATGGAAAGGAGTTACGAGATTTGAAAAGAAAGGAAAGCTCAATCCTCGATTTATCGGCCCATTTTTGATCCTCGATCGAGTAGGAACTGTGGCCTATAGACTCGCTTTACCGCTAAGTATGTCTCGTGTTGATAACGTTTTTCACATATCCATGCTACGTAAATATGTGGAAGACCCGAACCACATTATTGAGTTAGAACCGGACGAAATAGAGAAAGATTTGACGTATGAAGAGATTCCTGTTCAAATCTTAGATAAGAAGGAACATATTCTACGCACCAAGGTTATACCTCAAGTCAAAGTTTTGTGGAGAAACCACGATGTTAAGGAAATGACTTGGGAGTTAGAATCTGAAATGAAATCAAGGTATCCTTACCTCTTCGACATACCAGGTACGTACCCTAATTTTGAGGGCGAAATTTCATAAGAAGGGGAGGTTGTAAGACCCCAACTTTTATAAATAAAGATGAATTTTCTATAAATATCATTTTTGAATATTATGGAGTTAATTTGATAAAATGTTATAGTTGTGGGTAATATTTATAAATTTTGCAAAGTACGCAAGTTGTTATATAATATTCGATTGGTCGGGGAATATTCGTTTTAACAGGGAATATTCATACAACGGCACAATCATTGGTGGACCACACAATGAAATTATTGTCGGATTGAGAAAAGGACAAAAATATTTTATTAAAAATAACGGCGGAAGTTTTACCATTGATACTGTTGAACTACTCGGTAGTAAAAGTACAGTAACACGTGTGGTTGCATAGTAGCACACGGTATTGATTATTAATGCTTATGTGAGAAGTCACTCAATTTGATTCAATTATTGTCAGTTAATAATATGAATTATTTAGCGATAATAAAGTTTAGTTTTATTCGTATTATTAACGTAATAAAACAGAAACATCTTTTTATATAAAACAGAATACTTTATTAAAGTTACTCTATAAATAGAATATATTTTATTTTATTTAAAAGATTTTTCTTTAAATATGGACCGTTAGATTAAAGTAATCAATCTGGACCGTTCATGGATTAGTTACTATGCATTCCATTTTTCTATAAATAGCAGCTCATTCCTACATTATTTCTTACGAATTCACTGAACTCTAGAGAGAGAAACTATAAAGAGAAACTATAGAGAGAGAGAAGAAAAGTATTCTGCTACTTAACTACTTCCTTATTTCAGTTCTTCTTTAAAACGGTAAGGGATATTATTTGTTGTACCTGTAAGGGGTGTTATTCTTTCTTATTCATGAAGAGAACTGTTGTTATTTCATTTCTTATTATTCTATTGGAATAACCTGTATACGCGGTCTACCCTATACTTAGTGACATTTTATTATTTTTCTGTTGGAACATCCTGTCTGTGTGTTTTACACCGGACCTGGTTCCGTCTTTATTATTATTCTGTTGGAATATCTTGTCTGTGCGTTTTACACCGGACCTGGTTCCATTATTTATTATTCTGTTGGAATAACCTGTCTGTGCGTTTTACGCCGGACCTGGTTCCATTATTTATTATTCTGTTGGAATAACCTGTCTGTGCGGTCTATCACATGCATGGTGATTTCTTTTGTTATTCCATTCTTTATTATACTCAGTTGGTTAAGTTTTGACTTCTATACTCCATGAAATTTGTGGAATATCCTTGATAATTGCGTTTTATCCAGTATCTTTTCATGAAAATATTCTTCTAAGCATTTTTGAATTTTACTCCATAAAGCAGTATCATGTTGACAATTTGGACGTTGTTAATTCTTGGATAAATTAATTCTTGAACTTGTTTTATTGAATTCTTATATCATTGTCATCATCCTCGTGTTTATAAAATGTTGAAAGTCATCTGTGGCATGTAGTGCATGGATGGACTTGGTATGATTATGACCAGGGATTATTCGGTATAATCATGGCCGTAATATTACAAATGATGTGGTAAAAGTCCTCATTGGCCCGTAGTGCATTGATGGACAGTTGTTGGCATGATCATGACCATTAATGAGTACACAGATATTCTTAACCCATAGTGCATGGATAATTGTGCTCGTGATACTAAAGAATATCCTTGGCCGTAGTGCAGGGGTGATTCGATGATGTGGATTATTTTATTAAGCTGAGTCCCAGCGATAACAGTGTTGAAAAACTTTTTAAATCATAGAAGATAGTAGATTTTATTATCTACTTGACTCTTTTAATGGATTGCTTGTTCCGCTGCAGTTAAACTTAGTGTTCGTTATATTTTTTCAGTTTAACACTGTTGAAGGCTAATGATAATTTATTCTGCATTATCTTAGTCATAATATTTCTTACTGGGCTAGTTGAGCTCACCCTTTCTTTCACTGTTCTCTTCAGGAAATAAAAATATAGCTGGGACGAGTCGGGAAACGGAGTGATGGTCCAGAGGATAGCATTAGTAGTCCTCACTATTCTGTGAAATAGTGTGGTAATAATTGTAATGAGGACTCCGTTTGAGTATGGATACTCTTTAGTAGATAATATTTGTATTCAAACTCACAATTATGTTTTGTCGTATTGTACACGACAGTTGTATTAGTAAGTTGTATTTGAATTCTGTACCATGTATCTGGCGACCCAAGATGGGTGATGTATACCTAATTTTGGGGGCGTCACAACGTTTGCTTTTCTAGGATGGTATTGGATGGTATGGTCGTAATCTTTCAACAGCTCGAGCCAACTTCGTTGCCGTATGTTGAGTTCCTTTTGGGTGAATAAATATTTGAGGCTCTTATGATCCGTATAAATCTCCACTTTCTCCACATACAGGTAATGTCTCCAGATCTTCAACGTGAAAATGACTGCTGCCAACTCTAGATCATGAGTAGGATAATTCCTCTCATATTCTTTGAGTTTTTCCGAGTCATAGGCTATGACTTTCCGATGTTGCATGAGAACACATCCTAACCCTTTGTCTAAAGCATCGCTGTAGATAACAAATCCATTCGAACCAGATGATATTGTTAGAACAGGTGCCAAAATGAGTCTCCTCTTGAGTTCTTGGAAACTCTTCTTGTATTCTTCGCTCCATACGAATTTTGTATCTTCTTGAGTCAGCTGAGTTAGTGGAGTAGCGATTCGAGAAAATCCTTCCACGAATTTTCGATAATAACCAACTAAGCCTAGAAAGCTACATATTTCGATTACTGACTTAGGTTGCTCACAACTGTGACTCATATCCCAATCTTGGATAGCACGTCACAATGACACCTATCAGTTTACCACCGCACGAATATAGTGTCCCCTACGGAGAGTCGGGCTTCGGTGCATTCCAAAAAAGAAGTCACCAGCGAGAGGCTCAGGTACCAACTCCTGTAGTTGGGTTTTTAACTCCTGAAGTTCAATAGGAGCCATTCGATATGGGATTTTGGAAATGGATTTTGTACCAGGTTCAAGGTCAATAAAGAATTCAACTTCACGTTCTGGAGGTAGACCGGGAAGTTCTTCAGGAAATACGTCAGGAAATTCACTAACAACAGAAATTTTATTCAAATCTGAAGTATTTTTATTCAAGTCCATGACATGGTCTAAGAAAGCTTGACATCCGTTTTTCAATAAACGAATGGCTTTATGGCTTGATATGACAGTGATTGACTTTAGTGATTTGGTTGCTTGAATTATCATAACAGGTTGGTTAGAAATATGAAAACTAACAACCTTACAAAAACAATTAATTTTGACCGCAATGTACATGATAATTCAAAACTCGATGTTGGGTTCTCCCAATTGTTATCCAAAAAGAGAAATACATATCATCTATTTTAGCCTTTTTGGATCAGACTTCTCTTTCCACAATATCAACATGTCATGATGCTTTTACTCATGCATCCTTCATTCTCACTCATTCAGTTGTTTCTTCTTTCAGCTGATCCTTGACATTTGAATTCTCATATTCCAGCTTTATCATCATATACTCTGCTAAAGAGTGATTCTGTTCAAGCATCACATATCGGGTAACACAAGCTTGAATTATTGCATCCTTTTGCTCCACGATCGCCTGTTGTTCTTTAGCATGCTCTTCTAACTCACGAATACAATTTTGCAATTTTACATTTCGATCATAAAGTTCTCCTAATAAATCCTCCTCAGGTTCCTCTTCTTCCTCACTCTCACCTGCTACCTCTGTGACTAACTCGGGTGCAACTATTAATTCTTCACTCACCACATGGATATCTCTAATTTCTTCTTCGCCTGACATCACATTATCCTAGTTGGTGATTAGAGGTGTCTCAACGGTCCCATTCACTCCATTGTTAACATTTTCAGCTGTCATTCTCAAATACTGCCATAAAACATGAGTTAATTAAAGAAATTGTCATTCCACATATTATCCCTATATTTCGACCGACCAATAAAATACCAAATAAGCTTAGGTAGGACACACTGTTAGGTTTGTAATATTCATGAACGCAATCTAATTACACAAAATAAGCGAAAACGTGATAAAATAGAGTTTTAAAATTTTACAAACTATATGCCCGGATCATCTTTTATGCACAATTATTAATTAAACTAAAAGATAAAGAATAACAATCATACCTTTGAAGAATCAAGCTTTCTCAGGAACAAGTTCACCTCCAATCCTTTTCTCGTTCAACTTGAATCCACCGGGTTTGGTTCATTCCTTAGATCAATGTTAGCCACCCAAATGTTTGGCCTCTAGAGGTAATCCACTAAGAAAGAAGAAAGATTCAAGAAGAAGGGAGTTTGGTAAAACCCTAATTTTTTCTATCTCTCATAGAAAGGGTGTCCTCTCCCAACTATTGGAATTACGTCTGTTATGAAAAAGTCAACAACAACTCTACACCCATAATAAAATTTCTCTTATTTATAGATGTAGGCAACTCTCCTTAACAATTAAGAAATTAGGTTTTATTTTAATTAATTAAACCCCTTTAATTAATTAGGCTCCCAATCTTATTAGGAATAATTAATTAAACTCTTTTAATTAATTAGCCTCATAATCTTATTAGGATATATATGAGAGTACTTTTATTAATTAATTCATAAACTCCTTTAAAAATTAAATAATAATAATAATAGTAATAATAATAATAATAATAATAATAATAATAATAATAATAATAATAATAATAATAATAATAATAATAATAATAATAATAATAAGACTCCTCCTATTAATTTATATTTAATATTTTCAAAATATTAAATAATAAATATTAAGCTATTTAAGTTATTCTATCACCATAGATTAAATTAAATATACTTAACTTATTATTACGATTATGCCATTAACTTCTTAAATAATTATTCTTCCTTTTATGATGTGACCCTTTATGTTCTCCATATTAAACCGGTTGTGAATAAATCAATTAGAACAATTCTAATCTTATTTAAATAAATAAATTAAATTATTAATTTATTTAAATAAATAATATTTATTCTACAATAGGGATAAGCCTCCCTAGCGATCAATGACTTTCTAGATAATATAGATTTCAACATTAATCATAAAAGAACCTTTGAATAAATAGTTACCGTACAATTCAATCCTTCTACCATACTATATCCCAATTAAATATAAGACATGGAATTATTGTCAAGTCTTATTTTATTTAATTATATGTATTTCGACTCTTAAATGCACAACTCTAAATAATGCAAATTAGAAACTCATTTCTAATTTTATTCTATCTTGGCCAAGGACTACTGGGTTGTCATTTATCGAATCACATAGGACATTTCTCTTCTTTTTACTAGAAGTGGTAGATTCTTTATTGATCATACATTATCTCCGTGTACAACTTATTATACCCAAGCATATCCTTTGATATACCCTAAGGGTTTTAAGGAATAAGTCAAAGTATAACTCATCATACACAAGATGCTATGATGATCTCAAGTCCAAGGATCACTTGTACTACTATCACTACAGAAATTCCTATTGACAGGCAAGTAAAACTCCATTAGGTATTCCTTAGCGAGTCGCGTTCAGTGAACTTATTCTCTAATAAGCACCTACATACTTGCTTTAGTGTCTCCACACAAATGATCATGAGATCAATCATCCTCATCCAATGAGCAAGCAACGTATGTACCAATCTATCCGGATTCACTAATCCCCAATTTAGTAATCCAATGATTGGAAACTATTTTAGTTTTAAGCTTTCTAAGAATTTAGATCTCATTAAAATGATCATAATCATTATTCTAAAAACGTTGCTTAAAACTATAGGTTTATCACATATTATAAAACAGCATCATGTAGATAATTAAAAGCCTTTAATAAATTAATATTTTTTATTAATAAATGAGTAAGATTGTTACAAAGTATATGCTTTATCATCAAACATGATTGGCTTGTGTGCATACTACTTTCAATCTCCCACTTGCACTAAAGCCAATCGTCATGGTATCTCATACACTTCTTCTCTAAGTGACGATTATCCTGCTGTTGGATAAGCTTCAGTATATGGATATACATGTAATGTTGTTCTTGAGAATCCACTATCTCTATAGTGATTTTTCATCTTTCAATGATTCCTATAGTCAAATGAAAGTGCCACAATACATGTTTAGATCCAAGATGAGACTTAAGAACTATTCCTAGTTCTTTAATGAACTTTTATCCAAACAATTAACTTGCAACTTCATTTACAGGTATATACTTTGTCTTTATAACTAAAACAACAACTCTTTACTGTTTGGAACCTTTCCAATTCACTACACCATCGTTCAAGATAACGCTTTACCTTAAAGTGGATTTTCTGTCATCTTGGTCTGTCTGAAAAACTTGAGTCTGTTAAGCCCTCTAGTTTTAATTTAGACTCACCATAAATTTTAATCACATCCTTAGTACCGGTTAAGCACTTTAAGATGTTTTTTTACTGACTCATAGTGAACTTCTCCAGAATATAACTGATCAATATCAGGTCTCATACATTTTATTGGATACATGATAGTTACTCATGCGATCTCTCTTTTATGAGTCTGTAGGGACTATTAAGAGAGATACACTTCATGGCTCATCAACATGAGACATCTCTTAGAGTTTGCCATACTAAACGACTTTAACATCAAATGAATATACGTTCCTTAGGTTAAGTCGAGCATCCTCTTAAATATATTTATATAGATTTGTATCCCCAATTAAGATAATCTTCTCAATCATTCATAGAGGAATGTTTAGACAACTTTATCTTTACTGATTGTAGCATTGGTTTGTCATTCCTTATCCATAGTATATCAACATATAATATTATGAATGTCACGACGCTCCCACTGACCCTTTTATATATACTAGGTTCATTCTTTTTTTTGATAAAATCAAACTCTTTTGATTGTTTCATCAAAACGAATGTTCTATTTTTGAGAAGCTTGCTTCAATCCATTTCTTTGAGTGTCTACAACTCTTACCTCATCGTATGTAACTAGATCATCATCTTCTATGATGCGTACCTAATCATCATCATCCACGATGAATCCATACCTCCCAGGTATCTTCGGTACTATTCTAGATTTATGATTCGGTTGTGGTACAATAGTACTATCTACAAGTTCCTCTTATTTGATTTATAGTATTTTGTGGTTCTTGAACTCTTCAAGATCTATTATCCTCCCACTAGCCCCTTCAATAATAAATATCTTTATCTTAAAAGGCAGCATGTCTCGCAACAAACACCTTTTACTAAGTAGGATTATAGAACATATACCCTAAACTTAGTTTAGGATGTCTCATAAATCTGTACTTGTCAAATCTTGTCCCAAGCTTATCCTTTGAAACCTTTTCACATAAGCTGGGCAACCCCTTATCTTAACTTACTTAAAATTAGGAATCCTTCCAGTCCATAACTTTTATGGAGTCTTGTGGCCGAATTTTGAATTTACCTATTCGTAGATATGCAGCCATTTCTAGGGCATGACCTTAGAAGGATACTGGAATGTCGGTAAAATTATTATGGACCGCACCATGTCCAATAAGGTATAATTTTTCCTTTTAGATACATCAATCAATTATTGCATATCAGGAGGCGTCCATTATGAGAAAATCATTTGAGATGATCTAAAAACTTATTGCACAAGTATTTATTCCTTGATCTAATCAAAGAATCTTAATACTATTCAAATTAGTTTTATTTTTGAATTCTTTGAACCTTTCACATAATTCACACTTGTATTTCATCAAATACAAATATTCAACTCTTTGAATGATCATCTCCTTTTCGTATACTAGTTTGTTCAATTTATAAAATAATTTTCATGTAAGTCAAGTACACAAAATCCATTAAGTAATATTTCAGTTCTATAAAAATATTATTATTATTATAAACAGAACAAAAATTGTTCTTAAATATAATACCAAAGATTTCATTGTATAACAATAAAATGAAAATAATATTTCTAACGAGAACTGGAATATAATAACAACTTATTGACTTAATAGACTTGCCCGTAGGCTGTGATAAACTATAAGTTCCTATGGATGATGCAGCAACCTTTGCTTCATTTCCACACATAGGATCACTTGTCTCTTATTTAGCTTTCTATTTCTGCTTGGTCCCTTCATAAATCTATATTTATGATAACTAAAGCCGGTATCCAATATCCAAGTAGAACATTGACTTAAAAAAAAATTTGTTTCAATCATAAACAAAACTATATTTATAACCGAAGTTTCACTAAGCTTCTTCTGGTTAGCATCTACAAGATACTTCTCGCAGTTTCTTTTCTAGTGTTCAGGCTTATTGCAGTGGAAGAAAACTCCTTTGCTATCCGTATCAGTTTTGTTCTTATTATCCTTTGTTTATGCCTTTTCTTTTTACCTTCTTAGAATCATTCTTTTTTTTAGAAGATCCTTTGGCCCCTATCAGTAAGACTTGGTCTTTCTTAGTTAGAAAGTGACTCTCAATATTTTTCAACATGTTAAGCAAATCAGCTAAGCTGATATTTAGCTTGTTCATATGAAAAATTCACAACAATTGTGAAAGGAGTTCGGGAGTGAGTGCAAGATCAAATCTTGACTCAACTCTCCATCCATGACAAAATTTGTTGTCCTAATTGATCAATCAAATTGATTATGTTAAGGGCTTTTATCTGTACTGTAGTGTCATCGGTCATTCTAGATTGGAAGAGTTCCTTAGATATCTGATATCTATAAGTCCTACTTTCCTCACCATCAACTACTTGATGTGCAGGAGTATAGTAGGAGCATCCATAATTTTATGTTGACACTGAAGCTCGTTACTCATGGATGCGAGCATGATGCATTGAGCCAACTGTGCATCATCTTGCCACTTTCTAAAAGTAGCAATCTCTTCCTCAGAGATATTATTTGCAACCATTGCAGGGATAGGCGTATTAAGGACATAAAATAGCTTTTTAGTCGTGAGAACTATTCTCAATTTTTTTAACCAATCCGTTTAATTCGGTCCGATTAATTTAGCGTCTAATATGCTACGCAGTGATAGTAATTTTAGACATTATAAAATTCTGTAAATGAATTTATAATTAATAATATTTTAGCATAAATTCTTTTATTAATTACCAAAATAAATTAAGCCTTGTTTTAAATTGGTATCCCCCACTATTTTTCTTCAAACTATATTACCCTCACTTATATAGTTCGGCAAAATCTAATTAAAGATTTGCTAGTGAAAAGAAGGGTCTCATTTCAAATGTATATAGCCTTGTGTGTGCACAATAAACTATATATAAATAAATAGGTAGACAACTCTTGTCAATTACATCAACTATGCAACTCCTTATATTTTGCCTCTTAGATCATAATGGTCAAGTGTGTGCACATCCGAACTAAAATGATTTAAGTTAAGTTAGACCCAACATTTCCATATAAGTGAAGAGAAAACTACAGCCCTTGTGTGTGCATAACAAAGCAGTAATGTTCAATTCCTTATAAACATCATATGTAATAAAAATAACATCTTAAATATTTAATACTTGCCTTATGTGTGCACAACAAACTCATATTAAATATTCAATACTCTATTATTTTTATCATGCTAGAAGGCGACATTCGATATTCTAAATATCTTTTGAACGTTACAACTTAATATAATTTATTTGAGGATTTTGTTATTAATTTGTCAAGATAGCGCACATGCACACACACACACACACACACATATATATATATATATATGTAATACGCATCATAATAATTAACATGCGAAGCATGTTTGCATAATATATAATATATATAGTATAATCATGCACATATAGAATACTATATTCTACCCGGATTGATTATGAATTTTTATTCTAGTTTGGTTCACTAGAACCATCAAGTGAACCAAAAGGTCAAACCCTAGGGGTGCAAAAATTAATATTTAAATATAACTATTACATTTAAACTCGGACTCCATTACAAACGGGTCTTCAAGCGCTCCTTGCTCCTTGATCTCCAATTCTTCAAAATTAATTCTAACTATTCCTATTACAAAACTATTTAAAATAAATAGAAACCTTGATCAACAGTCAAGGGGAAGTACATAGGATGGAGTTAGAATTTATATTAAGAAAAAATTAGAGAAGACGAGGTACGCAGACCCCATTTAATAAAACCCATACATTCAAGCATCCAACTAAAATAAAATTCAATTACATTGATCAATAGTTCATAATCGATCCCATTTATTATTATACACATCACCATATGCATCAATAAATAACATCCATCTCATGAATAATAAGCATTCAATATATATATATATATATATATATATATATATATATATATATATATATATATATATATCATTTGATAGGCAAATTTAATTAGTATAAAATCTAATTTTGAATCAAAATAAACTCCTTTATTTTAATCTAAATTTAAATAAAAAAAACCACTTTTATTTTATTTTATCCTATTTTGAATAAAATAAACCATTTTATTTTAATCAAAATTATTTAATCAAAATAAACTCATTTATTTTAATTAATTATGGAATCCAATTCCATGTAAAAAAAACTCCTTTATTAAAGGAAACACGGATTCTCTTTTCTATTCACAAATAAACTCCTTTATTTTAAATAATATAAAATCTTATTTCATATCTAAATAAACTCTTTTATTTAAAAAAATACGGATTCTCTTTCCTATTCACAAATAAACTCCTTTATTTTGAATAATATGAAATCTTATTTCATATTTAAATAAACACTTTTATTTAAGGAAATACGGATTCTCTATCTTATTCACAAATAAACTCTTTTATTTTAAATAATATGAAATCTTATTTCATATCTAAATAAACTTCTTTATTTAAGGAAACATGGAATCCAATTTCAACTCCAATTAGTTATCATGGAATCCAATTCCAACTCTAATTAGTTAGTATGAAATCTAATTTTAAAATTAAAATAAAATTTTTATTTTAAAATTAAAATAAACTTTTTATTTTAATTATAAAATTATTAAAATATATATTATATATATAATATATATATTACGGTAATATATTATATATATAATTTATATATATTAAAAGTAACCATACTGAATCAATGAATCTTTGTTAAGTACATATATAATAACCGTTTATATTATATATATATATATATATATATATATATATATATATATATATATATATATATATATATACAACCAGGATCCTATCAGGGATCCCGGATTTTGGTAAAAGACGGACCTTTTTTTTTTTTAAATTTAATATTTTATGGAACTGAAATTTTTCCATAATAAAGTGTTTTGAGTGTGTTTTGAATACCTATACCAAAAAGTGGTGGTACAGTCTGCACAGACTGTACCACCATATTTTGTTATACGTACTCAAATCACGCCCAAAACACTTTATTATGAAAAAATTTCAATTTCATAATTTTTTATTTTATTTTTTTAGTTGTTTTAAAAAAAAAAGCAAAAAAAAAAAAAAAAAAAAGTCCGGACGGTAGCTCCGTCCGGACGTCCGGACCAGATCTGCCCCCTATATATATATATATATAAAAGATACATGCTGGTGGAATTATATATATATTGTTATAAAGTAATAATACTAAAGATTCCTGAATCACACCCAAGTATCCTTACATAAATATATAATTAGAACCCTTGGTCACGTGATAAAGATTTAAGACGCAGCAAATTCGCGAATTTGCGTTTTTTTTAAAAATAAATTTTATACAACAAAATTATGCTCAATTAAATTGTTCTAAACACATATCATATAAGACCCCAAATTATTAATGAATAAAATCAAATTTTCTCTAAATATTATTGTGAATAATAAGGTGTTAATTTGATATAATGCTTTTGGTTATGGGTGAAATGTGCAAATTTTGCAAAATAAGTAAGTAGTTATAAAATATTCATTTGTTGTCGGGGAATATTCGTTTGGTCGTGGAATATTCTTTCTTTCTGAATATATTTATACGACGGCACAGCCTTGTATGGGCCCCATAATGGAAAGCAATTGGATGAAGAAAACGACAAGTATAAATTGTTTATAAATAACGGCGTAGTTGTTACCGTTAATACTGTTAGAATACCCGGTGGTTAAAATACAGTAGCATAAGGTATTGCACCAATTATTTATTCTTACGTAAGAAGGCACTACTCAATAATTGTTACAGTAGTTACTGTTTAATATTTTATTTTATTGATTCAATAATTGCTGCGTTGATATTTTATATTATTGTTGTTTCAATAATTGTTGCTACACAGTATTTTTTATTATCAGATCAATAATTCATATTATTTGAATAATATTATTAGATATCATTATTGACAATGTTTAAAAAGTTCTGTCTAAGGAGAGGTTTGGTCACCTAATTATGCGTCAGTAATGAGAAATTCTTATTGAAAAGCCCTCTCTTTCCTGGGAACGGTCTGGTTGTCATAATTGTGATTCTGTAATATTATTTGTGAATAATTAATTATTGATTTATATGATAAGAAAATAATTATTTGATATGGATATAAATGATGGATTTATTTATGTGGTTATTATTGAAGGAATTAATGTTGATGTGTTTTATCAGTATTTCTGTCGGAATAAAAGTATTAAAACTCAAATCAGTATTTTTCAGATATATTGCATGAGTTATAATTTTTAATCCGACCGTTGGATCGTTGTAATTTTTGGATATGTTATACATATATAAGTTGAGTATATGTCCACAAATTTTGAACCGTTAAAAATGAACATATGATTTGTTATGAATTTTAAGAGGTGACTGATTTAAAAATTAGGTTTATAAATGATTTTGGTGAAAAATTCTAGAATTGAGTGGGCCCCACTTGTAGTTGGTAAAGAAATGTGCTGAATTTTATTTCAAATGTGGTGGGTGGCAATAGTAGCAGATAAAACCATCAGGTTGCAGGTCAAGTCTACTTCGGCGTGCTAACATTTTCCTATAAATAGAGGGCTAAGTTATAATTGAAAATCACACCAGAATTCATAAGTTTTCTCTCTTTCTCTCTCTATATTCTCGAGCGTATTTTGTGAGTATTTTGATACTTTGAGAGTTATAATTCAGTGCAAGTTTTTGTCAGCACTATATCCGAAATTTAGTCAGAAGTACGGTTATTCTGAGGTAAGGGATGTTATTTTCTTCTTAAATGATATTATTTTCTTTAATATCATTATTCTGAAATATTGATATGAACTTTTTATCAAATTTAGAACTTTTTGTGTCGAGGTTACTATTCACGTATACGGTACTATTCACGTATACGACACTATTCACGAATACGACACTATTCATCGAAAAATGAAATTTTCTTCTTTTTATTCAAGATGGCTATTATGGTTACTATCTTTGATTGTATCCATGTTTTGATCATTATTTTTGAATTCTGCTTCAAAATTGGTTATTTCGAAGTATTATTGAACTTGGATAAATTGTAATACGAATCCCTAATATTTGTTCTTTTATCTCACTGGATTCGTTTTTTTAAAGATATTTTTCATCATCCTCAGTCCTAAATGATGATATTACTGAATATCTTTGGCCTGTAGTGCAAAGATGAACATGACCAACTGAGTATTATTCTTAAATTTTACTCCACAAAGTAGTATCATGTTGACAATTTCGACGTTATTGATTTCTGGATAAATTAAATTATAAATCTTTAAAATTTATCCTTGAACTTGTTTAATTGAATTATTATATCATTGTCATCATCCTCATGTTTATATTCTGTTGAAAGTCATCTGTGGCCTGTAGTGCATAGATAGACTTGGTATGATTATGACCAGGGATTATTCGGTATAATCATGACCGTAATGTTACAAATGATGTGGTAAAAGTCCTCATTGGCCCGTAGTGCATTGATGGACAATTTTTGGAATGATCATGGTCATGGATTCTCTTTGGCCAAGAGTGCAAAGATGAATTGTTTTATGGCATGATCATGACCGTTGATGAAAACACGATTATCTTTGGCCCGTAGTGCAGGGATGATTCGATGATGTGGATTATTTATTAAGCTGAATCTCAGCAATAAAATTGATGGTAAATATTTTAAATCATAGAAGATAGTAGGTTTTATGCTCTAGTTGACTCTTCTAATGGATTATTTTTTTCGCTGCAGTTGTTGATCTAAAACTTGTTGTCTATTATATTTTATCAGATTTTTTCCTGTTGAAGACTAATGATAATTTGTTGTACATTATCTTAGTCATAATATTTCTTATTGGGCTAGTTGAGCTCACCCTTTCTTTCACTGTTCTCTTCAGGAAACGAGAATATAGCTGGGACTAGTCGGGGAATGGATTGACGGTCCAGATGGTTGCATTAGTAGTCCTCACTATTCTGTGAAATAGTGTGATAATTGTAATGAGGACTCCTTTTGAGTTTGTATACTCTCTAGTAGACAATATTTGTATTCAAACTCACAGTATATGTGTTGTCGTATTCTGCACGACAATTGTATAACTGAAGTTGTATTTGTTTCTGTACCATGTATTTGGCGACTCAGAATGGGTGATGTATACCTATTTTGGGGGCGTCACAGTTGGTATCAGAGCTTAGGGATATGGTCTCTGGCGGAGATCGGGGAATAGAACTAGGAGGGGAGATACGGGAAATTCCTTCGCTAGTATGACCTGACTAAGTTTATTTGGTATTTATTTGGTCGGTCAGAATATAGGGATAATATATTGCATGTCAATTAACCCTTATTTTGTGACAGTATTTGAAAATGACATCCGAGAATGTTGAGAATAGCAATGGAGCACAGGAGACTGTTGAGTCACCACAGATCAATACTCAGGATAATGTGCATCAGGAAGGCAACAATCCTCAGGTGAACAACGACACCGACCAAGTGACGAACGACGGTACGTTTAGGAGCTTTTTAGAATTCATGCAACACCGAACGAGAGAGACTCCTATTCATAATGCAGGTGGAAACACTGACAACCCACGGTTGGTCACCACTAAGCAGTTCAAGGAGCTAGGACCACCAGAGTTTTTGGGAAAGCCACAACCACTTAAGGCAGAGACATGGATAAAGCAGATCACCAAGATATTTGATATCTTGGAATGCTCAGAGGAGCAAAAGGTTGCATTCGCCACCTTTATGTTGCGTGAAGAAGCAGATCATTGGTGGGAATCTGTAAAACGTACCCAGCCTGACGCACTCAAGATGTCTTGGGAGAAGTTCTAAGAATTGTTCAACGACAAGTACTTTCCCGAAAGTATTCGTCATATGAAGGAAGTAGAATTCATCAAGCTGGAGAAAAACAATATGACCGTGTCGCAGTACGAAGCTAAGTTTGTCGAGTTGTCCCGGTTTGCGTTCCACTTAGTTGATAACGAGGAGAGAATGACGCAGATATTTCTAAGAGGTTTTAAACCCGAGATACGTCAACACTTAATTTCTTACAAACTGTGTTTGTATTCAGATGTTGTAAATAGGACTCAGTTATTGGAGCGCGATAACTAGTTAACCCAACCAAGAGAAAGCAGCCAGAAAAATGATAATACCAGTGGTAGCAGTCATCGAAGCGGTGACAACAATCGTGGAGAAAAATTATCATGCCAAGAATGGTAACCACTTCGATGGTAATCATGGCCAAGATAATAGAAGTGGAAATTTCAAGAAGAGGAGGTTCAATAATGATAGAAAGACAGCAACACCAGCACCCGTTTCAAAAGAAGAAGAACGACCACCGGTCGTATGTTTCAAATGCGGACAGGAGGGACACATCCGTCCAAACTGTACGCAGCAACCCAAAGTGTGTTTCAATTGTAGAAGAGAAGATCACCTAGCTCGATTTTGTCCTGTAGTGAAGTCAAGTCCAGCGGGGATAGTGATGCCAAAGGATGTCCCAGACAAGTCAAAGTCGGTAGTTTAAGTAAGAGCATTTGTCGAGGAACCCGAACGAAGTTATCACGGGTAAGTTAATCATAAACTCTTGCGAAGTTTATACCTTATTCAATACCGGTTCTACATATTCTTTTATTCTCCTACTTGCGCTCAACGTTTAAACTTGACCCCAGTATAAAACCCATTTCTAAAACCCTTAAAATATTTCTTCACCTAAAACGAACGTATTATGCGTTGAAGACGTTGGCTCGAGCTGTTGAAGATTATAATTATACCATTTAATACCATCGTGGGAAAAGCGAACGTAGTAGCTGACGCGTTGAGCAGAAGATCGTATGCATTTACGAGTGCGAATATACGAACCTACGTGAAGATAGCAAATATACGATTAGAACCGACTTTAAATCGATAAAGTTAAAGCCGCTCAAGCTACAGACTCAGAGCTGATGAATGTGAAGAAGAAGGTTCAAGAGGGCGTTATTCTAGGAACAAGAGTCGATGAAGAGAGAAAATCTCAACCCTCGATTTTATTGGTCTACTTGAAATCCTCGATCGAGTAAGAACTGTGACCTATAGACTCGTTTTAAGCGCCAAGTATGTCGCATGTGTAACGACCCCAAAATTCATACAATAATATTCTCCTTCTCGGTCGTTAATAATACAACTTTAATCTATCTTTACATCAATATTCGATATTAAAATTTACTAAAAATGCGGAATAATTAAAATTTTTATACATGTCCTTCTGTCTTGCCCTAAATCGTAACCTTTACATTACATCTCTTCGATTCAAATCAAATATCACGAATCATTACAACAAAATGACTATACAAAGTCTTACATCATAACTAAATATCCATATACATTGGATAGCTCAACTTACAATTTAACAACATGTTACATTCAAAATAGGAAACACATTTCTCATAGAACATAAGTAATCTTCGTGAATATAGTTCTCTATAATTCACTTAGCACATATCTTTACCTTAAAATTTGTACCTGCAAAAGTGGTTATTTGCAAGAGTGAGCTCGACAGCCCAGCAAAATCTAACAGTTTTCATGCATCACATATTACATAATAACATGTTCGATATACATCTCATAATAATTAAAGTAACATGACATACATGCTTTTAATTCACATAGCAAATACAAAGATTGAGTTCCTTACTCAATCATCATTATTTAACCAAAACAATGCAGTCATATATTGACTTAAACATTTCATGATTTCAACATGCATAACATATCATGCAATTTAAACAGTTCATTAAGTCCACATAGAAATTAGGAACCGAAAGAATTGTCTTGGTCGTCGTTTACCAATAATAGATTAACAGCTTACAGTTATCTGCACTTCACGTGCCCTACACAATTATATAATCATACACATCAACTATTAGTCATATAACAACACATAGTAATTGTAATGTAAACTCTACTCCACATCTCATAATCTTTCCTATCATCACACAATGTTCAATTAGATTGTGTTAACTTTTCGATTTATGACTCACTATATTTCTTCTTAGTCAAACTCGAATTTCGTTCAAGTGCTTAAGTCTTGCTAGGACTACTTATTGGTTTTATATTAAACCCATTTCATATTCTATAATATATGTCATCATGACATAGTTAGCCATTAACACATTACAAACATAACTAAGTACGTTCATCATTTAGGTTTGATTATTTAATCACATAATCAATTATAACACAAGTTAATATGTAATAACATTATTATTAATAGTGTAGAACAACTAAAATCAATATTTTTCAGTCCTACTATCATTACATAAAGTGTTCTTAAAATTTCGTGTACAAAAAGTACACTGTCAGAATTTTCTGACAACTCGCGCTGCGGCGCCACAGTTACACTCTGGGCCGGCGCTGCGGCGTGGCCATGGCGCTGCGACGCGGGAATCAAAGCTACCAGGCCGCACTGCGGCGTGAGTATGGCGCTGCGGCGCCACAAAGGTATTACAACTTCGCGCCGCGGCGCCGAGTTGCAGACCTCGGCAGACAGCCTCGGCAACAACATAGAAAAAGCCAATTTTGGCCTACAAGCTCGTTTCTAACAGACTAATTATCCTGTAAATTACATATAGACTTCATATAAACATATTTCAAAAACTCTAAACATGATTCTACCCATACAACAACATAAACAACCAAATTAACACATCCAAATTCACTGTTTTTGGGAAAAACTCATATTTTTATATTTCTATGAAAAATCAACACTATAACTTTTGTTTTTCAACCAAAATCACTAATTCAAAGTATTTTTATCAACAATTATACATGCTCTATCAAATTAAATGGTCAATTTATCAACTAAACAACTAATTAACCCTCAATTTCTATTTTAACTAAACAATATATAATCACCAAAAACTCTCTGTAAAAAAAGTTTTCTTCACAAACTTCATACATAACCACAATTCTTTGATTATAACTCATGAAAATAGTTTTAACATTACAAGTAAGCCATATTAAGCCTCATACCAACAATACTTCATACTTACACAAGGATTTTATGGAGAATTTGGGAAGATAAAAACTAACTCTTAAAACTAAAAGTATAGGAGAAATACCTTGAAGAAGAAGATGATACTATCTCTTTGATTGCCAAGCTTTTCTCCTCTTCACTCCCAATTTCTCTAGGATTCTCTCACTTTTTCTTCTTCTCTTCTTCTTCTTCCTCTGAGTTTTTCCTTCTTCTCTCTAACCTCTCTCTTCTAACTCTAGAGCGTACTAACAATCTAACGTAACTAGATATTATATATATTAATTATATAATATAAATATAAAATACATAACTGACATCAGTTAAAAGTTTTTGAAAACATAAGCCATAAGGCTTGTTTGGTTACTATAAAAAAATAACCCATTACCCTTACACCTTGTTTGGATAAATTAAGGACTTAATAGGCATTAGGCCTTGTTTGGCCAAAACGGAATTAAAACTCCTTTAAGTTATTTTAATAACTCTTTTATAGCAATGTTATTTGTCACCTTAATAAATCAATTAAAACATTAATCTATTAAATTACTTTAGCACATAATTTAATATCACATAACTATAATTTCTTTTAAAAATTATAATTTTATTTAACCAACTAATATTTTAAATTACCCTTTCCCATTTAAAATATTATAATCTATTTAAATCACTATAAGCTCTCTTGCTTACTTATTAAATTAAATTATTATATAATCTCATAATAATTAATTTACTTAGCTCCTTAATTATTTATTCAATAATTAATTAACTAACCCACGTCAACTTAAATTACCACATAATTCAATAAATATTTAATATTGCCAATAAATATTTAATATTTATTATTTAATTATTTATTCAACAAATAATCAAATAATTAACTAAATCATATCAACTCAATTTAAACAATTATTTATTTAATAATAACATATCCATTAAATATTTATATATATCAATAAATATTTAATATTACACTTTAAATTTTATGGAATGTTACAGCATGTTCATAACCTTTATTTCGTATCGATGTTACGTAAATATATGGATGATCCAAACCACATTATTGATTAAGAACCAAACGAGATAGCGGAAGATTTAACGTATAAGGAGATATATGTTAAAATCTTGGATAAGAAGGAATATATTATACGCTCAAAGGTTATACCTCAAGAGTTAGAATCTGACGAGGTATCCCCATCTGTTCGGCATATCAGATACGTACGTCAATTTCGAGGACGAAATTTCATAAGGAGGGGAGGTTGTAAGACCCCAACTTATTAATGAATAAAATTAAGTTTTCTCTAAATATTATTGTGAATAATAAGGTGTTAATTTGATATAATGCTTTGGTTATGGGTGAAATGTGCAAATTTTGTAAAATAAGTAAGTGATTATAAAATATTCATTTGTTGTCGTGGAATATTCTTTTTGTCGGGGAATATTCGTACGACGGCGCAGCCTTGTGTGGGCCCAATAATGGAAACCAATTGGATGAAGAAAACGACAAGTATAAGTTGTTTATAAATAACGGCGTAGTTGTTACCGTTAATACCGTTGAAATACCCGGTGGTTAAAATACAGTAGCACACGGTATTGCACCAATTATTGATTCTTACGTAAGAAGACACTACTAAATAATTGTTACAGTAATTACTGTTTAATATTTTATTTTATTGATTCAATAATTGCTGCGTTGATATTTTATATTATTGTTATTTCAATAATTGTTGCTGTACAGTATTTTTCATTATTAGATTAATAATTCATATTATTTGAATAATATTATTAGATTGCATTATTGGCAATGTCTAAAAATTTCTGTCTAAGGAGAGGTTTGTGTTAGGTTTGTAATATTTATAAACGCAATCAAATTGCAAAAATAAGCGAAAACGTGTAAAATCAGAGTTTTAAAAATTTTACCAACCATATACCCGGATCACCCTTTATGCACAATTATTAATTAAATAAAAAGAAAGAACAAGAATCATACCCTTGAAGATCCGAGCTTCCTCAGGTACAAGTTCACCTCCAATCCTTTTTGTGTTCAACTTGAATCCACCGGGTTTGGTTCCTTCCTTTGATCAACGTTAGCCACCCAAGTGTTTGGCCTCTAGAGGTGATCCATCAAGGAAGAAGAAGAATTTAAGAAGAAGGGTGTATTGACTCAAACCCTAGATCTGTAGAAAAAGGGGCGTACTCTCCAACTATTGGAATTACGTATTTTTTTTTTGATATCTGATATAAGATTCCTTTTATAAAGATATCAGATAACCCTATTTTAATTAAAATAAGGTATTATTTATTTAATTAAACTCTTTTAATTAAATGGGCTCCCTAATCTTATTAGGAATAATTAATTAAACGCCTTTAACTAATTTTCCCTCCTAATTCTATTAGGAATAAATGAGAGTACTTATATTAAATTAATTCCTAAACCCTTTTAGAAATTAAAATAATAATAATAATAATAATAATAATAATAATAATAATAATAATAAGACTCCTCTTATTAATTTATATTTAATATTTCTAAAATATTAAATAATAAATATTAAGCTATTTAATTTATTCTATCACCATAGATTAAATTAAATATACTTAACATATTATTACGATTATGCCATTAACTTCTTAAATAATTATTCTTCCTTTTATGGTGTGACCCTTTAGGTTCTCCATATTAAACCGGTTGTGAATAAATCAATTAGAACAATTCTAATTTTATTTAAATAAATAAATTAAACGATTAATTTATTTAAATAAATAATATTTATTCTACAATAGGGATGAGCCTCCCTAGCGTTCAACAACTTTCCAGATAATATAGATTTCAACATTAATCATAAAAAAACCTTTGAGTTAATAGTTACCATACAATTTAATCCTTCTACCATACAATGTCCCAATTAAATATAAGACATGAAATTACTGTCAAGTCTTATTTTATTTAATTATATGTATTTCGATTCCCAAATGCACAACTCCTAATGAATGCAAATTAGAAACTACTTTCTAATTTCATTCCACCTTGGCCAAGGATTCCTGGGTTGTCATTTATCGAATCACATAGGACATTTCTCTTCTTTTACTAGAAGTGGTAGATTCTTTATTGATCATTCATTATCTTCATATATAACTTATTACACCCAAGCATAGCCTTTGATATACTCTAAGAGTCTTAAAGAATAAGTCAAAGTGTAATTCATTATATATAAGATACTATGATGATCTCAAGTCTAAGGATCATTTGTACTACTATCACTACAGAAATTCCTATTGACAGACAAGTAAAACTCCATTAGGTATTCCTTAGCGAGTCACGTTCAGTGAACTTATTCTCTAATAAGCACCTACATACTTGCTTTAGTGTCTCCACACAAATGATCATGAGATCAATCATCCTCATCCAATGAGCAAGCAACGTACATACCAATCTATCCGGATTCACTAATCCCCTTTTTAGTAATCCATTGATTGGGAACATTTTAGTTTTAAGCTATCTAAGAATTCAGATCTCATTAGCATGATCTCATCATGATTCTAAAAGCATTGCTTAAAACTATGAGTTTATCACATATTATTAAAACAACACCATGTAGATAATAAATGCCTTTAATAAATAATTCTTTTATTAATAAATAAATAAGATTGATTACAAAGTATATGCTTTATCATCATACATGATTGGCTTGTATGCATACTACTTTCAATCTCCCACTTGCACTAAAGCCAATCGCCGTGGTATCTCATACCCATCTTCTCTAAGTGACGATCAAACTGCTGTTGTGTTAACGCTTTAGTAAATGGATCTGCAATATTGTCTTGAGAGTCCACACACTCCAGGGTGACGCCTCCTCTTTCAATGATCTCTCTGATCAAATGAAACCGCCGCAACACGTGCTTAGATTTCTGATGAGACCTGGGTTCCTTAGCTTGCGTAACAGCTCCAGTGTTGTCACAGAATAAAGGTACTGGTCCTGTAATGCTAGGAACCATACCAAGTTCGGTAATGAACTTTTTCATCCAAACAGCTTCCTTTGCAGCTTCACTTGCAGCTATGTACTCTGCCTCTGTCACTGAATCAGCAACTGTTTGCTGTTTGGAACTTTTCCAACTCACTGCGCCACCATTCAAGGTAAACACATACCCCGAAACGAATTTACTGTCATCTTGGTCCGTTTGAAAACTTGAGTCTGTGAAGCCCTCTAGTTTCAATTCAGACCCACCGTAGACAAGAAATACATCCTTAGTTCTTCTTAAGTACTTTAGGATATTTTTCACTGCCTTCCAGTGCTCTTCTCCTGGATTCGACTGATATTTGCTTGTTACACTAAGTGCATGAGCGACATCTGGTCTAGTACATATCATACCGTACATGATAGATCCTATTACTGAAGCATAAGGAATCTTACTCATACGGTCTCTCTCCTCAGGTGTCTTTGGGGCCTGTTTCTTGGAGAGATGTATTCCATGGCTCATCGGCATGAGACCTCTTTTGGAATCTTCCGTGCTAAACCTTTTTAGCATCGAGTCAATGTACGTTCCTTGGGACAAGCTAAGCATCCTTTTAGATCTATCTCTATAGATCTTTATCCCCAAAATATAGGATGCTTCTCCCAAGTCCTTCATGGAGAAGTGCTTAGATAACCAGATTTTAATTGATTGTAGCATAGGAATATCATTCCCTATCAGTAATATATCATCAACATATAATACGAGGAATGAAACAACACTCTCACTAACCTTCTTGTACACACATGGTTCATCCTCATTTTTGATAAAATCAAACTCTTTGATTGTCTCATCAAAACGGATATTCCACCTACGAGAAGCTTGCTTCAATCCATAAATGGATCGTTGTAGCTTACAGACTTGATTTGTTCTAACCTTTGAAATAAATCCCTCTAGCTGTGTCATATACACATCCTCCTCAAGTTTCCCATTGAGGAAGGCCGTTTTCACGTCCATCTGCCAGATTTCGTAGTCATGGTAAGCTGCAATCGCAAGCAAAATCCGAATAGACTTGAGCATTGCTACTGGTGAGAAGGTTTCGTCATAGTCAACTCCTTGTCTTTGTTTGAAACCTTTTGCGACCAGTCGGGCCTTATAGGTCTCTACCTTGCCATCTACTCCAGTCTTTCTTTTAAAGACCCATTTACACCCAATAGGCTTAATGCCTTCAGGTGGTGAAACCAAAGTCCATACTTGGTTCTCATACATGGAGTCCATCTCGGATTTCATGGCTTCTTGCCACTTCTCTGAATCTTTACTACTCATAGCCTGTTCGTAATTCAATGGATCATCATCATCTATAATGCTTACCTCATCGCCATCCTCTATGACAAGTCCATACCTTTCAGGTATCTTTGGTACTCTTCCAGATTTACGAATAAGGTGTGGTACAGAAGGAATCTCTACTTGGTTAGGTACCTCACTTTGATCTGTAGTATTTTGTGGTTCTTGAACCTCTTCAAGATATATCTTACTCCCACTGACCCCTTCAAGGATAAACTCCTTTTTCAAGAAGGCAGCATGTTTCGCAACAAACACCTTTTGATCAGTTGGATGATAGAAATAATACCCCGATGTTTCTTTAGGGTATCCCACAAATCTACATTTGTCAAATCTAGTCTGTAGCTTATCGTTTTCAAACTTTTTAACATAAGCTGGACAACCCCAAGTCTTAACATGCTTAAGATTTGGTTTCCTCCCTGTCTATAACTTATATGGGGTCTTGGGGACGGATTTTGTAGGTACCTTGTTAAGTAGGTATGCAGCCGATTCTAGGGCATATCCCCAGAAGGAAACTGGAAGGTCGGTAAAGCTCATCATGGATCGAACCATGTCCAACAATGTTCGATTTCTCCTTTCAGATACACCATTCATCTGTGGCGTCCCTGGTGGAGTTCATTGTGAGATTATACCATTTTCTTTGAGACAATTGAGAAACTCACTACTTAAGTATTCTCCTCCTCGATCAGATCGAAGAATCTTAATACTCTTACCAGTTTGCTTCTCTACTTCACTTCTGAACTCTTTGAACTTTTCAAATGATTCAGATTTGTATTTCATTAAATACACATATCCAAATCTTGAGTGATCGTCAGTGAATGTAATAAAATAAGAATACCCTCCTCGTGCATTCGTTGTCATAGGTCCACATACATCTGTGTGTACCAACGCTAACAACTCTGTAACTCTTTCTCCTTTCCCACTAAAAGGAGATTTAGTCATTTTGCCCATGAGACAAGATTCACAAGTTGGATATGATTCATAATCCGATAGCTCCAGGAGCCCATCTTTATGCAACTTGGATAATCTTGTTTCATTAATATGACCGAGTCTACAGTGCCACATGAAGGTATAATTAACATCATCTCTTTTTTTTTTCTTAGTTTGTTCAATTTGAAGTATATTTTCATGCAAGTCAAGTATATAAAGTCCATTTCGCAAATTACCAACACCATATAAAACATTATCATTATAAATAGAACAACTGTTGTTCTTTATTATAATATTAAAACCATCCATATCCAATACAGAGATAGAAATAATGTTTCTAATGATATTTGGAACAAAATAACAATTATTTAAATTAATGAACTTGCCCGTAGGCAGTGCTAAATAATAAGTCCCTACAGCTAATGCAGCAACCTTTGCTCCATTTTCCACTCGTAGGACGACCTCATCCTTGCTCAGCTTTCTACTGCTGACCAGTCCCTGCATATTATTACATATATGAGAACCACAGCCGGTATCCAATACCCAAGTAGAAGATTGACTTTCAGAAAAATTAATTTCAATTATAAACAAACCTTGATTAGGATTCGAAGCTTCTCCAAGCTTCTTCTGCTTTTGTTCCGCAAGATAATCCTTGCAGTTCCTCTTCCAATGACCCGGCTTATTGCAATGGAAGCAAATTCCTTTGCTAGCTGGATCAGGTTTCTTTTGATCCTTCACTTTCGCCTTTCCCTTAGCCTTCTTGGATTTCTTCTTTTCAGAAGATACCTTGGGCCTCTTCCTTTTCTTGAAAGAATTATCCACCAGTAAGACATGGTTCTTCTTGGATGGGAAGTGACCTTCAGCAGTTTTCAACATGTTAAGTAACTCAGGCAAGCTGACGTCCAACTTATTCATGTGAAAATTCACAACAAATTGTGAGAAGGTGTCAGGGAGTGACTGCAAGATCAAATCTTGACTCAACTCCCCATCCATGACGAACCCAAGCTGTCCAAGACGTTCAATCAAATTGATCATCTTTAAGACATGAGTCTCAACGGTAGTGCCCTCGGTCATCCGAGATCGGAAGAGCTCCTTAGATATTTCATATCTAGCAGTCCTACTTTGCTCACCATACAGCTCTTGCAGGTGCAGCAGTATAGTAGGAGCATCCATGTTTTCATGCTGACGCTGAAGCTCGTTACTCATGGATGCGAGCATGATGCATTGAGCCACAGATGCATCATCTTGCCACTTTTTAAAAGTAGCAATCTCTTCCTCAGAGGCTGTCTCTGCAACTTTTGCAGGTACGGGCGAATTTAGGACATAAGAAATCTTTTCAGCAGTGAGAACAATTCTCAGATTCCTTAACCAGTCCGTGTAGTTCGGTCCGGTCAGTTTGTTAGCATCACGTATGCTACGCAGTGAAATTAGTGAATGTGATATTTTCAAAATTCTGCATGTAAAAAGATAATATTTTAGCAAACATTCATTTAATTAATTACCAAAATAAATTAGGTCTTATTTTATATTGGTATCTCCCACTATTTTCTTCAAACTATATTACCCTCGTTTATATAGTTCGGCAAAATCTAATTAAAGTTTTTGCTAGTGAGAATAAGGATCCCATTTCAAATATATATAGCCTTGTGGTGACACAACAAACTATATATAAATAAATAGGTAGACAACTCCTTGTCAATTACATCATCATGTAACTCCTTATGTTTTGCCTCTTAGATTATTTTGATCAAGTGGTGGCACATCCGAATCAAAATTATCTAAGTTAAGTCCAACCTAGCACTTCCATATATTCAAAAAGAAAAATAGTGTCCTTGTGGTGACACAACAAAATAATATTGTTCAATTTTCTTTATAAGCATCAAATGTGATAAATTAACATCTTAAATACTTAATACTTGCCTTGTGGTGACACAACAAACTCATATTAAATATTTAATACTCCATTAATTTTATCATGCTAGAAGGCGACGTTCGATATTCTAAATATCTTTGAACGCTTAAGACTTAATATATAAAACCTTTGAGGGATTTGTTATTATTTGTCTCATCTTGTTTAGCGCGCATGCACATATATATATAAAATACGCGTCATATTAATTAACATGCGAAGCATGTTTGCATAATATATAATATATATAGTATAAGCATGCACATATAGAATACTATATTCTACCTGGATTGATTATAGACTTTTATTCTAGTTTGGTTCACTAGAGCCACCAAGTGAACCAAAAAGGTCAAACCCTAGGGGTGCAAGAAATAATATTTAAATATAACTATTACATTTAAACCCGGGCTCCATTACAAACGGGTCTTCAAGCGTTCCTTGCTCCTTGATCTCCAATTCTTTAAAATTAATTCTAACTATTCCTATTACAAAACTATTTAAAATACATAGAAACCTTGATCAGCAGTCAAGGGGAAGTACATAGGAGGGAGATAGAATTTACATTAAGAAAAATTAGAGAAGACGAGGTACGCAGACCCCATTTAATAAAACCCATACATTCATGCATCCAACTAAAATAAAATTCAATCGCATTGGTCAATAGTCCATAATCAATCTCATTTATTATCATACACATCACTATATGCATCAATAAATAATATTCATCTCATGAATAATAAACATTTAATATATATATATATATATATATATATATATATATATATATATATATATATATATTGATATCATTTAATGGACAAATTTAGTTAGTATAAAATTTAATTTTGAATTAAAATGAACTCCTTTATTTTAATCCAAATATAAATCAAAATAAACCTCTTTTATTTTAATTTATCCTATTTTGATTAAAATAAACTATTTTATTTTAATCAAAATCTTTAATCAAAATAAACCATTTATTTTAATTAATTATGGAATCTAATTCCAAGTTATAAAAAAAAAAACTCCTTTATTAAAGGAAACACGAATTCTTTTCCTATTCACAAATAAACTCCTTTATTTTGAATAATATGAAATCTTATTTCATATTTAAATAAACTCCTTTATTTAAGGAAACATGAAATCTAATTTCAACTCCAATTAGTTATCATAGAATCCAATTCCAACTCTAATTAGTTAACATGAAATTTAATTTTAAAATTAAAATAAACCTTTTATTTTAGGATTAAAATAAACTTATATATATATTTATAATATAATAAGTGAGTCACGTGCTTCCATAATCATGCTACTGGTCAACGCAAATCATGGATTCAGCCCAAAAAAAAATGTTGATTATCTGTCATCTTGTTAACTCACTTAACAAGAATCCACTTAAAACCTTTAAAAAAAAAAATCTCCTGCAACTTTAAAAAATGGGTCACGTGAATCTCAAAAAAACATGCTCCTGTCGAATCCCTTCCTTTCGGAAAAATAAAAAAAAATGATGAATATTCGGTAATTACAGTAACTGAAACATGATGAACTTTTCAAAAATTAGCAGTCACGGATTTCGCGAAATTGATTATCACGGTTTTTTTTTTAATAAATTTTATTCAACAAAATTATGCCCAATTAAATTGTTCTAAACACATATCAATATACATATGAAATCTGACAATTAATAATTCGCATAAAGGTTTGGCTCTGATGCCACTGTTAGGTTTGTAATATTCATAAACGCAATCAAATTGTAAAAATAAGCGGAAACGTGTAAAATCACAGTTTTAAAAATTTTACCAACCATATACCCGGATCACCCTTTATGCACAATTATTAATTAAATAAAAAGAAAGAACAAGAATCATACCCTTGAAGATCCGAGCTTCCTCAGGTACAAGTTCACCTCCAATCCTTTTCGTGTTCAACTTGAATTCACCGGGTTTGGTTCCTTCCTTTGATCAACGTTAGCCACCCAAGTGTTTGGCCTCTAGAGGTGATCCACCAAGGAAGAAGAAGAATTCAAGAAGAAGGGTGTATTGGCTCAAACCCTAGATCTGTAGAAAAAGGGGCGTACTCTCCAACTATTGGAATTACGTATTTTTTTTTTGATATCTGATATAAGATTCCTTTTATAAAGATATCAGATAACCCTATTTTAATTAAAATAAGGTATTATTTATTTAATTAAACTCTTTTAATTAAATGGGCTCCCTAATCTTATTAGGGATAATTAATTAAACGCCTTTAACTAATTTTCCCTCCTAATTCTATTAGGAATAAATGAGAGTACTTATATTAAATTAATTCCTAAACCCTTTTAGAAATTAAAATAATAATAATAATAATAATAATATTAATAAGACTCCTCTTATTAATTTATATTTAATATTTCTAAAATATTAAATAATAAATATTAAGCTATTTAATTTATTCTATCACCATAGATTAAATTAAATATACTTATCATATTATTACGATTATGCCATTAACTTCTTAAATAATTATTCTTCCTTTTATGGTGTGACCCTTTAGGTTCTCCATATTAAACCGGTTGTGAATAAATCAATTAGAACAATTCTAATTTTATTTAAATAAATAAATTAAACGATTAATTTATTTAAATAAATAATATTTATTCTACAATAGGGATGAGCCTCCCTAGCTATCAACGACTTTCCAGATAATATAGATTTTAACATTAATCATAAAAGAACCTTTGAGTTAATAGTTACCATACAATTCAATCCTTCTACCATACAATGTCCCAATTAAATATAAGACATGAAATTACTGTCAAGTCTTATTTTATTTAATTATATGTATTTCGATTCCCAAATGCACAACTCCTAATGAATACAAATTAGAAACTACTTTCTAATTTCATTCCACCTTGGCCAAGGATTCCTGGGTTGTCATTTATCGAATCACATAGGACATTTCTCTTCTTTTACTAGAAGTGGTAGATTCTTTATTGATCATTCATTATCTTCATATATAACTTATTACACCCAAGCATAGCCTTTGATATACTCTAAGAGTCTTAAGGAATAAGTCAAAGTGTAATTCATTATATATAAGATACTATGATGATCTCAAGTCTAAGGATCATTTGTACTACTATCACTACAGGAATTTCTATTGACAGACAAGTAAAACTCCATTAGGTATTTCTTAGCGAGTCACGTTCAGTGAACTTATTCTCTAATAAGCACCTACATACTTGCTTTAGTGTCTCCACACAAATGATCATGAGATTAATCATCCTCATCCAATGAGCAAGCAATGTACATACCAATCTATCCGGATTCACTAATCCCCTTTTTAGTAATCCATTGATTGGGAACATTTTAGTTTTAAGCTATCTAAGAATTTAGATCTCATTAGCATGATCTCATCATGATTCTAAAAGCATTGCTTAAAACTATGAGTTTATCACATATTATTAAAACAACACCATGTAGATAATAAATGCCTTTAATAAATAATTCTTTTATTAATAAATAAATAAGATTGATTACAAAGTATATACTTTATCATCATACATGATTGGCTTGTATGCATACTACTTTCAGTTTGGTCACCTAATTGCGCGCCAGTAAGGAGAAATCCTTATTGGAAAGCCCCCTCTTTCCTGGGAACGGCCTGGTTGTCATAATTGTGATTCTGTAATATTATTTGTGAATAATTAATTATTGATTTATATGATAAGGAAATATTTATTTGATGTGGATATAAATGATGGATTTATTTATATGGTTATTATTGAAGGAATTAATATTGAGGTGTTTTATCAGTATTCCTGTCGGAATAGAGGTATTAAAAATTAAATCAGTATTTTTCAGATATATTGCGTGAGTTATAATTTTTAATCCGACCGTTGGATCGTTGTGATTTTTGGATATGTTATACATATATAAGTTAAGTATATGTCCACAAATTTTGAACCGTTAAAAATGAACGTATAATTTTTTATGAATTTTAAAAAGTGACTGATTTGAAAATTATGTTTATAAATGATTTTGGTGGAAAATTCTAGAATTGAGTGGGCCCCACTTGTGGTTGGTAAAGAAATATGCTGAATTTTATTTCAAATGTGGTGGATGGCAATAGTAGCAGGTAAAGCCATCAGGTTGCAGGTAAAGTCTGCTTCGGCGTGCTAACATTTTCCTATAAATAGAGGGCTAAGTTAGAATTGAAAATCACATTAGAATTCATAAGTTTTCTCTCTTTCTCTCTCTATATTCTCGAGCGTATTTTGTGAGTATTTTGATACTTTTAGAGTTGCTATTCAGTGCAAGTTTCTGTCAGCACTATATCCGAAATTCAGTATTTTGATACTTTTGTGAGTATTTTGATCATTATTTTTGAATTCTGTTTCAAAATTTATTATTTCGAAGTATTATTGAACTTGGATAAATTGTAATACGAATCCCTAATATTTGTTCTTTTATCTCACTGGATTCGTTTTTTTAAAGATATTTTTCATCATCCTCAATCCTAAATGATGATGTTACTGAATATCTTTGGCCTGTAGTGCAAAGATGAACATGACCAACTGAGTATTATTCTTAAATTTTACTCTACAAAGTAGTATCATGTTGACAATTTCGACGTTATTGATTTCTGGATAAATTAAATTATAAATCTTTAAAATTTATCCTTGAACTTGTTTAATTGAATTATTATATCATTGTCATCATCCTCATGTTTATATTCCGTTGAAAGTCATTTGTGGCCTGTAGTACAAGATAGACTTGGTATGATTATGACCAGGGATTATTCGGTATAATCATGACCGTAATGTTACAAATGATGTGGTAAAAGTCCTCATTGGCCCGTAGTGCATTGATGGACAATTTTTGGAATGATCATGGTCATGGATTCTCTTTGGCCAAGGGTGCAAAGATGAATTGTTTTATGGCATGATCATGACCGTTGATGAAAACACGATTATCTTTGGCCCGTAGTGCAGGGATGATTCGATGATGTGGATTATTTATTAAGCTGAATCTCAGCAATAAAATTGATGATAAATATTTTAAATCATAGAAGATAGTAGGTTTTATGCTCTAGTTGACTCTTCTAATGGATTACTTTTTTCGCTGCAGTTGTTGATCTAAAACTTGTTGTCTATTATATTTTATCAGATTTTTTCCTGTTGAAGACTAATGATAATTTGTTGTACATTATCTTAGTCATAATATTTCTTATTGGGCTAGTTGAGCTCACCCTTTCTTTCACTGTTCTCTTCAGAAAATGAGAATATAGCTGGGACTAGTCGGGGAATGGATTGACGGTCCAGATGGTTGCATTAGTAGTCCTCACTATTCTGTGAAATAGTGTGATAATTGTAATGAGGACTCCTTTTGAGTTTGTATACTCTCTAGTAAATAATATTTGTATTCAAACTCACAGTATATGTGTTGTCGTATTCTGCACGACAATTATATTACTGAAGTTGTATTTGTTTCTGTACCATGTATTTGGCGACTCAGAATGGGTGATGTATACCTATTTTGGGGGCTTCACAGTTGGTATCAGAGCTTAGGGATATGGTCTCTGGCGGAAATCGGGGAATAGAACTAGGAGGGGAGAGACGGGAAATTCCTTCGCTAGTATGACCTGACTAAGTTTATTTGGTATTTATTTGGTCGGTCAGAATATAGGGATAATATGTTGCATGTCAATTAACCCTTATTTTGTGACAATATTTGAAAATGACATCCGAGAATGTTGAGAATAGCAATGGAGCACAGGAGACTGTTGAGTCACCACAGATCAATACTCAGGATAATGTGTATCAGGAAGCCAACAATCCTCAGGTGAACAACGACACCGACCAAGTGACGAACGACGGTATGTTTAAGAGCTTTTTAGAATTCATGCAACACCGAACGAGAGAGACTCCTATTCATAATGCAGGTGAAAACACTGGCAACCCACGGTTGGTCACCACTAAGCAGTTCAAGGAGCTAGGACCACCAGAGTTTTTGGGAAAGCCACAACCACTTAAGGCAGAGACATGGATAAAACAGATCACCAAGATATTTGATATCTTGGAATGCTCAGAGGAGCAAAAGGTTGCATTCGCCACCTTTATGTTGCGTGAAGAAGCAGATCATTGGTGGGAATCTGTAAAACGTACCTAGCCTGACGCACTCAAGATGTCTTGGGAGAAGTTCTAAGAATTGTTCAACGATAAGTACTTTTCCGAAAGTATTCGTCATATGAAGGAAGTAGAATTCATCAAGCTGGAGCAAAACAATATGACCGTGTCGCAGTACGAATCTAAGTTTATCGAGTTGTCCCGGTTTGCGTCCCACTTAGTTGATAACGAGGAGAGAATGACGCAGATATTTCTAAGAGGTTTGAAACCCGAGATAAGTCAACACTTAATTTTTCACAAACTGTGTTTGTATTCAGATGTTGTAAATAGGGCTCAGTTATTGGAGCGCGATAACTAGTTAACCCAACCAAGAGAAAGCAGCCAGAAAAATGATAATACCAGTGGTAGCAATCATCGAAGCGGTGACAACAATCGTGGAGAAAAATTATCATGCCAAGAATGGTAACCACTTCGGTGGTAATCATGGCCAAGATAATAGAAGTGGAAATTTCAAGAAGAGGAGGTTCAATAATGATAGAAAGACAGCAACACCAGCACCCGTTTCAAAAGAAGAAGAACGACCACCGGTCGTATGTTTCAAATGCGGACAGGAGGGACACATCCGTCCAAACTGTACGCAGCAACCCAAAGTGTGTTTCAATTGTAGAAGAGAAGATCACCTAGCTCGATTTTGTCCTGTAGTGAAGTCAAGTCCAGCGGGGATAGTGATGCCAAAGGATGTCCCAGACAAGTCAAAGTCGGTAGTTTAAGTAAGAGCATTTGTCGAGGAACCCGAACGAAGTTATCACGGGTAAGTTAATCATAAACTCTTGCGAAGTTTATACCTTATTCAATACCGGTTCTACATATTCTTTTATTCTCCTACTTGCGCTCAACATTTAAACTTGACCCCAGTATAAAACCCATTTCTAAAACCCTTAAAATATTTCTTCACCTAAAACGAACGTATTATGCGTTGAAGACGTTGGCTCGAGCTGTTGAAGATTACGATTATACCATTTAATACCATCGTGGGAAAAGCGAACGTGGTAGCTGACGCGTTGAGCAGAAGATCGTATGCATTTACGAGTGCGAATATACGAACCTACGTGAAGATAGCAAATATACGATTAGAACCGACTTTAAATCGATAAAGTTAAAGCCGCTCAAGCTACAGACTCAGAGCTGATGAATGTGAAGAAGAAGGTTCAAGAGGGCGTTATTCTAGGAACAAGAGTCGATGAAGAGAGAAAATCTCAACCCTCGATTTTATTGGTCTACTTGAAATCCTCGATCAAGTAAGAACTGTGACCTATAGACTCGTTTTAAGCGCCAAGTATGTCGCATGTTCATAACCTTTATTTCGTATCGATGTTACGTAAATATATAGATGATCCAAACCACATTATTGATTAAGAACCAGACGAGATAGCGGAAGATTTAACGTATAAGGAGATATATGTTAAAATCTTGGACAAGAAGGAATATATTCTACGCTCAAAGGTTATACCTCAAGAGTTAGAATCTGACGAGGTATCCCCATCTGTTCGGCATATCAGATACGTACGTCAATTTCGAGGACGAAATTTCATAAGGAGGGGAGGTTGTAAGACCCCAACTTATTAATGAATAAAATTAAGTTTTCTCTAAATATTATTGTGAATAATAAGGTGTTAATTTGATATAATGATTTGGTTATGGGTGAAATGTGCAAATTTTGCAAAATAAGCAAGTGGTTATAAAATATTCATTTGTTGTCGTGGAATATTCTTTTTGTCGGGGAATATTCGTACGACGGCGCAGCCTTGTGTGGGCCCAATAATGGAAACTAATTGGATGAAGAAAACGACAAGTATAAGTTGTTTATAAATAACGGCGTAGTTGTTACCATTAATACCGTTGGAATACTCGGTGGTTAAAATACAGTAGCACACGGTATTGCACCAATTATTGATTCTTACGTAAGAAGACACTACTAAATAATTGTTACAGTAATTACTGTTTAATATTTTATTTTATTGATTCAATAATTGCTGCGTTGATATTTTATATTATTGTTGTTTCAATAATTATTGTTGTACAGTATTTTTCATTATCAGATCAATAATTCATATTATTTGAATAATATTATTAGATTGCATTATTGGCGATGTCTAGAAATTTCTGTCTAAGGAGAGGTTTGATCACCTAATTGCCCGTCAGTAAGGAGAAATCCTTATTGGAAAGCCCCCTCTTTCCTGGGAACGGCCTGGTTGTCATAATTGTGATTCTGTAATATTATTTGTGAATAATTAATTATTGATTTATATGATAAGGAAATATTTATTTGATGTTGATATAAATGATGGATTTATTTATATGGTTATTATTGAAGGAATTAATATTGAGGTGTTTTATCAGTATTCCTGTCGGAATAGAGGTATTAAAAATTAAATCAGTATTTTTCAGATATATTGCGTGAGTTATAATTTTTAATCCGACCGTTGGATCGTTGTGATTTTTGGATATGTTATACATATATAAGTTAAGTATATGTCCACAAATTTTGAACCGTTAAAATGAACGTATGATTTTTTATGAATTTTAAAAAGTGACTGATTCGAAAATTATGTTTATAAATAATTTTGGTAGAAAATTCTAGAATTGAGTGGGTCCCACTTGTGGTTGGTGAAGAAATGTGCTGAATTTTATTTCAAATGTGGTAGATGGCAATAGTAGCAGGTAAAGCCATCAGGTTGCAGGTAAAGTCTGCTTCGGCGTGCTAACATTTTCCTATAAATAGAGGGCTAAGTTAGAATTGAAAATCACATCAAAATTCATAAGTTTTCTCTCTTTCTCTCTCTATATTCTCGAGCATATTTTGTGAGTATTTTGATACTTTTAGAGTTGCTATTCAATGCAAGTTTCTGTCAGCACTATATCCGAAATTCAGTCAGAAGTACGGTTATTCTGAGGTAAGGGATGTTATTTTTTTCTTAAATGATATTATTTTCTTCAATATCACTATGCTGAAATATTGATATGAACTTTTTATCAAATTAAAACTTTTTGTCTCGGGATTACTATTCACGTATACGGCACTATTCACGTATACGATACTATTCACGAATACGGCACTATTCACCGAAAAATAAAATTTTCTTCTTTTTATCCAAGATGGCTATTATGGTTACTATCTTTGATTGTATCCATGTTTTGATCATTATTTTTGAATTCTGCTTCGAAATTGGTTATTTCGGAGTATTATTGAACTTGGATAAACTGTAATACGAATCCCTAATATTTGTTCTTTTATCTCACTGGATTCATTTTCTTTAAAATATTTTTCATCATCCTCAGTCCTAAATGATGATATTACTGAATATCTTTGGCCTGTAATGCAAAGATGAA
The DNA here is from genome assembly GCA_016801055.1 of Panax notoginseng. Lineage (NCBI taxonomy): Eukaryota > Viridiplantae > Streptophyta > Magnoliopsida > Apiales > Araliaceae > Panax > Panax notoginseng. The sequence goes on from CM029019.1 coordinate 37,749,958, forward strand.
TGATTACCTGATGAATATCTTTGGCCTGTAGTGCAAAGATGAATGATTACCTGATGAATATCTTTGGCCTGTAGTGCAAAGTTGAACAGGTGTTGAAATAAACATGACCAACTGAGTATTATTCTTGAATTTTACTCCACAAAGTAGCATCATGTTGACAATTTTGACGTTATTGATTTCTGGATAAATTAAATTATAAATCTTTAAAATTTATCCTTGAACTTGTTTAATTGAATTATTATATCATTGTCATCATCCTCATGTTTATATTCTGTTGAAAGTCATCTGTGGCCTGTAGTGCATAGATGGACTTGGTATGATTATGACCAGGGATTATTCGGTATAATCATGACCGTAATGTTACAAATGATGTGGTAAAAGTCCTCATTGGCCCGTAGTGCATTGATGGACAATTTTTGGTATGATTATGGCCATGAATTCTCTTCGGCCAAGGGTGCAACGATGAATTGTTTTATGGCATGATCATGAACGTTGATGAAAATACGATTATCTTTGGCATGTAGTGCAGGGATGATTCGATGATGTGGATTATTTATTAATCTGAATCTCAGCAATAAAATTGATGACAAATCTTTTAAATCATAGAAGATAGTAGGTTTTATGCTCTACTTGACTCTTCTAATGGATTGTTTTTTTCGCTGCAGTTGTTGATCTAAAACTTGTTGTCTATTATATTTTATCAGATTTTTCCCTATTGAAGACTAATGATAATTTGTTGTACATTATCTTAGTCATAATATTTCTTACTGGGCTAGTGGACGGTCCAGATGGTTGTATTAGTAGTCCTCACTATTCTGTAAAATAGTGTGATAATTGTAATGAGGACTCCGTTTGAGTTTGTATACTCTCTAGTAGACAATATTTGTATTAAAACTCACAGTATATGTGTTGTCGTATTCTGCACGACAATTGTATTACTGAAGTTGTATTTATTTATTTACCATATATTTGGCGACTCAGAATGGGTGATGTATACCTATTTTGGGGGCGTCACATATCAATATACATATCAAATTAAAATAATTAATAATTCGCATAAAGGTTTAGCTCTGATACCATTGTTAGGTTTGTAATTTTCATGAACGCAATCTAATTGCACAAAATAAGTAGAAACATGATAAAATAGAGTTTTAAAATTTTACAAATCATATACCCGAATCATCCTTTATGCACAATTATTAATTAAACTAAAAGATAAAGAATAAGAATTATACCCTTGAAGATTCGAACTTTCTCGGGTACAAGTTCACCTCTAATCTTTTTCACGTTCAACTTGAATCCACCGGGTTTGATTCCTTCTTTTGATCAATGTTAGGCACCCAAATGTTTGACCTCTAGAAGTGATCCACTAAGGAAGAAGAAAGATTCAAGAAGAAGGGTGTTTGGTAAAATCCTAGTTTTTTCTATCTCTCATAGAAAGGGTGTACTCTCCCAACTATTAAAATTACGTCTGTTGTAAAAAAGTCAACAATAACTCTACACCCATAATAAGACTTCTCTTATTTATAGATGTAAGCAACCCTCCTTAACAATTAAGTAATTAGGTTTTATTTTAATTAATTAAACTCCTTTAATTAATTAGGCTCCCAATCTTATTAAGAATAATTAATTAAACTCTTTTAATTAATTAGTCTCCTAATCTTGTTAGGATATATATGAGAATACTTTTATTAATTAATTTCTAAAGTCCTTTAGGAATTAAATAATAATAATAGTAATAATAATAAGACTCCTCCTATTAATTTGTATTTAATATTTCTAAAATATTAAATAATAAATATTAAGCTATTTAATTTATTCTATCACCATAGATTAAATTAAATATATTTAACTTATTATTACGATTATGCCATTAACTTCTTAAATAATTATTCTTCCTTTTATGGTGTGACCCTTTAGGTTCTCCATATTAAACCGGTTGTGAATAAATCAATTAGAACAATTCTAATCTTATTTAAATAAATAAATTAAATTATTAATTTATTTAAATAAATAATATTTATTCTACAATAGGGATAAGCCTCCCTAACGATCAACGACTTTTCAGATAATATAGATTTCAATATTAATCATAAAAGAACTTATGAGTAAATAGTTACCGTACAATTCAATCCTTCCACCATATAATGTCCTAATTAAATATAAGACATGGAATTACTGTCAAGTCTTATTTTATTTAATTATATATATTTCGACTCTTAAATGCACAACTCCAAATAATACAAATTAAAAACTCATTTCTAATTTCATTCTGCCTTGACCAAAGACTACTGGGTTATCATTTATCGAATCACATATGATATTTCTCTTCTTTTACTAGAAGTGATAGATTCTTTATTGATCATATATTATCTCCATGTACAACTTATTATACCCAAGCATACCCTTTGATATACCCTAAGGGTCTAGAAGAATAAGTTAAAGTATAACTCATCATACACAAGATACTATGGTGATCTCAAGTCCAAGGATCACTTGTACTACTATCACAACAGGAATTCATATTGACAGGCAAGTAAAACTTTATTAGGTATTCCTTAGCGAGCCATGTTCAGTGAACTTATTCTCTAATAAGCACTTATATACTTGTTTTAGTGTCTCCACACAAATGATCATGAGATCAATCATCCTCATCCAATGAGCAAGCAACGTATGTACCAATCGATCCGGATTCACTAATCCCCCATTTAGTAATCCAGTAATTGCAAACTATTTTAGTTTTAAGCTTTCTAAGAATTTAGATCTCATTAGAATTGTGACACCCCTAAATCTAGGTACTTCATTTTCACAAGATTTGGTGCTCACTATCCATACATTCACACTATCTACCCAAATAAAATAATATTTCAACCATAATCCTCCCTTTAAATAGGGTTACATCATTAAATTAAAAAAAAATATCCCAGGTTGTCTAACCTTTAAACATCATTCAAGTGCGGAAATAAAATTATTACATTACATCATTATTAAAAAGTCTATGACCATCACAATAAACAAAATTACAAGTTTGTATCACTTGTACATTTTTCCCTTTCCTTTGTTAGTTGAAGGCTCATCTACCTTCCCAACTTTAGCTACAATGAGTATATAACTATGCCAGGGTGAGCAAAACAATTGCTCACTGGATATAACAATAGATCAACAGAAGAATAATAATAATAATTGCCAACAATAGGCTCATCAAAACTGAATAGCACTCTAATAATGATAATCAAAAACTGGAATCCAAAATATGGAATATATCTAACTGAGGGTCATAAGACCATGAACTATGTCCACAGTTGCGAGTAATCTTTCAACTCCAACTTTAACAGTCATAAGACTATAGGGACTCCTCGTACTTAGGGGGATCAGCCATTCGTACAATGTATTGTGCACAAACATTTCAACGCTAAGCGTAAATTTTTCGCCTATTAATAGGGTTGTTCATCTCAGTTTTTAGAGTACAAGTCCGCACCAAAGAAAGTTTGGTTTTGATAAGCTTTCAAGGGTAATTTGAAGTTTAACGAACATCAACTAGAGGACTAGTTGAATCAATAGTGTTTGATAACACAACAGTTGATCAATAATAACATAATATGGAACAATGAATAAGTGTAAGCGAATTAACTATATATTGAACTCATGCTTAAGAACAACCACAAAGCATAAGTATTGGATGACAATAAACCTTGCTTGAATAAAATTTAAGCTAGAACTAGGTATTATTAAATATACATTAAGTAATAGCAAGATGAAAATAAAGCTTGCTCAATATGAAAATGAACTAAGATAATTCAACATTAGAAGCTAGAATTCGAGAAAATTACATTCATAATACATGAAGAACAATACAGGAACTTGTTTGACAATAAACAAGTTAGAATACATCAATAAATATTGGAATTCAAAACTTGTTCGAGCAAAGTTACCGTCAAAGCTAACTTGTTCAAATAATGATTAGGAATACAAAGATTCGATTAATGAAAGATTAAAGTAAGAAACTTGCTCAATGTAAATGAATAAAGTTACACAATGTGATAATAGAGCTAGCTCAATGAAAGTGTAGAGTTAGAATACTTACTCAATGTAAAAAGAAAGTTTAAAAACTTGCCTCGAGCGTAAGCTACAATATTAAACTCACGTTCACCTACACATTGGTTTAGAACCACATTATCTATTAGATATGCTAACATACCACAGCATATACATTTCTAGCTAAACTTATCATCTTAGCACAAGTCTTATGCTACCATATATATTTCAGAATTCCCAAGTGTTAACATCACAGCACCTATCTAACAATTAATGTATAATTAAGTTATCACATAATGCGTTCGTAACCTACTAATCACTTTTACAACTTTGAATTCATAATCCATATAACACCACTCTATTTTAGCCTTGTTGTTACATGGTGGACACATTAACCTATCATTAATCTAAGTTAAATTGAACGCCCAAAGTCTGCATAATTAACAGACTTCACTGTCTGTGGCAGGGGACTGGCGCGGCCGCGCCAGTTTTACACTGGTTTGAGGTGCGCCCGAGCCAAAGGGTTGCGCGCCCGCGCGACACTCCAGTTCCAGTTTTCCAGAACATGGTTACGGCAGTTTTCTTAAGCCAACTAACACGAATTTCACCCACCAAACAGTAATAATAACATATAAAAATGGTATAGAACTCTTACAAACATGTTTGTGAACATATTCCACCAATTAGAAAAATTTAACATCAACTAAAACTATTTTAATTTCTCAATTTTCATGTTTTTCATATAAAACTCCATTTTTTGATATTCATCCCAAAAATTATCACTGTGAATTCAATACTTGGCCAAATCATCTTATTCAAATTACGTTATGTTCGTATCTCAATGAACCAACATATACAAACGTCAATTTACAATTTCACATACGAATTGGCCACTAAAATTGACACTTTTCATGAACATATGAAAAATACATATACTGTCAAAAATTTCGACTACTGTCAAACGAAATCAGCATGAATTTCTTGTTTTAAACATAACTCTAATCATTGAAAACACATACAATTTCAATTACCAACTATTTAAATCCACAATTCAACAATTGATTTTACAGAACATGAGAAAATTCATACCGAAAACCCCATATATATATATATATATATATATATATATATATATATATATATATAACACTAAGATTTTATAAGAAGTACCTTCAAATTGCTTGCAATCCTTTTTGCTAAACTCTGCAAATGCTCTGAAATCATTCTCTCTCAAATTCTCTCAACTCTCACAAAACTCAGTACTCTCAAACTTGAGAAATAGAATGCGTAATAAGAAAATCAAAAATTGAAAACCTTAATACGCTACTAATTAAAATATCAGTTATAGCATATATAGTATAAATATATTATATTTATTATTTTAATTTAATTTATTTATTTTATTTATATTCAAAATTAGAAATACCAAAAGCCATAAGGCTTGTTTGACAAAACCCTTTAAATTTTAAAGAATTAATATCCTTCAACCTTGTTTGGATAAAACTAAATTAAAACTACTTTAATTTATTTTAATAACTCCTCATAATATAGTTATTTGTCACACTTTATTTAATCAAGCTTTCATATTTAATTTAATTAATTCAAATAACAATTAAATAAATCATTTAATCACATAACTCAATACAAATAATTAACCATCAAATTGAAATATTAACATATTAATAATTTTCTTAACTCATTAATTATTTATTTAACAAATAATTAACCAAATAAAAATTAAATCAATTAAACAAATATTTATTCAACGATAAATACATCCACTAAATATTTATATAATTCAATAAATATTTAATATTACAACTAAAATTCTAGAATGTTACAAGAATGATCATCATCATTATTCTAAAAACATTGTTTAAAACTATAGGTTTATCACATATTATAAAATAACATCATGTAGATAATTAAAAGCCTTTAATAAATTAATACTTTTTATTAATAAATGAATAAGATTGTTACAAAGTATATGATTTATCATCAAACATGATTGACTTGTGTGCATTCTTCTTTTACATACTAGTGAAGAATTTACTCGTCTCTCCCCTCCTAGTTCTATTCCCCGATCTCCGCCAGAGACCATATCTCTAAGCTCTGATACCAACTGTGACTCCCCCAAAATAGGTCTACATAACCCATTCCGAGTCACCAAATACATAATACAGAAAACAACTACAACTTCATTATTACAATTGTCGAGCAAAATACGACAATACATATGCTGTGAGTTTAAATATAAATATTATCTTCTTGACAATATCCAAACTCAAATAAGTCCTCATTACGATTATTCATACACTATTTTACAATATAGTGAGGACGACTAAAACAACTGTCTGGACCCATCACTCCACACCCTGACTAGTTCCCGCTATATTCTCGCTTCCTGAGAAGAAAAATGGAACAAAAAGGAAAAGGGTGAGCTCAATTAGCCCAGTAAAGAATATTATGACTAAGACAATGTAGAAAAAATTATTGTTAGCCTTCAATAAATCAGATAAAATATAATGGACAACATGTTTTAGATCAATATTCACAGTGGAAATAACAATTCATTAGAAGAGTTAAGTAGATAATGAATTCTACTTTTTTCTATGATTTAAAAGTCCATCATCAATATTTTATCACTGTAACATCAACCAATATACATCTTGAATCAAATATTCATCTTTGTACTACTGGCCAAAAATATTCATTCGTATCCCCAATTGGTCATGTTCATTTCAACATCTGTTCATCTTTGCACTACGGGCCAAAGATATTCATCAGGTAATCATTCATCTTTGCACTACATGCCAAAAATATTTAGTTATATCATTATTTAGGACTGAGGATGATAAAAAATATTTTAAAGAAAACGAATCCAGTGAGATAAAAGGACAAAGATTAGAAATTCGTACTTTGGTTTATCCAAGTTCAAAAATACTTCATATTAATCAATTGTGGAGCAAAATTCAAGAATGAAGATCAAAACATGGATACAATCAAAGATAGTAACCATAATAGACAACTTGGACAAAGAAAAAAAATTTAATTTTTCTGTGAATAGTGTCGTATACGTGAATAGTAACTCCGACACAAAAAGGTAAAAATTACACAAGAAAAATCATACTTCTTAATAGTACTCGTGAATAGTACCGTATTTGTGAATAGTATCGTATACGTGAATAGTAATCTCGACATGAAAAGGTAAAAATTTCATAATAAAATTTATACCAATATTTTGGTATAATGATATTGAAATAAATAACATCATTTATGAAGAAAATAACATTCCTTACCCCAAAAGAACAGTACTTCTGACTGGAATATCGGATATAATGTTAAAAAAAACTTGTACTGAATAACAACTCTCAAAGTATATAAATACTCACAAAAATACGCTCGATATTATAGAGAGAGAAAATTTCTAATTCTAATGTGATTTTCAACTCTAACTAAGCACCCTATTTATAGAAAAATGCTTAAAACGCCAAAGCAGACTATTTAATAAAATATTAATATTTTTAAAAGTTTTCTACGCACACCTCCTTGACCAATTCATCAGTACACCACAAGTAGGGCCCACCAAATTCAGCAAATCCAAAACAACCAAAAGTGGGCCCACCCATATTTTTTTAAAAAATATTTATTTTCGAAACTTCAATAATTCATAATAAATAGCTCTTTTGTCAGAAAAATAAGAATTTTATTTCAATTTCATAGAAAATTTAATTCTCTACAACTTTGTAGAAGAAAGTTTTTTTAAATTTCAATAAAAAAATGTTTGAAATTCACATACGAATGATTTTTAATATCTCCATGACGACATAATACTGATAAAACTCCTCAGCATTAATTCCTTCATTTATATCCAAATAAAAATAAATATTTCCTTATCATATAAATTAATAATTAATTATTCACAAATAATATTACAAAATCACAATATGACAACCAGGTCGTTCCCATGAAAGAGGGAGCTTTTCGAAAAGGATTTTTCCTTACTGGCGCGCAATTAGGTGACCAAACCTCTTTCCTAGACAAAACTTCCTTAGTCATTGCCAATAATGTTATCTAATAATATTATTCAAATAATATGAATTATTGATCTGATAATGAGAAATACTGTGCAGTGATAATTATTGAAATAATAATAATATAAAATATCAATGTAGCAATTATTGAATCAATAAAATAAAATATTAAACACTAATTATTATAACAATTATTGAGTAGTGTCTTCTTACGTAAGAATCAATAATCTAAAAATATTGTGCAATACCGTGTGTTATTGTATAACCACGCGTATTACTGTATTTTAACCACCGGGTATTTCAACAGTGTTAGCGGTAACAACTACGTCGTTATTTTTAGAAAACTCTTCTTCATCCGACAGTTTTCCGTTATGGGACCCATAAATGGTTGCGCCATTGTACGAATATTTTCCGATAGCAAGAATATTCCACGACCAAATGAATATTCCCCGACAACAATGAATATTTTATAACCACTTGCTTATTTTGCAAAATTTACACATTTCACTCATAACCAAAGCATTATTTCAAATTAACACCTTATTATTCAAAATAATAATTAGAGAAAATTCAATTTTATTAATAAAAAGTTGGGGTCTTACACATTGAACTAGGTTAGGCCAACATGTCATGGATTGAAAACTAAAAAAAAATTATTTCTGCTCAGGAAAGGGCGCAATTGCGCTACCCCAAGCCTTGGCACCGGCACAACTGTGCTAGTGCTCAATTCTTAGAAAACTCAACAGGCGCAACTGCGTCGTTTCTGCCTTTGATACCAGCGCAGCTACCCAGACAGAAACTTACAGATTGCGTCCCTACTAGACAATTCATTCCAAACAACCCAATTTTCTCCAACTAAACAGAAATTCAACAAACCCAAAAGCTATAAACTTATTAACAACATCACTAAGCATGCATATTACACTTCTAATAAACAACCAAATTTAAAGGATTAAAATCATGTTTTTGCTATTTTCTCTATTTTCAAAACATTTAGCGTAATCAATCACCAAATCTTCGTTTCTTAACCAAATTAAACCATACGAATTGCATTCTTTTCGTAATTCAACGTATTAACACAATCAATAACCAATTTACAGATTACCATATAATTCAAGCATAAATTTTAACTCTAAAATCAGCCTTTTAGTATATATTCAACCAAAAGCCAATTTATTCTTCTTAAACATGACTTCACATGAATTTGATACTCCAAAATCGTTTGTAAACAATATACAATAGATTATAAACCATCTATAACACACATAACAATCATTCTAAAAAATCATCAACCCAATTTTTATTTTTCCAAAAGAAAACTCAAGAACACAAAAATCTTCATTCTAAAACATGATTTCATGAATTTATTTACTGAAAATAGTTTCTAGTTAAATAACTATCATATTATAAACATCCAATATCATATGCATAACATTTATTTATCAATTTACTCATCACTACCAACTACAGAAAACTTATTCAACCTAATTCTTCACCAAAACTAATTACAGAGAACTGAAATTGTAACATTACCTTTGATTTAATGTTTAGCAAAGATGATTAGAGTGTTCTGTCTAATACTTCTTCTCCTTAGAACCTTCAACCTTGTTGCTCAAATCTCTCAAAGAACACTCTCAAGCTCTCCCTTTCTCTTTGTTTTTTTTCTAACTCTCAGCCTCTTGGAATAATAGTACGTAAAAACCAAAACTGATGTATACATATAATATTACGTTTACCAGTTATATAAATGATGGGTTTCATCAGTTAAAACACCCAAGAGCTAGATTATCATTTGTATACATTGACGTTGTTGCAAGCATTGAACTTATCGTTCTTAAATGCATTATAAAAGTTGTCTAAGCCTTTGATTCAACTAGACTTGGTGTGGACTCTCGTAAATCTACTGAGATGAACAACCCTCATTAAAGGGAAAATTATATAATTGTCGAGAAACCGACATACGCACATACTAGCATGTTTAAATGTTATGCATAACGTAGGGTACTTTAGGCTGATCACCTATTGTACTCGTTTACTTTGAATTTTCAGTATAATACTGTTAATTTTAGTAAGAGTTCTTAGTCCCTAGTGACTACTCAGTGTTCATTTTTATTGAACTTTGAAATGATTAAACTTTGAAAATCTTATTGATATCCTTCAGTCTATAGCGACACTTATTGAGAACTCTTGATTCTTCTTGTTATTCTTGAACTATCATTTAATGTTATACCTTTGTGATTTAAATGTTATAACTGTTATTCTTGTAGCTATATTACTTGTTGGGAAAACTTATTGTTCATTCTTGATTCCCTAAAAACATTACAGTTAAGGCAGAGCAAGGCGATACTTCAGGAAAAGACAAAAGAAAGGGTAAGGCTATGGAATAGCTTAGTACTTTAAGTGTAGGAGAACTATTATGATTATTATTATAATGATGTATTAAGGAATGATTAATTTATGTTTAAGTTTATATTACTGGAATGTTGTAGTAACGGTCACGAGACCTTGGAACGCGAATATTTATATTATAATAATGTAAATTATTCTATTATTTCGTTGCTGATGATTTTAGTATGATATTAGAATTAGCACGTGATGCACCATATTTGAGATACGAGTATCTGAATTTGGGGGTGTCACACGGACCATCACTCTATTCCCTTGTTATCCCCGCTCGACCCAGCTACACTTTTATTACCTAAAAGGAATTGTGAAGCAAAAGGGTGAGTACAAATAGTCCTGTAAAGAGTGTTATGACTAAAGATAATTAAATTAATAATAGCGTTATCAGTAATAAATCAGATATTTAGAACATATGGTAGATGATAAAAGTTTTCAACCATAATTGAAGTGGAATCAATAATCCATTAGAAGAATCAAATACAACAAAATGTCTACTATCTTCTCCAAATTAAAAGTCCACCATTAATATTTCATTCATGTAATACCCATCAACCTTTGTTTATTGTACCCAAGACAAAGAGAACTTTCATCACCTGTCTTCACCGGAACCACCAAAGATTATAGTTAAATTCACAATTCATGTTTATAATCATGTAAATTAATAGTTTCTTGTTGCCACAAAGGCTTAATAAAACTTTCACTCAATGTCCTTGCCACAAAGGCTAAAGATATTCAATAATCATATCGTCTTTACACCCTACACCAAAGACATTTAAATGTAACCACAATAGTCATGATCATACCAATTAATTGTCTATCTTTGCATTACGGGCCAAAGATATTCAACTGTAATACCAATGTTCGTGATCATACCAATCAATTATTTATCTTTGCACTACAGACCAAAGATGTTCAACTGTAAAACCAGTGATCATGCCAAAAAAATAGTCTATCTTTGCACTACAGGTCAAAAATATTCATTTGTATCATCAGTGGTCATGATCATGTCAAGCACATGTACATCTTTGCACTACGAACCAAAGATATCAATCAAAAGTTCTTCTTTGCATTACAACCAAAGATATCAATCAATAGTTCTTCTTTGCACTACGGGCCAAATAGAAATTTCATCACAAGTCTTTATCTGTAACATTAAAGGTCATAATTATACCAATACACAGTTCTTGGTCATAATCATACCAATCAACAGTTCATCTTTGTACTATGGGCTAAAGATAACTTTAACCACAATTTAAGTTTGAGGATTATAACAATGATATAAAGAATGAATCAAGTGAGATCAAGGATAAATATTAGGAGTTTATAATTCAATTTATCTAGAGTTTAAGAATGTCCAAATGGACAACATGATGATCAAAACGTGGATTCAAATTTAAGAATAAGATTAATATATAAAAGATAATTTGGACAGAAAAAAAAACAAATTTTATCGTGAATAGTACCCTGAATGAATAGTACCCCGACACAAAAAGATTAAAATTTCAATAAGAAAGTTCAGACCAATATTCCAATAAAATGATATTAGATGAAGAGCAACCTCAAAGAATTTCTAATCATTTCAAGAATTATAGAAGCAATATTTACCATAGTAAATTTAGATTTAGGAATATGAAATGAAATAATATAAGAAACTACAAATAGATTTTCACCCGTCATGCGGTAGTCCGCGTAGACAGATCATTTCCTAAATTTAATAATGAATGAATATGAAGGGTTATTCACCAGGCATGCGGTAGTTCGCATAGACATGTTATTCTCACAGATTAATAATGAAATGAATACGAAGGGTTATTCACCAGACATGCGGTAATCCACGTAGACATGTTATTCCCACAGATTAGTAAGGAATAAAATAACAACCCTTATGAGTATGAAGTACTATCACATACAAATATGAAAGAAAATAACATCCTTTACGAATATGAAACAAATAATATCCCTTACCTTAGTAGGAGATTGGATACTGCAATAGTGTAGTAGCATAATACTCTTCTTCTTTCTCTCTTATTCACTCTCTATAGTTTCTGTCAATATAGCTTGTGATTATAACTTTGTTATTCAAAAATGGTAGGAAATAATGAATAGATGGAGGAGTATTTATAGGCTAGGAAAAGGTGGCAAATTATAAGGTTAATTATACTTTAGTACCTTCATCTTTGCCTCTATTTTTAATTTAGTCCCTTAAGTATTATCAATCTTGCATAACCTCCCCTAATAGTACTTGCATGTGAACCAATAGTTCCTTGCATGTGAACCAATAGTAATTAATTGCTCATTTATCCGATTAATTGCCCGTTTGGTCAATTTAACATCCAGAAATCAACTATTATCAAAATAAATGTCGATTTTCACTAACATTAATATTCCCAATACAATGGAAATATTTTGATCAATAATTATTCATTATTAATATTATAATTCATAATATTGACAACCAGATCGTTTCCAGAAAAGAGGGTGCTCTCCGATAAGAATTTCTCTTTATTGGTGCGCAATTAAATAACCTAAGCCCTTTCCTCGACAGAACTTTCTAGACATTGTCAATAATACAAATAATAATATGAGTAAACTATGTCGTGTCAATTATTAATTTAATAATATAAAATATTATGCAGATGATACTATGACAATAATTGAATCAATAATATGAGATACTAATAATTGAATCAATAATATGAGATACTATGCAGCAACTACTGTGACAATTATTGAATGAAATACTGAGTGACTTCTTACGTAATCATCAATAATCAGAGATATTGTGTAATACCTTGTGCTACTGTGCAACAACGCGTATTACTGTACTTTTATCACCGAGTATTTTAATATTTTAATAATAAAAGTCTTGCAGTTATTTTTATAAAGAGGTTATTTCTGTCGCTTTCTATATCCGACAGTTATTCCATTGTTGAGTCTACCAATGATTGCGTTGTCGTACAAATATTCCCTGACAAAAATAATATTCCCCAACACAACAAATATTTTATGACAACTTGCTTACTTTATAAAATTTTCATATATCACACTTAGCTTTAATATTTTATCAATTTAACCATTTACTGAGTAGAATAATAATTATAAAAAAAATTGAATACTTTTATTTCATAAAATTCGGGGTCTTACAATCTCCCCTTCTTATAAAATTTCGTCCCCAAAATTTACATACCTGGTAGTTTGATGAGGTGATAATACATTGCTTTCATTTCAGATTCTATCTTCCCGGTCATTTTCTCTGTATCATGATTTCTCCATTGCTCAAATTTCATATATCATTTCAGAAAATAACATCGAAACAAAGGTTAATTGACATATCACAATTTGTCAACTTATTAAGTAAGAAAATTCAGCTTAGGTAGGACACACACTAACGAAGGATATTACTAGTGTCTCATTTCCTATTTCTAGTCTCAGATCTCCGCCAGAGACCATATTCCTAAGTTGTGATACCAACTGTGACGCCTCCAAAATAGGTCCACACGACCCATTTTGGGTTGCCAAATACACGATACATAATCAAAATACAAATCTTTCTATTTACAACTATTAAATTATCGTGCAAAACACGACAACACATAAGCTGTGAGTTTCGATACAAATATTATACTGAATATAATATGACAATATACACACCCAAATTAATACAATGCCATATAAAATATAGCAACAAATATTTCAAGTCTTCAAAAGAACACGAGAAGATTTATGTCATCCTCATTCTAATGGGGTGCATTTTTGACACTTTCAAAGTCGAGTTCTCATCACCCTATTGTTGTTCACCAAAATTAACTATTAAATGACGTATAAAATACAACACACACATTTTAAGTCCTTAATACAATCATATATGTAAGACACCAACTTTTATGAATAAAGATTTAATTTTCTCTAAATATCATTTTAAGTAATAAGGTGTGGATTTGATATAATGTTATAGTTGTGGGTAATATTTATAAATTTTGCAAAATAAACAAGTTGTCATAAAATATTCGTTTGTTCGGAAAATATTCGTTTTATCAGGGAATATTCGTACGATGACACAATCATCGGTGGACCCCCCCCCAACGGAATTACTATCGGAGTTAGAAAACGACAGAAATAACTTTTTATAAAAATAACAGCAAAACTTTTACCGTTAACTGTTGAAATATCCGGTGGTAAAAGTACAGTAATACGTATGGTTGCACAGTAGCACACGATATTTTACAGTATCTATGATTATTGATGCTTACGTGAGAAGTCACTCAGTTATTCTCAATTATTACAACAGTAGTTGATGTATAGCATCTCGTATTAATGATTCAATTATTGTCACAGTATCATCTGCATAATATTTTATATTATTAAATCAGTAATTGAGACGACACATTTATTCATATTATTGTTTGCATGATTGACAATATCTATAAAGTTCTGTCGAGAAAAGGGGCTCGGTCAACTAATTACGCGCCAATAAGAAAAAGTCCTTATCGAAAAGCTCTCTCTTTCCTGAGAATGATCTGGTTGTTAATATTGCGAGTTATAATATTAATGATGAATAAATGCTATTAAAAATGTGTTTAGTGAAGCCAAGTGAATTGAGATAAATAGAAAAAAATTTTATGAAGTATTTGTTATAAGTTTGACTTATTACATGAATCCCCACTTACTCATTTTTTAAAATAGTCGGCAGAAAGTTATCACAATTTTGTTTTATTATATATATATATATATATATATATATATATATATATATATATATATATATATATATATACACACACACACACACACACACACAGCCGATCAAGTCCGGGAGTCCGGATTTTCTTAAAATTCGGACCTTTTTTTTTTCTTTTTTTTGCTTTTTTTTAAATAACTAAAAAAAATATTTAATATTTGATGGAACTGAAATTTTTCCATAATACAATATTTTGGACGTGTTTTGAATACCTATACCAAAAAGTGGTGGTACAGTCTGCACAGACAGTACCACCATGTTTTGTTATACGTACCCAAATCACACCCAAAACACTGTATTATGAAAAAATTTCAATTCCATAAATTTTTTTTTTAGTTGTTTCAAAAAAAAACAAAAAAAAAAGGTCCGTATTTTATAGAGTCCGGGATCCCGGACTCTCTCTCTCTATATATATATATATATATATATATATAGGGTGCTCAAAATTTTGGATTTTTTCGATTTTTTACCGAACTAGGTGATACTGGTACCGGTTTTTTTCAGTACTAATTTTTTTGGTATTTTAACACTTTTCGGTACCAGTAGCGGTAATTACTTTTTTGAATTCGGTAAAAATTGAAATACCAAAAATATCAAAATTTAATAATATAATAATTAATAGTTAATGTTTTGTAATTTTATATATTAAATATTTTTTATATATTAATAATTTTTATATAATAGTAGTTTTATTAATTTATATATATATATATATATATATATATTAATAATGTTTTGTAGTTTTATTTTATATATTAATTATTATTAATAGTTAATGATTTCTTAGTTTTTAAAAAAATTGTTAATATATAAAAAATTTTTATTTAATTATTATTAATAATTATATATATTACCATGCGGTATAACCAAAAATTGAATCGAAAAAATCGATACTAATTTTGTACCGAACCGGTAATTCGGTACCGGTTTCAATTCTTGCTTTTTCGATAATTTTGGATCAGTGCCGGTTCGATATTTTCGCTACCGGTTCGATTTTTTTATTGATGAGCACCACTATATATATATATATATATATATATATATATATATATATATATATATATATATATATATATATATATATATATATTGTTTTATTAGTATTATAATATTAATAAAATAGAAAACTTTTTATATAAAATAGAATATATTATATTTTATTTTATTGCATAATACTGCATAGTGTTTGCATAATACTGCATAGTGCTGCATAGTAAAATTATGTGAATTCAGAATTCAACCGATTCAGTCCGTGATTTTCTTTCTACTATGCGTCCGTGATTTTCCTAAATAGTACCATGCCATTCTCCTATAAATTGAATGCTTAGTTTAGAAATGAAAATCACACCAGAACCAGAGAATTCTTCTTCTATAATATTGAACGTATTTCTTTTGAGTTTAAGGAAGGTTTGAGTGTAGAAAATAGTACAAGTTTTCTTCAAGAATATCTCTGCTATACCAGTCAGAATTATACTCTTTTTAAGGTAAGGGATATTATTTTTGTTCAATATTCATAAGAAATAAATTTTTTCCATACTCTGTAGTATGTAAGTAATATTATTTCGTTTCATATTCCTAATTCTACACTTATTTTGATAAGTATTGCTTCTACACTCCTTGAAATTAGTAGAATATCCTTGAAATTTGTGCTTCATCTAGTATCGTTTCACAAAAATATTTTTCTAAACATTCTTGTTAAATTTTAATCTTTTCATGTCGGGGTACTATTCACGGGATACTATTTATAAAATACAATTCACGGGGTACTATTCACCCGGGGTACTATTCACGACAAAAAATGATTTCTTTTCTGTCCAAATTATTTTTGATACATGAATATTATTCTTGAATTTTACTCCACAAAGCAGTTATCATATTGACAATTGGACATTCTTGAACTCTGGATAAATTGAATTATAAATCTTTAAAATTTATCTTTGCTTTCACTTAATTGAATTCTTATATCATTGTCATCATCCTCATGCTTAAATTGTGATGAAAGTCATCTTTGGCCCGTAGTGCATAGATGGACTGTTGATTGGTATGATTATGACCAGAAATTATGTATCGGTATAATCATGACCTGTAATATTACAAATGATGTGGTAAAAGTTCTCATTGGCCCATAGTGCATTGATGGACAGTTGTTGGCATGATCATGACCACTGGTAAAAATAACGAATATCTTTGACCCGTAGTGCATGGATAATTCATGAATGTGATACTAACGAATATTTTTGGCCCGTAGTGCATGGATAATTTGATGATGTGGATTATTTATTGAGTTGTGTTACAGAGATAAAATATTGATGATAAACATTTAAATCGTAGAAGATAATAGACATCGTGCTCTACTTGACTCTTCTAATGGATTGCTTGTTCCACTGCAGTTAAACTTGTTGTCTATTATATTCTATCAGTTTTCCACTGTTGAAGGCTAAGAATAATTTATTCTGCATTATCTTAGTCATAATATTCTTTACTGGGCTAGTTGAGCTCACCCTTTTCTTTCATTGTTCTCTTCAGGAAATAAGAATATAGCTGGGACTAGTCGGGAAATTGAGTGATTGTCTAAGTTGGCGGCTATAGTAGTCCTCACTCTTCTATAAAATAGTGTGATAATAAATGTAATGAGGACTTTATTTGAGTTTGGATATTGTCTACGGGACAATATTCGTGTTATAACTCTCAGCTTACGTTTGTTGTATTGTGTAAAATAAGTTTGTATTTGAATTATGTACTATGTATTTGACGACTCAGAATGGGTTGTATGGACCTATTTTGGGGGTGTCACGGTTGGTATCAAAGCTTAGGGATATGATCCCTAGCTGAGATTTGAGGCTAGAACTAGGAGGGGAGAGACGGATAAATCCTTCGCTAGTATGACCTACCTAAGCTTAATTGTTATTTAATTGGTCGGTCAGAATATAAGGATAATATGTGACATGTCAATTAACCCTTGTTTTATAGCAGTATTTGAAAATGACATCTAAAAATATTGAGATAAGCAATGGAGCACAAGAGACCGTTGAGTCACCGCCGACCAATAACCAGGATAATGTACATCAGGAAGGCAATAATACTCATGTAAACAACAACACTGACCAAATGATGAACGACATGATGTTTAGGAGCTTTATGCAATTCATGTAACACCAAGCAAGAGAAACTCCTATTCAAAATGCAGGTAGAAACAATGGCAACTCTCGGCTGGTCACCGCTAAACAATTCAAGGAGCTGGGACCACCAGAGTTTTTGGAAAAGCCAGAGCCACTTAAGGCAGAGACATGGATTAAGCATATCACCAAGATATTTGATGTCTTGGGATGGTCCGAGGAGCAAAAGGTTTCCTTTGCCACCTTCATGTTACGAGGAGAGGTAGATTACTAGTGAGAATTTGTTAAACGTACTCAACCTTCCGCACTAAAGATGTCTTTGGAGAAGTTCCAAGAATTTTTCAATAATAAGTACTTTCCTGAAAGTATTCGTCACATGAAAGAGGTAGAATTCATCAAGCTAGAGCAAAATAATATGACCGTATCGTAATACGATTCTAAATTTGTGGAGTTATCCCGGTTTACATCCCGTTTGGTAGATAATGAGGAGCGTATGACACGAATGTTTTTACGAGGTTTGAAACTCGAAATACGTCAATACCTCATTTCTCACAAACTTTGCTTGTATTCAGATGTTGTGAATAGGGCTCAGTTATTGGAGCGCGATAATGAGTCAGCCCAACCAAAAGATAGCAGCCGATAAAACGATAATATCAGTGGTAGCAGTCATCGAAGCAGTGACAACAAACGTGGAGGAAATCATCATGCCAGAAATGGTAACCACTTTGGTGGTAATTTTGGCCAAGATAATAGAAGAGGAAATTTTAAAAAGAGAAGATTCAACAATGATGGAAAGACAGCAGCACCAGCACCCATACCCGTTTTTAAGAAAGGAGAACGACCATCATTCGTATGCTACAAATGCGGACAGGAAGGACACATCAGTCCAAACTGTATGCAGCAACTCAAAGTGTGTTACAATTACAAAAACGAAGGTCATTTAGCTCAATTTTGTTATACAGTGAAGTCAAGTCCAGCTAGAATGGTGGCACCAAAGGCTGTCCCAGACAAGTCAAAGTCGATAGTTCAAGGGAGAGTGTTTATCGTGACCTCCCAAAAAGTGAGGAAACCGAACGAAGTTATCACGGGTAAGCTAATTATAAATTCTTTCGAAGTCTATACCTTATTTGATACTGGTTCTACCCATTCTTTTATTTCACCTACTTGCTCTCAATGTTTAAATTTGACTCGAGAGAAATTAGACTTTGACTTATCTGTTGAAACTCCGTTGGGAGAAACCTTCATTACATCCACTATTTATAAATCTTGTTTGATTCAAATTGGCACCCCTTACATTACCTGTTGATCTCATCTCTTTGAAAATACTTGCATTTGATGTGATTTAATTTTAGGGATTGATTGGTTAACTACTCATCATGCTAAAATTGATTATTTTCGTAAGGTTGTTAGTTTTCATATTCCTAACCAACCTATTATGCAAATTCAAGCAACCAAACCACTAAAGTCAATCACTGTCATATCAAGCCATAAAGCCATTTATTTATTGAAAAACGGATGTTAAGCTTTCTTAGCCCATGTCACGGATTTAAACAAAAATACGTCATATTTGAATGATATTTTTATTGTTAATAAATTTCTTGACGTATTCCCTAGAGAACTTCTTGGCCTACCCCCAGAGCGTGAAGTCGAATTTTGTATTAACCTTGAACCCGGTACAAAACTCATTTCCAAAACCCCATATCGAATGGCTCCTATTGAACTTCAGGAGTTAAAAACCCAATTACAAGAACTGTTAGACATCGGTTTCATTCGTCCTAGTACGTCTCCTTGGGGTACTCATGTTCTATTCGTAAAGAAGAAAGACGGGAGTATGTGACTTTGCATTGACTATCGAGAGTTGAATCATGTCACCATAAAAAATAGGTACCCGTTGCCTCGCATTGATGACCTGTTTGACCAGTTACAATGTGACAAATTCTTTTCAAAGATCAATCTTCGACCCGGATATCATCGGTTAAAGATTAAAAATGATGCATTCCAAAGACTGCTTTCAGAACTCGGTACGGGCATTACGAATTCCTAGTCATATATTTTGGATTGACTAATGTTCCTGCTGCCTTCATGGATATGATGAACCGGGTATTCAAGGAATAGTTGGATCATTTTGTGGTTGTCTTTATTGATGGCATCCTCATATATTCCAAAAGTTGTGAAGATCATGAGCAATACTTGGGGCTGATACTCCAAAAGCTTCATGAAAACAAGCTATATGCCAAATTAAAGAAATGCGAGTTCTGACTTGAGGAAGTAGCATTCCATGAGCACGTGATATCGAATCATGGAATATCTGTTGACCTGGTGAAGATTGATGTAATACAAAGCTGGGAGCATCCTAAGTTAGTAACTGAAGTACGTAACTTTCTGGGCTTAGCTAGTTATTATCAGAGATTTGTGAAAGGATTTTCTCAAATCGCTACTCCATTAACTTAACTGACTCAAAAAGATACAAAATTTGGTTGGAGTGAGAAATGTGAGAAAAGTTTTCAAGAACTTAAGAGAAGACTCATTTCAGCACCTGTTCTGACAATACCATCTGGTTCGGAAGGATTTATCATCTGCAGCGATGCTTCTGGTAAAGGTTTAGGATGGGTTCTCATGCAACATAGAAAAATCATAGCCTATGACTCACGACAACTCAAAGAATATGAGAGGAATTATCCTACTCATGATCTAGAATTGACATCAGTCATTTTTGCGCTAAAGATCTGGAGACATTACCTGTATGGGAAAAAATGGAGATCTATACAGATCATAAAAGCCTTAAATATTTCTTCACCCAAATAGAACTCAACATGCGGCAACGACGATGGCTTGCGCTATTGAAAGATTACGATCATACCATTCAATACCATCTTGGAAAAGCGAACGTGGTAGCTGACGCGTTGAGTAGAAGATCATATGTGGGTACGAGTACGATATTGTCAACGTAAATGCCCATTTTATATGACTTACAAAGGATGAAGATAGAGTTATAGACTTCAGAGACCCACGTGATGATGTCAAATATATAAGTAGAACTGACTTTAATCGATAAAGTTAAAGTTGCTCAAGCTACGGACCTGGAGCTGATGCGTATGAGGAAGAAAGTACAAGAATGTGCTATTCCGAAAACAAGAATCGATGAAGAAGGAATACTTCGAGTCAACTCCAGACTTTGTGTTCCTAACGACTCTGATTTAAAGTATAAAATCATAATGGAGGCGCACAACACACCGTTTGCAATCCATCCTGGAAGTACAAAATGTATCGTGATCTTCAACATAAATTTTAGTAGAGCAATATGAAGAGAGAAATAGCGGAGTTTATCTCAAGGTGTTTATCTTGTCAACGAGTCAAGGCGGAGCATCAAGTACCAAAAGGACCATTGCAACCACTTAAAATTCCAGAATAGAAGTGGGAGCAAATTAGAATGGATTTCGTTACTGGTCTTCTCAAGGTTTCTCAAGGCATAAATGCAATTTGGGTCATTGTCGATAGATTAACTAAGTCTGCTCATTTCTTACCTATACGAGAAACTTATTCACTTGAACGTCTTGCTCGTATATACATAAATGAGATTGTAAGACTGCATGGTATGACAGTATCCATAGTTTCTGATCGAGATCCAAGATTTACTTCACGAATTTGGGTTAGTTTACAGAAAGTTATGGGCACGAATTTACGATTCAGTTCGGCATATCATCCTTAGACGGACAGACAGTCGGAGAGGACTATTCAAACTCTTGAAGATCTATTAAGACTCTATGTCCTAGACTTAAAAGGAAGTTGGGACAAGTTGTTGCCATTAGTGGAATTTTCCTACAACAACAGTTATCAAGCAAGTATAGGCATGGCTCCATTCAAGGCGTTATATGGATGTAAGTGTCGTTCTCTAGTATGCTGGGACGAGGTGGGTGAAGCAACATTGTTGGCACCAGAATTGGTACGAATGACTACGGAGAAGATTCAAATGATCCGACAACGTATAAAAATCTCACAAGATCGACAAAAGAGATATGCAGATCTTCATCGAAAAGACGTGGAATTCAATGTTGGAGATCATGTATTATTACGTTTTGCTCCATGGAAAGGAGTTACGAGATTTGGAAAGAGAGGAAAGCTCAATCCTCGATTCATTGGCCCATTTGAAATCCTCAACCGAGTAGGAATTGTGGCCTATATGTGACAACCCCAAAATAGGTCCATTCCATCCAACCTATTCTGAGTCGCCAAATACATGATACAGAAAACAACTACAACTTTATTACAACAATTGTCGTGCAAAATACAACAACACATATGTTGTGAGTTTGGATACAAATATATACCAAATGTGAATCATGTTCCAACCGTGGACATCACCTCACAATGACACCTTACATAAAGGTATAGTCAAAAACTGTTTTAGAAATTAGAATCTTTGGGAAATGCTCAAGAAAATCTTCGTACATGGGAGGCCATGCGTCTAGGTTATGATAGATATCATATGGCCACAGAATTATCCTTGGTTGACCCAATAGATCCCAAAGAAAAATGAGAAGACTACTATCATATTCTTCCCAATGGTGAGTCTTCTCTTGACTTATCATTATCTCCACTGTCTCTAATTGAGAATTATACTTCAAACAAACACCAAGATTATATAGGTAGTGCTCGTAAATATACTTAGCAAGTGGATGAGCACATCCCTGTCTTATGATGATATGAGGTTGTATGTCATTAGACATCTTGTATGATAGTGGCAAAACCCCTTCCAACGTTGGGTACGCCTTACCCTATTGGATTCACCAAATATAACTACTAAATGAACTTTTCTATACTGCTTAGGGAGAACTCCACAGCTAGAGACCACCGTTCTATTCCCTTGTTACCCCCGTTCGACCCAGCTACACTCTTATTACCTGAAAGGAATTGTGAAGCAAAAGGGTAAGCACAACTAGCTCAGTAAAGAATATCATGACTAAAGATAATTAAATTATCAATAGCCTTCATTAGTAATAAATCAGAGATTTAGAACATATGGTAGATAATAAAAATTTTCAACCATAGTTGCAGCGGAACGAGCAATCCATTAGAAGAGTCAAATAGACTATAAAGTCTATTATCTTCTCCATGTTAAAAATCCACCAACAATGTTTTATCCCTGTACAAATAAATCAACAGTTCCTGTCCACAATCATATAAATAACTCATATTCATAATTGTGATTCTAAATTTCTCTTCGCATCCAGGATGAAGATAATTTTCATCACATGTCTTTACCTGAAACATCAAAGATCATGGTTATACCAAATCACAGTTCCTGTTTATAATCATACTAACAAATCCATCTTTGCACTACGGCCAAAGATATTCAACAACAGTTCATCTTTGCACTACAGGCCAAAGATATTCATCAACAGACCATCTTTGTACTACAGGCCAAAGATATTCAACAACAGTTCATCTTTGCACTACAGGCCAAAGATATTAATATCTCAAAGAAATATATAATCATTTCAGAATTTATATAAACAATAATTATAACCATGTTAATCAATTCATCTTAACACTTAAGCTAAAGATATTCAATTATAAATTCAATGGTCATGATCATACCAGTTAACAATTCATCTTTGCACTACAGGTCAAAGATATTCCTCAGTCACGATCATACCAATAATTTACCCATCTTTACATTCAAGTGAAAGAGAAATTCAGCATCAGGGTTATAAAAATATTATATATGATAATAAAAACAATATGATCAACAACTGTATTTATTTTCAAGAGAAACAATCATAAATCAACGATAATTTGGTCAGAAAAAGAAACCAATTTTTGTCGTGAATAGTACTCGTGAATAGTAACTCGTGAATAGTAACTCATGAATAGTAACTCGTGAATAGTAATTCAGACTCAAAAAGTTTCAAATTTGATAAAATAAACTCATATCAATATTTCAGCATAATGATATTGAAAAAAATATCATTTAAGAAGAAGATAATACCCCTTACTATCCCTTACTATCCCTTACCTCAAGAGAGCAGTACTTCTGACTGGATATCGGATATGACGCTGAAGGAAACTTGCACTGATGAATAACAACTCACCAAGTATCTAAATACTCACAAAATATACTCAATAATCTAGAGAGAGAAAGAGAGAAAACTTGTTTCTGGTGTGATTTTCAATTCTAACTTAGCCCTCTATTTATAGGAAAATGTTAGCACGCCGAAGCAGACTTAACCTGCAACCTGATGGCTTTACCTGCTACTATTTCCACCCACCACATTTGAATAAAAATCTCAGCACATTTCTTTACCAACCAAGAGTGGGGCCCACCAATTCTAGAATTTTTCACCAAAATGATAAACTCCGAAAATTCAACAATTTCTGAACCAGTCATCTCGTAAAATTAATAACAAATCATACGTTCATTTTTAACGGTTCAAAATTTATAGACATATACTCAACTTATATATGTATAACATATCCAAAAATTACCACGATCCAACGGTCGGATTAAAAATTATAACCCCCACAAAATATCTCAAAAATCCTAATTTCATTTTCAATACATCCGTTCCAACAAAAATACAGATAAAATACCTCAACATTAACTCATTCTTTTTTAACCACAAAAAAAATATATCCCTCATTTATATTCACATAAAATAAATATTTTCTTATCATATGAATTAATAATTAATTATTCACAAATAATATTACAGAATCACATTTATGACAACCAGGCCGTTCCTAGGAAAGAGGGGGCTTTCCAATAAGAATTTCTCCTTACTGGCGCGTAATTAGATGACCAAACCTCTCCTTAGACAGAACTTTCTAGACATTGCCAATAATGTTATCTAATAATATTATTCAAATAATATGAATTATTGATCTGATAATGGGAAATACTGTGCAGCAACAATTATTGAAACAACAATAATATAAAATATCAACGCAGTAATTATTGAATCAATAAAATAAAATATTGAACAGTAATTACTGTGACAATTATTCAGTAGTGCCTTCTTATGTAAGAATCAATAATTTCAAAAATACTGTGCAATAACGCGTATTACTGTATTTTAACCACCGGGTATTCCAACAGTGTTAACGGTAACAACTACGCCGTTATTTATAAAAACTCAATTTTGTCGTTTTCTTCATTCGATAGTTATTCTGTTATGGGGCCCACAAATAGCTGCGCCGTCATACGAATATTTCCCGACAGAAAGAATATTCCACGACCAAACGAATATTCCCTGACAAAATGAATATTTTATAACCACTTGCTTATTTTGAAAAATATTCATATATCACCCTTAACTTTAACATTTTATCAATTTAACCATTTACTAAATAGAAAAATTGAATACTTTTATTTGATAAAATTCGGGGTCTTACAATCTCCCCTCCTTATGAAATTTTCTCCCCGAAATTTACGTACCTGGTATTTCAAAGAGTTGAGAATACATTCCTTTCATTTCAGATTCTATCTCTCAGATCATCATGATTTTTCCATTGCTCATCTCCCATGATAACTTCATTTGGGTTCCTCATTTGTTGGGAAGTCATGACAACCGTCATCCCTCGAACTACTCGACTTTGACTTGTCTGGAGCAGCATTTGGCGTCATCATTACCGTTGGAATATACCTTTCTATAGGACATATTCCTCCCTCAACTGCCTCTTCGTACTCCTCATTCATGATCTGAATCATCAATCTTCGATCCATATCGGATTCAGGTTGACCGCTATGTACAGGGTAATTCAAAACTCGATGTTGGGTTCTCCGAATTGCTTTCCAAAAAGAGAAATTCATATCATCTATTTTAGCCTTCTTAGATCGAACATCTCTTTTCACAATATCCACGTGTCGTGCGGCTTTTGCCCATGCATCACTTATTCTCACTCGTTCAGTTTTTTCTTTTTTCAGCTCAGATTCCATTTTTATCATCTTATACTCTGCCAAAGAATGCTTCTGTTCAAGCATCACATATAGGGTAACACAAGCTTGAATTGTTGCATCCTTTTGTTCCACGACCGTCTGTAGTTCTTCTGCCTGCTCTTCTAACTCATGAATACGATTTTGAAATTCTACATTTTGATCATATAATACCTCTAATAAACTCTCCTCAAGTACTTCTTCTTCCTCTTCTTCCTCAGTCTCAGCTGTTACCTCTGTGACTATCTCGGGTGCAACTATCAATTCTTCACTCACCACATGGATATCTCTAATTCCTTCTTCGTCTGACATCACATTATCAGGGTTAGTGATTAGAGGTATCCCCACAGTCTCATTCACTCCATTGTTAGCATTCTCAGCTGCCATTCTCAAATACTGTCATAAAATAAGGGTTAATTAAACAAATTAACATATCACATAATATCCCAATATTATGACTGACCAACAAATAAGCTTAGGTAGGACACACTAGCGAAGGATTTACTCATCTCTCCCCTCCTAGTTGTATCCCCCGATCTCGGCCAGAGATCATATCCCTAAGCTCTGATACCAAAATGTAACTCTGGACACCAACTTGTGTCAGCACCTTACATTGATACCTATCAGTTTGCCACCGCAGAACGGTGTCCCCTACGGAGAGTCTGGCTTCGGTGCATCCCCCATCAACAGGAAATCACCAGCGAGAGGCTCGGGGCTCTTTACTTATAGGTCTGATACCAAATGTGACAACCCCAAAATAGGTCCATTCCATCCAACCTATTCTGAGTCGCCAAATACATGGTACAGAAAACAACTACAACTTTATTACAACAATTGTCGTGCAAAATACAACAACACATATGTTGTGAGTTTGGATACAAATATATACCAAATGTGACTCATGTTCCAACCGTAAACATCACCTCACAATGACACCTTACATAAAGGTATAGTCAAAAACTGTTTTAGAAATTAGAATCCTTGGGAAGTGCTCAAGGAAACCTTCGTACATGGGAGGCCATGCGTCTAGGTTATGATAGATATCATATGGCTACAGAATTATCCTTGGTTAACCCAATAGACCCCAAAGAAAAACGAAAAGATTACTATCATATTCTTCCCAATGGTGAGTCTTCTCTTGACTTATCATTATCTCCACTGTCTCTAATTGAGAATTATACTTCAAACAAACACCAAGATTATATAGGTAGTACTCGTAAATATACTCAGCAAGTGGATGAGCACATCCCTGTCTTATGATGATATGAGATTGTATGTCATTAGACATCTTGTATGATAGTGGCAAAACCCCTTCCAACGTTGGGTACGCCTTACCCTATTGGATTCACCAAATATAACTACTAAATGAACTTTTCTATACTGCTTAGGGAGAACTCCACAGCTAGAGACCACCGTTCTATTCCCTTGTTACCCCCGCTCGACCCAGCTACACTCTTATTACCTGAAAGGAATTGTGAAGCAAAAGGGTGAGCACAACTAGCTCAGTAAAGAATATCATGACTAAAGATAATTAAATTATCAATAGCCTTCATTGGTAATAAATCAGAGATTTAGAACATATGGTAGACAATAAAAATTTTCAACCATAGTTACAGCGGAACGAGCAATCCATTAGAAGAGTCAAATAGACTATAAAGTCTATTATCTTCTCCATGTTAAAAATTCACCAACAATATTTTATCCCTGTAACATAAATCAACAGTTCCTGTCCACAATCATATAAATAACTCATAATCATAATTGTGATTCTAAATTTCTCTTCGCATCCAGGATGAAGATAATTTTCATCACATGTCTTTACCTGAAACATCAAAGATCATGGTTATACCAAATCACAGTTCCTGTTTATAATCATACTAATAAATCCATCTTTGCACTACGGCCAAAGATATTCAACAACAGTTCATCTTTGCACTACAGGCCAAAGATATTAATATCTCAAAGAAATATATAATTATTTTAGAATTTATATAAACAATAATTATAACCATGTAAATCAATTCATCTTTACACTTAAGCTAAAGATATTCAATTATAAATTCAATGGTCATGATCATACCAGTTAACAATTCATCTTTGTACTACAGGCCAAAGATATTCCTCAGTCACGATCATACCAATAATTTACCCATATTTACATTCAAGTGAAAGAGAAATTCAACATCAGGGTTATAAAAATATTATATATGATAATAAAAATAATATGATCAACAACTGTATTTATTTTCAAGAGCAACAATCATAAATCAACGATAATTTGGTCAGAAAAAGAAACCAATTTTTGTCGTGAATAGTACTCGTGAATAGTAACTCGTAAATAGTAACTCATAAATAGTAACTCGTGAATAGTAATTCCGACTCAAAAAGTTCCAAATTTGATAAAATAAACTCATATCAATATTTCAGCATAATGATATTGAAAAAAATATCATTTAAGAAGAAGATAATACCCCTTACTATCCCTTACTATCTCTTACCTCAAGAGAGCAGTACTTCTGACTGGATATCTGATATGACGCTGAAGGAAACTTGCACTGATGAATAGCAACTCACCAAGTATCTAAATACTCACAAAATATACTCAATAATCTAGAGAGAGAAAGAGAGAAAACTTATTTCTGTTATGATTTTCAATTCTAACTTAGCCCTCTATTTATAGGAAAATGTTAGCACGCCGAAGCAGACTTAACCTGTAACCTGATGGCTTTACCTGCTACTATTCCCACCCACCACATTTAAATAAAAATCTCAGCACATTTCTTCACCAACCAAGAGTGGGGCCCACCAATTCTAGAATTTTTTACCAAAATGATAAACTCCGAAAATTCAATAATTTCTGAACCAGTCATCTCATAAAATTCATAACAAATCATACGTTCATTTTTAACGGTTCAAAAATTATGGACATATGCTCAACTTATATATGTATAACATATCCAAAAATTACCACGATCCAACGGTCGGATTAAAAATTATAACCCCCACAAAATATCTCAAAAATCCTAATTTGATTTTCAATACCTCCGTTCCGACAAAAATACAGATAAAATACCTCAACATTAACTCCTTCTTTTTTAACCACAAAAAAAATATATCCCTCATTTATATTCACATAAAATAAATATTTCCTTATCATATGAATCAATAATTAATTATTAACAAATAATATTACAGAATCACATTTATGACAACCAGGCCGTTCCCAGGACAGAGGGGGCTTTCCAATAAGAATTTCTCCTTACTGGCGCGTAATTAGATGACCAAACCTCTCCTTAGACAGAACTTTCTAGACATTGCCAATAATGTTATCTAATAATATTATTCAAATAATATGAATTATTGATCTGATAATGGGAAATACTGTGCAACAACAATTATTGAAACAACAATAATATAAAATATCAACGCAGCAATTATTGAATCAATAAAATAAAATTTTGAACAGTAATTACTGTGACCATTATTCAGTAGTGCCTTCTTACGTAAGAATCAATAATTTCAAAAATACTTTGCAATAACGCGTATTACTGTATTTTAACCACCGGGTATTCCAACAGTGTTAACGGTAACAACTACGCCGTTATTTATAAAAACTCAATTTTGTCGTTTTCTTCATCCGACAGTTATTCTGTTATAGGGCCCACAAATAGCTGCGCCGTCGTACGAATATTTCCCGACATAAAGAATATTCCACGACCAAACGAATATTCCCTGACAAAATGAATATTTTATAACCACTTGCTTATTTTGAAAAATATTCATATATCACCCTTAACTTTAAATTTTTATCAATTTAACCATTTACTAAATAGAAAAATTGAATACTCTTATTTGATAAAATTCAGGGTCTTACACTATAGACTCGCCTTACCGCCAAGTATGTCTCTTGTTCATAATATTTTTTACATATCTATGTTATGTAAATATGCGGAAGACCCGAACCACATCATTGAATTAGAACTAGACGACATAGCGGAAGATTTAACGTATGAAGAAATACCTGTTAAAATCTTGGATAAGAAGGAACATATTCTACGCTTAAATGTTATACCTCAAGTCAAAGTTTTGTGGAGAAACCACGATATTGAGGAAATAACCTGGGAGTTAGAATCTGAAATAAAAATAAGGTATCCTCACATCTTCGACATACCAAGTTTGTACACCAATTTTGAGGATAAAATTTCATAAGAAGGGGAGGTTGTAAGACCCCAACTTTTATGAATAAAGATTTAATTTTCTCTAAATATCATTTTGAGTAATAAGGTGTGAATTTGATATAATGTTATAGTTGTGGGTAATATTTATAAATTTTGCAAAGTACGCAAGTTGTCAAAAAATATTCGTTTGGTCGGGGAATATTCATTTTATTAGGAAATATTCGTACGACGGCACAATCATTAGTGGACCCCACAACGAAATTACTGTCGGAGTTAGAAAGCGACATAAATAACATTTTACAAAAATAACGGCAAAACTTTTACCATTAACTGTAGAAATACCCGGTGGTAAAAGTACAGTAATACGCGTGGTTGCACAGTAACACACGGTATTGTACAGTATCTATGATTATTGATGCTTACATGAGAAGTCACTTAGTTATTCTCAATTATTGCAACAGTAGTTGATGCATAGTATCTAATATTCTTGATTCAATTATTGTCACAGTATCATCTGCACAATATTTTATATTATTAAATGAATAATTGAGACAACACAGTTATTCATATTATTATTTACATTATTGATAATGTCTAAAAAGTTCTGTCGAGGAAAGAGGTTTGGTCATCTAATTGCGCGTCAATAAGGAGAAGTCCTTATCGGAAAGCCCCCTCTTTCTTGAGAATGATCTGGTTGTTAATATTGCGAGTTATAATATTAATGATGAATAAATGCTATTAAAAATGTGTTTAGTGAAGCCAAGTGAATTGAGATAAATAGAGAATTTTTTTGTGAAGTATTTGTTATAAGTTTGGCTTATTAAATGGACCCCCACTTACTCATTTTTCAAAATAGTCGATAAAAAGTTATCTCAATTTTGTTTTATTACTTATATATATATATATATATATATATATATATATATATATATTTTGATTTTTTCAGTTTTTTACCGAACAAGTTGATATCGGCACCTACGGTATCGATTTTTTTCGGTACTAGTTTTTTCGGTACCAATTTTTTGGTAATTTTAACATTTTTCGGTACCGGTAGCAGTAATAAATTTTTTTAATTTGGTAAAAACCGAAATACCGAAAATATCAAAATTTAATAATATAATAATTAATAGTTAATGTTTTGTAATTTTATATAGTAAATATTTTTTTATATATTAATAATTTCTATATAATAGTAGTTTTATTAATATATATATATATATATATATATATATATATATATATATTAATAATGCTTTCACTTAATTAAATTCTTATATCATTGTCATCATCCTCATACTTAAATTGTGATGAAAGTCATCTTTAGCCCGTAGTGCATAGATGGACTGTTGATTGATATGATTATAACCAGAAATTATGTATCGGTATAATCTTGACCTGTAATATTATAAATGATGGGGTAAATGTCCTCATTGGCCCGTAGTGCATTGATGGACAGTTGTTGGCATGATCATGACCACTGGTGAAAATAACGAATATCCTTAGCCCGTAGTGCATGGATAATTCATAGATGTGATACTAACGAATATCATTGGCCCGTAGTGCATGGATAATTCGATGATGTAGATTATTTATTGAGCTGTGTTACAGAGATAAAATATTAACGATGAACGTTTAAATCATACAAGATAGTAGACTACTTGACTCTTCTAATGGATTGCTTGTTCCGCTGCAGTTTTGTTGTCTATTGTATTCTATCAGTTTTACACTGTTGAAGACTAAAGATAATTTATTCTGCATTATCTTAGTCATAAAATTCTTTAATAGGTTAGTTGAGCTCACCTTTTTCTTTCATTGTTCTATTTAGGAAATGAGAATATAATTGGGACTAGTCGGGGAATGGCGATGGTCCAAGATGGTGGCTATAGTAGTCCTCACTATTCTATGAAATAGTGTGATAATAAATATAATGAGGACGTCATTTGAGTTTGGATATTGTCTACGAGACAATATTCGTGTTAAAACTCTCAGCTTACGTTTGTCGTATTGTGTAAAATAAGTTTGTATTTGAATTATGTACCATGTATTTGGCTACTAAGAATGGGTTGTATGAACCTATTTTGGGGGCGTCACAATATATTGTCATGTTATTTTATAAAGTATTGAGAAACTTCAACAGTCA
The DNA here is from genome assembly GCA_016801055.1 of Panax notoginseng. NCBI lineage: Eukaryota > Viridiplantae > Streptophyta > Magnoliopsida > Apiales > Araliaceae > Panax > Panax notoginseng. Next base: position 37,782,535 of record CM029019.1, read on the forward strand.
CAGACCATCAATGTCCATTCCTTTCAGTTCATTCTGTGGCATGCACACTTCTCGCTCTCCATCTGTTTCATCGTCCATGTCATAGCACCAATTGTTAGGAGGGCGATTGTTCAAGGCTTCAAACATTAGATCCATCTGATTCTGAAGATTTTGAATTGACCTCTCTTGCTCAATCATCTTCTTCTCAATTAATGCTACAAATTTGAACCACAAATCCTCCTATCTTGAATTATCTTGTTCAGTTTCAAAATTCATGTATTGAGGACATTTCATTGAGGAGTTAATGAGTTGTTCCATCTGTCTGTTAAGATTTTGGCTTGCTAACTCCTGACTCATCATCATCTCTTCATGGTCTGCTATGCTTTTTGACATGAATTCCTTCAACCTTGAATTTTCTTCTTGTTGCATTGGAGGTGGATATGAGAAATTCGATGGATGTGTTGGACTTGGGACATAGTATTGTACATTATAGTTATAACTCCATTCAGAATCTGGGTGATACCCCCAACCTTGATGATAATTGGGATTAACATGGCTGTTGGAGTAATCACCCCCAAACTGTACTTGTCCAACACTGATGTTGCACTGATAACTCGGATGCTCGCCAACACAATATTCACATGTAACTACTATCTTTCGAGTGCGTTGGGCTGCAAGAACATCCAACCTCTCCGAAAGTGTTGCAATTTGTGCTGACAATGTAGAAAATACATTGAGCCCTTCAGTTCTTGTGTCCCTTGGATGAGTCATGTTCGCATAAGGCCATTTATAAGCAAAGTCATCCATGGTACCTGAAAAGAGAAAAATATAGGAAGATAATTAAAACAAAATAAAAATGTTTAAATTAAGACCAATTTGATAGAAATTAATGTTGGCAAAAATTTATTAAGATAATTCCCCGGCAACGGCGCCAAAAACTTGTTGGTCATTTTATCGATCAATATATGTGTGCAAGTATACACGGTCAACAAGTAATAAAGAGTAAGTAAAGTATCGTTCCCACGGAGAATTAACTAATAACGTTCACCAAGCACTAGCCCATAACCATTTCAGTCTTATTTAAACGAATGATTTGATACTTTATATTTAAACTGTGAAATTAAATAAATCTAACTATTCCTAGAGTGAGATTAGATAATGAAGACCTGAGATTACAATTTCGTCTATTGAATAATTTAAATCAACGCACTCCTTGTTAAGCCAAATTACTTGCACTGGATTGCTAGTCGAGAACACAAAAGTAAAGTACAACCATATTGTGATGCCCCAAAAATTAGGTATGCATCACCCATTCTGAGTCGCCAGATACATGGTACAAAATTCAAATACAACTTCATTTATACAACTGTTGAGCTGTCGTATAGAATACGACCACAGTTAACTATGAGTTTTAATATAAATATATGTAACTCTCATGGTACCTCGACCACAACCTTACAATGATACTTTACATAAAAGTATAGTCAAAAACTGTTTTAGAAATTAAAATATTTGGGAAGTGCTCAAGGAAACCTTCGTACATGGGAGGCCATGCGTCTAGGTTATGATAGATATCATATGTCCACAGAATTATCCTTGGTTGACCCAAAAGCCCCCAAATAAAAACAAGAAGATTACTATCATCTTCTTTCCAATGGTGAGTATTCTATTAACATATAAATATCTCCGTTGTCTCCAAGTGAAAATTATACTTCAAATAAACTCCAAGATTATATAGATAGTGCTCGTAGATATATTCAGCAAGTGGATATGCACAACCATATCCTATGAGAACACGAGGTTTTATGTCATTAGACATCTTGTATGATAGTGGCAAAACACCCTTCCAAAGTTGGGTTCACCTCACCCTATTTGATTCACCAAATATAACTACTAAATGATGTATAGAATACAACACACTTTTCTATACTATTTAGGGAGAACCTCCACAGCTGTAACGACCCCAAAATTCACACAATTTAATTCTCGACTTCGGTCGTTAATAATACATTCAACCTTTAATTGTACATCATTAAACGATAATACAACCATTGAAATTTGTGGAATAATTAAAATTTTCTATTACAAACTATCCTCGTTCCCAAAACCTTCAACCTTTACATCTAAATATCTCAGAATCATTTTAATACTACAATAGTTTACATTCGCAAAACAATATTATAATTACAACATTAATACATTTACCGAAACATTAGACATGGTTTACAAGAATAACAACTTAGCTAGGATATTAAATCTTCATATATCACTTTTGATCCATAACAATCAAGTAGCACATAGCGTTACCTTCAATTCTTGAATATGCAAAAATGGTTTTTTGCAAGAATGAGCTCGATAACTTAGCAAAATCTAACAGTTTTCATGCATCACGTAACACATAATAACATGCTCAACATACAAGAATAATCATAAACAAACATAGCATACATGTTGTAGTTCACATAACAACTATAAAGATTGAGTTCCTTACTCAATCAACATTCATAGTTCAATCATCATAGTCATAGATTGACTTTCACATTTCATACTTTTGACATATATAATACATCATACACTAAAATTTTAAAGCAGATCATCATCAAGTTCATATAGCAAAAAGGAACTGAAAAACTTGCCTTTACCGGCGTTTTACCAACACGCTAATACTTCGCGTCCTTGCACAACCTACACTGTATGTGAGATTGATAATAAATAAAATCAATAATCAATCTCATGGTCAAATTTATTCTAAGACCTTACTTTATCTTATTATCCTTTATAATATCTTTATAGACATCTAACTGTGTTTTATATGCAACTCGGTTTTATTTTCATTTTCATCACCACACATGCTAGACTATCTCACTTGTAGTTTAATGTGCGTATATCACACCATTTTATTTTTACCAATTTGGTTTCAAAAATGCATATTCAACACATTGTTTACATGTTTAATTTTCCTTCATAAATCAAAAATTACCCTTTTCGATTTCTTTCCATTATTATTCTTGTATTATCATCTTTTCATACTTAGATATCCAATATTAGCCATTAGTTAGACACTTTGTATACCAAAGTTTAGAAACACTATTACTTTTAGGCATTTTATCGAGCACGTTATGTGCACACATTAACTTATCTCAACTCTTGATCTTAAATGGTTAATTATGCATAGAATATGATAACACATATCTATATTCATTACATATGTTAAAACATATTTTAATCATCAAAATATACCATCACCCAAAATCTTAATTCAAGCATAATTATAAAACTCATCTTCACAATTTCTTTAACAAAACGTTGCTTTCGTTTTTAATGTATCTCCTTCGTTACATGTCCGTTTTTGTTCCTTCTTATATAGAATTAACCCTTACTCAGTGTACTACAACCTAATATAGGCCATAAAGTCAGACCCTTATCCATCTAAACCATATTCTGCAATTCATCAACTAGTGTAGAAAATTTCATTTTCTGTATATCCTTACTAAACAATTTACTTCGGACATGATCCGGTCCATAAAATGGCTCAATCTTGCGTCTCTAGCTAGTAAACTTCTATATCTACAACTTTGCAGTTTTAAGTTTCTTCAGATTCAAAACACACAAATTTATATGAATTTTTCAAAGTCAAAAATCGTAACAGTTTTGATTTTCTGGACAGATTATTTTCCCTTCGGACCAGCCTTACTAAAACAGACATTACAAGAAATCTACAAAGAGTTTTCATGTGATTCCACTTTCAGAATATAGCTTACTTGCATATCTTCGATTTGATATAAGGCTCACTTTCTAACTCATTATACCCAAAGAGATATGAATTTCACAAGATATGTCCACAATTACTCAAAACCTACGAATTTTGTTCTTCAAATTTTCTTTCCATTTCATTTTCTTTCTTGAATCCTCTTGTTTGATTCTTGATAATCCAAGATTAAACCAATACAAACAAGATTAAGCATGATCTATTACCCTAGAACATAAATCTACCCAAAAATCAAATATTAAATAAGAGTTTAGAAGTTACCTTCTTCTAGCTTTTTCTTCTTCTTCTTCTTCTTCTGGCTCATCTCAATTCCTCTATTTCTCTCTATCTCTCTCAATTTCTCAATACAACTTCTATATAACCATTATCCTACATTATGAAGAACATAAAAATATAATTAAAATAAGAAATTTAGATTATAGCCTTATTAGTAAGAATTTAAGAGAGAGATGAAGATGATGATGATGGGGCTTGTTTTGTCTTCTCAAAGCTTTTCCTTATTCTTATTTTTCTTCATCTTCTTCTTCTCCTACAACTCTCTCTAACTCTCTTCTTATTTCTTTTGTTTGTTTTCTAAAACTAACATACTAACTTGTAGTATATGCATATAATATACAATACTAGTAATATATAATATATGTAACTCCTAGTAATTATTAGATATACTAATTACTAGTTAATACATAGGTTACACCAACTTGAACTTGAAAAGCCTAAGACCATGTTTGGCAAATACTCATTATTTTAATTAATCAATAGCTTAACATCAATCAATCTCATCAAATTGTCACATAATTATATTTACTTGTTAATTATAATTTCGTGTAACAATCATCACATAACTCATCAAATTTAATTATCTCAATTAAATTAGAACTATAAAATAAAATTATTATATTAAATAAATTAAATACTAAATATTCATTTAATTAATCTATTACACTTAATTACATTACTCTATAAGCAAAACAAAATTTATTTATTTACTCAATAAATAATTCAATTAAATATTTATATATATTAAAATTAATATATAACATTCTCTTCACATCAATTCATATATTCTACAATATATGACATACACATACTCACACCCAACATATCTCATAAATAATACTTTTATTTATAAAATTCTCATTTCTAAATTCTAAAAATCTGGGATGTCACAATAGCTATCACACTATTTCATAGAATAGTGAGGACTACTAATGATATCATCTGCACCGTCACTCCGTTTCCCGACTAGTCCCTGCTGCGTTCTCACTTCCTGAAGAGAACAATGAAAGCAAAAGGGTGAGCTCAATTAGCCCAGTAAAGAATATCATAATTAAAGCTAATTTACATCATCAATAGCCTTCATCATTAATAAATCAGAGATTTAGAACATATGGTAGCTGATAAAACTTTTCAACCATAGTTGCAGCGGAACGAGCAATCCATTAGAAGAGTCAAATAGACCATTAGGTCTATTATCTTCTCCATATTAAAAGTCCACCAATAATGTTTTATCCCTGTAACATCAATCAACAATTCCTGTCCACAATCATATGAATAACTCATAATCATAATTGTGATTCTAAATTCCTCTTCGCACCCAGGACGAAGATAATTTTTATCACCTATATTCACCTGAAACATCAAAAATCATGGTTATACCAAATCACAATTCTTGTTCATAATCATACTAATAAATTCATCTTTGCACTACGGCCAAAGACATACAACTGTATTTTAGAAGAGTCAAGTAGAGCATGATATCTACTATCTTCTGCAAATTAAAAGTGTATAACCAATATTTTATCGCTGAGACTCAGCTTAATAAATAATACACACCTTCGAATTATCCATGCACTACGGCCAAGGATATTCGTTAGTATCAAATCCATGAATTATCCATGCACTACGGCCAAAGATATTCATTATTATCACATCCATGAATTAATATTTCATCGCTGAGACTCAGCTCAATAATTAATCAACATCATCGAATCATCCCTGCACTACAGGCCAATGATATTCATTAGTATCACGACCACGAATTATCCATGCAATACGGGCCAAAGATAATCGTGTTTTCATCAACGGTCCTGATCATGCCATTAAACGATTCATCTTTGCACCCTTGGCCGAAGAGAATCCATAGCCATAATCATACCAAAAACTATCCATCAATGCACTACGGGCCAATGAAGACTTTTTCACATCATTTGTAACATTACGGTCATGATTATACCGAATAATTCCTGATAATCATACCAAGTCCATCTATGCACTACAGGCCACAAATGACTTTCAACATAATATAAACATGAGGATGGTGACAATGATATAAGAATTCAATAAAACAAGTTCAAGAATTAATTTATCTAGGAACCAATAAAGTCTAAATTGTCAACATGATACTGCTTTGTGGGGTAAAACTCAAGAATGCTCGGAAGAATATTTCTATGAAAAGATACTGAATGAAGCACAATATCAAAGATATTCCACTAATTTCATAGAGTATAAAATCCAAAACTTTAACCAACTGAGCATAATAAAGAATAGAATAACAAAAGAATTCACCAAGCATGCGATAGACCGCACAGACAGGTGATTCCAACAGAAAAATAAATAATAGAACCAGGTCATGCGTAAACGTACTGACAAGATGTTCCGACAGAATAATAAATAATGGAACCAGGTCCGGCGTAAACGCACAGACATGATATTCTGACAGAATAATAAATAATAGAACCAGGTCCGGCGTAAAGCACAGACAGGATATTCCGACAGAATAATAAATAATGGAACCAGGTTCGGCGTAAAGCATAGACAGGATATTCTGATAGAATAATAAATAATGTAATAACAGAAGAATTTCACCAAGTATAGGGTAGCCCACGTATATAGGTTATTCCAACAGAATAATAAAGAATGGAATAACAGAAGTTCTCTTCATGAATACAAAAGGAATAATACCCCTTACGAGCACAACAAATAATATCACTTACCCTTGAAAGAAGAGTATTCTGACTGGTAGGGCGAGGATATACTCGAAGAAAACTTGCACTACGCTCAAAGCTTTCTTAAACTCTTAAATAAATACGCACAAGATTATAGAAGAAGAACTCTCTCTATAGTTTCTCTCTCTAGAATTTCAGTAAATTCGTAAGAAATAATGAAGGAATGAGCTTCTAATTATAGAAGAATGGATTGCATAGTAACTTATTCATGAACGGTCCAGATTGTTTTACTTTTAATCGGTCGGTCCATATTTAAAGTAAAATCTTTTAAATAAAATATAATATATTCTATTTATAATCTAATAAAACGAATAACTTTATAAAAGATTTTACTATGCAAACACTATACATAATAAAATATAATATATACTAATTATTGTCTAATAAAACAGATAACTTTATAAAAGTATTCTGTTTTATACAAAAAGATTTTACTATTAGCCTAATAAAACGAATAACTTTATAAAAATATTATGTTTTATATAAAAAGTTTTTCTGTTTTATTACATTAATAATACTAATAAAACAAAACTGAGTGACTTCTCACATAAGCATCAATAATTAATACCGTGTGCTAATATGCAATCACGCATATTACTGTACTTTTAACACCGGGTGTTTCAACAGTTAACGGTAAAACTTCCATCGTTATTTTCATAAAAATATTTTTTTCGTTTTCTCAATCCGACAATAATTCTGTTATGGGGTCCACCAATGATTGTACCGTCGTACGAATATTCCCCGACAAAAAGAATATTCCCCGACTAATCGAATATTTTATATCAACTTGCTTACTTTGCAAAAAAAAATTTCACATATTACCCTTAAATTTAAACTATTATCAATTTAACTATTTACCAAAATAGAAAAATTAAATACTATTATTTTATAAAATTCGGGGTCTCACAATCACCCTTCCTTATGAAATTTTACCCTCGAAATTTACATACGTACCTGATATTCGAAGAAATGAGAATACATTGCTTTCTTTTTAGATTGTACCTTCTCAGTTATATCATCTGTATCATGATTTTTCCATTGCTCATCTCCTGTATTTCAGATATCATTCTAGAATATATCTTCAAAACAAAGGTTAATTGACATATTATAATTTGTCAACTTATCAAGTAAATAATTTAAGCTTTGGTAAGTCACACACTAGCGAAGTATATAACTCGTATCTCCCTTCCTAGTTCTAGACTCTTATCTCCGCCAGCGACCATATCCCTAAGCTCTGATACCAACTGTGACGCCCCCAAAGTTAGGTATACATCACCCATTCTGAGTCATCAGATACATGGTACAAAATTTAAATACAACTTCATTTATACAACTGTTGAGCTGTCGTATAGAATACGACCACAGTTAACTATGAGTTTTAATATAAATGTATGTAACTCTCATGGTACCTCGACCACAACCTTACAATGATACTTTACATAAAAGTATAGTCAAAAACTATTTTAGAAATTAAAATATTTGGGAAGTGCTCAAGGAAACCTTCGTACATGGGAAGCCATGCGTCTAGGTTATGATAGATATCATATGTCCACAAAATTATCCTTGGTTGACCTAAAAGCCCCCAAATAAAAATAAGAAGATTACTATCATCTTCTTTCCAATGGTGAGCCTTCTCTTGACATATAAATATCTCCGTTGTCTCCAAGTGAAAATTATACTTTAAATAAACTCCAAGATTATATAGATAGTGCTCGTAGATATATTCAGCAAGTGGATGTGCACAACCATGTCCTATGAGAACATGAGGTTGTATGTCATTAGACATCTTGTATGATAGTGGCAAAACACCCTTCCAAAGTTGGGTTCGCCTCACCTTATTTGATTCACCAAATATAACTACTAAATGATGTATAGAATACAACACACTTTTCTATACTATTTAGGGAGAACCTCCACAGCTATCACACTATTTCATAGAATAGTGAGAACTACTAATGATATCATCTGGACCGTCACTCCGTTTCCCGACTAGTCCCTGCTGCGTTCTCACTTCCTGAACAGAACAATGAAAGCAAAAGGGTGAGCTCAACTAGCCCAATAAAGAATATCATAATTAAACCAAATTTACATCATCAATAGCCTTCATCATTAATAAATCAGAGATTTATAACATATGGTAGCTGATAAAACTTTTTAACCATAGTTACAGCGGAACGAGCAATCCATTAGAAGAGTCAAATAGACCATTAGGTCTATTATCTTCTCTATGTTAAAAGTCCACCACTAATGTTTTATCCCTGTAACATCAATCAACAATTTTTGTCCACAATCATATGAATAACTCATAATCATAATTGTGATTCTATATTCCTCTTCGCACTCAGAACGAAGATAATTTTTATCACCTATATTCACCTGAAACATCAAAAATCATGGTTATACCAAATCATAATTTTTGTTCATAATCATACTAATAAATTCATCTTCGCACTACGGCCAAAGACATACAACTGTATTTTAGAAAAGTCAAGTAGAGCATGATATCTACTATCTTCTACAAATTAAAAGTGTATAACCAATATTTTATCGCTGAGACTCAGCTTAATAAATAATCCACACCTTCGAATTATCCATGCACTACGGTCAAGGATATTCGTTAGTATCACATCCATGAATTATCCATGCACTACGGCCAAAGATATTCATTATTATCACATCCATGAATTAATATTTCATCACTGAGACTCAGCTCAATAATTAATCCACATCATCGAATCATCCCTGCACTACAGGCCAAGGATATTCATTAGTATCACGACCACGAATTATCCATGCAATACGGGCCAAAGATAATCGTGTTTTCATCAACGGTCCTGATCATGCCATAAAATAATTCATCTTTGCACCCTTGGCCGAAGAGAATCCATAGCCATAATTATACCAAAAATTGTCCATCAATGCACTACGGGTCAATGAGGATTTTTCCACATCATTTGTAACATTAAGGTCATGATTATACCGAATAATCTCTGGTCATAATCATACCAAGTCCATCTATGCACTACAGGCCACAGATGACTTTCAACATAATATAAACATGAGGATGATGACAATGATATAAGAATTCAATAAAACAAGTTCAAGAATTAATTTATGCAGGAACCAATAACGTCCAAATTGTCAACATGATACTGCTTTGTGGGGTAAAACTCAAGAATGCTTGGAAGAATATTTTTATGAAAAGATACTGGATGAAGTGCAATATCAAAGATATTCCACTAATTTCATAGAGTATAAAAGCCAAAACTTTAACCACCTGAGTATAATAAAGAATAGAATAACAAAAGAATTCACCAAGCATGCGATAGACCGCACAGACAGGTGATTCCAACAGAAAAATAAATAATAGAACCAGGTCATGCGTAAACGCACCGACAGGATGTTCCGACAGAATAATAAATAATGGAACGAGGTCCAGCGTAAACGCACAGACAGAATATTCCGACAGAATAATAAATAATGGACCCAGGTCCGGCGTAAAGCACAGACAGGATATTCCGACAGAATAATAAATAATGAAACTAGGTTCGGCGTAAAGCACAGACAGGATATTCCGACAAAATAATAAATAATGTAATAACAGAAGAATTTCACCAAGTATAGGGTAGCCCGCGTATACAGGTTATTCTAACAGAATAATAAAGAATGGAATAACAGAAGTTCTCTTCATAAATATAAAAAGAATAATATCCCTTACGAGTACAACAAATAATATCCCTTACGAGTATAACAAATAATATCCCTTACCTTTGAAAGAAGATTATTCCGACTGGTAGGGCGAGGATATACTCGAAGAAAACTTACACTACGCTCAAAGCTTTCTTAAACTCTTAAATAAATACGCTCAAGATTATAGAAGAAGAACTCTCTCTATAGTTTCTCTCTCTAGAGTTTCAGTAAATTCGTAAAAAATAATGAAGGAATGAGCTTCTATTTATAGAAGAATGGATTGCATAGTAACTAATTCATGAACGGTCTAGATTGATTTACTTTTAATCGGATGGTCCATATTTAAAGTAAAATCTTTTAAATAAAATATAATATATTCTATTTATAATATAATAAAACGAATAACTTTATAAAAGATTTTACTATGCAAATACTATGCAAATACTATGCATAATAAAATATAATATATTCTAATTATTGTCTAATAAAATAGATAACTTTATAAAAGTATTCTATTTTATACAAAAAGATTTTACTATTAGCCTAATAAAACGAATAACTTTATAAAAGTATTCTGTTTTATATAAAAAGCTTTTCTGTTTTATTACATTAATAATACTAATAAAACAAAACTGAGTGACTTCTCACGTAAGCATCAATAATCAATATCGTGTGCTACAATGCAACCACGCGTATTACTGTACTTTTAACACCGGGTGTTTCAACAGTTAACGGTAAAACTTTTGCCGTTATTTTCTTAAAAATATTTTTGTCGTTTTCTTAATCCGACAAAAATTCCGTTGTGGGGTCCACCAATGATTATACCGTCGTACGAATATTTCTCGATAAAAAGAATATTCCCCGACTAATCGAATATTTTATATCAACTTGCTTACTTTGCAAAAAAAAAAAATTTCACATATTACCCTTAAATTTAAACTTTTATCAATTTAACTATTTACCAAAATAGAAAAATTAAATACTTTTATTTCATAAAATTCGGGGTCTCACAATCACCCCTCCTTATAAAATTTTGCCCTCGAAATTTACATACGTACCTGATATTCGAAGAGATGAAAATACCTTGCTTTCTTTTCAGATTGTACCTTCCCGGTTATATCCTCTGTATCATGATTTTTTTATTACTCATCTCCTGTATTTCAGATATCATTCTAGAATATATCTTCAAAATAAAGGTTAATTGACATATTTTAATTTGTCAACTTATCAAGTAAATAATTTCAGCTTAGGTAAGTCACACACTAGCGAAATATATAACTCGTCTCTCCCCTCCTAGTTCTAGACTCTTATCTCTGCCAGCGACCATATCCCTAAGCTCTGATACCAACTGTAACGCCCCCAAAATTAGGTATACATCACCCATTCTGAGTCACCAGATACATGGTATAAAATTTAAATACAACTTTATTTATACAACTGTTGAGTTGTCGTATAGAATACGACCACAGTTAACTATGAGTTTTAATATAAATGTATGTAACTCTCATGGTACCTCGACCACAACCTTACAATGATACTTTACATAAAAGTATAGTCAAAAACTATTTTAGAAATTAAAATATTTAGAAAGTGCTCAAGGAAACCTTCGTACATGGGAGGCCATGCGTCTAGGTTATGATAGAAATCATATGTCCACAAAATTATCCTTGGTTGACCCAAAAGCCCCCAAATAAAAATAAGAAGATTACTATCATCTTCTTTTCAATGGTGAGTCTTCTCTTGACATATAAATATCTCCGTTGTCTCCAAGTAAAAATTATACTTCAAATAAACTCCAAGATTATATACATAGTGCTCGTAGATATATTCAGTAAGTGGATGTGCACAACCATGTTCTATGAGAACACGAGGTTGTATGTCATTAGGCATCTTGTATGATAGTGGCAAAACACCCTTCCAAAGTTGGGTTCGCCTCACCCTATTTGATTCACCAAATATAACTACTAAATGATGTATAGAATACAACACACTTTTCTATACTATTTAGGGAGAACCTCCACAGCTATCACACTATTTCATAGAATAGTGAGAACTACTAATGATATTCGTTATTATCACATCCATGAATTATCCATGCACTACGGCCAAAGATATTCATTATTATCACATCCATGAATTAATATTTCATCGCTGAGACTCAGCTCAATAATTAATCTACATCATCGAATCATCCCTGCAGTACAGGCCAAGGATATTCATTAGTATCACGACCACAAATTATCCATGCAATACGGGCCAAAGATAATCGTGTTTTCATCAACGGTTCTGATCATGTCATAAAATAATTCATCTTTGCACCCTTGGCCGAAGAGAATCCATAGCCATAATCATACCAAAAATTATCCATCAATCCACTACAGGTCAATGAGGACTTTTCCACATCATTTGTAACATTAAGGTCATGATTATACCGAATAATCCCTGGTCATAATCATACCAAGTCCTTCTATGCACTACAGGCCACAGATGACTTTCAACATAATATAAACATGATAATGACGACAATGATATAAGAATTCAATAAAACAAGTTCAAGAATTATTTTATCCAGGAACCAATAACGTCCAAATTATCAACATGATACTGCTTTGTGGGGTAAAACTCAAGAATGTTCGGAAGAATATTTCTATGAAAAGATACTGAATGAAGTGCAATATCAAAGATATTCCACTAATTTCATAGAGTATAAAAGCCAAAACTTTAACCAACTGAGTATAATAAAGAATAGAATAACAAAAGAATTTACCAAGCATGCGATAGACCGCACAGACATGTGATTCCAACAGAAAAATAAATAATAGAACCAGGTCATGCGTAAACGCACCGACAGGATGTTCCGACAGAATAATAAATATTGGAACCAGGTCCGACGTAAACGCACAGACAGGATATTCCGACAGAATAATAAATAATGGAACCAAGTCCGGCGTAAAGCACTGACAGGATATTCCGACAGAATAATAAATAATGGAACCAGGTCCGGCGTAAAGCACAGACAGGATATTCCGACAGAATAATAAATAATGTAATAATAGAAGAATTTCACCAAGTATAGGGTAGCCTGCGTATACAGGTTATTCCAACAAAATAATAAAGAATGGAATAACAGAAGTTATCTTCATGAATACAAAAGGAATAATACCCCTTACGAGTACAACAAATAATATCCCTTACCTTTGAAAGAAGAGTATTCCGACTGGTAGGGCGAGGATATACTCGAAGAAAACTTGCACTACGCCCAAAACTTTCTTAAACTCTTAAATAAATTCGCTCAAGATTATAGAAGAAGAACTCTCTCTATAGTTTCTCTCTCTAGAGTTTCAGTAAATTCGTAAGAAATAATGAAGGAATGAGCTTCTATTTATAGAAGAATGGATTGCATAGTAACTAATTCATGAACGGTCTAGATTAATTTATTTTTAATCGGACGATCCATATTTAAAGTAAAATCTTTTAAATAAAATATAATATATTCTATTTATAATATAATAAAATGAATAACTTTATAAAAGATTTTACTATGCAAATACTATGCATAATAAAATATAATATATTCTAATTATTGTCTAATAAAATAGATAACTTTATAAAAGTATTCTGTTTTATACAAAAAGATTTTACTATTAGCCTAATAAAACGAATAACTTTATAAAAGTATTCTGTTTTATATAAAAAGCTTTTCTGTTTTATTACATTAATAATACTAATAAAACAAAACTGAGTGACTTATCACGTAAGCATCAATAATCAATACCGTGTGCTACTATGCAACCACGCGTATTACTGTACTTTTAACACCGGGTGTTTCAACAGTTAACGGTAAAACTTCCGCCGTTATTTTCATAAAAATATTTTTGTCATTTTCTCAATCCGACAATAATTCCGTTGTGGGGTCTACCAATGATTGTACCATCGTACGAATATTTCCCGACAAAAGAATATTTTTCGACTAATCGAATATTTTATATCAACTTGCTTACTTTACAAAAAAAAAATTCACATATTACCCTTAAATTTAAACCTTTATCAATTTAACTATTTACCAAAATAGAAAAATTGAATACTTTTTATTTCATAAAATTCGGGGTCTCACACATATCTCCATGTACCATACCCATATCAAATATAATCCCCAATTGAAAGAATACACATGAACACCCAAATTACTCAAACCACTATATGTCTATATGATTTACAAATAATTAGGGTTTAAGCCCAAGTTCTCAATTGACTACGAGTGCTGCTTCGGTATGTCTATCCTAAGCACAAATCATGCATCCCATCACAATGTAGAACATACAATCACAAGCTATCAAGATCAAATCTAAACCCATACTTCGTCTTTCAAGTTCATATGGGTTATCACAGTAATTGATGGCCAATCAACTAAGCAAATACGCATGAATCTTAATAGACAATCCCATAGCAATCGATAAGGTTAACAATGAAGTATATCATATTAAACTAAGAAATAGAATCCATTGCATTCCCAAAATAGAGTTTAGATCATAGTTGAATCAAACCCACCATCCACATATTGAATAAACATCATAAAATTACAAATAGGAATCAAAGAGAGGTTAAGTGTAGAGAATTGAAATGCAAATATGTTCTCCTACTCCAAGATGGAATCTCTGATGCTTTCCAATTGCTTCAAGTCTTCAATCTAATCAACTCTAGAAATCACTACTCTAATCTACTCTAATCTAATATGGAAATTAAAGAGAAGAAAACAATACTAGCTACGTGATCCGCCAAGGGGTGGAATATCCTTTACATCATGAAAATATGCCTAATATATAAGCCCTAATTGAACACCCCCCCCCCACTAATTTATGCTTCCATCGCACTATCTAGTGAAAAAGTCATCTCTAGTCAACTTCCGAAGTGGCGCGGCCGCGCTGGAATTGGCCTGAAGTTGGGCGCGCCCGCGCTCAAGTATCAAATCATGTTTTTTTGCTCCAGGGATTGGCGCGGCCGTGCCTAAAATATACTAGAAAACCGCGCGCCCGCGCCAAGGATTTTCTGCTGCAGTATCCTCTAGTTAAACGGCCATAACTTTTGATCTGAGAAGAGTTGCGGGGCCTGCCACCTATCAAATCGAAGCTCTCGACGAGCTCTTTAAATTTCATTCTTTGACAATTGAGAAATAATGGATGGATGAAGGCTTAAATTGGGTTGGAAGTGACAGCTATGCAAATGGCCATCCAAAACAGTGCGTTCAACGTTCGTTGGTACAAAGGTCATAACTCTTGCATCCGAACTCCGATTGGAATGATTCAAAATGTTCCAAAAAGCTAAAAAGAAGCTCTACAACATAATCCAAGTTTTAAGCCAAGAATATGAAATGAACATGATAGCCCAAACGATGTCCGGATTGCTTATCTATGTGTTTTCATACCAATAATCGCTCACACAGTTCCCAAGCATAAAATCTACAAAATGAACACAAAATGCATGAAAAGTAACTAAGAAACATGAGTATAAGCAGCTAATTCAAGTAACAGATACCTAATAAATAG
The DNA here is from genome assembly GCA_016801055.1 of Panax notoginseng. Lineage (NCBI taxonomy): Eukaryota > Viridiplantae > Streptophyta > Magnoliopsida > Apiales > Araliaceae > Panax > Panax notoginseng. Next base: position 37,798,521 of record CM029019.1, read on the forward strand.
TTATAAAACCTACTTATCAAATACCCCCAAACTTAAACCGTTGCTTGTCCCCAAGCAACACAATATAATGCATTCTACATACTATGCAAGCTACACTACTATGATAATGAATCCCACAATCTCAGCCAAATATGAATTCCAATAGGATATGCCTCAGAGAAATATCCAGATCCAAGAACAAAGCATCAAACTAAGCTACAGGCACAAAGACATATAATTAGATAATCCCAACCTACTATAAAGATGTTGTGTGTGTGTGATGTGTTCACAAATAAACTTGACAAAGGCAAAGATTTCACATGCTATACTGCTTAAGAAAGAAAACTGAGGTTTAAATTAAGAATTATGCATACAAATGAAGCAACAACTACTCTAACACATCAGTACAAGGTAAGGTTCAACAAAGGGTTTATTTTGCTTATTTTTACTTACGAGGGCGATTTTCGCACTTTTTCGCGGTGTTTATTGATTTTTTTATATTTCTCATGACTATGAAATGTCTTATTCCATTAGGCTAACAGTGCTACCCCTTAGCGAGCTTTTAACCAACGACTCCCAGACCATTAAGACCTTAGGGCGCTAGGTGTAGAGACAATCCCCTCGGGCGTACTTACTCAAGTAACAAAGGTCCCGAAACAAGACTAGCCACGATATTTTTTTATTTTTTTTTTCATTTTTCTCCTCTCTTTTTTTTCTCTTTTTTTTCATTTTTTTAAATATAGAAAGCAAGTATACCCTAAGCGTTCCCAAAACTTGATTTTCAGTGTTTAGCAGTCAATACTCACTTCCTACAAAATTCTATCTTTAATACAGTGTTTTCCTCTCAGCAGACAAACAAGCTAATCTTAACCAATAAGCAAATATGAATACTGGCGTGCTACCCGGTAGCATCTAAACAACATGCATGAATTATATCGTATAAAATTATAACTAAGCTCAAGAAATCAATCAAGTTCAAAAATCTATCAAATTTCTATATCATCAATGGCCATATTGGAATTCAACCGACTAAAAACATGGGAATATGCTATGTAATGCAACTAAACACATACTAAGTAAACATGACAAAAGAAAATTGAAAAAATTTTCATGTAGAATTTAACTACAAAGATACTAAAATACCCATACTATGCAACTTAAACATGCAATCAAACTATATGCAACAACTACTCACTACAACCCAATACCCCCAAACTTAAAATTAGCAATGCCCTCATTATAATTAAAAGTGAAAGAATACTCCCCTAAGTGGCAATGTCATCTCCGTTCACCTCCTCATGATCCGATGGTATATCAGGCGGTGGATAAGTTTGAGATATTCTATAGTTGGAAACTGAGTGTGGGCTTCTAACTGTCCGAATGCTTAAGTCATAAATTCTAAAAATTGAGCAGTATTTATTTTCTATGACTGAGATATGGCGCGGCCGTGCTGTGTTTGGCTTGTAGTTGGGCTCGGCCGCGCTACCGTGTACTTTGGCAGCTTCATTTTTTTTAACTTCCGTTTGATCCTGAATGCTTATAGCAATTGGATTGAACCTGAGAGGAGAAACAATCAAACTATTATTAAGACTTACAACTATCAAACATCTACTAAATATGGAAAGCATGAAGAATTAAACGTAGCAGAAGAAGTAAATGAAAATGTAAATAAGAATTAAACAAGGAGGGATAAAGATTGGATGGGGTGCCTCCCATCGAGCGCTCGGTTTATAGTACGTTAGCTGGACTCTTTTCTTGACACTGCTATCTGATTCCTCTACGATACGCTAGGAACTCTCCATCCATTAGAACCGCTATGTTCTTTGGTAGGTTCCCTATTATGAGAGGCTTCGAATTGAAGCCATCTAGCATATTTCCTGTACATGATATCCCCAGTTCCATTGCATAGCCAGGTGCTTCTCCCGTTGTATCTGTGAATAGATTTTTACATTGAGGCATGAAAGATACAACATGATTTTCTTCTTCTATTATCTCTTCCTCAGCCCACCATGGTTTGTAAGAGGCCTCATAATCGCAGAAATTCTTGCTTTGGATGTGACTACCAAGGGGACATGCGTGTGCAAAATTCACTGAATTTTTCAACTCTAACTGAGAAGGCACTTGGGGTATTATACAAGTCAGCTCATGTTCTTCATTTTCCATACCCCCAGTTGTCTCCTCAATGTCCATTCCTTTCAGTTCATTCTGTGGCATGCACACTTCTCGCTCTCCATCTGTTTCATCGTCCATCTCATAGCACCAATTGTTTGGAGGGCGATTCTTCAAGGCTTCAAAGATTAGATCCAACTGATTCTGAAGATTTTGAATTGACCTCTCTTGCTCAATTATCTTCTTCTCAATTGATGCTACAAATTTGAACCACAAATCCTCCAATTTTGAATTATCTTGTTCAGTTTTAAAATCCATGTATTAAGGACCATTCATTGAGGAGTTAATGAGTTGTTCCATCTGTCTGTTAAGATTTTAGCTTGCTAACTCCTGACTCATCATCATCTCTTCATGGTCTGCTATGCTTTTTGATATGAATTCCTTCAACCTTGAATTTTCTTCTTGTTGCATTGGAGGTGGATATGAGAAATCCGATGGATGTGTTGGACTTGGGATATAGTATTGTTCTTGATAGTTATAACTCCATTCAGAATCTGGGTGATACCCCCAACCTTGATGATAATTGGGATTAGCATGGTTGTTGGAGTAATCAACCCCAAACTGTACTTGTCCAACACTGATGTTGCACTGATAACTCGGATGCTCGCCAGCACAATATTCACATGTAACTACTATCTCTTGAGTGTGTTGGGCTGCAAGAACATCCAACCTCTCCGAAAGTGTTGCAATTTGTGCTGATAATGTAGAAAATACATTGAGTCCTTCAGTTCTTGTGTCCCTTGGTTGAGTCATGTTCGCATAAGGCCATTGATAAGCAAAGTCATCCATGGTACCTGAAAAGAGAAAAATATAGGAAGATAATTAAAACAAAATAAAAATGTTTAAATTAAGACCAATTTGATTGAAATTAATGTTGGCAAAAATTTATTAAGATAATTTCCCGACAACGGCGCCAAAAACTTGTTGGTCGTTTTACCGATCAATATATGCGTGCAAGTATACACGGTCAACAAGTAATAAAGAGTAAGTAAAGTATCGTTCCCACAGAGAATTAACTAATAAAGTTCACTAAGCACTAGCCCATAACCATTTCAGTCTTATTTAAACGAATGATTTGATATTTTATATTTAAACTATGAAATTAAATAAATCTAACTATTCCTAGAGTGAGATTAGATAATGAAGACCTGAGATTATAATTTTATCTATTGAATAATTTATATCAACGCACTCCTTGTTAAGCCAAATTACTTGCACTGGATTGCTAGTCGAGAACACAAAAGTAAAGTACAGCCATATCTCAATGTACCATACCCATATCAAATATAATCCCCAGTTGAAAGAATACACATGAACACCCAAATTACTCAAACCACTATATGTCTATGTGATTTACATATAATTAGGGTTTAAGCCCAAGTTCTCAATTGACTACGAGTGGTGCTTCGGTATATGTCTATTCTAAGCACAAATCATGCATCCCATCATAATGTAGAACATACAATCACAAGCTATCAAGATCAAATAGACAATCCCATAGCAATCGATAAGGTTAACAATGAAGTATATCATATTAAACTAAGATATAGAATCCATTGCATTCCCAAAATAGAGTTTAGATCATAGTTGAATCAAACCCACCATCCACATATTGAATAAACATAATAAAATTACAAATAGGAATCAAAGAGAGATTAAGTGTAGAGAATTGAAATACAAATCTGTTCTCCTGCTCCAAGATGGAATCTCTGATGCTTTCCAATTGCTTCAAGTCTTAAATCTAATCAACTCTAGAAATCACTACTCTAATCTACTCTAATCTAATATGGAAATTAAAGAAAAGAAAGCAATACTAGCTGCGTGATCCCCCAAGGGGTGGAATATCCTTTACATCATGAAAATACGTCTAATATATAAGCCCTAATTGAACCCCCTGTGAAACTCCAGATTTTATGAATAAAAATTTAATTTTTTTCGAAATATTTTTTTAAATATTATGGTGTGAATTTGAGATAATGTTATAGTTGTGGGTAGTATTTATAAATTTTGCAAAGTATGCAAGTTATTGTATTATATTCGATTGGTCGGGGAATATTATTTTTGTCGGGGAATATTCGTACGACGGCACAATTATTGGTGGACCTCACAACGGAATTATTGTCGGATTGAGAAAACGACAAATATTTTATGAAAATAACGGCGAAAGTTTTACCGTTAATACTGTTGAACTACTCGGTAGTAAAAGTACAGTAATACGTGTGGTTGCATAGTAGCATACGGTATTGATTATTGAGGCTTACGTGATAAGTCACTCAGTTTTGTTTTATTGGTATTATTAATGTAATAAAACAGAAAAACTTTTTATATAAAACAGAATACTTTTATAAAGTTATTCGTTTTATTAGGCTAATAGTAAAATCTTTTTATATAAAACAAAATACTTTTATAAAGTTATCTGTTTTATTAGACAATAATTAGAATATATTATATTTTATTATGCATAGTGTTTGCATAGTGCCTGCATAGTGTTTGTATAGTAAAATCTTTTATAAAATTATTCGTTTTATTAGATTATAAATAGAATATATTATATTTTATTTAAAAGATTTTGTTTTAAATATGGACCGTCAGATTAAAGTAAATCAATCTAGACCGTTCATGAGTTAGTTACTATGCAGTCCATTTTTCTATAAATAGAAGCTCATTCCTTCATTATTTCTTACGAATTCACTGAAACTCTAGAGAGAAAAAATTATAGGGAGAGAAGAAAAGTGTTCTGCTACTTCACCACTCTTATATCCAGTACCCTTCCTTTCAAGGTAAGGGATATTATTTGTTGTACCCGTAAGGGATATTATTTCTTTTGTATTCATGAAGAGAACTTCTGTTATTCCATTCTTTATTATTCTGCTGGAATAACCAGTATACGCGGACTACCCTATACTTGGTGACATTCTTTTATTATTCCGTCTTTATTATTATTCTGTTGGAATATCCTGTCTGTGCGTTTACGCCGGACCTGGTTCCATTATTTATTATTCTGTCGGAATATCCTGTATGTGCTTTACGTCGGACCTGGTTCCATTATTTATTATTCTGTCGGAATATCCTGTCTGTGCGTTTACGCCAGACCTGGTTTCATTATTTATTATTCTGTCGAAATATCCTGTCGGTGCATTTACGCATGACCTGGTTCCATTATTTATTTTCCTGTTGGAATAACCTGTCTGTGCGGTCTATCGCTTGCATGGTGATTTCTTTTGTTATTCCATTCTTTATTACACTCAGTTGGTTAAAACTTTGGCTTCTATACTCCATGAAATTAGTGAAATATCCTTGATATTTGCGCTTCATCCAGTATCTTTTTATGAAAATATTCTTCTGAGCATTCTTAAATTTTACTCTATAAAGCAGTATCATGTTGACAATTTGGACGTTATCAGTTCTTGGATAAATTAATTCTTGAACTTGTTTTATTGAATTCTTATATCATTGTCATAATCCTCATGTTTATATTCTGTTGAAAGTCATCGGTGGCCTGTAGTGCATAGATGGACTTGGTATGATTATGACCAGGGATTATTCGGTGTAATCATGACCGTAATGTTACAAATGATGTGGAAAAAGTCATCATTGGTCCGTAGTGCATTGATGGACAGTTTTTGGTATGATTATGGCTATGGATTCTCTTTGGCCGTAGTGTAGAGATGAATTATTTTATGGCGTGATCAGGACCGTTGATGAAAATATGATTATCTTTAGCCGTAGTGCATGGATAATTCGTGGTCGTGATACTAAAGAATATCCTTGGCCGTAGTGCAGGGGTGATTCGATGATGTGAATTATTTATTAAGCTGAGTCCCAGCGACAAAAGTCATGAAAAACCTTTTAAATCATAAAAGATAATAGATTTTATTCTCTACTTGACTCTTTTAATGGATTGCTGGTTCCACTGCAGTTAAACTTGATGTCTATTGTATTTTATCAGTTTAACATTGTTGAAGACTAATGATAATTAATTCTGCATTATCTTAGTCATAATATTTCTTACTGAGCTAGTTGAGCTCACCATTTCTTTCATTGTTCTCTTCAGAAAATGAGAATATAATTGGGACGAGTCAGAAAACGGAGTGACGGACCAGATGATAGCATTAGTAGTCCTCACTATTCTATGTAATAGTATGATAATAATTGTAATGAGGACTCCTTTTGAGTATAGATACTCTCTAGAAGACTATATTTGTATTCAAACTCACAGTTTATGTTTTGTCGTATTGTACACGACAGTTGTATTATTAATTTGTATTTGAATTTTGTACCATGTATCTGGCGACTCAAGATGGATGATGTATACCTAATTTTGGGGGCGTCACCCCCCCCCCACCAATTTACGTTTCCATCGCACTATCTAGTGAAAAAGTCATCTCTAGTCAACTTCCAATGTGGCGCGGCCACGCTGGAATTGGCCTAAAGTTGGGCACGCCCGCGCTCAAGTATCAAATCACGTTTTTTTGCTCCAGGGATTGGCGCGGCCGTGCCTAAAATATACTAGAAAACCGCGCGCCCGCACCAAGGATTTTCTACTGCAGTGTTCTCTGGTAGAACGGCCATAACTTTTGATCCGGGAAGAGTTGCGGGGCCTGCCACCTATAAAATCGAAGCTCTCGACGAGCTCTACAACTTTCATTCTTTGACAATTGAGAAATAATGGACAAATGAAGGCTGAAATTGGGTCGGAAGTTACAGCTATGCAAATAGCCATCCAAAACAGTGACGTTCAACGTTCGTTGGTACAAAGGTCATAACTCTTGCATTCGAACTCCGATTGGAATGATTCAAAATGTTCCGAAAAGCTAAGAAGAAGCTCTACAACATAATCTAAGTTTCAAGCTAAGAACATGAAATGAACATGATAGCCCAAACGATGTCCGGATTGCTTTTCCTTGCGTTTTCATACCAATAGTCGCTCACACAGCTCCCAAGCATAAAATCTACAAAATGAACACAAAATGCATGTAAAGTAACTAAGAAACATGAGTATAAGCAACTAATTCAAGTAACAGTTACCGGATAAATAGGTATAAAACCTACTTATCAGTAATACCCATCAACAGTTCTTTGTTGTATCTAAGATAAAGAAAACTTTCATCATTTGTCTTTACCTGAACCACCAAAGATTATAGTTAAATTCACAATTCAGGTTTATAATCATATAAATTAACAGTTTCTACTTGTCACAAAGGCTTAATAGAATTTTCACTCAATGTCCTTGCCACAAAGGCTAAAGACACATAATAATCATATCGTCTTTACACCCTACACCAAAGACATTCAAATGTAACAACGATGATCATGATCATACCAATCAATTATCTATCTTTGCACTACGAGCCAAAGATATTCAACTGTAATATCAATAGTCATGATCATACCAATCAATTGTCTATCTTTGCACTACGGGCCAAAGATGTTCAACTGTAAAACCAATGATATGCCAAACAATAGTCTATCTTTGCACTACGGCCAAAGATATTCATTTGTATCATCAGTGATCATGATCATGTCAAACACGTGTCCATCTTTGCACTACGAGCCAAAGATATCAATCAACAGTTCTTCTTTACACTACGGGCCAAAGATATCAATCAACAGTTCTTCTTTTGCACTACGGGCCAAAGAGAACTTTAATCACAAGTCTTTATCTGTAACATTAAAGGTCATGATTATACCAATACACAGTTTTTGGTCATAATCATACCAATCAACAGTTCATTTTTGTACCACGGGCCAAAGATAACATTAACCACAATTTAAGTCTGAGGATTATAACAATGAAATAAAGAATGAATTAAGTGAGATCAAAAATAAATATTAGAGATTTATAATTCAATTTATCTAGAGTTCAAGAATGTCCAAATGGTCAACATGATGATCAAAATGTGCATTCAAATTTAAGAATAAGATTCATATATCAAAGATAATTTGGACAGAAAAAGAAACTAATTTTATCGTGAATAGTACCCCTACATGAATAATACCCCGTCATGCAAAGTACCCCGAATGAATAGTACACTGACATGAATAGTACCCCGACATAAAAAGATTAAAATTTTAATAAGAAAATTCAAACCAATATTCCAGTGAAATGATATTAAATGAAGCGCAACCTCAAAGAATTTCTAATCATTTCAAGAATTATAGAAGCAATACTTACCATAATAAGTTTAGATTTAGGAATATGAAATGAAATAATATATAAAAATGTAAATAGATTTTCACCCGTCATGCGGTAGTTCGCTTACACAGATCATTTCAAAAATTTAATAATTAATGAATACGAAGGGTTATTCACCAGGCATGCAGTAGTCCGCGTAGACAGGTTATTCCCACGGCTTAATAAAGAAATGAATACAAAGGATTATTCACTAGGTATGCGGAAATCCGCGTAGACATGTTATTTTCACAAATTAATAAGGAATAGAAAGACAACCCTTATGAGTATGAAGTACTATCACATACGAATATGAAAGAAAATAACATACTTTACGAATATGAAATAAATAATACCACTTACCTTAGTAGGAGATTGGATACTGCAATAGTGTAGTACCAGAATACTCTTCTTCTTTCTCTCTTATTCTCTCTCTATAGTTTCTCTCACTATAGCTTGTGATTATAACTTCACTCTTCAAAAATGGTAGGAAATAATGAATGGATGGAGGAGTATTAATAGGCTAGGAAAAGATGACAACTTACAAGGTTAATTATACTTTAGTACCTTCATCTTTGCCTCTATTTTTAATTTAGTCCCTTAAGTATTATCAATCTTAAATAATCTCCCCTAATAGTACTTGCATGTGAACCAATAGTTCCTTGCATGTGAACTAATAGTAATTAATTGATCATTTATCCAAATAATTGCTCGTTTGGTAAATTTAACATCTAGAAATCAACTATTGTCAAAATAAATGTAGATTTCCACTAACATTAATACTCCCAATACAATGGAAATATTTCTATCAATAATTATTTATCATTAATATTATAATTTATAATATTGACAACCAGATAGTTCACAGGAAAGAGAGGGCTTTTCGATAATGATTTCTCCTTATTGGCACGTGTTGGGTAAAATCTAGTTACGCACAACACGCAACTATACGTGATCAACAAGTAATAAAGTGAAAGTAGAGTATCATTCCCACGAGGAATTGTTTAATAAAAATCACCAAGTACTAACCCATAACCAACTCAATCTTATTTAAACGAATGAATTTTAAATTATATAATTAAACTACTATTAAATTCCACTAGTTAAATTAAGATTACAGAGATTTAAAATCACAACTTCACTTATTGCTTCATTTAAGTTAACATGATTCTCATCAATTATTCTTTATCCTGAATTGTTAATCAAGAACACTAAAGCAGATAAAACCACCTCTCGGTGCATAATACCCATACCCACTTAAATTCACAGATGATAGAATTAAGCAAGACACCCTAATTAACTAATCCACTATATCTCTATGTGAATTACAATTAAAAAAGATTTAAAGCACAAATTCTCTATAAGAATACATATGAAGTAAAGGCATATCTCTATCCTAAACACGAATCATGAATTCCATCTATGCAAAAATTACAAACACATGCTATCATGATCAGATTTAAATCTATACTTCATCTCTCGATTTCATATAGATTATCACAATAATTGATGGTCACTCAATTAAACAATTAAGTCCTAATCACAAGAGACAATCCTCATAATAGAACATAATAGTTAATAGCGAAGCATATTAAAATAAACTACACAATAAGATACATTGTAATCTCAAACAAAGAATTAGTTCATTGAATTAAAACTAAGAATCCACACTTGAATACACATTTAAAAGATAAGAATAAGATTAAGGAAAAGAATTGAATCTGTTGTCAGCAAATTCCATCTTCCTCAAGCTCCTGCTCTTGATCTTCAATGGTCTCCAAGTTGCTTCAATCTCCAAATCTCATAAGAACTAGGGTTTTGGTCCTAATCTACTATAATCTAATCTAATGGAATTCTCTCCCCCTAAATCATTATGATTCTCCTTTATTTAAAGCCTCTTCATATGTCTTTAAGTCCTCTTAGAAGTCCTTGAGTTAGTCTGTGACACCCCCAAATCCGGGTACTTCGATTCCACGGGATTTGGTGTTCACTGTACAAGCATCATCTATCTATCTACCCATAAATAATATCAAACCATACAATAGATAGAAATCATAATAAAATCTCTTCCCTTAAGGGTTACATCAACTGAATCATAAATAAATCCCAGGTTACTCTAACCTTAAAACATCTGTGCGGAATTCTAAACAAATAAGTCTTAACATCAACATAACTCAAGTCTTAAACAAATACATCAGTTAATAAATAACAGGTCTTCATCATTTGCTAACTTTGCCCTTGCCCTTACTAGTGGAGGGTTCATCGCTTCTTTCATTCTTAACTGCAATGTTATTATTAAGCAAGAGTGAGCACAATTGCCCACAAGTATAAAAAATGAAACAACAGTATAATAGCATGCGAATAATCAACGACATCTGAATAAAGCTCAACTTTTGAATCAAGAATAAATAACATGAATCAAAAGAATTCTGAGGGTCATAAGACCTTGAACTATGTCCTAGGTTAACAAGGGTTATACTTGATACCTTTAACAGTCATAAGACTATGGACCTTCTTCTTGTACTTAGGGGGATCAGCCCTTAGTACCATACTGTGCACAATATCTTAACGCTAAAGCGTAAATAATCCCCTATACAGGGTTGTTCAACTCAGTTTGACATTCGAGCCCGCACCAAAGGAAGTTTGGTTTGGATAATTCATCACGGGTTCTGAAATTTAGAACGCTCATCAACTATGGACTAGTTGAATCAATAAGGTTCACTAGTCTAATAAGGTTCAACAATAATTGATATTCGATTTGAATAATAATCTCAAACGTATACAATAGAACAATTATTGTATAACTGAATCATGCTTTGACAATATAAATAATCTGTAATATCATACTTGAACTTGAATAATAGAATGATAACTTATTCAAGGTAATTAATAATCTTGAAAGATATTAAAAAGTAGGGTTAAGAAACTTGCTCAACATAAAAGTAACGTTTAAGTTTAAATAAACTTGCTCAATAGAATGGATTTAGGGATAGGATACTTGCCTCGTGCGTAGATTACACTTTAACTAAGCACGTTCTTTGAATTAAATCCAACATACCATTCATATACACAATACCAGTTAATTATAAATTAACTAATCAATATAAACTCATTCTCGTTGTCTACTTTAATTATTGACTAAACTTAGTCAAATTATCACGTTGTCACATAATTTATACTTCATGAATTATCAAACTAATTATGTATTTAATAATTCAATTCACATATAATATTTTATTACATGTTAAACAACTATTTTATCATCTCATAATACCTCTAACATGATTACATGTTCAATACATCAATCCACTAACACTTGTTAGACTTTAACATTTTAAAAATATATTTCTGATATTTTCTGGAGAGTGGCGCTACGGCGCCACTATTGAACTAAGGATTCGCGCTGCGGCGCCGTGGCGCTGTGGCCGGGCCCTTGGCGCTGCGGCGCTGCGGCGCTGCGGCGCTGTGGCTCCGTGGCTCGAGACTTGGCGCTGCGAGCGCTGTGGCGCTGCGGCTCGAGACATCAGTTCTAGAGCTGGCGCCGCGGCGCGAGACCCCAGAAACTGATTCCCAGTTCGCGAAGAACACAGAGTACAGCGAAATCAACACATTTTTAACACTAATTTCACCAAATCACATATACCCACATGTTATAATTCATGTATAATCATAATCCAACATATATAAAGTGATTTTAACCCATTAAAACATATAATCACATATTTAAATCATAAAAAATTGGATTGTTCTTGATGTTCTTGAGGATTTTGAACAAAAACTTATAATTTAACACTACGGATTCGTTATAACACCGAATCCGTTCGTTTAAGGCTTGATCTCTTCGTATTAACATGCTCGATAATATAAGGGTGTAAATTTTAGGGATAATATATAATCAATACATCAATTATCACATATATGGCCATATGGCCATATCACGTACTCTGTTTATTTTGAAATAACATATGTACGACATGTTTTCACAACACTGATGTTATGGTTTGCAACATATACATAATTAAATACGATGTGATATAACATAACACATATACAACTCATAATCAATACTCCTAACTCAATTACAGAGGTTAAACCAAAACTTTGAAACTTATATTCGTGAAACTTTTAAAGAGCGTAATAATAAAAATTGGGTTGAAGAGATTACCCAAACGTAGATTAGTAGTATTGAAACCTTCCCCAATTTCTTCTTAACTCTCAAAATCTCTGAACTCTCAAATTTTCTCTCTGATATGCTATTCTAGACTTAGGCAATAATGACAGAAAAAGAAAAAGAAAGCGTATTTGTTAAGAAAACAGAGAACTGACGTGCGTCATTGCCAGCTAACCCAGTCATGGTTAACTGGTGGTAACTCCCACTAAGGCCATGATTGGCTAGCTAAAAATAGGTTTTAAAAATCATTTAATTTAATAAAACTTTATTATATAGTTTAAATAATGTCACATCCATATAAAATAAATAAATATTTTATTTAATTTACTTTAAATAAAATATAATAATTTCTCAATAATGCACATAATCACATAATTAAATTTCTCATTAATAAATAATGTCAATTTATTAAATCTCTAATTAATAATTACATTAATTAAATAACATCATGCTTAATTAAATATTTTATTTAATTCAATAAGCTCACATAATCAAATATTTTGAATAATAAATTCTCCACATTAATTTAATAAATGTGACACATATAATTAAATTAATCTACCATAACTTCATCAATTAATTATTAAATCTAATAATTAAATCCTTAAAAAATATTTATTTAATTCAATAAATATTTAAAATTAATTTACAAAATTCTCGTTCGTCACATCTTTCCCCCCTTAAAAGGATTCTGTCCCCAGAATCACGACTCAATAAATTCGACCCGTTACATTCTCTCCCCCTTACAAAGATTCTGCCCCCAGAATCGCATACACATAATTAAGTAAATAAATGAGGGTAATTCTTCATCATATTCTCTTCGAGTTCTCACGTAGCTTCTTCAGCGTTGTGGTTCCTCCAAATTACCTTAACAGAAGGTATAACTTTATTTCTGAGAACTTATTCTTTTCGGTCGACAATTTGGACAGGAATTTTTTCGTAAGATAAGTCTTTCTCAAAATATAGGGGTTCGTATTCAATTACATGCTTGTAATCAGGTTTGTAAGGTCGTAACACAGAAACATGGAAGACGTTGTGGATATTCTCGAGTGATGGAGGTAAGGCTACCTCGTACGCAACTTCTCCAATTCTTCGCAGTACCTCAAAGGGTCCAATGAATCTTGGACTCAATTTTTCTTTCTTTCCGAATCTGATCTTTCCCTTCCCGGGAGAGACCTTCAAGAAAACATAACTACCTGGTTTAAACTCGATATTTTTACGATGTGGGTCAGCGTATTTCTTCTGTCGATCTTGAGCTGCTACCAGTCGTGATCGGATCACTTTGACTATTTCTACCGTCTGCTGTACCAATTCTGGCCCTAGCAATTGTCTTTCACCAACTTCATCCCAATAAAGCGGAGTTCTGCACTTTCTGCCGTATAACGCTTCGTAAGGCGGCATACCAATACTAGCGTGGTAACTGTTGTTGTAGCCGAACTCTACTAAAGGTAGGTGATCATCCCAATTTCCTTTAAAGTCCATCACACAGGCTCTTAGCATATCTTCTAATGTCTGAATCGTTCTCTCACTCTGTCCGTCTGTTTGAGGGTGGTAAGCTGTACTCATTCACAGTTGTGTACCCATGCATTCCTGAAGACGTTTCCAGAAATTTGATGTGAAGCGCGGATCCCTATCAGAAATAATAGACACCGGCACTCTGTGCCTCGAAAAAATCTCTTTCACATATAATCTTGCCAACTGATCTAAGTTAAATCAGATTTTGATAGGTAGGAAGTGCGCGGATTTCGTCAGTCGGTCAACGATAACCCATACTGCGTCGTAACCTTTCTGAGTCGTCGGAAGGCCAACCACGAAGTCCATCGTAATATGTTCCCATTTCCATTCTGGGATCTCCAACGGTTGTAGCAATCCACTCGGTCTCTGATGTTCTGCTTTAACTTTCTGACAGGTCAGACACTTGGCAACACATTCTGCAACATCACGCTTCAAATTTGGCCACCAGAAATGTTGTCGAAGATTTTGGTACATTTTTGTACTACCAGGGTGAATCGAATATTTTGAACTATGAGCCTCGCTCAGAATTTCTTCCTTAATTTCTTGTACTGGCGGAACCCAAATTCTGCTTTCAAATCTTAATATTCCTTCCTTATCCATCTTAAATCTTAGTTCGGTTCCTTCAGATATATTCGATGTTACCTTTTTGCATTCATCATCCTGAAGCTGAGCCTCCTTCACTCTATTTAGTAGAGTTGTACCAGATTGCATCTGAAATAGGTTCTCATCAATCTCCATAGGATACTTCACTTCTAACTCCAGTTTCTCCATATCTGCAATTAGCTCCTGCTGAGCAGTCAACATCATCAATTTCTCACGACTCTTTCTACTTAAGGCATCGGCGACCACATTAGCCTTACCCGGATGGTATAAAATCTCACAGTCATAATCCTTGATTAATTCCAACCATCTTCTTTGACGCATATTCAAATCTTTCTGTGTAAAAATATATTTCAGACTCTTGTGGTCCGTATATATTTCACACTTCTCCCCGTATAGATAGTGCCTCCAAATTTTCAAAGCAAAAATAACTGCAGCTAACTCCAAATCATGGGTTGGGTAACTCTTCTCGTAATCCTTCAACTGTCGTGATGCATACGCAATGACTTTGCCGTTTTGCATCAGCACACAGCCAAGTCCTTTATGCGACGCATCGCTAAAAATAACAAAATTTCCTGTATCATCCGGAAGAGATAACACAGGCGCTGTACTCAACCTCTTCTTTAATTCTTGAAAACTCTTCTCACACTTCTCCGTCCAAACAAATTTCACAGCTTTTCGAGTTAAATTCGTTAACGGAGTTGCGATCTTAGAAAAATCTTGTATGAATCTTCTATAATATCCTGCTAATCCAAGAAAACTTCTTACTTCTGACGGCGTTCTCGGCTGATCCCAGTTAATCACAGCTTCTAATTTGTATGGATCTACCGAAATTCCATCTTTATCGATTACGTGACCAAGAAATTGTACTCTCTCGATCCAGAATTCGCATTTCGAAAATTTAGCATACAACTTCTCCCTTCTCAATACTTCCAACGTTAACCTCAAGTGTTCTTCATGTTCCTCTTTGGTTTTGGAATATACCAAAATGTCGTCTATAAATACCACCACGAATTTGTCCAAAAACGGCTTGAATACGCCATTCATTAGTCCCATAAATGTTGCAGGAGCATTCGTAAGACCAAACGACATTACTAAAAACTCATAATGACCATATCGCGTTCGGAACGCTGTCTTCGGTACATCCTCTGGCCTCACCTTCAGTTGGTGATAACCACTCCTCAAGTCAATCTTGGAAAAGTATTTTGCTCCCTTCAATTGATCAAACAGATCATCGATCCTTGGTAATGGATATCTATTCTTAATCGTGACCTTATTTAATTCTCTGTAGTCAATGCAGAGTCTCATCGATCCGTCCTTCTTTTTCACGAACAACACCGGCGCTCCCCACGGCGATACGCTCTGTTGAATGTACTTTTTGTCCAACAATTCTTGTAGTTGTACCATTAATTCCTTCATCTCTACTGGCGCCATTCGGTATGGTGCCTTCGATATTGGAGCAGTTCCGGAAGCCAAATCAATCACAAAGTCTACTTCTCTATCTGGTGGAAGTCCTGGCAAATCGTCTGGAAATACATCGACGAAGTCCCTCACAATCGGTATCTCTTCTACTTTCGGATTCTCCTTTCGACTGTCGACTATGTAAGCTAAATATCCTACACAGCCTTGTCTTAATAACTTCCTGGCCTGCAACATCGTCAGACAACTCGCTTGTCTAGGCGACTTGCTACCATAAAACACAACCTTTGACGGAGTCATAAAGTTAATACGCTTCTTTTGGCAGTCAATTATAGCCCCATAATTGGATAGCCAATCCATACCCAATATAACGTCGAATTCCCCTAATCGAATAGGGATAAGATCTACGTTCATGATATTACCCTTAATATCCACTCTACAATTCTTATACACATGTTTAACAGGAATTATCTCTCTATTCGCAATTTCTATAATCATGGGATATTCCAATTCATCCTTAAGCAAATCTAAACTATTAGCAAAGTCATCGGATATAAAGGAACAAGTAGCACCCGAATCAAATAAAATGTAAGCATTAATTTCATTGATCGGAATGATACCTGACACCACATCACGAGACTGGATTGCATCCTGCACCGTCATATTGAAAGTTCTGGCGGTTGGTCGGTTTGTTACAGGTGGTCCGGTGATGGTTAAGGTATTTCCACTGCTATTTCCCCGGTTTCCTCCTTGTCCTGATCCTTCCGATCCCTTCTTGGGACAGTCTCTTGCTAAATGATCTTTCGAACCACAGTTGAAACAAGCACCCTTCTTTGGGTTTGGACAATTTGGTGCTATGTGGCCTTCCTGACCACAATTGTAGCACACTCTCTTTCCCTTCAAACAAACTCATAGATGTGTCTTGCCGCAAGTCGGACATGCTTCTATCTTCTTTTTCTGCCCTCCGTGTTGACTTCCAGCTGTCGAGTTATCCGTCCACTTCCTCTTCTGATTATTATTATTCCCAGTATTACTTCCACCAGTCTTGTTATTACCTTCATTCTCACTCTTTTTCTTTTTCTGTTCTTGGTTGTACTTAATCACTGCATCACTTCCTCCTTCCGCGAGAATGGCCTTTTCCAAAACTCCCACAAACGTGTTAAGTTGAAACATTGATACCTTGCTGTATACCCAAGGCTTCAGTCCTTGTTCGAATCGTCTGGCTTTCCTCTCGTCAGTGTGTACTTGATACGGGGCAAACCTTGCCAACTCATCAAATTTAGCCGCGTATTTAGGCACGCTCATGTTTCCATGTTTCAGTTCCAGAAATTGCACCTCCATCTGATTTTGCGAACTAGCTGGGAAATACATTTCGAAAAACATCTCTTTGAATCTCTCCCACGTAATTACACCTTCACCTCCTCGCATCTTGTTTGCCTGCCACCAGTAGCTAGCCTCAGACTTCAGCATAAATGTCGCAAAAACGGTCTTCTGATCTTCTCGAACCCTAGCAACGTCGAAAACCTTCTCCATTTCCATCACCCACGTTTGAGCCTCGATTGGGTTTCTGGAACCTTTGAACTCTGGCGGTCCCACCGCCTTAAAATCTTTAAACGTTGTGCTAGGTGGAGCTTGCAGTTGGTTATTCATGACTCCAGTTAGTAAATTAACTAGCTGTTGAACTGGATTAACGTTGGCATTATTGTTATTATTGGTTGACCCTTCCTAAGTCGGTTGACGTTGTTGTCTTCTCCTTGGCGGCATTTTTCTGTTAAGTAAACGTTTATTAGAACTTTATTTATTTCTCTACATAGTTAAGACATTACTCAACAATTTTACATATCACTTAACACATCATCTCAAATAACTTGATATCTTTTCATTCAAATAAAAAGTTTTAACATTAAACTATAGCATACTGCCATTTACATCATCTATCCTGGAATAAAGAATCCACAGGATTTAAAACATTCAAATATTAACATATTCCTTAGTTCATAAACACATTAGAATTTACATAAAACTATGTAAGTCTTTCACATAAATAAACAGATTCTATTCCTGTCTTCCAAGGTGCTCAATAGCCTTGCCAAGCTCCTCATTCATGATACGAGACATCGTCCTGCGATCCAATATATACGATGGAAGTCCTTCAAACTGAATGGGGTACCTTAACACTCGCTCTTGAACCTCATCCATCGCATGATTAAGTGTGGCATACGTGTCTTCAAGCTTTGCCTTCTTTGCACGACTATAATCTTCTACACGATCAGCTCGATGTGATTCTCTTACCCATCCTTCCTCTGCTATTTTCAGTCTTCCGGAGGTTTCCTTCAGTTCCTTCTTCAGCTTCTCTATCTCCTCGGTCTTATCTTCGGTTTGACCCTTCTCATGAATCAGATCCCACTCCACGTTTCCTAAACGTGTATGAAGGGTCACAATCTCTCTATCCTTCTCCTCTAAAGTAGACTGATGAACAGTCGCTCGCTCAATCAATTCCTGAATCTCATCTTGTAACTCCACGTTACGATCATATAGTGTGTCATACATCTCTACATCAACGGTGTACCGTGGTAACTCCTCTTCTTCCTCTTCTTCATCAAACTCCTCCTCAGGATCAGTCTCGGGCTCATGCTCCTGACCAACAACGGTGATCAATGGAGATGACAACCTCTGAACTAACTGTTCTCTAACAACATGTATGTCTCGGGTCTCCTCCTCTGTAGGTACTAAAGGTAATCGGGGTTCTTCCTCCCCAGCTTGACTAGCTTCTCCAACATTCGTCATCCTGACAACAAAATTTTAAGTTTTAGTTACTAAGTCATACTATCTAACGCATACTTAACACATAAACACATAATGTATTTTATTATCTTCAATGAATTACAAAAATTCATTTCTTAGAACTCGATAAGAGTTTTCCTTTACTATCTTCTTTCTATAAGGTTACTACCTAAGGTTGTTCCTCCACCTAAGGTTCATAACCTACAGCTCTGATACCAACCTGTGACACCCCCAAATCCGGGTACTTCGATTCCACGGGATTTGGTGTTCACTGTGCAAGCATCATCTATCTATCTACCCATAAATAATATCAAACCATACAATAGATAGAAATCATAATAAAATCTCTTCCCTTAAGGGTTACATCAACTGAATCATAAATAAATCCCAGGTTACTCTAACCTTAAAATATCTGTACGGAATTCTAAACAAATAAGTCTTAACATCAACATAACTCAAGTCTTAAACAAATACATCAGTTAATAAATAGCAGGTCTTCATCATTTGCTAACTTTGCCCTTGCCCTTACTAGTGGAGGGTTCATCGCTTCTTTCATTCTTAACTGCAATGTTATTATTAAGCAAGAGTGAGCACAATTGCCCACAAGTATAAAAAATGAAACAACAGTATAATAACATGCGAATAATCAACGACATCTGAGTAAAGCTCAACTTTTGAATCAAGAATAAATAACATGAATCAAAAGAATTCTGAGGGTCATAAGATCTTGAACTATGTCCTAGGTTAACAAGGGTTATACTTGAAACCTTTAACAGTCATAAGACTATGGACCTTCTTCTCGTACTTAGGGGGATCAGCCCTTAGTACCATACTGTGCACAATATCTTAACGCTAAAGCGTAAATAATCCCCTATACAGGGTTGTTCATCTCAGTTTGACATTCGAGTCTGCACCAAAGGAAGTTTGGTTTGGATAATTCATCACGGGTTCTGAAATTTAGAACGCTCATCAAATATGGACTAGTTGAATCAATAAGGTTCACTAGTCTAATAAGGTTCAACAATAATTGATATTCGATTTGAATAATAATCTCAAACGTATACAATAGAACAATTATTGTATAACTGAATCATGCTTTGACAATATAAATAATCTGTAATATCATACTTGAACTTGAATAATAGAATGATAACTTATTCAAGGTAATTAATAATCTTGAAAGATATTAAAAAGTAGGGTTAAGAAACTTGCTCAACATAAAAGTAACGTTTAAGTTTAAATAAACTTGCTCAATAGAATGGATTTAGGGATAGGATACTTGCCTCGTGCGTAGATTACACTTTAACTAAGCACGTTCTTTGAATTAAATCCTACATACCATTCATATACACAATACCAGTTAATTATAAATTAACTAATCAATATAAACTCATTCTCATTGTCTACTTTAATTATTGACTAAACTTAGTCAAATTATCACGTTGTCACATAATTTATACTTCATGAATTATCAAACTAATTATGTATTTAATAATTCAATTCACATATAATATTTTATTACATGTTAAACAACTATTTTATCATCTCATAATACCTCTAACATGATTACATGTTCAATACATCAATCCACTAACACTTGTTAGACTTTAACATTTTAAAAATATATTTCTGACATTTTCTGGAGAGTGGCGCTGCGGCGCCACTATTGAACTAAGGATTCGCGCTGCGGCGCCGTGGCGCTGTGGCCGGGCCCTTGGCGCTGTGGCCGGGCCCTTGGCGCTGCGGCGCTGTGGCGCCGTGGCTCGAGACTTGGCGCTGCGAGCGCTGTGGCGCTGCGGCTCGAGACATCAGTTCTAGAGCTGGCGCCGCGGCACGAGACCCCAGAAACTGATTCCCAGTTCGCGAAGAACACAGAGTACAGCGAAATCAACACATTTTTAACACTAATTTCACCAAATCACATATACCCACATGTTATAATTCATGTATAATCATAACCCAACATATATAAAGTGATTTTAACCCATTAAAACATATAATCACATATTTAAATCATAAAAAATTGGATTGTTCTTGATGTTCTTGAGGATTTTGAACAAAAACTTATAATTTAACACTACGGATTCGTTATAACACCGAATCCGTTCGTTTAAGGCTTGATCTCTTCGTATTAACATGCTCGATAATATAAGGGTGTAAATTTTAGGGATAATATATAATCAATACATCAATTATCACATATATGGCCATATGGCCATATCACGTACTCTGTTTATTTTGAAATAACATATGTACGACATGTTTTCACAACACTGATGTTATGGTTTGCAACATATACATAATTAAATACGATGTGATATAACATAACACATATACAACTCATAATCAATACTCCTAACTCAATTACAGAGGTTAAACCAAAACTTTGAAACTTATATTCGTGAAACTTTTAAAGAGCGTAATAATAAAAATTGGGTTGAAGAGATTACCCAAACGTAGATTAGTAGTATTGAAACCTTCCCCAATTTCTTCTTAACTCTCAAAATCTCTGAACTCTCAAATTTTCTCTCTGATATGCTATTCTAGACTTAGGCAATAATGACAGAAAAAGAAAAAGAAAGCGTATTTGTTAAGAAAACAGAGAACTGACGTGCGCCATTGCCAGTTAACCCAGTCATGGTTAACTGGTGGTAACTCCCACTAAGGCCATGATTGGCTAGCTAAAAATAGGTTTTAAAAATTATTTAATTTAATAAAGCTTTATTATATAGTTTAAATAATGTCACATCCATATAAAATAAATCAATATTTTATTTAATTTACTTTAAATAAAATATAATAATTTCTCAATAATGCACATAATCACATAATTAAATTTCTCATTAATAAATAATGTCAATTTATTAATTCTCTAATTAATAATTACATTAATTAAATAACATCATTCTTAATTAAATATTTTATTTAATTCAATAAGCTCACATAATCATATATTTTGAATAATAAATTCTCCACATTAATTTAATAAATGTGACACATATAATTAAATTAATCTACCATAACTTCATCAATTAATTATTAAATCTAATAATTAAATCCTTGAAAAATATTTATTTAATTCAATAAATATTTAAAATTAATTTATAAAATTCTCGTTCGTCACATAGTCTGCTCAAACCAATCCTTCTTAAACTCAAATTCTGACAAAAAAAGACTTTTCTGCGCGTACCCCCGCCCCGACGGGGGTTTTTTCACTAACTAGGCCCGCCCCGGCGGGCTAGGCTTCTGTTTTCCAGCTTGTACCCCCGCCCCGGTGGGGGTTTTTGCACTGCTAGGCCCGCCCCGGCGGGTGTCCCTTTTGAAAATTTTCTACTCTGACGTTCTTTGGAAAAATTGTCATAACTTCTTCGTTTGAACTCAAATTTCGATGATTCAAGGTGTTTCGGAAAGAGGAGACGTAGATCTACAACTTTCATTATTTGAGAATTGAGAAATAATGGACGGATGAAGGTCAAAATTGGATTGGAAGTGACTGTTATGCAAATGGCCACCTAAAACAGTAAAGTTCAACGTCTGTTGGTATAAAGGTCATAACTCTTGCATCCGAACTCCGATTTAAATGATTCAAGATGTTCCGAAAAGCTAAGAAGAAGCTTTATAATATAATCTAGGTTCCAAGCCAAGAATATGAAATAAACATGAAAGCTCAAATGATGTCCGGATTGCTTTTCTTTACGAATTCATACCAATTCTTTGCGAATTCATACCAATAGTCGTTCACACAGCTCCCAAGCATATAATCTATAAAATGAACACAAAATGAATAAAATGTAACTAAGAAACATGAGTTTAAGCAACTAATTCAAGTAACATATACCAGATAAGTAGGTATAAAATCTACTTATCAGCGCGCAATTAAATAACCTAACCCATTTCCTCGACAGAACTTTCTAGACATTATCAATAATGCAAATAATAATATGAGTAAACTGTGTTGTATCAATTATTGATTTAATAATATAAAATATTGTGAAGATGATATTGTGATAATAATTAAATCAATAATATGAGATACTATGCAGCAATTACTGTGTCAATTATTGAATAAAATACTGAGTGACTTCTTACGTAAGCATCAATAATCAGAGATATTGTGCAATACCGTGTGCTATTGTGCAATACCGTGTGCTATTGCGCAATAACGCATATTACTATACTTTTGTCACCGAGTATTTTAACAGATTAACGGTAAAAGTCTTGTCGTTATTTTTATAAAGAGATTATTTCTGTCGCTTTCTTTATTCGACAGTTATTCCGTTGTGGGGTCCACCAATGATTGCGCCGTCGTACGAATATTCTTCCGACAAAAAGAATATTCTCTGACCAAATGAATATTTCCCGACACAACAAATATTTTATGACAACTTGCTTACTTTGTAAAATTTTCACATATCACCTTTAACTTTAACCTTTTATCAATTTAACCATTTACTGAATAGAATAATAATTATAAGAAAATTTGAATACTTTTATTTCATAAAATTCGGGGTATTACAGTAAGGTTATATAGAATATAATAGACATGCGTAGTACGAGAATGATGATAAATGAAGATAAAACTTATGTAATTCTTATACGGAATCCGATATTGGTAATTAGGGGGAAATGTGTCTGAAGTAGCGAACTGATTAGGGTTATAACTATCATGATACTTAACGATGATCGACGTGTTTTGATTTATGACATGTAATGTTGATAAGACGTCATGAATGTTAATAAGCAGTAATGAACGTTAAATAAGCTTAAACGAATATTATTAATGAAATATAATTCGATTAAGACATAGAAGAGAAAGAAATTGGTATAAACAATGTGTTTAGATTGTTTGGTAGATAATTTCAATGTGTTATGTGAATATATCATGTAAAAAATGTAAAGACCGAGAATGGTTGAATTTAAAAGTAGAAGACGCTTGAAGGCAAGTTTTCCTAACGCTTGTCTGGCCTTCGTGTTAGTCAAGTTTTTGTGATTTATTTTATATCATGCATGAATTGTTTTACAAAAGAGTCAATGCCAGTTTTAACTCGGCTAGAAGAACCTTAAGAGTTTGATTGATTTGTTTACAAGTCTTTCAATATAGTACTGATAACGATATCCTATGCCAATTGTTTTGTACGAATTCAAATATAAGCCTGAGTATGAATAAACAAAGGTATTTTATGTCGTTTATTCGACGAGCACACGAGGTTGCCAAAACTTAAATGTAAATACGTTTAACGGATGAGTGTTGATCAACATAGAGTACTATAAACTAATGTAAGACCCCAACTTTTTATAAATAAAATTGAATTTTTTCTATTCATTATTTTGAAATAGTAAGGGGTTGATTTGATTAATGTGGTTAGTTATGGGTAAAATGCACAAATATTTTAAATAAGCAAGTGGTTATAAAATATCCATTGTTGTCGGAGAATATTCGTTTGGTCGTGAACTATTCTTACTGTCGGGAACTATTTTTGGATTATTGATTATTACGTAAGAAGACGCTACTCAATAATTGTTACAGTAACTACTGTTCAATATTTTATTTTATTGATTCAATAATTGCTACGTTGATATTTTATATTATTGTTGTTTCAATAATTGTCATTGCACAGTATTTTCTATTATCAGATTAATAATTCATATTATTTGAATAATATTATTAAAAGCATTATTGACAATGTCTATGGAAGTTCTGTCTAGAAAAAGGGTTTGGTCACCTAATTGCGCGCCAGTAAAGAAAAATCCTTATCGGAAAGCCCCATCTTTCCTAGGAACGACCTGGTTGTCATTATTGTGATTCTATAATATTATTTATGAATAATTAATTATTGATTTATATAATAAGAAAATATTTATTTTATGTGGATATAAATGAAGGAATTAATGCTGAGGTATTTTATCAGTATTTTATCAGAATAGAGATATTAAAAATCATCCGTGTGTGAATTTCAGTCATTTTCTGTTTGGAATTTGAAAAACTTTCTTCTACAAATTTGTAGAGAATTAAATTTTATATGGAATTGACATAAGGTTCATATTTTTCTGATAAAAAGGCTATTTATTATGAATTATTGAAGTTTTGGAAATAAATATTTTTATTAAAAATATGGGTGGGCCACACTTTTGTTTTTTATGGAAAGTTGCTGAAATTTCAAAGTGTGGTGTGCGTGAATAACAAAGGGTGGAAGCCACCGGTAGCAGGATAGTCTACATTGGTGTTCTGACATTTTTCTATAAATAGAGTGCTTAGTTAGAAATGAAAATCACACCAGAATCAGAAGTTTCTTTCTCTATATATTGAGCGTATTTTTGTAAGTATTTAGATACTTTGAGAGTTGATAAGCAGTTCAGGTTTTCTTCAGTATTATATCTGATATTTCAGTAAGAAGTACTATTCTTTTGAGGTAAGGGATGTTATTTTCTTCGTAAATGATGTTATTTCTTTTAATATCATTATACCAATTTTTACCTTTTCATATCGAGGTTACTATTCACGTATACAACACTATTCACGTATACGGTACTATTCACGAATACGATACTATTCACGAGTACTACTCACGACGTATGATTTTTCTTATGAAATTTTTATCTTTTTGTGTCGAGGTTACTATTCACGTACACGACACTATTCATGAATACGATACTATTCACAGAAAAATTAAATTTTCTTTTCTTGCTCTAAGTTGTCTATTATGGTTACTATCTTTGATTGTACCCATGTTTTGATCTTTATTCTTGAATTTTGCTCCACAATTGATTATTATGGAGTAGTTTTGAACTTGGATAAACTGAAGTACGAATCCATAATCTTTGTCCTTTTATCTAACTGGATTCATTTTCTTTAAAATATTTTCATCATCCTCCGTCCTAAATGGTGATATAACTGAATATCTTTGGCATGTAGTGCAAAGATGAATGATTACTTGATGAATATGTTTTGTCCGTAGTGCAAAGATGGACAGGTGTTGAGATGAACATGACCAATTGGTGATACAAATAAATATCTTTGGTCTATAGTGCAAAGATGAATATTTAATTCAGGATGCATATTGATTAATGTTATAGGGATAAAATATTGATGATGGACTTTTAAATCATAGAAGATAGTAGACTTCATTCTCTATTTAACTCTTCTAATGAATTGTTATTTTCGCTGCGAATATTGATCTAAAACTTGTTGTCCATTATATTTTATCTGATTTATTGAAGGCTAGCGATAATTCGTTCTATATTATCTTAGTCATTCTTTACTGGGCTAGTTGAGCTCACCCTTTTCCTTTTTGTTCCATTTTTCTTCTCAGGAGGCGAGAATATAATGGAAACTAGTCGGGATGTGGAGTGATGTTTCAGGACAGTTGTTTTAGCAGTCCTCACTATTTTGTAAAATAGTGTATCAATAATTATAATGATGACTTATTTGAGTTTGGATATTGTCTAGAAAATAATATTTATATTTAAACTCACATCATATGTGTTGTCGTATTTTGCACAATAATTGTAATAATGAAGTTGTAGTTGTTTTCTGTACCATGTATTTGGCGACTCAGAATGGGTTGTGTGGACCTATTTTAGGGGCGTCACAACTGATCACCTAGAAGTGCCCGTAAGATATATCGGACTTACGGTCTTAGTGTCGGGCTATCCTTTTCATGAATGAAAACAAATGGGAATGTTCATAGTCTTTTGACCTACTCAGAATTCCTAAGTCAATGTATGTACCCTGGAGTTGTTTTAAGAGAATGAAAAGTGCTATTTCGATTGTTCATAGTACTTTATAACTATTTGTTCAGTTAGTGAAGATATATCATATGATTCTTGATATGATGGTTATATTATATATTGTTAGACTTGCTGAGCTAGTTATGCTCACTTCTTACTTGAATTATATGATTGCACCTAAGAACGAACAGATCGAAGGTTCCAGTAAGGATAAGAGCAAAGTCAAGACGGATAAATAGATTATCATGTAATAAACTAGTATATTTGTATGAACTTATACTATGACAATGAATAATGTAATAGTAAACAGAACTTGGGAAGAATTTATTATTATTATTGTAATAAGAATTTAGTAAATATATTCATCTTAATGTTGTTTTCATGGGAATGAATGTATAGTTAGTAGTACCGTGTAGCACCTGCGTATCTGTGGGTTGAAAAGTACCCAGATTTGAGGGCGTCACAATAGGGCTTCACCAACAAACACATTTATGATCATCTATCTCAAAATCGAATGATCTAGATTTAAATTATAATAAGTATGTCCGCTTTGCTATTTTTGAAAAACAATTAAAGGGTTTCGACTTACATTTTTTTTATTTTTTTATTTTTCTAGATAACTTCTAATTTAACACGCTAGATTCTTATTCATTGTTGACTTAGTCATATTCTAGTCATATTCCATCCTTAAGTTTTGATGATGAAATGCTCATATACTAAATTGTTTTATGGTGTTTCAGGTATATGTTGATAAACAACATTGGTGAGATTTTCAAGTGATTGAAGAATTTTTCTTTACTAGAAAAATCAACTGTAAGGTTAATTGCTTAATAATTGATTTTTTCATTTAAAGGCTCTAGGACATATTATTTGCATCTTGTTATATGTCCTAAATAAAAAATAATTTAATAAATCTAAATGAAAAAGGTTTTTCTAATATTAAGATTAGATATGTCACTGGTACAAAAAGAATTAATATTTTATGACATGGATTACGTGTGCATTAATATCCTTGGAAAAATTCTTTCTTTAGCTACATGTGGAGTTCTATGTATTTAAGAATTGCCTAGAGAGCTTAAAAGACAGAAGCTATATATTTGTTGCATGTGCGGTTTTCAAGGAGTAATTATTTCTTATGCATAAATATTGGATATTTGGTTATATTATGAGTTTAGTCGTGTGCATGCCAGCTATACATTTTTGGAATATGATGTGAATGTGCAATTTTCAAGGAGTGCAATTATGGAAGTCAGAAGACTTGGGACTCTATTACCTTGAATATGGGAAAGATCTGATTATTCACTGGTACACGCTACTCTAAAAAGAAAAAAATTAGTCAAAGCTGTTAGTGGGATAATTTTAAAAGAGTCCAACATGCATTCTTTTTTATAACTGAAGATGTAGTTGAGAATATTTCTCAACGAGATTTTTATTTGTTGCTTATCTAGTTGGCAACGTATCAGTGCAGTATACTTGGACTCTTTATGCAACGGTAACTTTAATTTTATTATAAAAATCGTAAGACATGCTTGAATTGATACAACTCACGAATTTATTATTGCACTAATTACTGATACTTATCGAGCAATTTTATTCTATTGGTGCAAACCGTTGAGCAGCTAAGCAATTAAATTTTTCATATTCTTTGAGCTGGTATTTGGTAAGATTTAATTGTTTAATCTTTCTGTGCTAATTGATCATTGCATATAGTTGAGCCTTTAATTGTTAAATTGACTATTCTTGCATTGATCATAGCCCTCTATATTTGTATTGAATTTTCTGTTTTAGACTAAGTGTAGTCTAAAGGTGTTAATCCTAGTGGATTAGAGTAAAGGTTTACAAACAGGTTCAAGGAAGTAAAGGTGCTTGAAGAGTGCATAGGTGCACAAAGAGCAAGGGTGCTCAAGAAAAATTAATTGTTATTAATTTATTGTAAGAATCTATTTTGTAATCATTGTTTATTTATAAAGAAATAAATAAAGTGAGTCTCCAATACTAGTTGGTATTGGACGTGGACTAGACTATTATTATAGAGGGTAATAGTTGAACCACGTAAAAATTCTTGGTGTTGATTTACTTGCTTTACTTTAATTACTTACATAAGTCATTTAATTATCTTAATAATTAAAATTTGAATATTTGCATTATCTTAAGATAATTCTTTAACACCAAGTATTTTATTTAAGTTATAAATTCAGCAGAATATTTTCTTAAAAATAATCAGTCAATTCAGTAGGCCATATTAATTCAGTAAGTTGAATTTATCAATATAGTAGCCTGAATTTAATAGTTTGTTTTAAAGTTTAAAAATTGGTCATAGATTGCTCCTACACTTATTCAACCCCCCTTCTAAGTGTGTCTAGTTAAATTTCATTTGGTATCAGAGCTTGGCTATACTTATCTTGGTCTTAAAGGTGACTTGTAGGGAAAGATTCTGACATGGCACAGTTCGGGAACAACAATCAAGAAGGACAATCAACCAATAGACCTCCTTTGCTGTTTGGAACAGAAAATTATAACATCTGGAAATTCCGAATGAGGATCTATCTTAAAAGAGATCCTTGGGAATGGTGGGTTGTGGAGAACAGACCAGTTATTCCACGTAGAGATGATGGGACACCAAAGATTCTACTAGAAATGGATTCAACCGAAATCTACATGGCCTCATATGATTCAAAAGCAATGAACACATCCGAAATAGATAAAGTCTCTTCATGCAACACTGCCAAAGAGATGTGGGATACTTTAGTGGTAAGTCATGAAGGTACTTCAAAAGTACGAGAGGTCAAGCTAAGCATGCTTATGCACGATTATGAAATTTTCAAGCTCGAAAAAGATGAAACCATCAAGCTAGCTCAAGCAAGATTTATAGTCCTTATAAACTCCTTGAAATTGGTAGACAAGACTATTCCTCAAAGTGAGATCAACCGTAAGTTGCTTCGGGCTATGCCCAAAAGGTTTGCTTCTAAAATCACTACTCTTCAAGATTCTGCTACTATTTCTTCCATGGATACTTTAACTTTGTTTGGTGAATTAGAAGAATATGAACATCAATTAAAGAGATATGATGATGAGGAGGAAACTCCTCGAAGAAAGGTCTTAGCTCTTACAGCAGATAATGAGGAGGAACTTGATGATAACTCCGATGAAGAAATAGCTATGATGTCAAGGAAACTCAAGGGGTTACTACAAAGGAAAAACAAGAGGATAAACACTTTCAATTCGAACAAAGTCAAAGGAAAACAAACTGAAGAGATGTGCTTCGAATGTGGACGTCCTATTCACTTCAAGAAAGATTGTTTTCAATTAAAGAATAAAGGGAAGACAAACTACAAAGACAACAAGAAGAACAAAGCCTTTATTACTTGGAGTGATGAAGAATCTGAAGTGGAGATCGATGCTAAATATGAGATAGCACAAGTACGTTTCGTGGGAATTGAATGTGAATCTAATCAGGTATCTCTTAATGAACTAAACTCTTTAGAACAAGAAAATAAGAAGTTAAGAGAAAAGAATGCATGCTTAAAAGGATTAGTTAGTACATTAATGGATGAAGTAGATTCACTAATAGATGAAAAGAAAGAAATTGAAAAGGAATCTACATATAAAGAAGAAAAGGTTTTGATTGCAAAGATTGATTATTTAGACAATTATAATAAAATACTTTTCAATAAGGTAAAATTCTTAAATAATGAAGTCCAAAAATTGGCTAATGAGCTAAAAATGAGAGATGTGTGTATTGATGCATTTAGTGATAAATCTCCTGTTAAAACGTTTCCTAATAATGAACTTCAAAAAGAAATAGACTCACTAAAATCATCTCTTGCTAAATTTGTTCAAGGTGAAGAAAATCTAAATGTCATACTAGGTAAACAAAGACCTAGTTTTGGAAGACAAGGAATTGGTTTTAATTCTATGCATAAAAAGAGTAATATGAAAATGTTGAAATCAAAATCACGTTTTAGTTTAAATTATTGCTCTTCTTTCACAACTTGTAAACATTGTGGTATTAAAGGTCATTTAGATATAAATTATTTTAAGAAACGAAACAAGGTTAAAAAGGTATGGATTAAAAAGAATGATTTACTTGTTACTAACATAAATGGACCCAAAAAGATATGGGTACGAAAAGGATAAATTATTGTTTCTTGACATGTATGTTTAAAGGCAAGAGTTCCATCTCAAAAATAGATTCTTGATAGTGGATGCTCTCGTCACATAACTGGTAATAAATCAAAGTTTATAGAACTAAGTGTCAAGAAGAAGAATGGAGCGGTCACTTTTGGAGACAATAAAACTTGCGAGATAATCGGAAAAGGTAAAATCGGCAACGGTAAGGTAAGTATAAATAATGTTCACCTTATTAACGGTCTAGAATTTAATTTAATTAGTATCAGTTAATTAATGGATAATGGCCATCAAGTTAATTTTGAAAAAGATAAATGTACAATATTTCATGGTACTAACAATACTACTCTAGTTGCACAAAGAGAGGGAAATATATATACTACTGATTTTGAGCAATAGGATGAAGAGCTGTGTCTTACATCCGTACAAGATGAGGCTAACCTATGGCATAAAAGGATGGAACATGTTCACATGGAACTAATCAAGAAATTATCTTCAAAGAATCTCGTCAAAGGTTTGCCAAAAATTAAGTTTGAAAAGAAAGGGATATGCATTCTTTGTCAACTGGGAAAACAAGTAAGAACTTCTTTTACAGCAAAGAATATGGTATCAACCTCCTCTCCCTTGCAACTACTTCATCTTAATTTATTTGGACCAAAAAGGCATTCAAGTATTAATGGTAAATTATGCATTTGTAATAGTTGATGATTTTTCAAGATACACACGGGTATTATTTTTAAGAACTAAGGATGAAGCATTTAAAGAGTTTGAAAAATTAATAAGGAATCTTGAAACCAAGTATAATTACAAACTCATTAGAATTAGAAGTGATCATGGTACTGAATTTCAAAAAGATTTCATAACTTTTTGTGATCAAAG
Organism: Panax notoginseng; assembly: GCA_016801055.1. Classification (NCBI taxonomy): domain Eukaryota; kingdom Viridiplantae; phylum Streptophyta; class Magnoliopsida; order Apiales; family Araliaceae; genus Panax; species Panax notoginseng. The sequence goes on from CM029019.1 coordinate 37,830,065, forward strand.
AGGTATTAGCCATGAATTTTCAGCCCCAAGGACTCCTCAACAAAATGGGGTGGTGGAAAGGAAGAATAGAACTCTACAAGAGACGGCGAGAACTTTACTACAAGAAAGTAAGCTTCCAAAGAAATTTTGGGCCGAAACAGTAAGTACATCATGTTATGTTCTAAATAGAGTACTCATTCGTCCTATTATTTTGAAAACACCTTATGAGCTTTTAAATAATAAAATTCTAAACATAAGTTATTTCAAACTATTTGGTTCTAAATGTTTTATCTTAAATACAAGTGACAATTTGGGAAAATTTGATGCTAAGTCGTATGAAGGAATATTCATTGGCTATTCTCAAAATAGTAAGGCTTATCGCATTTTCAATATTAGAAAGTCATGTGTAGAAGAATCTATTCATATTACTTTCAATGAGACTAGCAATGATCTTCCAAAAGAAAGTGAAGATGATGCAGGAAATTTGGAGACAGTCAGAATTTTAGCTAATCGAAATGAACAAAACAGGAGACTGAATGAACAGTTTTAGGAAAATGAAATAGATGACCAGCATGAACGTGAACCTGAGAATTTGCAGGATGTTGAAAATGAGTCTCATGATCAAGAAGAAGTTATACATAACATCCAAATGCCAAAAATAGCTAGATATATCAAGAATCATCCTCCAGAAAATATCGTTGGAGATATCAACAAAGGTATAACCACGAAGAGGTTTACAAAATCATTGTGCATTCTCTGCATTTTTGTCACAAGTTGAGCCAAAGAATGCAAAGGATGCAGTTCTTGATGAGAACTGGCTATTGGCAATGCAAGAAGAACTTCAACAATTTGAGAGATGCCAAGTGTGGGAACTTATGTCTCCTCCAAAAGATGTTTCCATCATTGGTACTAAATGGGTATTAAAGAGCAAGCTTGATGAGCACGGAACAATCATTCGTAACAAAGTAAGGCTAGTAGCTCAAGGATACAACCAACAAGAGGGGATCGACTATGAAGAAACCTATGCACCAGTGGCAAGGTTGGAATCAATCTGAATTCTATTAGCTTTTGCATGCTACAAGAAGTTTACACTCTACCAAATGGACGTAAAGAGCGCCTTTCTAAATGGATACATCAATGAAGAGGTATATGTAAAACAGCCTCCTGAATTCGAGCATGAAAAGTATCCTAATCATGTTAACAAATTAAAGAAAGCTCTTTATGGATTGAAACAAGCTCCAAGGGCTTGGTACGAAAGGTTAAGTAAGTATCTCTTATCAAACGGATTCGTTAGTGGTAAAATAGATTCTGCATTATTTATTAAGCATAAAAATATAGATATCATTATTGTTCAAATATATGTAGATGATATAATATTTGGTGCTACTAATGATCATCTTTGTGAGTGGTTTTCCAAGTGCATGCATAAAGAATTTGACATGAGCTTAATGGGAGAGCTTAATTACTTCTTGGGACTTCAAATCAAGCAAACAAAGGAAGGAATTTATATCCATCAAACCAAATACACAAAAGAACTACTCAAGAGATTTGGCTTTGAAGGATCTAACTCGAGTACACCAATGAGCACATCAATTAAGCTCACCACTGATGAGAAAGGTATTGATGTTGATTTAACAAAATATCAAGGTATGATTGGATGTTTACTATACTTAGCTGCTTCTAGACCCGATATTATGTATAATGTTTGTCTGTGTGCAAGATTTCAGGCTAAACCCAAAGAATCACACTTAAATGTTGTTAAAAAGAATTTTGAAATATTTAAGTGGAACACTTAACTTAGGGTTATTTTATCCGATTTACAATAACTTTGAACTAATAGGTTATTCAGATGCTGACTATGCAGCGTGTCAAATTGATAAAAAAAAGTACAAGTGGTGCTTGCACTTTCTTGGGACAAAGTCTCGTATCATGGCATAGTAAAAAGCAAACCTTAGTGGCTCTTTCAACTACTGAGGGTGAATACCTAGCTGCAGGAAGTTGTTGTTCTCAGATTTTATGGATGCGGCAAACTCTATGTGATTTTGATATATTATGTGATTGTGTGCCTAAATATTATGATAATTCTAGTGCTATTGATATCTCTAAAAATCATGTGTTACATTCACATACAAAGCATATAGAAGTAAGGCATCATTTTTTAAGAGACAGTGTGTCAAAAGGTTTAATTAAATTGATTTTTATTCCAACTGAAAATTAAATTGCAGATATTTTTACTAAACCATTAAGTGAAGATAGATTTTGCATGTTGCGAAGAGAACTTGGGATGTGTCTCGCATAATTCATTTTAAAATATGTGTTATCGTTATCCTATTATGCATGCATATCTCATTAACTGATAAAATTAGGATAATTATGAGTTTGAATTTCCAGCTGCTCATTTAAGTCTTTTACTCATGTACGCAATATCTATCATAAATGATTTTGAAAACTGAAAAGACGGGACTACGAGGGTTTCTCGGGAGACGTAAGTATACATACATGCATCCATTTCTTTTCTTTTACTCTGTATCTTTCCATTTTCCTTATATCTCATATTTCTTCTGATTCTCTCTTACTTTATCATCTTGTTCTTCATCTGCAAACTTCACTCACCATGAGAACTCGTACTCATAAACGATCTCTGATCGATTCTAATGACGATCCAACTCCAATTCCTCCCCAATCAACTGTCGGACCTTCACGAAAGCAACGAAAACTGAAGAAGGTCGTGTCTGATGAAACGGAGTATTTGGACTCTTCGTCTTTTGACGAGTCCACTTTTAGTTCTTCCTTGCCGAAATCATCTGGACCATCTCAAAGACGAAAGTCATCTATTCCCTCATGTAAGACTGAGTTTGCTCCACCATCTGATCCGGTAAATCCTATCCTTTCTTTTGATCTTCCTGAAAATTTCTTTCGTAGCAATGGCTATAAAGTACGATTTAAGAACGATGTGTTTCCCAAACAATTTGTTTATGAAAAGTCTGTCGATCAAATCTGTTATCAACAATCTCCTTTGAGAACTTTATTTGACTCTTGTGGTATCTCTTCTATGCTTTTTCCTCCATCGATTGCATAACCTAGACTTGTCCAACAGTTTTATACAAATCTAGAGTGTCATGGGGATTTTTATACAACTTTTGTCAAAGAAAAATCGTTATATTTTATGATCATAGATTTTGGTAGTATTTTGAGCATTCCATCCTCTGGTGTTTATCCCTTTAATAGAAAAGGAGCCGTTCATTTTCCATTTACCCCTCTCGAACAGGTACAAATTGTTATGAACAACTCTTTGTTAAATGATGTTTTTACTTCAAAAATAGTGGATGTTTCTCCTATTTCTTGTGTACTTCATCATCTTGTTAGATACAATCTGTTGCCTCGTTTAGGTGGAGGAGCATATTTTACGTATCAAGACCTGATAATTGTTGCCATGATTTTAAAAGGAGTCTCTTTTAATTTATCTCAAATGATGCTTCACCAAATGACCACTTATGTAAGACCCCAAATTATTAATAAATAAAATTTAATTTTCTCTATTTATTATTTTGAAATAGTAAGGGTTGAATTGATTAATGAGGTTAGTTATGGGTAAAATGCGCAAATATTTTAAATAAACAAGTGGTTATAAAATATTCATTGTTGTCGAGGAATATTCGTTTGGTCGTGAAATATTCTTCCTGTCGGAAAATATTCATACGACAGCGCAGTCTTTTGTGGGCCCCATAACGGAAAGCGATTGGATGAAGAAAACGACAAGCATAAGTTGTTTATAAATAACGACGTAGTTGTTACCGTTAATACTGTTGGAATACCCGGTGGTTAAAACACAGTAATACGCGTTGTTGCACAGTAGCACACGGTATTGCACCAATTATTGATTCTTACATAAGAAGGCACTACTCAATAATGGTTACAGTAATTACTGTTCAGTATTTTATTTTATTAATTCAATAATTGCTGCGTTGATATTTTATATTACTGTTGTTTCAATAATTATCACTACACATTATTTTTTATTATCAGAGCAATAATTCATATTATCTGAATAATATTATTAGATAACATTATTTGCAATGTCTAGAAAATTTTGTCTAAGGAGAGGTTTGGTCACCTAATTGTTCGCCAGTAAGGAGAAATCCTTATTGAAAGCCCTCTTTTTCCTGGGAACTGCCTGGTTGTCAGTATTGTGATTCGGTAATATTATTTGTGAATAATTAACTATTGATTTATATGATGAGAAAAATATTCATTTTATGTGGATATAGATGGAGAAAAAAATTTTAAGTGACAATTGTTGAAAAACGATATTTTATCTTTTCTGATAAAATAATATTTTACTATATTATTATAATATAATAATGATGATATTTTTACAATGAATGTGGGATATGTGAGTATATGAGGAGAAAGAGTATTTTTGTTGTAAAAGTTGTTTAAAACATGTTAAACATGTATGTGGGCCCATTTCTTGACTGAAATTTGATTATAGCCTGTAAAATCGTCCGTTTGTGGATTTCGGTCAATTTTTGTTTGGAATTTGAAAAAACTTTCTTCTGCAAAGTTGTAGAGAATTGAATTTCCTATAAAAAAATTACGAGATTTGAATTTTCTGACAAAAAAGCTATTTATTATGAATTACTGAAGTTCTGAAATTCCTGAATAATTGATTTTTGGAGTTTAAAATATTTTTAATAAGAAAAACGTTTTTTTTTCTTTAGATGAGGTGTGTGTGACTGATGTTGGACCAGATTTGTGTGGGTAGGAAATTTTGATATATATATTATTATTATATTAAATTTTCTGCTTTGATATTCTAAGCATTTTCCTATAAATAGGGTGCTTAGGTTAGAATTAAAAATCACACCAGAAACTAAAGATTTCTCTCTCTTTCTCTCTCGATATTTTGAGCGTATTCTTGTGAGTATTTTAATACTGTAAGTGTTGCTATACGGTGCAAGTTCAAGTCATAGCCTATATCCAGTGTTTCAACTAGAAGTACTGTCTTTACCAGGTAAGGGATGTTATTTTATTCGAAAATGATATTATTACTTCAATATCATTGTGCCGAAATATTGGTTAGAATTTTTTTATCAAATTTAGAACTTTTCATGTCGGGGTTACTATTTACGAGTTACTATTCATGAGTTACTATTCACGAGTTACTATTCATGAGTACTACTCACGAAGCATGATGATGTTTTTTTGTGAAATTTCTATCTTTTAGTGTCGGAGTCACTATTCACATATACGGCACTATTCACGTATACGGCACTATTCACGAATACGACACTATTCACAGAAAAATTAAATTTTTATTTTTCGTCCAAAATATCTATTCTGGATACTAGCTTTGATTGTATCCATGTTTTGATCATTTTTGAATTTTACTCCACTATGATTACTTATGAGGTATTTTTGGACATGGAATAACTGAAATACGAATCCTTAATATTTATTCTTTTGTTTCACTGGATTCGTTTTCTTTAAAATATTTTTCATCATCCTCAGTCCTAAATGATGATATAACTGAATATCTTTGGCCTGTAGTGCAAAGATGAATGATTTCTAACGAATAACTTTGGCCCGTAGTGCAAAGATGAACAGGTGTTTAGATGAACATGACCAACTGATGAATATCTTTGGCCTGTAGTGAAAAGATGAATATTTGATTCCAGATATATATTGATTGAGGTTACAGGGATAAAAGATAGACGATGAACTTTTAAATTCATATATAGAAGATAGTAGATTTTATTCTCTACTTAACTCTTCTAATGAATTATTATTTCAGCTGCGAATATTGATTTAAAACTTGTTGTCTATTGTATTCTATTAGATTTTTTCCCTATTGAAGACTAACGATAATTTGTTTTATATTATCTTAGTCATAATGTTCTTTACTGGGCTAGTTGAGCTCACCCTTTTCTTTTTGTTTCATTTTTCTTCTCAGAAGGCGAGAATGTAGCGAGTACTAGTCGGGGTATAGAATGAAAGTTCTAGAAAGTCGTTTTAGTAGTCCTCACTATTTTTGTAAAATAATGTATCAATAATTGTAATGAGGACTTATTTGAGTGTGGATATTGTCTAGATGACAATATTTGTATTTAAACTCACAGTTTTTATGTTGTATTAATAAAGTTGTAGTTGTTTCTGTACCATATATTTTGACGACTCAGAATGGGTGTTGTATACCTATTTTGGGGGCGTCACAGTTGGTATCAGAGCTTAGGGATATAATCTCTGGCGGAGATCAGGGAATAGAACTAGGAGGGGAGAGACGAGTAAATCCTTTGCTAGTGTGTCCTACCTAAGCTTATTTGTTGATCGGTCATAATATAGGGATATTATGTGATATGTTAATTGCTTAAATTAACCCTTGTTTTATGGCAGTATTTGAGAATTTCGACTGAGAATGTTAACAGTGGAGTAAATGAGACCGTGGAGACACCCGTGTTCACCAACGAGGAGAACGTGCAACAGGCTGGGAATGTTCCTCCTGTGAACAACACCAATGAGCAGATGATGAACGATGGGATGTTTAGAAGCTTTTTGAAATTTATGCAAAACCAGACGAGGGAGACTCGTGTTCAAAATATAGGAGGAAATGATAGCAATTCACGGTTTGTCATAGCCAAGCAGTTCAAAGAATTGGGACCACCAGAATTTAAGGGAAAGTCAGATTCGATCATGGTAGAAACGTGGGTCAAGCAAATTACCAAGATATTCGATGTCTTGGGATGCACGGAGGAACAGAAGGTTCCATTCGCCACCTTTATGTTCCGTGGCGAGGCAGACTACTGGTGGGAGTCTGTGAAGCGTACCCATTCAGCCGCACTCAGCATGTCTTGGGAGACATTTCAGAAACTGTTCAATGACAAGTACTTTCCTAAAAGTATTCGTCATATGAAGGAGGTAGAGTGTATTAGACTGGAGCAGAATAACATGACGGTGTCCCAGTACGAGGCGAAGTTTGCAGAGTTGTTCAGGTTTGCACCTCATTTGGTGGAGAATGAGGAACGTATGACGCAGATGTTTTTGAGAGGTTTGAAACCCGATATACGTCAATATCTCATTTCTCATAAATTTTCTCTCTATTCAGATGTTGTCAACAGGGCTCAATTATTAGAGCGAGATAACGAGTACGGTTAACCGAGGGACCACAACCAGGATCATACCGGTGACAGCAGTCATCAGAACAGTGATAACCAGTGGAGAAAGAAAAATAAAGACAAGAACGGCAACCACTCTGGTGGTAATCGTGGCCATAAAAATAGAAGAAGTGAGTCGGGGGGAGATTTTAAAAAGAGGAGATTCAACAATGATAATACGAAGACGTCAGCACCAGCAGCAACTGGTTCCAAGGGATGAGAACGACCACCGGTCATATGCTATAAGTGCGGAAAAGAAGGACATATCAGCCCAAACTGCCCACAACAGTTTAAGGTATGTTATAATTGTGGAAAGGAAGGATATATCGCTCGAGATTGCACTGTAGTGAAACCAAGTCCAGCGGGGATGGTGACTCAAAAAGCTATCCTAGAAAAGTCAAAGTCAACGGTTCTTGGATGAGCGTTTGTCGTGACTGGTCAACATGCGAGGAACCCAAACGAGGTGATTACGGGTAAGCTAATCATAAATTCATGCGAAGTTTATACCTTACTAGATACCGGTGCTACCCATTCATTTATTTTTCCTGCTTGTGTTCAACGTTTAAACTTGACTCCGAAGAAGATAGACTTTGATTTATCTGTGGAGACTCGGTTAGGAGAAACTTTCATCACATCCACTATTTATAAATCTTATTTGATCCAAGTTGGCATCATCACCTTACCTGTTGACCTTATCTCTTTAAAGATACTTGCTTTTGATGTGATTTTAGGGATTGATTGGTTAACTACTCATCATGTCAAAATTGATTATTTTCGTAAGGTTGTTAGTTTTCATATTCCTAACCAACCTGTTGTGCGAATTCAAGCAACTAAGCCATTAAAATCAATCACTGTTATATCAAGCCATAAAGTCATTCGTTTATTAAAAAACGGATGTCAAGCTTTCTTAGCCCATGTTATGGATTTGAATAAAGACACGTCAAATTTGAATAATATTCCTGTTGTTATTGACTTTCCTGACGTATTTCCTGAAGAACTTCCTGATCTACCCCCGGAACGTGATGTTGAATTCTTTATTGATCTTGAACCTGGTACAAAGCCCATTTCTAAAACCCCATATCGAATGGCTCCTATTGAACTTCAGGAGTTAAAGGTCCAACTACAAGAGTTGTTGGACATCGGTTTCATTCGTCCTAGTACATCTCCTTAGGGCGCTCCTGTTTTATTTGTAAAGAAGAAAGACGGGAGAATGCGACTTTGTATTGATTATCGGGAATTAAACCATGTCACTATCAAGAATAGGTATCCGCTACCTCGTATTGATGACATGTTTGAGCAGTTACAAGGAGCACAATTCTTTTTAAAGATCGATCTTCGTTCTAGATATCATCAGCTGAAGGTTAAAGCTGAGGATATTCCGAAGACTGCCTTCAGAACTCGGTACAGGCATTATGAATTTCTAGTCATGTCTTTTGGATTGACTAATACTCCTGCAGCTTTCATGGATATGATGAACCGAGTATTCAAGGATTATTTGGATCAGTTTGTTGTTGTCTTTATTGATGACATCCTCATATATTTCAAAAGCCTTGAAAATCATGAGCATCATTTAAAGCTGGTACTCCAAAGGCTGCGTGAAAACAAGTAATATGCTAAGTTGAAGAAATACAAGTTCTGGCTTGAGGAAGTAGCATTCCTAGGGCACGTGGTGTCAAAACATGGAGTATTTGTTGACCCGACGAAGATTGAAGCAATATAAAGTTGGGAACAACCGAAGTCGGTGACCGAAGTATATAGCTTTCTGGGCTTAGCTGGTTATTATCGGAGATTCGTGGAAGGATTTTCTCGAATCGCTACTCCATTAACTCAGCTGACTCGGAAAGATATCAAATTTGTATGAAGCGAGGAATGCGAGAAGAGTTTCCAAGAGCTTAAAAGGAGACTCATTTCGGCACCTGTTTTGACCATACCATCTGGTTCGGATGCATTTGTTATCTACAGCGATGCTTCTGGCAAAGGGCTAGGATGTGTTCTCGTGCAACGTGGAAAAGTCATAGCCTAACGTGGGAAAGTCATAGCCTATGCCTCACGACAACTTAAAGAATATGAGAGAAATTATCCTACTCATGATCTAAAGTTGGCAGCAGTCGTTTTTGCGCTAAAGATTTGGAGGCACTATCTATATGGGGAGAAAGTGGAGATATATTCAGACCATAAAAGCCTCAAATATTTCTTCACTCAAAAAAAACTCAACATGTGGCAACGACGTTGGCTCGAGCTGTTGAAAGACTACGATCATACCATTCAATACCATCCTGAAAAAGCGAACGTGGTAACCGACGCATTGAGTAGAAGATCATACGCGGGAACGAGTGCGATGTTGTCAACGCAAAGGCCCATTTGGTGTGATTTACAAAAGATGAAGATAGAATTCAAGACTCCGGGGACCCATGCAATAATGTCAAGTATACGTATAGAACCAACTTTAATCGAAAAAGTTAAAGTTGCTCAAGCCACAGACCCGGAGCTGATGCGTATGAAGAAGAAAGTGTAAGAAGGTGTTATTTCAGAAGCAAGAATCGATGAAGAATGAATACTTCGAGTCCACTCCAGACTTTGTGTTCCTAACGATTCTGATTTGAAGTACAAGATCATGATGGAGGCACATAATACACTGTTTGTAATTCATCCTGGAAGTACAAAAATGTATCGTGATCTTCGATATACATTTTGGTGGAACAATATGAAGAGAGAGATTGCAAAGTTTATCTCGAGGTGTTTAACTTGTCAACGTGTAAAGGCGGAGCATCAAGTGCCAAAGGGTCCATTGCAACCACTTGAGATTCCGAAATGGAAGTCGGAACATATTACCATGGATTTCGTTACGGGTCTTCCCACGGTTTCTCAAGGCATAAATGCTATTTGGGTTATTGTTGATAGATTAACCAAGTCTGCTCATTTCTTGCCGATACGGGAGACTTATTCCCTTGAACGTCTTACTCATATGTATGTAAATGAGATTGTGAGATTGCATGGCATGCCAGTATCTATAGTTTCGGATCGTGATCCAAGATTCACTTCAAGATTTTGGGTTAGCTTACAAAAAGCTATAGGCACGGATTTACGATTTAGTTTGGCATACCATCCTCAAACGGACGGATAATCGGAGAGGACTATTCAAACTCTTGAAGATCTATTAAGACTCTGTGTCTTAGACTTCAAAGGGAGTTGGGATAAGTATTTACCATTGGTGGAATTCTCTTACAACAACAGTTATCAGGCAAGTATAGGTGTGGCTCCATTCGAAGCATTATATGGACGAAAGTGTCGCTCTCCAGTATGTTGGGATGCGGTGGAAGAAGCAACGTTGTTGGGACCAGAGTTGGTACGAATGACTACAGTGAAGATCCAAACGATTCGACAACGTATACAAATGGCACAGGATCGACAAAAGAGTTATGCGGATCTTCATCGAAAGGACGTGAAATTTGACATTGGGGATCATGTATTGTTGCATGTGGCTCCATGGAAAGGAGTTACAAGATTTGGGAAGAGAGAAAAGCTCAATCCACCATTTATTGGTCCATTTTAAAATCTTGACCGAGTAGGAAATGTGGCCTATAGACTCGCGTTACCTCCAAGTATATCTCATGTTCATAATGTTTTTCATATATCTGTGCTTCGTAAATATGTGAAAGACCCAAACCACATCATTGAGTTATAACTGGATGAGATAGCTGAAGACTTAACGTACAAAGAGGTACCTGTCAAGATCTTGGATAGGAAAGAGCATGTCCTACGCACAAAGGTCATACCACAAGTTAAAGTTTTATGGAGGAACCATGCTATTGAGGAAATGACCTGGGAGTTGGAAACGGAAATGAAAGCGAGGTATCCTCATCTTTTCGAAACACCAGATACGTACGTCAATTTCGAGGACGAAATTTCATAAGAAGTGGAGGTTGTAAGACCCCAAATTATTAATAAATGAAATTTAATTTCCTCCATTTATTTTTTTGAAATAGTAAGGGTTGAATTGATTAATGAGGTTAGTTATGGGTAAAATGCGTAAATATTTTAAATAAGCAGTGGTTATAAAATATTCATTGTTGTCGGGGAATATTTGTTTGGTCGTGGAATATTCTTCCTGTCGGGGAATATTCGTACGACGACACAGTCTTTTGTGAGCCTCATAACGGAAAGCGATTGGATGAAAAAAACGACAAGTATAATTTGTTTATAAATAACGACGTAGTTGTTACCGTTAATACTGTTAGAATACCCGGTGGTTAAAATACAGTAATACGCGTTGTTGCACAGTAGCACACGGTATTGCACCAATTATTGATTCTTACGTAAGAAGGCAATACTCAATAATGGTTACAGTAATTACTGTTCAGTATTTTATTTTATTGATTCAATAATTGTTGCGTTGATATTTTATATTACTGTTGTTTCAATAATTGTCACTACACAGTATTTTTCATTATCGGAGCAATAATTCATATTATCTGAATAATATTATTAGATAATATTATTGGCAATGTCTATAAAGTTCTGTCTAAGGAGAGGTTTGGTCACCTAATTGCGCGCCAGTAAGGAAAAATCCTTATTGGAAAGCCCCCTCTTTCCTGGGAACTGTCTGGTTGTCAATATTGTGATTCGGTAATATTATTTGTGAATAATTAATTATTGATTTATATGATGAGGAAAATATTCATTTTATGTGGATATAGATGGAGAAAATTTTTTTAAGTGACAATTGTTGAAAAACGATATTTTATCTTTTCTAATAAAATAATATTTTATTATATTATTATAATATAATAATGATGATATTTTTATAATGAATGTGAGATATGTGAGTATATGAGGAGAAATAGTATTTTTGTTGCAAAAATTGTTTAAAACATGTTAAACATGTTTGTGGGCCTATTTCTTGACTGAAATTTGATTATAGCCTGTAAAATCGTCCGTTTGTGGATTTCGGTCAATTTCTGTTTGAAATTTAAAAAAACTTTCTTCTGCAAAGTTGTAGAGAATTGAATTTCTTATAAAAAAATCGCAAAATTTGAATTTTCTGATAAAAAGACTATTTATTATGAATTATTGAAGTTCTGAAATTCCTGAATAATTGATTTTTGGAGTTTAAAATATTTTTAATAAGAAAAATATTTATTTTTCTTTAGGTGAGGTGTGTGTGACTGATGTTGGACCAGATTTATGTGCGTAGGAAATTTTGATATATATATTAATATTATATTAAATTTTTTGCTTTGGTATTCTAAGCATTTTCCTATAAATAGGGTGCTTAGGTTAGAATTAAAAATCACACCAGAAACTAAAGATTTCTCTCTCTTTCTTTCTCGATATTTTGAGCGTATTCATGTGAGTATTTTAATACTGTAAGTGTTGCTATACGGTCCAAGTTCAAGTCATAGCCTATATCCGGTGTTTCAACTAGAAGTACTGTCTTTACCAGGTAAGGGATGTTATTTTATTCGAAAATGATATTATTACTTCAATATCATTGTACCGAAATATTGGTTGGAATTTTTTTATCAAATTTAGAACTTTTCATGTCGGGGTTACTATTTACGAGTTACTATTCACGAGTTACTATTCACGAGTACTATTCACGAAGCATGATGATGTTTTTTTGTGAAATTTCTATCTTTTAGTGTCGGAGTCACTATTCACGTATACGGCACTATTCACGAATACGACACTATTCACAGAAAAATTAAATTTTTATTTTTCGTCCAAAATATCTATTCTGAATACTAGCTTTGATTGTATCCATGTTTTGATCACTCTTGAATTTTACTCCACTATGATTACTTATGAGATATTTTTGGACATGGAATAGCTGAAATACGAATCATTAATATTTATTCTTTTGTTTCACTAGATTCGTTTTCTTTAAAATATTTTTCATCATCCTCAGTCCTAAATGATGATATAACTGAATATCTTTGACCTGTAGTGCAAAGATGAATGATTTCTGATGAATATCTTTGGCCCGTAGTGCAAAGATGAATAGGTATTTAGATGAACATGACCAACTGATGAATATCTTTGGCCTGTAGTGCAAAGATGAATATTTGATTCCAGATATATATTAATTAAGGTTACAGGGATAAAAGATAGACGATGAACTTTTAAATTCATATATAGAAGATAGTAGATTTTATTCTCTACTTAACTCTTCTAATGAATTATTATTTTCGCTGCGAATATTGATTTAAAACTTGTTGTCTATTGTATTCTATTAGATTTTTTCCCTGTTGAAGACTAACGATAATTTATTTTATATTATCTTAGTCATAATATTCTTTACTGGGCTAGTTGAGCTTACCATTTTCCTTTTGTTCCATTTTTCTTCTCAGGAGGCGAGAATGTAGCAAGTACTAGTCGGGGTATGGAATGAAGGTTCTAGAAAGTCGTTTTAGTAGTTCTCACCATTTTTGTAAAATAATGTATCAATAATTGTAATGAGGACTTATTTGAGTGTGGATATTGTCTAGATGGCAATATTTGTATTTAAACTCACAGGTTTTATGTTGTATTAATAAAGTTGTAGTTGTTTCTGTACCATATATTTTGATGACTCAGAATGGGTGTTGTATATCTATTTTGGGGGCGTCACAACTTATTTGCGAAAAATCAAAACATGTTTGCCTTACAGTGCCACTCTCACTACTTTGTTCAATCATTTTAAAACTTCTTTTGAAAATGAAATCTCTATTTCTGTTACTAATTCCATCAGTGTTGGTCCCTTGAAAATGTCACGTATCATTTTACTTGATGGTAAGTTTGTTCGAAGCACTTCTGATAATTTTATTCCTCCTCCACTGACAAATCCAACTTCACCTGTTCTGCCTCCAACTCAATCTTCTCCTGAAATTGTCGATCTGTTGAAAGTTATTCTTAATCAAGAGAAAATGCAAGTTGAAATGTCTTCTCTTCATAACCGTATGCCTTTATTGGAAAAAGGCAAGTTGCCATTAGGAGTACCTGAAATCAATAAACTCTATCACAACATTGAAGATGAGTTTATAGATTTACAAGCCGGTTTTGAAGTGCAAACAACTGCCTTGGCTGAGTTAATGCAACGACGACTTAATCAAAATTCTTGTCAGTTGAGTCAGGAGATTAAGTTCGTTAGTAATCAGGTTGGAGAGTTAGTTGAATTCATGGCTCTGAGGTTCAATGATGTGGGGTCTAAACTACATATGCAGCGTAAGCACTCAACTGTTATGGAGTGAGTGCATTGCAACTGGTTAGCTGAATATCAAGGTGAATTTCTTGACGTACCTCTACCACCTGCAACTGTTATTCCCCGGTCTCCCCAATTTGTTGTTGATCTGAGCATTGCTGAGAAGGTTCATCATGCCAATCATCGTCCTTACTTCACACAGAGGGACGCTCAGCGAGCAACAGTGGTAGATCTTGATTGATTCTGTTCCTTTCCTTTTTGTTTGATGACAAAGGGGGAGAAGTTTTTATGATTATATTTTTAGACTGCAAAGACTTATGTTATTATTAATTTTGGGATTTTAACATTTGCTTAAAGTTGATATATTTGTTAGCAGTTAATATTTGATGAACTAATATGATTTACAAGTAACAGGTTGTTTACAAATTCAGGATATTTCGAATTTACTGAAAATAAAATTTTAAGATCCTGAAATGATAGTATTGCATGGATTAAGGGGGGGCTAATTATATTATGCATATATTTAAGGGGAGCTAATAAGTATTAAACAATTTTGGGTTGTCATCATTAAAAAGCGGGAGAATGTTGACTTAGTCATATTCTAGTCATATTACATCCTTAAATTTTGATGATGAAATGTTCATATACTAAATTGTTTTATGGTGTTTCAGGTATATGTTGATAAAGAACATTGGTGAGAAGTGGTTGAAGAATTTTTTTTTACTAGGAAAATCAACTGTAAGGTCAATTGCTTAATAATTGATTTTTTCATTTAAAAGTTCTAGGACATATTATTTGTATCTTGTTATATGTCTTAAATGAAAAATGATTTAATAAATCTAAATAAAAAAGGTTTTTTTAATATTAAGATTAGATATGTCACTGGTACAAAAAGAATTAATATTTTATGACATGGGTTACGTGTGCATTAATATCCTTGGGAAAATTCTTTCTTTAGCTACATGTGGAGTTCTATGTATTTAAGAATTGCCTAGAGAGCTTAAAAGACGGAAGCTATATATTTGTTGCATGTGCGGTTTTCAAGGTGTAATTATTTCTCATGCATAAATATTGGATATCTGATTATATTATGAGTTTAGTCGTGTGCATGCCAGCTATACATTTTTGGAATATGATATGTGAATGTGCAATTTTCAAGGAGTGCAATTATGGAAGTCAGAAGACTTGGGACCCTATTACCTTGAATATGGGAAAGATCTGATTATTCACTGGTACACGCTACTCTAAAAAGAAAAGAATTAGTCAAAGCTATTAGTAGGATAATTTTAAAAGAGTCCAACATGCATTCTTTTTTATAACTGAAGATGTAGTTGAGAATATTTCTCAACGAGATTTTTTTTGTTGCTTATCTAGTTGGCAACGTATCAGTGCAGTATACTTGGACTCTTTATGCAACGGTAACTTTAATTTTATTATAAAAACCGTAAGACATGCTTGAATTGATACAACTCACGAATTTATTATTGCACTAATTATTGATACTTATCGAGCAACTTTATTTTATTGGTGTAAACCGTTGAGCAGCTAGGCAATTAAATTTTTGATATTCTTTGAGCTGGTATTTGGTAAGATTTAATTGTTTAATCTTTCTGTGCTAATTGATCATTGCATATAATTGAGCCTTTAATTGTTAAATTGATTATTCTTACATTGATCATAGACCTCTATATTTGTATTGAATTTTCTGTTTTAGACTAGGTGTAGTCTAAAGGTGTTAATCCTAGTGGATTAGAGAAAAAGTCTACAAACAGGTTCAAAGAAGCAAAGGTGCTTGAAGAGTGCGTAGTTGCACAAGGAGCAAGAGTGCTCAAGAGAAATTGATTGTTATTAATTTATTGTAAGAATCTGTTTTGTAATCATTGTTTATTTATAAATAAATAAATAAAGTGAGTCTCCCATACTAGTTGATATTGGACGTGGACTAGGCTATTATTATAGAGGGTAATAGTTGAACCATGTAAAAATTCTTGATGTTGATTTACTTGCTTTACTTTAATTACATACATAAGTCATTTAATTATCTTAATAATTAAAATTTGAATATTTGCATTATCTTAAGATAATTCTTCAACACCAAGTATTTTATTTAAGTTATAAATTCAGCAGGATATTTTCTTAAAAATAATCAATCAATTCAGTAGGCCATATTAATTCAGTAAGTTGAATTTATCAATATAGTAGCCTGAATTTAATAGTTTGATTTAAAGTTTAAAAATTGGTCATAGATTGCTCTTACACTTATTCAACCCCCCCTTCTAAGTGTGTCTAGTTAAATTTTATTCATAGGGTCATTCAAAATGACGTAGTTTAGATTAACGAGTTATATGACCATAAATGTGATGACATTTAACAAATACAAAATCAAATATGCATATTTACATGTAGGGGTGAAAACGAATCGAATCTCAGCGACCACTCTAATGCTCAGATTCGGCTCGACTCGAAAAAATTGAGCTCGAATACGATAAGGAATTTTTAATTTTGCGCCAAATTCGACTCGAATCATTACTCGGACCTACTCGGCTCGTAAGTACTCGACTCGTTTACAAAACGAGTTACTCACGAGCCTTCAAATCGAGTTTCAAATACGAACCATTTCACTTAATACTGAACCACTACATACTAAATTGATTATTGAACTAATGTTTATATATAAAAGTCTTTTACTTTTATTTATGTAAATAATTTACAAAGAATGTAATACGAATTGACAATCAATTAACTGATTTATTCAAGTACAAACTTACACAATTTAATACTACACTTTATAAATTATAAAGATTGATACAAATATCACATATTTAGCTTGTTAGTATGGATCAGACCAGTATTCGAATATGATCCATCGAGTATGTATCGAGTATGATTCGAGAAAAAATGAAATACTCGAACCCTAATTTGAGTGAATACTAGTATACTCGAATTCGACTCATATATCATTAAACAGAAAACGAGTATGGATCATATTCGACTCGAATCAACTCCGAATTTGAATTTTGAATCATATTTCGAACCGATCTCGAGTCGAGTATCGAGCTACTCTGCTCGGCTAACACCCCTATTTACATGTACTAATACTATATTTCTTGCCGGTGTTGAGATTAAGTTTTAAAAAATAAATCTCTTTAAAATCATCGTATTATAAATATATCTCTAATTTTGAAATAAAATCATAACGTAACCTTCATGAATGAGAGACTAAATGAGCTTTAGACTTGAATTTATATCTCTAATTTTGAAATGAAATCATAACGTTACCTTTATAAATGGGAGACTAAATGAGCTTTAAACTTGCTTTATTTTACTCGCTTGTGTTTATATTAGTTCCTTAAAGATTATATTTTTACACAGAAACCTGTGATTTTTATTAATATTAGACGAAAAAATCTAGAGTAATAGGATATGAAAATACTTTGATTCTGTAAAAGAGAGCAACATGGTACATCTTTATAATTCACAATTTCAAGACAGCTATCATTTCGTTGCAAATGAACACCATAGAGCTTCTTTAACACAAAGTCAAACTGAGGGTTGACAATACTAATACAAGTGTATATTTCTAGATTTTCTTTTTTTTAGAAACAAAGAATTAGAGAAGAAAGAGAAACACCTATGGAGGAGAAAAAGTCTAACAATGTCAAACAAAAGCAAATATTACGCTTAACGAAGGACAACCCACCACCGAACATGGTATGACCAATCCTTTGCATATCAAAGCTCGTGGTATCAATCCCCCTCCCATTGTTGTAATAAATCTTAATAGTATCGAAGATCCCAATGGAATCCTAGTAGTATCGAAAAAAAAGAACCACCCCAATATTGACCTATTAAGATCGAAAGTAGCTAAACGCCCCAAAGAGATGCTAGAAAAGACACCCTCTCAACTCCATTATAGCTGAAGATAAAAATAGGAAACTCATATTTTCATATGGAAAAGTCTCTCACGTGGATGTGAACTAAAAAGAAACCATGCAAAAATATCAACTCCCTAAGAATAATAAGAAAGCCCTGAATTCCTTCATTCTTGGTTACAATTATACATATGAAGCCCAAAGTTCAAAATATAGTCGTATGATTATTAAACATATTGTATACATAACCTTTCACTGGTAAAGATATTTTCATGATTTTCAGAAACAAATGATTAAACTTTTTCGTAGACTATATGATTCATGGCTCAAACGATGGAACGTTATCTACAGGAGCTGAAACTGCACGATAAACTGTTCGTTCTAGAATACCTCTATAAGGATCCTCCTCTCGCTTCTTAGTTAAATATGCCATAGCATTTTCAACCTCAGATTTTATCTGTAAGTAAAAGCTTTTCCTGTAATCCTCGTCTTTCAGCATATCCTCCTTTCCCTTTGTTTCGATAGGCTTTCCAAAGAGAAAGTAAAAGCGGCCAGGTATCTTGGGGTAAAAGCCTGGAACAAAGAAATCTTCGTTGGAAACTTCCCCACCCTTTTCGGTCCTATGACAGATCAAATGCCACAAAAACAGAAAGCATAAGCATTGTATAAAGAACAAGTTGCAATTATTTATAGGCGTGTATATGCGAGTTCATTGAAATATATCAGAATTAAACACCAAAAAACCTATTGAACTATTGTCAAGCTATCAAACTTTTTTTTTTTGCACCCAAACAATTTAACTTCTAAACAATTGTCAAAAATGCCCAAAATTTACCATATCACTTCACCAAACACATCATCTCATAGGATTGAATTTTGGGTATTTTTGATAGTTGTTTGAAATTCAATCTTGGTGCCCAAAAAAATTGTATGTTTTCTAATAGTTTAAAAAGATTTCAATGGTTTTTTCAGTCATTTAGTCAATATATTAGGAAACAAGTAATTATTCAAACCAACAGTGTTTACCTTAATTTTATAGCCTTGCCATTTTGTTGTCTTATATGGTCATTGAGAAATGGAATCCTCATCTGATCATTGTAATCCAAAAATAACTGCCAGATTTAAAGTGATAACAATACTATAAAAATTATATAAACATCGAGTACATATATAATGTTACATGCAAAAAGATCAATCAGTTTATCTTAAGAACTAATTAAATAAAAATGCAAACAATTACATAGATCCCACACAACGAAATGAAGAGGAAAAGGTGATGCTGAACAGAATACAAAAGGGAAAAAGGGGACAAGATCTGAATTTTCATAAAGCGCATAAAATTCTAGGGCTCCTAAAAAAAAATATACACTGGGAGTCGAGTGTGTTTTAGTAATTTAGCAGTTTGAGTGTTCTCATACTAGAATTAGGTTTAGATTAACTGACTCAAAACAATATATGTAGTTTACTAAATGTCATAGAGTTGGAATATAGACAAGTTGATGCATATTTTTATGGATATTGAAAAAGTTGATGGAAGTACTAGTAAAACATCTTATTGTAAAATGATATAAAATTAGACCTAGCAATTTGGTTTACAAACTGGTGGGTCAACCCAAATTAACTAGAACCATTTAGGTTAGTTAACTGTTTTAAGTTATTTGGATTGGTTAAAGTTTTGATCCATATTTTTAAAAAAGAAAAGCATGTTCAAACCAGTGATGTCCCTACTCTGTTAGGATGGAAGATTTATGTTATGAGTAGTGCTAAAGACACAAACTATTTTACAAACATTTTACAAACTGCTGATGTGGCATACTCCACCTCAGCGTATTGATCAACAAATTGTTTTAATGTAGTCTTCGGTCCCACACAATATGCTGAGGTGGAGTATGCCACATCAGCAGTTTGTAAAATGTTTGTAAAATAGTTTGTGTCTCTAGCATTATTCTTATTTTATCTGGTCCTTTTAGTTTAATTCCTGATTTCCACATCAATACATAGATTCGTGCCACCGGTTCTAATTAGGGGAGTTGTGGATTTGATGAATTATAAATATGATATGAAGCAATGACTGTTGATTTATGATCACATTTGTTATTTTTTTTTGTTTCATAAAGAACACAATATTGTAAAGTATATTATGGAGTAAATTTTGTATTTAAATCATTTTTTTATAAATTTAGAAATGATTATTAAAATTAAAATATGTACATAAATGTAGTTGGTAAAATTTTCAAATATATAACTTTCTTTATACAACAGGTAGATGGAATTTATTTTTTCATTTATTCCCCTTATGGCGTTTGTAAAATTGATTCATTTCATTTGACAATGAGTATAAAAGTTTTAGAGAAAGAGTATAAATGTAAAAATATAAACTATATTTTGTAACCCATAACTATATAAAAATTTATATAACCATAACTATATTTTGTAACCCATAATCAAACCAAAAAATATAAATTATAAAGCCAAAAAATAAATAATGAAAAAGTAAGCAATTACTAAGTACTAAAACTAACTACTACCTCCGTCTCAAATTAAATGCACCGTTTTGATTTTTTTAGGTCACATTGACCATATTTTAAATTAATTTTTTGTATAATTTTTAATAAAGATTATTAAAATATTTAATGTCATGTCACTTGGAACTCATTTTGGACTAAAAAAAATTGTAATTCCTAGCATTATCTTCATTTTCTCTATCTAATATTTCTCACTAGCTCTTTCTAAAATTAATTTTTTTTACCGTTTACCAATTGTTCATATATAGTGGTGACTGTTACGTAGTTCATTGCTCATCCCCCAACCTCCTGTCCAACATTGAACAATTTCAATTGGACACAGTTTAAATTAATCTTAGTCTTACAACAGTTATTAATCAAAGAGAATAAAAAAAAAGCTTCAATGGCCAATAATAATACTAATTTTAAAATTGAAAATATAGGTCAATCTGGATTGAATCCAAAACCATTTGAACCCAAACCACGTAACCTATATTAAATATAGGTTATGTAATTTTAGTTCCCATAACTATTTTATGTAACCAAAATCAACCCAAACTCATTCTTTGTCAGGCTTATATAAAACCAAGAAATGTGATACATGAAAATACTAACATATAAGTGAGGGTAGTCGAATCCGTTACCAACCTAGGTTAATTTGCTTTAATGTATGTGATGAGCTGTGTAATTTTCATTAAGGTTAGGCTAAGAACCCTATAAACATTAGAAAGTATTCAGCTAACTATTTAATTCTATTATATAGTTTTCTTCTGAAACATTTAGTGAAGGTGAACTTTTAATGAATAATTTGATAATGAGGACAAGGAGGTGCACTATTGTTTTAAAATCTTAATTCTTATTAATTATAATTAAAAAGCTATATCTTCCTTGTAAAATTTCTTTATTTTATTTTTTCTTTATACCGCTTAAAAATTAAAATGCATTCACATACCTGAATTATATAGTCCCTTCAGTTCCTATTCTTATTATCATAAGCCACTTAATTAATGGTTCTTAGGTGGGTCCACCCATCTCAAATTTGGGGATTGTCCAAAATGTATTGGATTGGTTTAAATTTTAAAATCTTGGCTCAAAATCAACAGAAATAATGTAACTTTGTAAATTACTGAAGACATCAATTATATGCAATAAAAAAATGAGCATCATGAAGTGACAATGAGTAACAGAGACTACACAGAAACTAATGTCAAATAGAGTTAAGTTTCACTATAAGACAGGGATCAAAAATTCAAAGGAATTATTCAATAAAAATTTCTTACTTCCACCACGTCATCTTCACCAACAGCTCCAAAAGGTACAATTGTGGCCCCAAACTTAGCTGCCATTCTCACAAATTCCGGTTGATCAGGCCAAAACAATTTATACTTTTCACCCTGTCCAAATGGAAGCACCAACATATATGAAGAACAAGATTCTTGACATATTATAAGACGCAAGTATTTAAAAAAAACAACTATAGAACTAAAAGTTAAGGAAAAAGCTAATTTTACAATGACCGCATTCTAAGATCTCTCAGATTATTTTACTGTACAACAACTTCATTATTCAGTAAGAAACAAGTACTTGAAATATTTCTTCTTTATTCTAGGGAAACCGGGACTCGAGATTTCAAAAAATTGGGAGGCCTATTTTATTTTTGTCTTTAGGTAAAACAAGAAATTTTATTATAAAGGAGAATCAAAAGGAGGGAATACAAGAAACCACATAGATATACAGTGGAAATAAATACCCTAAAGACTACTGAAGAACAGCCCGCCAATCTCTAAGAACATCTGACGCTGCAACTCCTCTAAAAGCACACAGGGACATAGCCTAAAGCAAACTAAGAAAAGAAACTCTATCCCAATGATATCTAGTTATCTACTGCATAACATTCTAGCATTCCTCTTAATCCACTCATTCCCATGATGCCATGACACTTGTTCTCATCCTCCTCCGAAGTATCTTTAAGATCATCACAATCATTCTGGATGAGTTAAATTTTGTCATAGCTTTGTGCCCAAAGCTTGAATAACAAATACTTCCACAATCAAAAGCAAAAATTTCATCTCTTCCTAACATGACTTGGAGATCTTAAATATCCGATTTCCATTGAAATCTCATGATGACTTGTTTTGAATAATATTTCTAGTGCCTTTTATTCTTTCGTTACATGGACTCTTTTGGATAAATCACAGTTGGTGCTTCATTAACCATCCCATAGCTCAATATATACCTTGAGGTATAGAGAGATGACATCTAGTTCTCTGATAATTAGAGAAAATCAACTTTACAAGAAAATTATTTTGAATTTTCTAGTCCTGACTCGAGAATCCACCATTTCAGGATCGTTTTTCTAAGGCTCTTATATCACATTATCACTATGTTGAAAATTAATCCAATACAAATTTCTCACATATACCCCCATACCACCTTGTTAGAAATATAATGTTGAAGTGTCAATAGAAAGGAGGATGAGATTAAACCAAGAACGTTGTACTTTCACTTCATCTGGTCATTTGGTTACAAAACACACAAAAGAAAGTCACCAGGCACTCCTCAACTCACAAACAATACCTAATACTCGTGTTACAGAAATAGCTATATACGTTAGATATATAAGCTCTATGATTATCTCTTAAGCACACTATTAAATCACCACCAACACAAACCACTAATTACTAGCGCACACATTTAACACACCACTACTCCAATACATGAATGCACTCCATATAATGACTTAAATATAATAACTTAGAGAGCAAAAATAAGTTTTTGGTGAACAGTTGACACTGCTTGTATAGTCCTTTTCAATAAGAAATAACTGTGGTTGATAGTGAAAACATAAAACTATATAATGAGGTAGTTCCTTTATAAATTTGATCTCTATTTGCTAATCATTTCCAATATATATTTTAGACTAAGCACCAAGTTCATAATTTGAATGAATTAGGTAAATTATATCTTCTCCATGTGCTGATTAGGATATCATCAAATACAGGAATAAAGAGCTGATATAATATAAAACCATCATAAGTCACTCAAGAATTAACTTGAATTCTATAAATTTATCATAAAACATCAATACCGAGACAAACTTTAGGTGATTATTGGATATACATCAAGTGCTTGTAATTAAGAATAGAAAAATTAATATTCTCAAGAAATTATAATTATTTCTAAAAACTGAGAAAAGGAATGGAGTTAGTTACTTAGTTATGTCTAAGGGTTCCATTTAACATAGAATAACTTTCTTTTTATGCCGTTCAGAAAAATTTATGATAAGTCAAATTTCGAGGTCAACTTTGTAATTTAAATTTAAATACAGAGACAAATTGCAATACAACAAAAGTGAAATTGTTATATTTAATTTGAATAAATTTGAAAGGAAAGAGAAATCACAAGATTTTAAGTTACAAAAGAAGGAACCAGGTAAAAAGAACAGAAGAAAATAAAATTTACCAAACCTTACGGTGAAGTGCCTCTCGTATACCACCAGGATAAAGAACCGCATATGATTTGGTTGAAAACAATTTGAAAAGGTTTCTTGCTGTGACAGGTAACGCACCAAGGACTTTGAAGTAATCGAAATGAGAAAACTCTTTAGAAGGTTCTTCAAAATTTGAAGTAAACATCTCTAGATGAGCCATACCATGAACCATGATATTTTTCTCCCTCAAGAATTCTTGAATCAGTGAACTGATTTCAGAGCCAAACAGCATGTGATAACCAACTAATAAAACAGGACCTTCATTAGGAACTCCCCTGAGACCCCTCACTATCTTCCCATCTTCCATGGTTGAGAACATTACAGGACTAATACTGAGGCGAATAATTCTGCATTTCATGAGAAACTCCAAGTTAGTGCAAGCTAAAATCCAAATGTGCTACTGTTAGCCACATAAACCAGTGGACCTTCAAACTAAAAGTGATTATTTGTGGTCCCTAACTTATCTGGACTTATGAATATAGTATTAAATTTGGTTATATGGTCACTGATAAACTACTAATACTATACTGATAAACTACTAATGCTATAATTTAATTGAGCTCACTGCCATGTGAAAAGTAAATGAGAGAGAGGGGGGGAGAGAGAAGGATAAACAAAGAGATGTCCCTCATCTCAGCCATCGCTGGAGGTAGGCTGATGCAGTAGTGGATTGTGAGATGTTTCAACGGTTGGTGATGGTGCAATGTTTTAAGGGTTACTGCTGGAGGTGGTACAATTCTATTCACTCTTTGTAGCGGCTCTTCGCCAAAGATTCTTAGGGGTATTTAATCCCACCATTTTAAACTAAAAACAAATAACTGAGAAAGAGTGAGAGAGGGCGGAAGAGAAAGGGTGGGTGTGTGGAGGGGAGTGGAGGGGGTTGGGTTGGGGGGGGGGGGGCGCAAAAGACAGTCAACCAACATGCTCTCTCTCTCTCTCCATCTCCTCTCTCTCCATGTAATCGCTTTTCTTGTATATATGCTCTGTGCATTCACTCCACTTGTCTGTATGCACTTATATTACACCTAAATACATGTGGACAAGGGAGCTTAAAAGTTTAGTTCTTGCATTTTTAGAACATTTCTTTTTGCTATTGTACAATTTCTGCATTTTCTAAGCTTATTTCCCGCCCGAGGCAGATCTGCTCCAATTCATTAATTGTGAACCATTTCTTTCATACTTTTGTGTGTTAACACCCATAATGAGCAGAATCAAGGTTTATTTATCTTTGGGTCAATGAAAGCAACCAAGTCTCTGAAAATCCACCAAGTTTTAAGAGTAATATTTGAATTCAATTCGATAAGTTTTACCAGAGACATCATCCTAATAATGAATTAAGTTTAAAAGCTCAAAAATGAATTGATAAGGTTTCATAGAGTTGCAGTTGTGCACCAGTACTATTCGACATGCAAATGATAAAGTACTTCACATTATTATACTGAGATTACCCAAAGCTTCCATTGAATACATTATTGTATTCTGACATGCTAGGTGGTAAAAAATCTGAGACGCAATCTCGCCTCCTTGAGCGACGGTATGTGAAGGTACCTTTAATGATGGTCAGCAGATTAATTCCATCTTCCTGCAAAATATAGGTAAATCAAAATTACTAATGCTTCCAAGTTATTATATACTCCCTCCGTACAACTTATGTGACCCTCTTCACTTGGAACATAGTTTAAGAAAGAGAATTGCTAGGCAAGTCTCTAACTTCGATTCCAATTTTACACTTTAAGTAAAGCACTGATATATGGAATGAAATTTACAAAGTTTGAAACTCTTTTTAATGTTTCAAACATATGGGGATATATTCAACTTGAGCTTTTAAATTCTAAATAGAAGGGAAGATCACTTAAACCGGAGGTCCAGGACATATCAAAAAGCATGAGGAGATGTTAAAGCTACTAAAAGCTAACCTGGAAATTGCTCAGGCATAAGATGAAACAGTATGCTGATAAGCATAGAACACAAAGAGAATTTCTAGTCGGAGATTGAGTTTATCTAAGGTTAGTACGACCCTAAAGACAAACACAATGTCAATTAGAAGATTTGTGAAATTCTCTTCCAGGTTCTATGGGCTTTTTAAGGTGGTTGAGAGGGTAGAAAAAGTATTATAAAGACTAGAATTACCTCCAAATGCTAAAGTCCACCCTTTATTTTCATGTGGCATAGCTCAGTCTAGCTTACCATCAGTAGGGGAGGAAGGTCAACTAATGATGGAACCCGAGAAGATTCTAGACCAAAGGATGATAAAAAGGGGAAACAGAGCTGTAAAACAATTACTAATTCAGTGGAGTTCTTCAGCACCAGAAGACTCAACTTGGGAAGATGCCTAATAAATAGAAAAACAATTTCCAAATTTTCAGTTTTGACTGATAAATTCCGAGTGTGTAATTCCAGTTGTGATTGTTAAAATTTGATATTGAAGTAGTGTACTGTGATGGACCAGATGGTGCTGCAATGGATCAATTACAAAAGGAAGCCATGTTAGTTAAAAGAAATGAACTGTATAATAGGCAGGTATTTAGGTGATAACAAAAACGAATTTTTTCCTCTCTCTACGTTCTTCCTTCAATCTCTCTGTGAGTTCTTCTAAAGCTCAGATCCTTACAGTAAACTACAAGAAGCCATGTATATGGCCCCTTATGCAGAATCGAATTTTCAACCATAAGATAGCTCGGGCCAGGGTTTTCATAGTTGCATCTTTCACAGTTTGGTGCATAAGAAATAAATTACTGAGGATGGTTGTAGAAAATTTTTATAGGTTAATTTAGAAGTAAGAGTAATAGATATGTTCAACAGCTAATGCTACAGCTTGATGCAGGCAGAAAAGCCAATTTGGCTAAATTTATGGTGAAATAGAATTAAGAACATTCTACGAGAATAGAAACAATAAAGTTCCCAAAATAAATATAAAGAATACAAAGGTAAGAGAGATTGAGATCGTACCATTAGAAGGTTGTGCTTGCTGTCCTTGAAATATCGAAAGTTGCAATTTGGTATTGTCCTTGAAAGTCGTTGAGCTTCAGATCCACTTAGAAACATACTGTCCTTGCCACTGAAATGCAAACCATGATCAAGGTACACCAATGTAATTGTAACTTGGAATCCAAATAACTACATAAATAAGCAATATAAGGGAGAAGAGATTATAAGGAACATATGGAAACGCGTCAAAGAATAGAAAAACAAAATTTGAGTCATGGATTAACAAGTCGTTACCAAATAGAAAACTAACCTAAATATCAAAAATAAATAAACAAAACATATTTTCTTGTTACTCGACCATAACTACTTTTGTTAACACGAGAGTTATCTTGTTGTTCTTATTTCTACCCATGTTTCAATCTTGTGTCGTGTCAATCTTCTGTGACAACAAGGCTGCTATTCACATTGTTGAAAATCCTGACCAACATGGCCGCACTAAACATATTGATTTAGACAGCCGTTTTATTCGAGAGAAAGTTACTTCTAGAATCATTACTCTAACATAAATATTCTAAATTAAATGACTTATAAATGGCTACAATTATACTGGCAAGTATGTTTATGTTATATAACAATATTTACTTTTCCAAGGTCACGTAAACCATCGTTACAAGAAAACAGTAACAATGTAACAAACTGCGTTTTGGTAAGAACGGTCCAAAACATAGTATACTTTCATTCCAAAACATCAATTGTGGTGATCCAAAACATTTTTCTTCTTTTTACTTAAACTTCTATTGCACAAGTATATGATTTTAAAAGAACCTCCTCTTACATAACCCTTGGGCCATACAACTAATGGCTAAAATCAAATCTAATGGAAGGCTAGGATCCACTATCTAGAATTATCCTCTCAAATATCTAGGATATATACAAATTATATTAATTACATAAATACTCTAATAGATACCCTAATGTAGCCCATTGAGTATTTTGTGTGTGTGAAGTATGCGATGACATGACATAATCTTGAAATTGTGCTTGTTGTGAACTACCTTATAAACTACTCAACGAGTTTTAACTATATTTCAACTAGTTTTAATTATAACTTTTTAAAAATCTATTCCCAACATACCATGTTTTGGATAAACGTATATCATACCAACTAAGAAATTTAAACAAACCTATCCCTACCATATTTCATACCACAAAAAAAGGTGACATTTTTCGTACCCGATTTCATGCCACATACCGAATCGAACCACAATCTAAGGAACACTGTAAGCACTAGGACACAAGCATGGATGGAATTAAAAGTTTACCGATATCAACCCAATAAATCTAAATAGTCAAAAGGTGCGAAGCGATGTACACCTCCTAAACAACGTAATAAAACTCCAAAACAATATTTTAAAGAAATAGCACTTGAATGCCCTGATGGGCAGATCCTATGATTTGATTTTAAGAGTCTTGGTATTCAAAGATCTAAACCCAAAAGCAACCCTCCAAAAGGCTATCAAATGGATAGTTGGTTGCATAGATGCGACATCTATGCGACACCATATAAAAAATAAATAACTCAAACTGAATAATTGTTCTACATTATGTAACCAGAAGTACTAGAAAGGAAAAAATCTTGCATACGTAAGAGGATATAAATAGGTCTCACAATTAAAATACATACGTGATACACAAGATTATGGTACCCATCAGTTCACAAGTTTAACTATACGTAACAACGGATTTTAATTAAGCTGAGAAATGCAAAAGCCCCATGTGCTAAATATCACAGAGACCATAATTTTTTTCTTGACAAATCGAAGATTGGATGTCAGAATTCCTATAGTCGAGTAAAAGTTGCACAAAAAACTCTATAGTTCAGTTCAAATCCTCTTTCTTCGTCACCACCGTCTCCCTGAATAATAAATGGTATAAATTGTGAATTATTTTGTCCCTTTTCTAGTCATCTATTAGTTCATGTTATGTTTGTTGCATGTGAAGCCTGATTAACTTTGATTCAAAAGTGATTGTAAAAAAACCTAAACAGGTAATTGGGTCTGTTCTTGGAGATTGAAGGGCCGGTAGGTCTAGAGGGAAAGGAATGGGCCCCAATAAGCATAATCTACCGTTGTTTGCCGCTACGAAAATAACTAAGTAGGGATCCGGGGCAGCTCCCTTGGCCTAAACTTCTGGAGAGTAGTTTTGTACTTTTAAGATGAATTAGGGTTCTTACGTTGCATTATATAAGAAGGGGATCCTGCCTGTATTTTGAACAACTTTTCTGAGATAGTGAGACTGATTTGCCGCCAACCGTAATTCAATTAATCCTTGGCTAAACCACATAAAATTTTGTGTCTTGTATGTGATTATTTTTCTTTCGATTTCTCTTTGCTACAGTTTTTGCTTCATTGTTATTTTCAATCAGTGTTCACCCCTCTCCCTCTGCAATATTGATGTCAAGAGTCCACTTGATAACACAAATAGCAGCTTGGGTATCCCTTCCTCAAATAGTTAAGCTTAAATAAATAAAAGCGACAAGCTATTACATTTTTGTTCTTCTTTAAACCTTTTACTACTGAATCCTGAGGAATCTTTCACCTCCTGTTTTAAAGTGTGTACTAAAATAAGTATATATCATTAGCATTAGAACCACAATGAACCTGGAGAGGTGGTAATAACCTTGCAAGCACAAGTACTTCAGCTTTGACAGCATGTATACGGGAATTAGCATAAGCAGCACCATATTTTTGTAACTTTAACTTCCATAGAAAAGTGTCTTTGGGTGTATTATCACCCAATGCCTGTCATATAATGGAAGAAGGTAAGGAGCCTAAATGCAACCCGCACCATTAATTAAATTTTTTAAAAATGTAAATTCGTATAAAATGTAGAATTCTTGCACTAAAAGATGAAATGAGAAGGAAAAATAGACGATAATTAACAAATTGATCAAAACACTAAAAACATTAAAATCTGAGGACATATACTAAATTTCTAGAGGAAAAAAAAACACCTGAACTACACTATGTAAATATAAATATAATAACCATAAGACTTGTCGAGGTTCCTAGGTGAAAGATAATTCAGTGATAGCTTGAAAGTTGAAATCCAATGGTGAAGTTGAAATCCAATGCATTTTTTTAATCTAAGGCTCAAATCCAGTATGATATGAAGTGTCCCAAATATTTGAATAAATGAGTCCACTTTATTGGAGAAAGCTCAACCTTGATTTATGCAGTCCTTCATTATGCAGAAGTTTCACATCAGCTCTTCGTTACAAAACTAATCTATACTTTCAAAATGCACCCCCATAATGATTTATATCATAATAGTAGACATTAGCGCATGAAATTAAAAAATAGAGTTATTAGAGGAGGGGGGGGGGAGGGGTGTGATACTCGTTGGTACCGGATTCAAAGGATTGGTGCAAATTATACATGTGAAATACAGTTCTTTTTTCTGCAAAAAAATAATCAGAAGAAGCCTGTCTTACATAAACGCTTGGCAGCAAATCAATGAGGTTTCCAAGAAATTGGCCAAATCTTTTTTCAGCAGGACAACCTTTTTTGATATTGACCATTGCCGCCTTCAAT
Source organism: Panax notoginseng (assembly GCA_016801055.1). Taxonomy (NCBI): domain Eukaryota; kingdom Viridiplantae; phylum Streptophyta; class Magnoliopsida; order Apiales; family Araliaceae; genus Panax; species Panax notoginseng. The sequence goes on from CM029019.1 coordinate 37,860,762, forward strand.
GGATTACCTGAACATATGATAATAAACAAAAGATGTATGCTTCAGCCTCGAAGAAATTATGTAAAGAAATAAAACTGTTTTCACAAAAGTAAAAAGACAAAAAGTATAGATGGATATAACGAGTCAAAAAACTTTTTCATTCCTTAGGATACTAACAAAGGTTCTGTAACAATTCAACCACAGGTTTTAGTAAATATTTTTTGTCCATAAGAATCCATAAACAAATTAAAAACAATGTTATAGTTATCATTAGTGTGAATGAAGCATGATTTTCTTTTTATTTGGATGTTCTATATGTTTTGGATATTCCTTGGACAGAATAGTCACACATCTGTTATTGTAGTGTGTTTAACATTAAAGCTTAACAAACCGAATAATCAACTAAGCTAGAAAACATTCGTGTTAGGTATAAAAAGGGAAAATAGCATTAATATAAAAGAAATGGATTTCAGGATGCTGCTTCTATCTTTTTGTCATTGTTAACAGGGAGCCTAAGTACCTGTCTTGTAATCCTCCTTGATCTTGTAAAGCTTTATCCTGGTGGAGCAAGCTACTTGCTAATGCTACTCTATAGAACTAGCTAATGCTGTCTATCACTTTTTATTTTTGTTGCCATCTCTTATGCAGCCATTCATATGCTATTTGCTTTATTCGAGGTACTCATCATGCCAACTGATTTTTCCCAACCATTTTTGTTCTGATGTTGATTGAGATTGCAATGTCATAAAGATTATTTGACTTTGACACCTTCTTTCTTATTCAAAGAACTAGTATATCAACACCTAACCCTCTTGAATTAATAATCAAACTGAAATATGAGTTTGGGGAATATCTTGGACTTGGTGCGTTAGATGGCTGGCGCAAGTTTAGAATAATCTTATAGAGACTGTGTATTCCCAATATTTTTATTAATTAGTAAAATAAACACCTTTCCACGTCGTCAAATATCTAACATGTGGAAGCAGGACATCGAGATATCATATGTTTTCTCCATCCCAAATTATAAGATCATTATTAACTTTTGAAAGTCAATTTTAAACAATTTTAAACTCAAAATTTATAAGTCTCCTTAAAAATTACAAAACAGTAAGTATTATAACTAGTAATACTTTTTAAATAGGTTATAATATTCATCATTATATTTACTAATAAATGAATTTATTGAGTTTGAAAATATCTCAAGTTGACTTACAAAAAGTCAATAATTATATCATATTTTGGAACGGAGTGTGTATGTGCTAGCAATCAGATCACTAAGAATATAACGAAAACATTGTCAGAGAATGCAACTAGCAGGTGATGCCGTCAAGCATTCAAGTTCACTGCAACAGCAGAGAGTATCATAGAAGAGAAGGGCTATAACAATGATTTCCAACAATTTTATCACTATGCCGGAACAGAAAGAATGCATAATAATTTTTCAGTAAACTTAGTATATTACATGTACAAAATTCAGAAATCCTAACCTGAAATTCAAAGAAACATTTCAACTACCTATTATAAGACTGAGAAGATAAGGGACAGCGCTTTTGAGTCCATCTGGTAAAGATTCTGCAATAGGGAGTAAACACTGCAGCGATGACTTGCCAAATGATGATGCTGAATCGGATAGCCAGAGTGTGTTACTAAATCAGAAAGTGTACCACAGGTAGAAATTAATTAAAGGGAGCTTGTACAAAGAAGAAAACACTTTGAAATTGCAATCTAGAAACTGACACGGATTGACTAATATGAGAACCAGGTCAATGGTAGGATTACGAGCAGCAACAGCTAATGCTATGCATCCTCCAAAAGAATCCCCCACCATATAAATTGGCTTATCTGAAGCGGAAGCATGCTGAAGCCTCACAGTGCTTTCAACAAAGTTCACCAGCCCTTCATAATTGAATAACTTAATTAATACTAGCATATGTGGCACACATTTACATATGTGCATAATTTTCTGAAATTGAAAACTAAGTAGTTGGAAAGAGAATTGTGAGTTGTGGGAAGTTGCATTTAGTTATAATTAGCCTTACATGAAAAACTACATCAAATAACATAAGATGTGAAAAAACTAAACCAAAAGTAACATCTCCCACCCCCCCCCCCCACTTTATATAATAGATAGATAGATAGATAGATATGAAGAACATAATCAAGGACACTCATTTGCAATTAGATCAGGACATTTGCTCTGTGCACAACTGCACATACATGAATATTCACCACATTGCTTAGGAGGCATGCAAATTTCAAATGTAATGAAACCAGTCTAGTAAATTTCTTTAAAACCATTCACCTCATACAGATTATTTTGAAACTCCTCAGAACTTTGAAAATTAAGTATGTTAAATCTCTTTCCATAAAACTATTATTTTCATGCATCAAATGCACACATTTAGCATACATGAAATTTATTATATGTTTAAAAGCTTTAGAAAGATTAAGACCTTCAAATGGTGTCCTATCATTAACAGGAATATGCAGGCACTGAACTTCAAAAACCCTGCATTAAAGTGAAAATGTATGATGTATGTCAGAATTTTCCAATATAAAGTGACCGAAACTTTAGGCAGAAATTTAAATGAGGTCACAGTGTTTCAGTATACTTAAATTGTAAATTATTCATTTGGCTGACAATCACTGAGTCAATCATAGACATAATAAACCCACAGCAGGGAAACCAATAAAAGAAAAGGACATGAAATCATAATTCATAAACACGGCCAATATGTAGTAACTAGTAATAAATTCCAATTGAATTAAATTTTATATGAAACATTTTAATTTGAATGGTTCATCTCAAAACAAAATAAACCAACTCCATTTTACATTCTTACCATCCTTCCATTTTCAAATTTCGAGTTATATGGTTAATTTATGGAATATGCTGCTCTTCAGTAACTTATAAAATATTTGATACAATTATTGTTGGGATGTCAAGTTGAACTTATAATGCATTCCTAGCTGTGTAGTGTGTACAGTTAGAATATTTAAAATATATTAGAACTTACTTTCCAAGAGCTTTGTGGTGCAAAATTAGTCCCAATCCAAAACCATCCATCCCTGCATGCATTAAAAGAAAAATGTTAGCAAAGGTGAAATCAACAGAATTAATTACCTTCTGTTTGAAAATTTCTACCGACATCAATGATCAATCTAAATCATTGTGGAATGGACTCACTCACAAGAAACAAAAGCAAATTTACGAAATTCTACAAGTGAAAGTTTATTTTCATCTATATATACACATTAATATATATATATATATATATATATATATATATATATATATGGAAAATTGAAAATGATCCATAGCCAAAGACCAAAGTTACAAATCAACCATTAGCCTTATACCCAAATGTAGCTGTTCAAGGTGAGATCGTGTGGCTTAAATTACACCCTGTCTGCAGTATTGTTTGGAGGATGGTAAAAACAAGGGAACTGTTAAATCCACAACAGAAAATGTTATTTCCACAACAAAAGTGTCGCTATAGATCTTATAGCTACAGTTTTCACCGTTGCTATACATCTACAGCGACACTTTTGTTGTGGAAATAACAAAAAGTGTTGTGGATTTAATAATTCCCTAAAAACAATACTGACGAAGGACCACATTATAAAAAGATATGTTTACCCCTACTTCAAAAAAAATCATAAAGATTTTTGTTTTTTCAAGATTTGTACTAAAGAGAGTTGATTACCAGGTAAATACAGAAGAACCGGAGAATCTTTCAGAGGACACCCACATTCAACAGGGCAAAACCACCGAAGTGGACCACCATCTGGAATAATCATATCCTTGGCTATGTCTAGGAAATCCTTAGCACTTTGAGTCCCATACCCATCATCCCACAATGGCTCTAATTTATCCGGAGAAATACAATTCTCCTTATCAACCCTAATGCTTGAACCTACCGACATCTTCTTAACATCACTCAAACACCTAATTCTCCCAGTCTTCCAAACCAAATCAATTCTATGAACACCACCCAATTTTGAAGGCAACAAAGTTAAATTCCCACTGCCTATACCTCTAGCCCAAATTGAAGGCTTGCATTTTGAATTAAACCCAACAATAGGAAACACAAAAAGAGCTTTAACAATTGATGTCATGGCTTTAACAATCAGTTGTTTCAAACCCTAGATTATTTCTCAAAAATCAACACATCATATTAACCAATGAATGAGGAAACACTTATTTCAAAGAACAACAAATTAAATAAACTAAATAAAAAAATTGGAAACCCCCCTAAAACCCCCTTACTGAAATCAACCACAGGTTTCATGCTTGTAATAAATATAAAAGTCAAAATTATAACAAACCCAGAAAGGAATTTGCAATTGTAGGGTCCACATATCATGGAGTTCTGATTTTATGCATGATTTTAGATGCTACAGAATACATGAAACTAAAAATGAGAAAATTGCTTCCACGTAACAAAGAATCTCCCAAAAGATTAAACAAAGATTACCTCACATATAAAGCGTGAGTGTCTTGGGGAGAAAGAATTAATTAAGTTCGGTTGCCCATAGTTGAGTTAGCTGCCCATTTCAAGCGCACGAATCATGCTTTTTGCACTTTCAAATTTGCCGCCAAAAGTTGGTACTACAATGCCGGGATTGGTTAGCATGCTAACCGGATCCTACGATGCAACGAATTTGGATCCTCTCGGGAAGGGAATGCTTTTTTGTGAAAAAACTGAAATGAGATTATTTTTCAACTAGTGTAGTGGGACATTCTTATACCGACCGGTCTAGTGACGGGTTCAAAAATATTTTTTTTGTTTTGACTCTGTACAACATTATTTTTAATATGTATTTAAATTATACTTAAATTACTCAATTTTGTAAAATTTCAATTGAAATAAATATTATATATTTTTTAAAAATCAAAGTAAAAAAATAAATTGGACCGGTCATTAGATCGGTCGGTATAAGAATGTCCCCCTAGAAAGACTCATTATTTTTCCTATAAGAATAACAATAAGTCCGGATTTTAGGTACCGGTCTTGTGACTGGCAATTTTTTTTTTGCCTTCTAAAAATATATAGTATTTATTTTAATTTGAATTTTTATAGAATACAATAATTTAGGTGTGCATTCAAATTACATCTGAATCACTGTATTTGTAAAAATTTCAATTAAAATAAATATTATACGTTTTTTGGAGTTAAAAAATAATAGTCTGTCCCAATATCGATCGCTAGACCCCCGGTCAGTGCAGAAGAACTGTAATAACAATTTATACCTAAATGACAATGGCTAATTTCTAGTTGAAGCAAAATGATGGCGGTGCATATTTTCATGGTAAGAAGTGTAAATTAAAAGGGTTAAAAGACAAAAGTATCTCTTACGCGTATGCGAATTTAAAAAGAGAATATTTTCACAAGAAAAAATTATGAGAAAAGAGTTGAGAGTTTTGGAATAAAATTTTTATTTTATAAAATATATTACTATTTTTTATGTGATTATAATTGAGAACTGTTGTGATAAAAATATGTAACTGCAAGTGTACAATGTCAAATTGAAGAACGGACAATTACAGGTAGAACACACAGAGACTAGATTAATTTTAATGTTTCTTTAATATCTATTTTAGACGAATTAGAAATAAATATTGAGAATTGATTAACTAGAATATGAAAACTAATAATGAGGAAGCAATCTAGAAATTCGAATCTATTAAATAATAAACCTAATAAGTAATTCAATCTTTTCTATTTTTATAACTTAATTATGATTTTGATTTCTCTTCCCTTTAATTTAGAAATTTTACAATTAACGTGAGCAATCATAAACTATGAAAATTTAAGGATTAACTATAACCCATCAAAACTTCTTCGAGTAATCATGTATTATGAAAAACTCATATCTTAACAATAATCTATCAAAACCTCTTAATTAAATTAAAATCACATAAAAATTATAAAACGAATGTATTTCAATAACGAAATATAAATGCGAAATTAATTAAACATAAAAACATAAATAATAGAACAAATGAAAAATATTATCATGAATAATAATTTAATTTCATCGTCATCCTAGATTAAAAAAATTAACTAGACATTAAAATAAATAAACTAAATAAAGAAGAAAAAGACAAAAAAATAATAATAATAAGAAAACTCCCTTTATTGATGATCCTCCAACGAACGTACAATGAAGCAGTAATTAAATATACTCCTACTCCTAACCTAAACTAATACCAAGCATCTGTACAATTGTCAAATCCTCCATTGCAAAAAGTTGGAGGGGTTAGACGTCAAAGAGTTTTCACACTCTTAGGGGACTTATTAGAAAACATATTGAAGCTTCTGAAGGCACAGAAGAAAATTGTCCAACTCCTTCCTTCAACCAATCCAAGTGGAAGGAATTTTGATACAATCAAGAAATGTGCTTATCATTCTGGAGCTCCGGGTCATGATACCCAAGATTGCTGGTCTTTCAAACACAAAATCCAGGATATAATAAATAATGGGGAAATTATGGTGACTACACAAGAGCAACCACATGTGCAAGATAATTCCCTGCATCAACACAAGGAAGAGAATGTCAATATGATCAGCAAGGGGAATGGAGAAAGTTTCAATTACTTCAATATATGTAGGTGATTCTTCCCAAACAAGCAGAGATAATTCTGATAAATGGGATTATTCAAAATTTTGATTTATGGTAGAGCGAGAAATGAAGTATATCAAAGAATAAGTTGATCAACTGGCAGAATTGGTGATACATCAGCATCGAGTAACTCAATAATTGATCAGTCAGGGGCACACAAGTCCCATTTCCTTTATCACAAGGAATCAACAACAATTCTAAGAGAATGAAACTTTGGAAGAAAAACTTGCAAGAAAAATTAGAGCCCAGTCTCGTCGGGACTATGCAAACCAAAGGAAGTTCAATCCTTTAGGTTAACCAATGGAGGAGATTTTGCAGATATTGATTAATGAAGGGAAGATCACAGAACTGCTACCCCCAATCAATCCACTTTCCAAAAGGTTTGATGCTACCGGGGTTTGTCAATGCCATTCTAATACTCGGGGTCATAACATTGAAAGCTGAAGGGCACTTCGTCATCTAATCCAGAATATGGTTGACAGCGGTGACCTGTAATGGTAAATAATGGTACTATCTTGCCTGAAGAAGAGGATATGTGACGCCCCCAAAATAGGTATACATCACCCATCTTGAGTCGCTAAATACATGGTACAGAATTTAAATACAAACTTAATTATACAGCTGTCGTGTCAAATACGACAAAATATAGTTGAGAGTTTTAACAGGAATATTGTCTCATAGACAATATCCAAACTCAAATTCAATCCCCATTACATTTATTATCACACTAAATAGTGAGGACTACTAAAACAACCATCTCAGACCGTCACTCCATTTCCTGACTAGTCCCGGCTACGTTCTCATTTCCTGAAAAGAACAATGAAAGCAAAAGGGTGAGCTCAACTAGCCCAGTAAGAAATATTATGACTAAGATAATGCAGAATAAATTATCGTTAGCCTTCAACAGTGTTAAACTGATAAAATATGTTGGGAAAATGCATATTCTGATTTGATGTTTTATTGTATATGCTCATGATTATTTGTAAGGTCCTTAAATGAATATATGTACAAGGACTTAGTGATGGATCAAAATTGTTAGGTTGATCTAAGCTTTCAACGTGTATCATTCTGTTTAAAGAGTGTATAGATAGAAAGATCAAAACTGTTAGGTTGATCTTGAGATGTAATAGATTAGTCTTGAAAAAATCGTAGTGCATCCATCTGATCAACATTGCAGAAGTCAAGGCAGAAACGTAGAGCTTAATGGATCGTAGTGTGTGCCTGCCTTGAAAAGACTCTTCGGAAATCGTAGAATGGTTCCAACGTTTGCCGAGCCAACTCCACGATCGTAGTGTGCTCTCGGGAACGTAGAGTCAACAACACGAGCAAGTAAAGTTCGTAGTGTGCAAGGATTTAAGAGAAATCGTAGTGCTCTCATATGACAGCATCATAACAAGCACCAAGGCAACAAGTCACTATGATCTAAATCGTAGTGTATCATGATCTGAATCATAGAGCTTCATTCTATCTTATGTCAGAAAACGTCGAGCCTCATGATTTATGTGAAGACTGATTCCAATATATGAGGAATGGATTCTAGACGTTGCAGTGCTCATCAGTTTCAAAGTATATGAAATATCCTTAGTATGCAACAAAGAAGCGTATTGAAGAAGCTAAGGATAGTACCATGGATAAGAGGGACAAAACACCTTTTCAGGTGTTAGGTGAAAAAGTAGTCTGCAGTGTCAGTGGGCCAGAATGCAGAATTCAGAAGATGTGCAGAAATGTCTCCATCACAGTACAGAAAATTCAGACGCATTAAATTCCATAACGGATAGATCCAACGGATAGTTTTCAACATCACATATGTACAGATCAGATAGATGAGAGAGAACCAAGCAAGCATTAATCAAACAACGTGAACATCTCTCTCAAGCTCAACTCTACGATCTGAGATATTGCAAAGCTTGCTCAGCTACTCAGTTCTTAACGAACCAGTGCTTACACAGCAACTGAGTAGCAACCTTCAGGAACGCAACAACAACTTCCAATTAACTGAAGAAGAGTACCAAGTCTGTTGGGCTTGAAGAGTTCGTAGTGAACTGTAAGAAAGCCAAGTCTGCTGGACTTGAAGAGTTCGTAGTGAACTGTAAGAAAGCCAAGTCTGCTGGACCTGAAGAGTTCAAGAGTGAACTAGAGAAGTTCCTAGGCTGCTGGTCTAGAAGGAATCTGTGTGATTCAGAAGATTATAAAATACATCCTTAGTGGATATCCTACTCATTGAGTAGAAGAGTGGACTAGGAGCTTTGAGTGCTCTGAACCACTTAAAAACAACTGTGTTGTTTACATTCATGCTATATCTGCTATAACTGCTATATCTGCTATAACTGCCTTACTCGCTCATAACTCCATTGCTTGGTAAAGAAGATTAAAACAAATACTAATTCCGCTAAGTTTTAATCATTATCTAAGAACAAATTTAAAGAGAAAAGATTTTTAAATATCTATTCAACCCCCCCTTTTAGATAACTTGTGCCTACTAGGAACTAACAATTGGTATCAGAGCAGGTTCTATTTTACAGCTTACACGCTTTAGTAGATCCAAATGGCACTCGTACCAAGCAAATCTAGGACCGGGGGAGGCAGCAAACCACCAATGTGCAACAAGGATAAATTTGCTAGCTGGAAAGTCAGGATGCAAGCTTACATGGACTCAATAGATGAAGATCTATTTGAGACTGTTCAGAATGGGCCCTACATACCAACAAAGCTTGCACCAACCACTGACGATCCAAACAGAGTTCAAATCAAAGTTAAAGAAGAATGGACAGACTTAGAGAAGAAAGCTGTCCAACTTGACAAAAAGGCTAAGAGCATCTTGTTCCAATACTTAGAGGATGATCTGTTTGACAATGTTGTAAACTGCAAAACTGCCAAGGAAGTTTGGGAAGCACTGCTGATCATGCACGAAGGAACTGAAGAAGTTAGAGAGAATAAACAGTCTCTTCTAACACAGCAGTACGAGATGTTTGCTCATGTGCAAGGAGAAAATGTAACTGCCACCTAAGAAACATTCAACATTCTGCTCAACTCTCTACAAGCATATGGAAAGATCTATCCTAACAAAGATCTGACCATAAAGTTCATGAAAGCCCTACCGAGCAAGTGGGATGCTAAGACCACTGCAATAAGAGAGTCAAAGAATCTTAACGAGATGACAGTTCAACAACTATATGACAATCTCCTAACATACGAGCTGGAGCTGACCTAACGTGCTGAAACCCTATCAGAATGAAGAAGGAAGGAAAAGGGTGTTGCTCTCAAAGCAACTGAAAGCGTATCAAAAGTCGTCACTGAGACTGAATCTGACGATAATGAAGACGATGATGACGATCTTGCCATGATGGTAAGAAAGTTAAGAAGGTTCATGCGTCAAGGCAAAAACAGCAAACAAAAGAAGGCAGCAACTACAGAAGCCAGGAGCAAATAAATGATCTATGCTGCAACTACAAGAAGCCTGGCCACTTCATTGCCGACTGCAACAAACCTCTAAGAGAAGAACTAAAGAAGAAACAGCATGGAAAGAAAGAATACAAAGGAAACAAGAGGCCTCATAAAAGAGACAAAGGCCTGGTAGCTGGAGGATCATGGAGTGATTCAAATAATGACTCAAATGCTGACTCTGCAGATGAAGAAGAACCACAAGTGGCCAATCTGTGCTTAATGGCCAAGCATGCAAAGGACAAATAAAGCCTCAACATCACAATGTAAATCTCGATGAGGTATTTGATTTCAACTCACCTGATGTAGATATGGATGACTTAAGAACTGCACTGCGCGGCATAACTAATGATCTACATCGATACATGAAGTGGTTCAGAGTATTGTCTAAGGATCATTCACTTCTTTAAGATGAGAAGAAGAAAGTTCAAGAAGAGCTTGAAACAGCACTTCTAAGTACTAATCTTCTCTCCAAGCTTGAAGCTGAGAATGAAACTTTAAAACAGACAAACACACATCATGCACAAAGAGAGTCTAAGCTAACCTCTAAAATTGAGGATTTAGAGAAGACTATCTCTGCATGGAACAAATCCTCATCATCCATGGACTGCCTGCTCTATAGTCAGAGAAGCACATTCGACAGAATAGGCTTAGGCTTTGAGGAATCCATCTCAGAGCTAAGTGTGGAAAAGACAATGGAAACTAGCTCTAGTAATGTCTCAGGTTTTGGTAGAGGCATTGCCTTTGTTAAATCCTCACAATTGGAAGAACCAGTTCAACCTTGTTCTATTGATTCTAGTCACACTCAGAGAAGTAAAGGATCACATGCTGGTCTGGGGTTCATAAAGGAGAAAAGTAACCCAACCTCTACTTACCAACCTCGAAGAATCGTAGAGTCAAGCAAAACCAACTCTACGAATCAACTGGGAAGGTACAGTAGAGGTAAGGCACACTCATCACTATTTATAAAACCTAAGGATACGTGGAAGAAAGAAAATCAGTTTAATAGAAGGTTAACTAAGGAACCACACAAGTCCAAGTGGAAGAGGAATCACCACACACACACAGGCATGCATCATAATAGATATTTCATATGTGATAAATATGGTCATAGGGCCACAAAGTGTTATTATAATTCCATGCATGTGAGACCCAAGACTAGACAAGTTTGGGTTCCCAAAGGCACTAACAATGAAGGACCCATGCAAATATGGGTACCAAAATGAAGGTTAAAATATTTTGATAGGAAAAGAGCTCCACGACCTCAACATGGTATCTAGACAGTGGATGCTCAAGGCATATGACAGGGAACAAAGCTCTATTATCTAACTATGTAGAAAAGTAGGGTCCCTTAGTCATCTTTGGAGATAACGGCTCGGGCAAGACAAGGGGATATGGCTCTGCTGAAAATGGTGCAATATCTTTAAGCAAAGTAGCTTATGTGGAAGGACTCCAACACAACCTTCTAAGTATCAGCCAACTCTGCGATAAGTGTTAGAGTTTATGCCCTAGAGGCCAATTATTTGATATAATTGCTTAACGTTTTGATATTATGTTTGATTGAATAAATGAATGATTTTATTATGGTTTTATTTACTGCGTTATATAAATGTTAACATAATAAAAATCCTTAGAATAATGATACAAATTATATAGTTTCAAGTATGTGACTTGAACATGAAATTATATAATTATAATTAGTATCATTGTTCTTAAATGTCCTTAGTCGAGTATCATTATTGATGGGACAACAATGATGCATTAAGACTAGTATGTTGATTGACTGATGCCCAAATCTCATTGGTCATAAATATATGAGATATTAAGTCAATGCATAGGTACATGTTAGAGAACGATGTACTGGACAGACCCACCATGAGAATTCTATATGGAGCATTATGCAAAGTGCCATTAGTAATTCTCATAGTGACAATGATGTAATGGTCCTCCGACCTGAAATCACTATATTACTACACGAGAATTTATGTACTTTGATATCATCAAATGTCACCTTTAATAGGGTGGACTATAAAGGTGATTATTGGGTACACCATGAATCGTGTGAGGAATATGAGTGATCTAGATGGAATTTAACCATCCTATATATTAGGGGTGATATCCATAGACCTCTTGATTGAGTAGGACTATGAAATGCATGGCCATGCTCAAATAGTGATTTGTTTCATATAGTCCACTCATTGATCAAGAAAAAATCAGATTAAATTATGAAGAGTATGACACATTCCATGACTCGAGTTTAATCTTGGATATTAAGGTTAAAAGGATTAAATTACATTGAAACATTGGTCACGAAAAGGTTGCATCGAATCATCGATCTTATTATTACTTGGGTAGCAGTGATGCATTACTAGATGCCGCTCACCGTTTATAACTTTATAATATAATTTTAAAGTTATTGCCAACGTAATAATAACCTATAGGGTCACACAAATAGAACGTAATTTAAAAGGGAATTAATTTAAATTTTAAGGATTTAAATATATTAATATGATTAATAGTATTTAAATTACGAATTTAAATTAAAAGGATAATTTGTATATATGTATATTAATTAAGTAAGACTTAATTAAGATATATATATATATATATATATATATATATATATATATATATATAAATTCGGATTTTATGAAATTAGGGTTTGATTAATACCTTTTAACTACTATATATATGATATATAGCAGCCACTTAGGGTATTATTAAAAACCAAAAACCCTAGCCACTCTCAAAGAGAGACTAGAGAGAAACAGTTCTAAAATCCTCATCCTTGGTGGCTAGTACCGCAGTTCCTTCTTCTGCAGATCGTAGGACGATTTGCGGAGTATTCGTGTGGATATCGTAGAGGCGCGATTCATTTGGATTGCGTTGGAGATTCGAGCGCATCAATTTAATTTTCATAATCGGTATAATTTCTAACCACTGAGTTAATTGATTTTCGCATGGATCCTGTTTAGGGTTTCGAAATTGCTTTATATTTATTCTATTTCCTCTGTGTGTTTCTGTCGAAACCCAACAACAAGGGTCATCAAGTGACATTTCTCAACAACCAATGTCAAGTCAGAGATCTAATGACATTTGCCGTAAAGCTAACCGGAATACGAGAAGAAAATGTCTACATAGTAGATCTTGGTCAACTGAGCTCAGATGAGACAATATGCTTTCTGGCAAAAGCTTCCGAGGAAATGAGCTGGCTATGGCATAGAAGGCTGTCTCACTTAAACTTCAAAAGCATGTCCAAACTTGCATCAAAAGACCTCGTAGCTGGCCTACCCAAGTTCAACTTTGTGAAAGAAAGGCCATGCAATGCCTGCCAACTTGGAAAGCAAACGAGAAGCTCATTCAAAAGCAAGACTACCAACTCCATTAACAAGCCCCTGCAGCTGCTCCATATGGATCTCTTTGGGCCAATCCCAACAACCAGTCTTGGAGGAAAAAGATACTCTCTAGTCATAGTCGACGATTACACCAGATTCACATGGGTATTCTTTCTAACTTCAAAAGATGAAACGAGCTCTGAATTAATCAAGATGTTCAGACTGGTGATAAACAAAAAAGGAGAAAAAATCAAGGCCATAAGGAGTGATCATGGCAGAGAATTCGATTTCTCAAAAATAGATCAGTTCTGCACAGACAATGGGATCAGTCACAACTTCTCAGCTCCTCGAACTCCTCAACAAAATAGAGTAGCTAAAAGGAAGAACAGAACTTTGATTGAGGCTGGAAGAACTCTACTGGCTGCAGCCCATTAACCTGAGTACTTCTGGGCAGAAGCTATCAACACTGCATGCTACACGCAGAACATATCACTCATACACTCTACGATCAAGAAGACGCCCTACGAACTATGGAAAGGAAGAAAGCCAAGTGTCAGCTATTTCCATGTCTTTTGCTATGCATGCTATATTCTTAACAATGGAAAGCAGTATCTGACAAAATTCCAGCCCAAATCAGACGAAGGGATCTTTCTTGAATATGCCACAGATAGCAAGGCTTACAGAGTGTTCAACAAGAAGTCACTGAATGTTGAAGTCTCAATACACATCATCTTTGATGAAACTGACTTAGACTAAAGAGTACCTCAAGACACTACGACCGATAGTGCAGACACTACAAATGAAGTCGTCGAACTTAATACTACGATCGTAGTGCCAGATAGTGAAATCGTAGAGCATGAGAATGTGATCGTAGAGAGATCAATGCAAGACAGCGAGCCTCCACTCCAAGAAGAAGAAATAGACCTTGAAGATTTAAGACAGGAAGGCATCCGAATAGATGTTCCAACCGGTAGCAGATGGGCAAGAGATCACACTTAGGATCTAATCATTGGAGATCCAAGTACAAGAGTCAAAACAAGAGCTGCTACTCAGAATGAATGTTTTTATCTAAGCTTCCTGTCACAAATAGAGCCAAAGAAGATAGAGGATGCTATGGAAGACTCCAGTTGGATAGAAGCCATACAGGAAGAACGCAACCAATTTGAACGAAGCAAAGTGTGGAGACTGGTACCAAGGCCAGAAAGTCATCATGTCATAGGAACCAAGTGGGTCTTCAGGAACAAAATGGATGAAGATGGAGTCATCACTAGAAACAAGGCAAGATTAGTGGCAAAGGGATATTCTCAAGAAAAAGGCATTGACTATGATGAGACATTTGTACCTGTTGCCAGACTAGAAGCCATCAGAATCTTTCTTGCCTTTGCTGCCCACATGAAGTTCAAAGTCTTTCAGATGGATGTCAAGAGTGCATTTCTAAATGGAGAGCTTCAAGAAGAAGTCTACGTAGAACAACCTCTAGGTTTCATCAATCTATCTCTTTCCAATTATGTCTATAGATTAGATAAAGCGTTATATGGTCTTAAACAAGAACCTAGAGCATGGTATGAAACACTGACTAACTTCTTAATAGAAAATGGGTTCACTAGAGGTAGAGTAGATACCACCCTATTTCTTAGAAAGCATAAAGACAAAGTCTTACTAGTTCAAATATATGTTGATGATATCATTTTTGGTTCTACTGACGAAAAGTTATATAAGAGATTCTCTAAGCTAATGCAGAGCAAGTTTGAAATGAGCATGATGGGTGAGCTGAATTTCTTCCTTGGACTACAAGTGAAGCAAACTGATGAAGGAATATTCATCAACCAAGCCAAATACATCAAAGACTTATTAAAGAAGTATGGCATGGAATCAGCCTCTCCCATGAAAACACCAATTGCTCCAGCAACCAAGCTTGACAAGGATGAGAATGGTAAATGTATTGATATAACTCAATACAGAGGTATGATAGGTTCTCTTTTATACCTAACTGCCAGTAGACCAGATATAATGTTTGCAACTTGCATATGTGCTAGATTTTAGGCTAATCCTAAAGAGTCACATTTGTCTACTGTGAAGAGGATCTTCAGATATCTCAAGGGTACACCCTACTTGGGGCTATAGTATCCCAAGGAATCCTCATTTGAACTAATAGGATACACAGATGCTGATTTTGCAGGATGCAAAATAGATAGAAAGAGTACCAGTGGCACCTGTCAACTTCTTGGAAACAGACTTGTGTCTTGGTTTAGCAAAATGCAAAACTCAGTGTCTACTTCAACTGCAGAAGCTGAATATATTGCTGCTGGCAGCTGCTGTGCTCAGATCCTATGGATGAGAAATCAGCTAGCTGACAATGGGTTCGATTTCAAATCTATTCCCATATACTGTGATAACACTAGTGCCATAGCAATAATTCATAATCCTGTTATGCATTCTAGGACCAAGCATATAGAAATAAGGTATCACTTCATTAGGGATCATGTGCAAAATGGAACTATATCTTTACAACATATTCCTACTGAAAATCAACTTGCTGATGTTTTTACAAAACCACTAGATGAATCCAGATTTAATAAGTTGATAAGTGAGTTAGGCATGCTAAATCTTCAACCATGAAATATATGCTCTAGATTGTGCTAACTATGACAGATATAAAGGCTGTACTCAAAATCATAGACATGATAAAGGAAAGTTCACGATCGTAGAGCTGAACAAAAGACTACCTCAACGATCGTAGAAAAGACTCAACTATCATAGTGCAGACTCGACGATGACCAAAAGTTCCTTCAACAAGCAAAGTGAATCCTGTGATGACAAGCTTCATAACAACACAATCTCTCTAAGAGGTGCCTCAAGGAGAAACCTAACCCTTGAATCATACCAAGAGGTTGACCCTTCCTGAGTTACCTTAAAAAGAATGCTTAGTCAAAAACTCATCACAAGGATCCAGTCAGACTCGATGATCGTAGGACAGACTCTATGAATGCTGATCAGACTCAACGACTGCCGGACAGACTCGACGATCGCAAGATAGACTCAACGAACAGAAAACCACCTCTACGATCGTAGTCATCTTAAGGACACCTCAGCTTTGAAAAGACTCAAAGGGCAAATCAATACATTCCTACACAGTCAAAATCGTAGAGGTAAGCAAAAGGCAACACCTGTCCCACTAAGCTAAAAAGAGAGAGGGAAGCTGCTAGTACAAATTGGAACCGTGTTTTTAAAGTCTGAAGTTCAAAAGATTATCTCTCTCTTTCTCTCTCTCAAAGCAAAACCCTAAATCAGAAGAATGCTCAGTTGTATCTCTCTTCTCAACTATAGAATCAATGGCTGCTTCAAATGTAATTTCAGGCTACAGATTCTGTTTCGATGAGTTCAAGGATGCTCCACCAAAATTTCACAAGACCTTAGCGCTACTGAAGAAGGCAGGTCTCGAAGAGGCTCTGAGCACCGACACCCTCATCTACCCCAAGCTGGTAAAAGAGTTCTACAAGAATGGAGTGTACGAACACAACACCATCACTACACGGGTAAGAGGAGTTGAAACGAGTCTAAGGGAAGAAGACGTAAATCTGGCCCTAGGTTTTAAAAATGTAGGGCACCCATTTCTAGACAACATAAGATTTCAAGAGGGACTGAAGAAAATGCATCACAAGAAGAACCCCTCTGTGAAAGGCTACAAAAAGAAGGAGTTTCCTCAGAGGTATGAATTTTTGGCTGACATTATTGGAAAATGCATCTGATGCAAGAGCTCAGGTCATGACTCGGTAAATGAAGTTCAGCTCAAGCTCATGACGGCTATGGTGTATGGAACACAACTCAACTATGGGGCTGTACTGCTCGAGTGGATCGGCAAGTGGATGGTAAACTCGAAGAAATCAAAGAGCACTCCGAAGATGCTGTCTGGGAGACACATTAGCATCGTTTTGCAATCTGCATTGGGTGACAAAATTAGGGATAATGAAGGAGAAGCCATCAACCCAAATCGGAGAATGACACAGCAGTTGTTTAAGAATTGGGAAAGGAACCCTGCTGAGTATGTTCGAATGATGATAGAGTCCAGTGGGAGATCTGAAGAACAAAAGAAAGAAGGCTTTCTAGGAGGAATGCCTGTTGTCAGAGAAGTTAAAGAAGAAGGAGAAGAAGATAAGGGAGAACCCTCTACTCTTGCCAGAAAAAGCAAAGGCAAGAGAAAGCTAAGGGCAAGACAAATTGAAGAGCCTCAAGGATCAACAACTGACATTCCTGTAGAGTCCTCTGACATTGAGACTCTAAGGAGGCTAAGGAAGATGTAACAACAAGAAGAAGCTGAAGAGGATCAAGCAACCATTTCACAGATCCTAACGAAGAACAAAACTGGTCGCAAGTCCAAAAGACCAAAAGTTTCTTCAATCGTAGAGACTCTGCTCTTCTCTGAAACCAGGCCAAGTGTGGCAGAAATGGAAGAAGCAGCTTCAAGAAGAGTGGCTGTTCAAAAGGACAAGGCTAAGACTCAAGAGAATCCAGAAGTTGTGGCTAAACCCACCAAAGCAAAAAGAAAGCTGGTCAAGAAGTATATTCTTGAAAATGAAAAGGTGCTAAAAAGGGAAGCCAAGAGTATGGCTGCAAAAGTAGAACTGCCCCAAGCAAACGAAGAGGAGAATGCTCCACCTGAAGGGGAGAACCCTGAAATTCTCATGATTGAGTATACACCAGC
This sequence comes from Panax notoginseng, assembly GCA_016801055.1. Taxonomy (NCBI): domain Eukaryota; kingdom Viridiplantae; phylum Streptophyta; class Magnoliopsida; order Apiales; family Araliaceae; genus Panax; species Panax notoginseng. Next base: position 37,878,846 of record CM029019.1, read on the forward strand.
TGAGGGGGAGAAGTCTACAGCTCAAGAAGATGATCAAGCTGAGGAAGAGTTTCTAAACCTCCAAGAAGATGATCATGCTGAGGGGGAGCCTCATGATATCCCAATGGCAGAAGAAGAGGTTCCTGCCCAAGATAAAGTTGAAACAATGCCAAACCTTCCAGAGGCCATCGAGATAATGGAATCTTCAGAAGAAACCAAAGAAGAAGAAGATGATGATGATGAGCTTGAAATCACTGGTGTAGGGAAAGATGGATATAGAAGCTATCTGTACAACCAAATGTTTTCTTACCTACCCATGATGGCATACCATCAAGCTCAAATCCTGAACTCATGGGATCACATATTCTGGAGCTTCAAGGAATATCCAGCAATCTCAGTTCTGGCTCATGGATTTCCAAGGACAATCATCTTTGCCAAGAGACTGCTTACCAATCATTCCTCATCAAAGGATCAACCTGAGGTATTGTCTATCCCTACCAGCTTTAGAGTTAATCACATGCCATCATCTTCATTTAGCTATTCCTATGAATTTCCTAAATGGCTGGAAGTGATTCTCAACCCAGTAAATCAGTTTCCAGTTGTAGAATCCCAAAATTCTGTAACTGAAGAACAAGAAGAAATCAACCTTACCCTGCTCCCTCAAATCACCAACTCTACGATTCCAGACTTAAGTCACATCGTAGAGTCCAACATTGAAATCGTAGAGTCACCCATCCCAGACATCCAAACCTAAGCACCTCCAGTTGATATACCTTTCTCCTCATCACATGACTATTTCAGTCTTGATCTTGCTTTGTACAATTTACAAGATCAATCTCAACCAAGAACCCCTCAAATGGACAATCCTCAATCAAATGATACATTTCCAAACCTGCCCACCAAGGATGACTTGAAAGAAACTACTGAGCAGATGATCAAGTCTATCGAGGCAAGCTTGGAATCTCACTCTAATCTCCTGAACAACCGGCTGAACCAAATGATACAAGCTGCAAACAAATTCCCTAGTACTATGAATATCGAGCTCACTACGAGGCTAAGGGAAATTATCAAAGAAATTCTGAAGAGTATGTCAGACAGAGATGAGATACATTTCCAGCTTACTGCCAAACAAAGAGAGGTTGTGCTCGAAATGCAGAAACACCAAGACCTTCAACATAGAATTATGCTGGACAACATCCTCAACTTAAAGGCTTATGTGTACGACTTCCAGAAATCTTAGGCAAATCAGGAGAAGTATAATGATACGATTCTGACAGTCCTCCAAAATAAAGAAGCAAGATCTGAAAAACAGATCAAGGAGAATAGAGAGGACATTGCTCAAACCCAAAACCAACTAAACGAGCTTGTTCAAGGAGTTAATAGGCTATCTGCAGATATTCGAACCCTTGATGCTGACATGAAGGGGGAGAATAAGAAAGGGAAAGGAGATCAAGGAAGCCAAGGTAGAGGCAGAGGAGGTCATGCTCATGCAATTCAAGAAAGGGGAAGAAGTCAATTTCATGCTCAAACATCACGAAGCCCTCCTGCAAGACCATCACATCATCAGACTTAACGATCTGGTCAGCAGGCAATTGTAACAGCTATTCCTCTGAGTCATCAGGAGCCAACTCCTAGCTCACAAGACGTGACTACTGTACGTATAAGAATGCCAATTGGAGATCCTGCATTCATGCGCAGACATGAGGAGAATCCAGTTCTAAGTTTAAGCGAGCTAGAGGAGTTAGCAAGAAATGAGGAAGCTCAAAGGAAAAGAAGGGCTGAGGAGTACGCCAACCCACCCCCACGAAAGAAGCTAAGCAAATAGAGATAAGTTGAAATTTTAAATTTCTTATTGATGTAATGCTGAACTGGAATATCTTCTGATCATCAATAAATTCATGCTTATTCTCTAGAAATTTCAGCTGCTCACTGAAATACTAAGTCATGTTTAAATTTCCTGCAAATGCATCTAGTCACTAATAATCATGACAACAAATCTCCTTGGTTATGTCAACATCAAATAGGGGGAGATTGTTGGGAGAATGCATATTCTGATTTGATGTTTTATTGTATATGCTCATGATTATTTGTAAGGTCCTTAAATGAATATATGTACAAGGACTTAGTGATGGATCAAAATTGTTAGGTTGATCTAAGCTTTCAACGTGTATCATTCTGTTTAAAGAGTGTATAGATAGAAAGATCAAAACTGTTAGGTTGATCTTGAGATGTAATAGATTAGTATTGAAAAAATTGTAGTGCATCCATCTGATCAACATTGCAGAAGTCAAGGCAAAAACGTAGAGCTTAATGGATCGTAGTGTGTGCCTGCCTTGAAAGGACTCTTCAAAAATTGTAGAATGGTTCCAACGTTTGCCAAGCCAACTCCACGACCGTAGTGTACTCTCGGGAACGTAGAGTCAACAACACGAGCAAGTAAAGATCGTAGTGTGCAAGGATTTAAGAGAAATCGTAGTGCTCTCATATGACAGCATCAGATCAAGCACCAAGGCAACAAGTCACTATGATCTAAATCGTAGTGTATCATGATCTGAATCGTAGAGCTTCATTCTGTCTTATGGCAGAAAACGTCGAGCCTCATGATTTATGTGAAGACTGATTCCAATAAATGAGGAATGGATTCTAGACGTTGCAGTGCTCATCAGTCCCAAAGTATATGAAATATCCTTAGTATGCAACAAAGAAGCGTATTGAAGAAGCTAAAGATAGTACCATGGATAAGAGGGACAAAACACCTTTTCAGGTGTTAGGTGAAAAAGTAGTCTGCAGTGTCAGTGGGCCAGAATGCAGAATTCAGAAGATGTGTAGAAATATCTCCATCACAGTACAGAAAATTCAGACGCATTTAATTCCACAACGGATAGATCCAACGGATAGTTTTCAACATCACATATATACAGATCAGACAGATGAGAGAGAACCAAGCAAGCATTAATCAAACAATGTGAACATCTCTCTCAAGCTCAACTCTACGATCTGAGATATTACAAAGCTTGCTCAACTACTCAGTTCTTAACGAACCAGTGCTTACACAGCAACTGAGTAGCAACCTTCAAGAACGCAACAACAACTTCTAATCAACTGAAGAAGAGTACTAAGTCTGCTGGACTTGAAGAGTTCTTAGTGCACTGTAAGAAAGCCAAGTCTGCTGGACTTGAAGAGTTTGTAGTGAACTGTAAGAGAGCCAAGTCTGCTGGACCTGAAGAGTTCAAGAGTGAACTAAAGAAGTTCCTAGGCTGCTGGTCTAGAAGGAATCTATGTGATTCAGAAGATTGTAAAAGACATCCTTAGTGGATATCCTACTCATTGAGTAGAAGAGTGGACTAGTAGCTTTAAGTGCTCTGAACCACTTAAAAACAACTGTGTCATTTACATTCATGCTATATCTGCTATAACTGCCTTACTCGCTCATAACTCCATTGCTTGGTAAAGAAGATTAAAATAAATATTAATTTCGCTAAGTTTTAATCATTATCTAAGAACAAATTTAAAGAGAAAAGATTTTTAAATATCTATTGAACCCCCCCTTTTAGATAACTTGTGCCTACTAGGAACTAACAAAATATAATAAACATCAAGTTTAACTGCAGCGGGACAAGCAATCCATTAGAAGAGTCAAGTAGAGCATGATATCTACTATCTTCTATGATTTAAAAAGTTTATCATCACTTTTATCCCTGAGACTCAGCTTAATAAATAATCCACATCATCGAATCATACCTGCACTACGGGCTAAGGATATTCATTAGTATCACGTCCACGAATTATCCATGCACTACGGGCCAATGAGGACTTTTATCACATCATTTGTAACATTACGATCATGATTATACCGAATAATTCCTAATCATAATCATACCAATCAGCAGTCCATCTATGCACTACGGGTCAAAGATGACTTTTATCACAATATAAGCATGAGGATGATGACAATGATATAAGAATTCAATTAAATGAAAGCAAATGATAAATTTTTAAAGATTTATAATTTAATTTATCCAGAATTCAAAAACGTCCAAATTGTCAACATGATACTGCTTTGTGGAGTAAAATTCAAGAATAATATTGTATCAAAAATGATTTAGACCGAAAAAAAATTAATTTTTGTCATGAACAGTACTCCGGGTGAATAGTACCCGAGTGAATAGTACTCTGTGAATAGTATCCCGTGAATAGTACTCCGGCATGAAAAAACTAAAACTTATCAAGAATGTTCAGAATAATATTTCTATGAAAAGATACCAAATGAAGCGCAAATTTCAAGAAAATTCTACTAATTTCATAAAGTATAGAAGCCAAAACTTAATAAAATGAGTGTAGAATTCTGAAATGAAATAATATTACTTACATACTATAAAGTATAGAAAAAAATATTATTTCATACGAATATTGAACAAAAATAATATCCCTTACCTTAAAAAGGAGAGTATTCCAACAGGTATAGCGGAGATATTCTTGAAGAAAACCTTCACTGTTTTCTAAGCTCAAAATTTCTTAAAACTCTAAAGAAATACGCTCAATATTATAGAAGAAGAATTCTCTGATTCTGGTGTGATTTTCAATTCTAACTATGCATCCTATTTATAGAAGAATGTAAGGATACTATTCAGAAATGAACTGCACAGTGTTGATTCACGGACGCAGAAAAATTTTCAAAAATTTTTCTTATTTTTACTATACAGACACTATGCATAATAAAATATAATATATTTTATTTTTCATAAAAAACAAAACTTATTATAATATATATATATATATATATATATATATATATATATATATGCATAATAATAATAATAATAACATTAATAATACTCCCTCCTATGAATGCTATCAGATTTCCCTCCCCCAAAAGTCTTTATTTCCCACATGTGGCCCCCACCTTTATTATATATATATATATATATATATATATATATATATATATATATATACTGAATAATTTTCTACGGATTATTTTAAAAAATAGGTAAATGGGGGTCCAAATAATAAGCAAAATTTACAATAAATACTTCATAAAATTTCCCTCAATATTTTTAACAACATTTATTCATCATTATTATAACTCGCAATATTAACAACCAGATCGTTCCCAGGAAAGAGGGGACTTTCAGATAAGGATTTCTCCCTATTGGCGCGCAATTAGGTGACCAAACCCCTTTCCTCGACAGAACTTTCTAGACATTGTTAATTATACAAATAATAATATGAATAACTTGTCATCTCAATTATTGATTTAATAATATATAAAATATTGACAACAATTGAATCAAATAACGTGAGATACTATGCAGCAATTACTGTAGCAATAATTGAGTATAACTGAGTGACTTCTCAAGTAAGCATCAATAATCAATACCGTGTGCTACTATGCTGTTAGAGTTTATACCCTAGAGGCCAATTATTTGATATAATTGTTTAACATTTTGATATTATATTTGATTGAATAAATGAATAATTTTATTATGGTTTTATTTACTGCGTTATATAAATGTTAACATAATAAAAGTCCTCAGAATAGTGATACAAATTATATAGCTTCAAGTAAGTGACTTGAACATGAGATTATATAATTACAATTAGTTTCATTGCTCTTAAATGTCCCTAGTCGAGTATCATTGTTAATGGGACAACAATGATACATTGAGACTAGTATGTGGATTGACTGATGACCAACTCTCATTGGTCATAAATATATGAGATATTAAGTCAATGCATAGGTACATGTTAGAGAACGATGTACCAGACAGACCCACCATGAGAATTCTATGTGGAGCATTATGCGAAGTGTCATTAACAATTCTCATAGTGACAATGATGTAATGATCCTCCGACCTAAAATCACTATATTAGTACACGGAAATTTATGTACTTTGATATCATCAAAGGTCACCTTTAATAGGGTGGACTATAAAGGTGAGTATTGTGTACATCATGAATCGTGTGAGGAATATGAGTGATCTAGATGGAATTTAACCCTCCTATATAACAGGGGTGATATCCATAGGCCTCTTGATTGAGTAGGACTATGAAATGCATGGCCATGCTCAAATAGTGATTTGTTTCATATAGTCTACTCATTGATCAAGAAAACTCAGATTAAATTATGAAGAGTATAACACATTCCATGACTCGAGTTTAATCTAGGATGTCAAGGTGAAAATGATTAAATTACATTGAAACATTAGTCACGAAAAGGTTGCATCGAATCATCGATCTTATTATTACTTGGGTAGCAGTGATGCATTACTAAATGCCGCTCACTGTTTATAATTTTATAATATGATTTTAAAATTATTGCCAACGTAATAATAACCTATAGGGTCACACACATAGAACATAATTAAAATGAAATTAATTTAAATTGTAAAGATTTAAATATATCAATATGATTGATAATATTTAAATTAATAGGATAATTTATATATAAGTATATTAATTAAGACTTAATTAAGATATATATATAAATAAATTCGGATTTTATTAGGGTTTTTGATTAATCCCTTTTTAATCGCTATATATATGATATGCAGCAGCCATTTTATGGATAATTATCACAACCTCACAAACCCTAGCTGCTCTTAGAGAGAGACTAGGTAGTAAACCTTTGAAAATCCTGATCTTTGGTGGCTAGTACCGCAGTTCTCTTCACTGTAGATCGTGTGACGATTCGCAGGTGTTCGTATCGATACCGTATGTGACGCCCCCAAAATAAGTCCATTCCACCCAACCCATTCTAAGTCGCCAAATACATGGTACAGAAAATAACTACAACTTTATTATTACAATTGTCGTGCAAAATACAATAACAAATATGTTGTGAGTTTTGATACAAATATATACCAACTGTGACTCTCATCCCAACCTTTGATAGCACATCACAATAGCACTTTACATAAAGGTACAGTCAATAACTGTTTTAGAAATTAAAATCTTCAAAAAATACTCAAGGAAGGTCATACGTCTAGGTTATGATAGATATCATATGCCCACAGAATTATCCTTGGTTGACCCAATAGACCCAAAGAAAAACGAGAAGATTACTATCATATTCTCTCCAATGATGAGTCTTCTCTTGACATATAATTATCTCCACTGTTTCTATTTGAGAATTATATTTCATCTAAACTCCAAGATTATATAGGTAGTGCTCGTAGATATACCCAGCAAGTGGATGAGCACAACCCTGTCTTATGATAACTGTTGGGTAAAATCTATATACGCAAAATACGCAAGTATATGTGATCAACAAGTAATATAGTAATGAGTAGAGTATCGTTCACACGAGGATAAATTAGCAAGAAATTTAACTTCACAACTACCAATTTTCTATTAATCCTAATTCTATTAAACTATTCAATTCAATGGTTTAAAATTATATAAACTAAATTAATAAATAAATAAACTAAAACAAAGCAATCACAAATATCAAAATCCAAAATTTCAAACAATTGATGGAGAATTAGACTTATGATTTCACCCTAAGCTTCACTCTGATTTTCAACCCTTTATTCCAATTCAACTCAATATCCCCAGTTTATTAATCAATAACACAAATGTAGTACTAGCCACATCTCGATGCACTAATACCGTATTAACTTAAATCCATAATTTAGATAGAAATAAGTTAAACACCTAAATCAACCAACTCACTATATCTCTATGTGAACTGAAATTAACGAAGGTTTAAGCTTAAGTTCTTTATCCGATTACATGCGATGTCAAGCATATCTCTACCTTAACAATAATCAAGAATCTGCTATTCACAAAATTCATGACACATGTTATATTAACTAAGTCTAGATCTGCATATCCTCTCTCGAATCCATACAAATCCACTAAGAATTGTTGATCAGGCAATTCATAAATTCAAGCTCAAATCAATATAGATAAACTGGAAATACATTATTGAACTAGAAATCAAAGTTATAAAATCATCGTTCCACCCAAGGATCCATCATAAGCCTAATAAGCGAATTAGTTCAGAACGAATGAAATAAAAACTGAATAATTCAAATGAAACATCCTTGCAATTACAAATAAAAGACTAAAGAGAAGAATAGTGATGAACACCCTCCACGTAGCCTAGAATTGCAATCGTCATGGAAATCTCTTCAAAATAATCCTCCAAAGCTTTTCGTGAAAATCTGGAAAATAATCTTCGTAATGTGCTTTGCGTCCTCCTCGAATTGTTGTTTTTAATGTAATATATATCTCCCTACTTGTTCTGGCCGAAGTCCCCCCTTCTTAGAGTCCATGCGCCTAACAAAAGTCTAAAATCCATGTCCCAACAGTCATCAAAAAGCAGCAAGAGACTACAGGATTCGGCACCCCCACCCCAGCGGGGGGTACAAGGTAAATAACATCCGCCCCGGCGGGCTAGTCCACTGTTGATGAAATTTTGCTTTTTCATGACTTTTTCCAATCTTGCTCCAAAAGATCTCCTTTCTTCACCACTTGCCTCCATGACCACCCTACACATAAAAGAACATAAAACGAGTGAAAACGAACATCAAAGAAGAAAATAACTATGAATTTAAGCTTGAAATGAACATCGATTCGTGGATATGAAGTCCACTTATCAAAATCGCCTAAACTTAAATCGTGCTAGTCCTCGAGCACAAACAACTATATACTATGCAATGCAATGCAATGCAATGCAATGAGATGAAATAAATATAATCTAAAAGCCTTCGAATCCAACAATATCGCAGAATCAAAATTATCCCATCGGACTCAGAGAAAACAAGCAACTCTACAATATGACTTACCAAAACCAATCTACAGTTTCATATTAATTCTTAAATCTTGCACAATTATCACTGGTATAGTGTGTGTGTGTGCTCAACATCTATAAAAACTGATACGGGCTCCAATTCAATACATAAGCAATTTCTTAGAAGGAATCATACAGTGTAAAGTTAAAAAAAAAATTCAAAAATAGGCACATTCCAACTAAAAGTACGCAATACCATATTCAAGGGTTTTGTAGGGTACTTATACTTCATTTATTTCATTTTTTTTTCTCACGGGGGCTTTTTGCTCTTTTTCTATTTTTTTATATACATAAGTTGTAAGACCCCAACTTATTAATGAATAAAATCAAATTTTCTCTAAATATTATTGTGAATAATAAGGGGTTAATTTGATATAATACTTTGGTTATGGGTGAAATGTGCAAATTTTGCAAAATAAGCAAGTGGTTATAAAATATTTATTTTTTGGTCGGTGAATATTCGGTTGGTCGTGGAATATTCTTGCTGTCGGGGAATATTCGTACGACGACGCAGCCTTGTGTGGGCCCCATAACGAAAAGCGATTGGATGAAGAAAACGACAAGTATAAGTTGTTTATAAATAACGGCGTAGTTGTTACCGTTAATACTGTTGGAATACCCGGTGGTTAAAATACAGTAGCACACGGTATTGCACCAATTATTGATTCTTACGTAAGAAGGCACTACTCAATAATTGTTACAGTAGTTATTATTCAATATTTTATTTTATTGATTCAATAATTGCTGCGTTGATATTTTATATTATTGTTGTTTCAATAATTGTTGCTGCACAGTATTTTCATTTATCAGATCAATAATTCATATTATTTGAATAATATTATTAGATAACATTATTGGCAATGTCTAGAAAGTTCTGTCTAAGGAGAGGTTTGGTCATCTAATTGCGCGCCAGTAAGGAGAAATCCTTATTGGAAAGCCCCCTCTTTCCTGGGAACGGCCTGGTTGTCATAAATGTGATTCTGTAATATTATTTGTGAATAATTAATTATTGATTCATATGATAAGGAAATATTTATTTTATGTGGATATAAATGAGGGATATATTTTTGTGGTTAAAAATGAAGGAGTTAATGTTGAGGTTTTTGTCAGTATTTTTGTCGGAATGGAGGTATTAAAAATCAGGGTTTTTGAGATAGTTTGCGGGGGTTATAATTTTTAATCCGACCGTTGGATCGTGGTAATTTTTGGATATGTTATACATATATAAGTTGAGTATATGTCCACAAATTTTGAACCGTTAAAAATGAACGTATGATTTATTACGAATTTTACAAGATGACTGGTTCAGAAATTGTTAAATTTTCGGAGTTTATCATTTTGGTGGAAAATTCTAGAATTGGTGGGCCCCACTTGTGGTTGGTGAAGAAATGTGCTGAATTATATTTCAAATGTGGTGGGTGGAAATAGTAGCAGGTAAAGCCATCAGGTTGCAGGTCAAACCTACCAAAATTTTCCTATAAATAGAGGGCTAAGTTAGAATTGAAAATCACACCAGAAACAAGTTTTCTCTCTTTCTCTCTCTAGATTATTGAGTGTATTTTGTGAGTATTTAGATACTTTGAGAGTTTCTATTCATCAGAGCAAGTTTCTTTCAGCCTTATACCGGTATTCCGACCAGAAGTACTGATATCTTGAGGTAAGGGATATTATTTTCTTCTTAAATGATATTATTTTCTTCAATATCATTATGCTGAAATATTGATATGAGTTTTTATCAAATTTGGAACTTTTTGTGTCGGGGTTACTATTCACGTATACGGTACTATTCACGTATACGGCACTATTCACGAATACGGCACTATTCACCGAAAAATAAAATTTTTCATTTTTGTCCAAGATGTCTATTATGGTTACTATCTTTGATTGTATCCATGTTTTGATCTTTATTTTTGAATTCTGCTTCACAATTGATTATTATGAAGTATTATTGATCTTGGATAAACTGTTATACGAATCCCTACTATTTGTCCTTCTGTCTCATTGGATTCGTTCTCTTTAAGATATTTTTCATCATCCTCAGTCCTAAATGATGATATTACTGAATATCTTTGGCCTGTAGTGCAAAGATGTATAATTACTTGATGAATATCTTTGGCCTGTAGTGCAAAGATGAACAGGTGTTGAGATGAACATGACCGACTGATGATACAAATGAATATCTTTGGCCTGTAGTGCAAAGATGAATATTTGGTTAAAGATGATTATTAATTGATGTTACAGGGATAAAATATTGATGATGGACTTTTAAATCTTAGAAGATAGTAGAATTCTTTCTCTACTTGACTCTTCTAATGGTTTGCTGTTTCCGCTACAGTTGTTGATCTAAAACTTGTTGTCGATTATATTTTATCAGATTTTTCCCTGTTGAAGACTAACGATAATTTGTTGTATATTATCTTAGTCATAATATTCTTTACTGGGCTAGTTGAGCTCACCCTTTTCCTTTTTGTTCCATTTTTCTTCTCAGGAGGTGAGAACATAGCAGGATCTAGTCGGGGTATGGAGTGATGGTTCTAGAAAGATGTATTAGCAGTCCTCACTATTTCTGTAAAATAGTGTTTGAATAATTGTAAGGAGGATTTATTTGAGTGTGGATATTGTCTAGAAGACAATATTTGTATTTAAACTCACAGTATGTGTTGTCGTATTTTGCACGACAATTGTATTATTGAAGTTGTAGTTTGCTTTCTGTACCATGTATTTGGCGACTCAGAATGGGTGTTGTATACCTATTCTGGGGGCGTCACATAAATGACTGTGCAATGTCTCATCCCATTAGGCTGACAGTGCTACCCCTTAGCGAGCTTTCGACCAACGACTCCCAGACCATAAAAGACCTTAGGGCGCTAGGTGTAAAGACAATCCCCTCGTGCGTACTTGCTCAAGTAACAAAGGCCCCGAAACAAGACTAGTCACAATATATACTTTTTTTTTCTCAAAGTTTATATACCCCACATATACTCCCCCAAACTTAGGTTCTTGCCTAATTTTAGCCTTTACTGCCTATCCTTGTCGTTTTCTCATTTACCCTAGCATTATCTTTTAGAAACTATTTATGTATCAATTGAACTTGACCGGTCAACAAAAATGTTATTAACGTGCTAACCTTTTTATAACAGTTTCAAACACGTGCAAGATTCGATTCATAACAGAAATCATATCACAGTTCTAATAATCAATACTGTATTGGTTAACTTATTCTCACTCTCATCATTGGCCCACAAATATATGAACTGCAACACTGTTGGACGTATGCAAACACACTAATTAACTAAATATATATATATATATATATATATATATATATATATATATATATATATATATTATTGATAAAATGCACTATATACAAAACTAAACACAATGCCATGACAACAATAACCTAAGCTACTATGTATGCACCTAAGCTATCATGCAATTCTTCCTAAATAACTATGCAACACTGGAATTTAAAATGACCAAATTTAAACCTAAATACTATGCATGCAAACATGAATTTAACTCCCCCAAACTTAAGTAATACAATGTCCCCATTGGATGAATAATCAAAAATAAGTACGTGAGGACTTCCCTGCTATCGCTTAAGTCTGAGGAGGTGGTTGTTGCTCTTCTTCATCAGAATCACTTGGTGGAAATCTCGGCAGTAGTACGGGTTGTTGATAAGGAAATTGAGCTGCCGGGTTGAAACTGTGAAGCATCGTGCTGAGTGAAGCGAACGACGCGTTCATAGCATCAAACATATGGTCCTGCCTCACTGCGAGTCGCTACATCTCCCGATGTGCTGCCCTGTTATGTGCATCCATTTGCTGTTGAAAATCAAGAAGCTGAGAACTGGACAGTGCCTCGGTCTGCGATACCTGCTCGGTTCCTTGATCTCTCATGGTTTCATCCTCATCCTTCGAAGTATCTTCAGCTTCAGCCTCATCCTCCGAAGCTGATGGAAAAATAAATCCTAAACCTCTAGGATGCGATTCGCTTCCGGGCCACACTAAATACCGCTCTATCATTCTAGTATCTAGTAGCTGCAGCGGCAACAGAGTGGGTTCATCGTCGGACCAACGAACTCTGGCTTGACGACACAACCCACATATGAGAGATGGGTGTGGCAAGTCGCCAAAAAAGTTGCCCCATAGACATCGTCGAATAGAAAAATTGATTATGGCTCCGATGTCTATGATGAAGTCTTGGACGATGGCATACAGGAGGAGTGCCTTCTCCTTGGTCACATTCGAGGTGTGCGTGGACGGCAGCAATTTAGCACATAGGAAGGCATACCAGATTTTCCCGTACTGATTGAGGTCCTTGCTGTGAAACACTGTGCCTCCCTTCTGACCCTTTATCCATGTTGTGCCCGGCTTGGTCATGTTCATGATAACCTCCTCAAAGTCAGGGTCGAAATCCCTGATATGGGCATACTGACACTGTCGCGGTACCCTTAACTGACAATATGTATTTATTGCATCAGCACTGAACGGGACCATGTGACCCCGCACAAAAGCATTAAATGGTGCCTTTTCCTTGGTGTTCGCATAGAATTCCTTGACGACATTCACAGCGGCTGCCTCGGGGTCCTCCGTGAACTTGACCTACCCCTGCTGATAAATTTGTTGCATCATCTCACCGTCGTGGGCATCGGGGGCCAACCCCTGCTCCGGCGTAAGAGCCTCGGTAACCATATAATCGTACCGGTTGGCGGCGGCGGCACTTTTGAACTTTCGGTGGTCGAATACTCGAGATGGTGGAATTGGTTGTGCGGATCTTGAGCTCTCTCCCCTTTGGAGTTTAGATGTTGGTTATGAAGCCATTGTTCGTTGTAGACACACTAATTCCACCCAAAATTGGATGACCCAAACAGTCGAACAAGTGGCGTACACAGTCCTTTCTTGCCCCCAAATTAGATGTTTTCTATGTAATTTCGGTGAGAGAAATTGAAGATAAAGTGGAATTATGCTCTCAAATCTCCCCAATAACTTGCTGAATTCGTGCCCTTGTGTAGAAGGAGTGGAGTGTATGCGGTGATAATGGGGGTTGAGTGATAGAGTATATATAGAGGTGTTGAGGTATGGGAGTAGTGGAATTCGTGAGGGTTAAGTGGGTTCAATGGATTTAGGTAATGGGTAGAAGTAATGTGTTAGGAGTTGTTGTGGGTAGTGAATGGGAGGCTGGGTAGTTTAGGTGATGAATAAGGAAAGGGTCGTGGGTGTGTAATGGGAGAATAGAAGGGCAGCGTGTGAGGTAACTGCCGAATAAATTAGCCCAGCGTCTAGGACCCCTCCCCGGCGGGGGGTGCAAGGCTAAAATAGCCCGCCCCGGCGGGCTAGCCCCTTGACTTCGGATTTCTGGCTTCAAATGTGGCAATGCAAACTCAGCTTAAATTTCTTCCTTTCTCGCCTGTTAGTACTATTCTGCACTCTTGACACCTCCTGCAACCATAAACATGCAAGATGTTAGATTATTGATTACTTGGAGTATGATTTAGAAATTCAACAAAACTTTTACTCCATAATACCTACCTAATACTTAATAAAAATGACATTCTAAAAATTATAAATGAAACTATGAAAAATAACGAAATATTAGGTTGCCTCCCAATTAGCACTTGATTTTAAGTCGTTCAGCCTGACTACTCCCTGTTTCACTGTGTATCGGTGAAGGTAATGTTGACGACATCCCAGTTTGAATCGCCACCCCAGTAATGCTTTATCCGTTGACCATTGACCTTGAACGTCTCTAATGGATTACGACTGTATAGTTCAACGGCGCCATGAGAGAATACCCGCTTTATAGTGAATGGTCCCGACCATCTTGACTTAAGCTTTCCTGGGAACAGTCGCAGCCATGAGTTAAACAGCAGTACTGACTGCCCCGGCTCGAACGTTCGGTGTATGATCTTCTTGTCGTGCCATTTCTTGACTTTCTCCTTGTATAATTTAGCATTCTCGTATGCATGAAGTCGAAATTCATCGAGCTCATTTAGTTGGAGTAGCCTCTTTTCTCCCACAGCAGCTTGATCAAAGTTCAATTTCTAAATTGCCTAGTAGGCCTTATGCTGTAGCTCCACCGGTAAGTGACATGCCTTCCCGTACAATAATTGATATGGTGACATCCCGATTGGTGTCTTGTATGCAGTCCGGTATGCCCATAATGCATCATCCAACCGAAGTGACCAATCTTTTCGACTCGGATTTACTACTTTCTCCAATATCTTCTTAACTTCTTTGTTTGATACCTTAGCCTGTCCACTTGTTTGAGGATGATACGCTGTAGCTACCTTGTGGTTAACCCTATACTTGGCCAAAAGAGCTGTAAAAGACTTATTATAGAAGTGACTACCTTCGTCACTGATTATTGCTCTTGGCGTGCCAAACCTCGCGAAAATGTTTTTTTGTAGGAATTTGAGGACCACCTTGGCATCGTTGGATGGTAGTGCTGCAGCTTCAACCCACTTCGAGACGTAATCCACTGCGAGTAGAATATACTGATTGTTCAAAGACGAAGGGAATGGCCCTATGAAATAGATGCTCCATACATCAAAGATTTCCACTTCAAGAATTGTTTGTAGGGGCATCTCATTCCGTTTTGAGATGTTTCCCACTCTTTGACACCTATCACATTGTTTGACAAATTGGTGGGCGTCTTTGAACACTATCGGCTAATAAAACCCAACTTGAAGCACTTTTGCCGTCGTACGCTCACTCCCATAATGTCCCCCATATGCCGATGAATGACATTCCTACAGTATGTTATTCACTTCACTGTAGGGGATACACCTTCTAATCATCTTGTCGGCGCACTGTTTGAATAAATAAGGCTCATCCCACATGTACCACTTGACGTCATGAAGAAACTTCTTTTTCTGTTGTCGTGTAAGATCAGGGGGAAGCATGTTGCTCACCAGATAATTCGCGAAATCCGCATACCATTGAAATTCTGCATTTAACCCAAACAGTTGCTGTGACGCCCCCACAATAGGTATACATCACCCATCTTGAGTTGCCAGATACATGGTACTGAATACAAATAAAAACTAATTATACAACAGTCATGTAAAATACGACAAAACATATGCTGTGAGTTTTAATGTAACTATTGCCATCTAGACAATATTCACACTCAATGGAGTCCTCATTATATTTATTATTATACTATTTCACAGAATAGTGAGGACTACTAATTCAGTATCTAGGACCATCACTCTATTCCCGGACTAGCCCCAGCTACGTTCTCATTTCCTGAAGAGAACAATGAAAGAAAGGGGGAGCTCAACTAGACCAGTAAGAAATATTAAATATTATGACTAAGATAATGCAGAATAAGTTATCGTTAGCCTTCAACAGTGTTAAACTGATACAATATAACAAACATCAAGTTTAACTACAGCGGAACAAGCACTCCATTAGAAGAGTCAAGTAGAGAATAACATCTACTATCTTTTATGATTTAAAAAGTTTTTCATTACTTTTATCGCTGAGACTCAGCTTAATAAATAATTCACATCATCCCTGCACTACGGCCAAGGATATTCATTAGTATCATGACCACAAATTATCCATGCACTACGGGCCAAGGATATTTGTGTATTCATCAATGGTCATGATCATGCCATAAAATAATTCATCTTTGCACCCTTGGCCGAAGAGAATCCATAGCCATAATCATACAAAAAACTGTCCATCAATGCATTACTGCCAATGAGGATTTTTTTTACATCATTTGTAACATTACGGTCATGATTATACCGAATAATCCCTGGCCATAATCATACCAAGTCCATCTATGCACTACAGGCCACAAATGACTTTCAACATAATATAAACATGAGGATGATGACAATGACATAATAATTCAATAAAACAAGTTCAAGAATTAATTTATCCAGGAACCAATAACGTTCAAATTGTCAACATGATACTTCTTTGTAGAGTAAAATTCAAGAATGCTCAGAAGAATATTTCCATGAAAAGATACTGGATGAAGCGCAAATATCAAGGATATTCCACTAATTTCATGGAGTATAGAAGTCAAAGCTTTAACCAACTGTGTATAAGAGAATATATGAAACTACAAATGGATTTTCGTCCGCCATACGGTAATCCACGTATACAGATCATTTCCACAATTTAATAAGGAATGAATACAAAGGATCATTCACCATACATGTGGTAATCCACATAGACAGGTTATTCCAACAGAATAATAAAGAATGGAATAACAGAAGGATTCACCATGCGTGCGATAGACTGCACAGACAGGTTATTCCCAACAGAATAATAAATAATGGAACCAGGTTCGGCATAAACGCAAAAATAGGATATTCCGACAGAATAATAAATAATGGAACTAGGTCAGGCGTAATACGCACCGACAGGTTATTCCAACATAATAATAAAGAATAGAATAACAGAAGAATTTCACCATGTATACGGTAGTCCACGTATACAGGTTATTCCAACAGAATAATAAGAATAGAATAACAGAAGTTCTCTTCATGAATACGAAAAAAATAATACCCCTTACGGGTACAACAAATAATATCCCTTACCTTATAAAGAAGAGTACTGGATATTGGAGTAGTGAAGTAGCAGAACATTTTTCTTCTTTCTCTCTATAGTTTCTCTCTCTAGAGTTTCAGTGAATTCGTAAGAAATAATGAAGGAATGAGCTTCTATTTATAGAAGAATGGACTGCATAGTAACTAATTCATGAACGATCCAGATTGATTTACTTTTAATCAGACGGTCCATATTTAAAGTAAAATCTTTTAAATAAAATAAAATATATTCTATTTATAATCTAATAAAACGAATAACTTTATAAAAGTATTCTGTTTTATATGAAAAGATTTTACTATACAAAATACTATGCAGGCACTATGCAACACTATGCATAATAAAATATAATATATTCTATTTATAGAATAACTTTATAAAAGTATTCTGTTTTATATAAAAAGTTTTTTTTGTTTTATTACATTAATAATATCAATAAAATAAAACTGAGTGACTTATCACTTAAACATCAATAATCAATACTGTGTGCTACTATACAACCACGCGTATTACTATACTTTTAACACCGAGTGTTTCAACAGTTAACGGTAAAACTTCCGTCGTTATTTTTATAAAATATTTTTGTCGTTTTCTCAATCCGACAATAATTTCGTTGCGGGGTCCACCAATGATTGTGCCGTTGTACGAATATTCCCTGATAAAATGAATATTCTCCGACCAATCGAATATAATATGACCACTTGCATACTTTGCAAAATTTATAAATATTACCCACAACTATAACATTATATCAAATCTACACCATAATATTAAAAAATTTTATTTCGAGAAAATTAAATCTTATTCATAAAATTTGGGATTTTACAGTTTCTCATCTGGGAATGACTCGTTGATTACACATCTATCTTCTTCTTTTTTATCCGAATTTTCTAGCCTAGATAAATGGTCAGCAACTTGATTCTCGGTACCCTTCCTATCTTTTATTTCCAAATCGAATTCTTGAAGAAGGAGAATCCATCGGATAAGGCGTGTTTTAACATCTTTTTTCGCTATTAGGTACCGAATCGCCGAATGGTCCGTGTAGACTATCACCTTAGTTCCGATCAAGTATGCCCGAAATTTGTCAAACGTATACACCACTGCAAGCAATTCCTTTTTCGTGGTTGTATAATTCATTTGAGTCTCTGTAAGTGTTTTACTTACGTAGTATATGGCGTGAAACACCTTATCTTTGCATTAGCCCAAAACAGCCCCAATCGCATAGTCACTCGCATCACACATTAGCTCGAATGGCTTATTCCAATCCGGTGTGACTATCACGGGAGCTGTAGTTAATTTCTTCTTCAATACTTCAAACGCTGACTTGCATTCTGCAGTTAAACTGAAAGTAGCATCCTTCTCTAAAAGACTGCATAGAGGTTTTGCAAATTTAGAGAAGTCCTTTATGAACCTCCTGTAGAACCCAGAATGACCCAGAAAGCTTCTAATACCCTTAATTGAGCTCGGTGGAGGCAGTTTCTCGATTGTTTCCAGCTTTGCTTTGTCCACCTCCAATCCTTGAGCCGACACCTTATGGCCCAAAATTATGCCTTCTTCAACAATGAAGTGGCATTTTTCCCAATTGAGTATGAGGTTTGTATCCATACATCGCTGAAATACCACGACCAGATTCCCTAGGCAAGTATCAAAGTTATATCCATAGACCGAAAAATCGTCCATAAAGACTTCAACATTTTTCTTCACCATATCTGAAAAAATGGCCATCACACACCGTTGGAAGGTTACAGGGGCATTGCATAACCTGAATGACATTGTGACACCCCCAAATTCGGTACTTCAATTCCACAGGATTTGGTGTTCACTGTATAAATATCATCAGTCTATCTACCCATAATAAATGCAAACCATGCAATAGATAGAAATAAATCTTGCCCTTATGGAGTTACAACATCTGAATAATAAATACAATTCCAGGTCATACTAACCTTAAATCTTAACTGCGGAAACATAAACACTTTATAGTCTTACACAACATCAACATAAGTCTTAATACATAAATTCAACATCACATAAAATAATAAGTCTTCATTTACATCACTTGTTAATCTTTCCCTTGCCTTTGCTAGTGGAAGGCTCGTCGGATCTTTCGTTCTTAACTGCAATGTTATTATTACGCAAGAGTGAGCACGATTGCCCATAAGTATAACAAAGAAATAACATTATAATAACATGCGAGTGAATCAAAGACTTCTGAAATAAAACTCAACTTTTGAATCAAGAATGAATAGCAAGAAACAAAAGAATTCTGAGGGTCATAAGACCTTGAACTATGTCCTAGGTATCAAGGGTTATACTTGAAACCTTTAATAGTCATAAGACTATGGACTCTTCTTCTCGTACTTAGGGGGATCAGCCCTTAGTACCATACTGTGCACAATATCTTAACGCTAACGCATAAGTAATCCCTATACAGGGTTGTTCATCTCAGTTTGACATTAGAGTCCGCACCAAAGGAAGTTTGATTTGGATAAATCAATAAGGGCTCTGAAATTTAGAACATTCGTCAACTATGGACTAGTTGGATCAATAAGGATTCGCTAGTCTAACAAGGTTCAACAATAAATGATATTTAAATTGAATAACAATCTCAAGAGGTATACAATAGAACAATTATTGTTTAACAAATCATACTTTGAAAAGATAAATAATCTTTAACATAACAAATTGAACTTGATTAATAATAAAGAGAATTTGCTCGACGAAATTTATAAACTTGAATAATGATCACAAGTAAGGTTAGGAAACTTGCTTCGTGCGTAGACTATACACGTTAATTATACACGTTCTTCGATAAAATCCTACATACCATTTTCATTCACAACTCTAGTTAATTATAATGTAACTAGTCATCATAAGTTCATTCTTTTTGTCTAACTCGGATTATGACCGTACTTAATCAATTTATCATACTTATTGTCACACAATTTACCCTTCACAAATAATAAGCTAATTATGCATTCAATAATTCAATCCACATGCAATTATGTTAGTGACATATTAAGAGTTTATTTTTACATTTCATTATACGTTTAATCTAATTTTATATTCATTAGGTTAAGTTACTAATACATTCCCAGACTTGAAAAATGAAAAAAATTTCATTTTCTGGACAATCTGCTAAGTGGCGCTGCGGCGAACTGCTAGGCCTAATCTCGGCGCTGCGGCTTGAGACCTAGCGCTGCGGCGCGGTGGCGCTGTGGCGCAAAACTTAAGCATGGAGTTGGCGTCGCGGCGCGGAACTACAGTTTCTGAATTTTCCGTTCGCGAAGAACACAGAGTTAGGCGAAATTATCATTATATGGTCATTAAATTCACCAAATTAAACATACCCACATACTAAAATTCGTGCATAATCATTACCCAACCTTTATAGAGTGATTTTAACCAATTAAAACACATTATTACAGAATTAAAACATGTAATTTCATTGTTCTTGATGTTCTTGAAGGTTTTGAACATAAAACATAAAAATTAACACTACGGATTTGTTATAACACCAAATCCATCCATTCAAGGTTTGTTTTCTTCATTTTAACATGCATAATTATATACAAGTGTGAATTTTACAAAACAATATATGTTTGACATATTAAATTTACGTATAAGGGCCATATGGCCATATTTCTATACTCTGTAAATTTTGAAGCAATAATATACGTTATAATATTATGAAACTGATGATATGGGAATCTATAATACTTAGTAAAACATGTTATGCTAACATATTATCACATATATCCACATAAACAATATAATTTTCTAATTTACAAAGACTTTACAGAATTTTGAAAGCCATATTCATAAAAACTTTAATAACGTAATTAACAATTGGGTTGAAGAGATTACCCTTAAAACAATTTCTCTGACTTTCACGTTTTTCTAAAATACCACAATAATTCATACTACTTCTCTCTATTTCTCTGAAATTCTCTCTGAATTCTCTCAGTTAACTCATAAAATAATATGTCTTCTCAACATAAGACTGATTAATAAAGAAGGAAGCGTACGCGTTGTGGAGGTCAGTTACCCATCATGGGTTAACTGCTATTAACTCCCCTTAGGGCCTTGTTTGGCTGGCATTAATAGGTTTCAAAACTATTTAATTTAATGATTCTCTTATATTATAGTTTAAATCGTGTCACACCCAATTGCTTAATAATTCAAATATCTTATTTAATTTATTTTAATTAATATATAATAATTTCTCATTAATTCACATAGTCACATAATTAAATTTCTCATTTATTAATTATGTCAAATTATTAAATCTCTAATTAATTATTAAATTAATTAAAATAACATTAGGCTTATTAAATATTTCATTTAATTCAATAAGCTCACATAAATACATACTTGAATAATAAATATTCTCCAAATTAATATAATAAATATAACACATATAATTAAATTAATCTATCACAATTGCATCCATTAATTATTTAATCTAATAATTAAATCATCGAAAATATTTATTTAATTCAATAAATATTAAAAATTAAATTATAAAATCTCATTCGTCACATCTTTTCCCCCTTAAAAGGATTCTGTCCCCAGAACCACGACTCAATTAATTCGACTCGTTACATTCTCCCCCTTACAAAGATTCTGTCTCCAGAATCGCTTACACATAATTTAAGTAAATAAATGAGGGTAATTCTTCATCATATTCTCTTCGAGTTTCCACGTAGCTTCTTCAGCGTTGTGGTTCCTCCAAATTACTTTAACAGAAAGTATTACTTTAGTTCTGAGAACTTGTTCTTTTCTGTCGACAATTTGAACAGGAATTTCTTCGTAAGATAAGTCTTTTTCAAAATGTAGGGGTTCGTATTCAATTACATGCTTGTAATCGTGTTTGTATGGTCGTAATACAGAAACGTGGAAGTCATTGTGGACATTCTCGAGTGCTGGAGGTAGGGCTACCTCATACACAACTTCTCCAATTCTTTGCAGTACTTCAAATGATCTAATGAATCTTGGGCTTAATTTTCCTTTCTTTCCGAACCTGATCTTTCCTTTCCAGGGAGAGACCTTCAAAAACACATAACTACCCGATTCAAACTCGATATTTTTACTATGTGGATCGGCGTATTTCTTCTGCCTATCTTGAGCTGCTACCAGTCTTGTTCGGATCACTTTGACTATTTTTGCTGTCTGCTGTACTAATTCTGGGCCTAGTAATTGTCTTTTGCCAACTTCATCCCAGTAAAGCGGAGTCCTGCACTTTCTGCCGTATAACGCTTCATAAGGCGGCATGCCAATACTAGCGTGGTAACTGTTGTTGTAACCGAATTCTACAAGCGGTAGGTGATCATCCCAATTACCTTTGAAGTCCATTACACAAGCTCTTAACATATCTTCTAATGTCTAAATCATTCTCTCACTCTGTCCATCTGTCTGAGGGTGATATGATGTACTCATTCGCAATTGCGTACCCATGCATTCCTATAAACGTTTTCAGAAGTTCGATGTAAAGCGCGGATCTCTATCGAAAACAATTAACACCGGAACTCCGTGTCACGAAACAATCTCTTTCACATATAATCTCGCTAACTGATCTAAGTTGAATCTGATTTTGATCGGAAGGAAGTGTGCCGATTTTGTCAGTCGATCACCGATAACCCATACTGCGTCGTAGCCTTTCTGAGTCGTCGGAAGGCCAACCACGAAGTCCATTGTAATATGTTCCCATTTCCATTTTGGGATCTCCAGCGGTTGTAGTAACCCACTCGATCTCTGATGTTCTACTTTCACTTTCTGACAGGTTAGACATTTGGCAACACACTCTGCAACATCTCGTTTCAGATTAGGCCACCAGAAATGTTATCGAAGATCTTGATACATCTTGGTACTACCAGGGTGAATCGAATATCGTGAGCTGTGAGCCTCGCTCAAAATGTCTTCCTTAATGTCTGTTACTGGCGATACCCAAATTTTGTTCTCGAATCTTAGTATTCCTTCCTTATCCATCTTAAATCTCGGTTCAGTTCCTTCGGATATATTCCTTATCACCTTTTTGCATTCATCATCTTGAAGTTGAGCCTCCTTAACTTTATCCAGTAGGGTGTACCAGATTGCATCTGAAACAGTTTCTCATCTATTTCCATAGGATAATTCACTTCTAACTCCAACTTCTCCATTGTTGAAATCAATTCCTTCTAAGCGGTCAACATCATCAACTTCTCCCGACCCTTTCTACTTAAGGCATCGACAACCACGTTTGCCTTACCCGGATAGTATAAAATCTCACAATCGTAGTCCTTGATTAATTCCAACCACCTTCTTTGGCGCATATTCAATTCTTTTTGTGCAAAAATATATTTCAGACTATTGTGGTCTGTATATATTTCACACTTCTCCCCGTAGAGACAGTGCCTCCAGATTTTTTGAGCAAAAACTACTGCAGCTAACTCCAAGTCGTGGGTCAGATACCCATTCTCGTAATCTTTCAATTGTCGTGATGCATACGCAATGACTCTGTCGTTTTGCATTAGCACACAACCAAGTCCTTTATGCGACGCATCGCTATAAATAACAAAATTTCCTGTATCATCCGGAAGAGACAACACAGGTGCTGTACTCAACCGCTTCTTCAATTCTTGAAAGCTTTCCTCACACTTCTCTGTCCAAACAAATTTCACAGCTTTTTGAGTCAAATTCGTTAACGGAGTTGCGATCCTGGAAAAGTCTTGAATGAATCTTTTGTAATATCCTGCCAATCCAAGAAAACTTCGTACTTTCGACGGTGTCCTCGGCTGATCCCAGTTAATTATGGCTTTGACTTTGGATGGATCTACCGAAATTCCATCTTTATCGATCATATGCCCAAGAAATTGTACCCGCTCAATCCAGAATTTGCATTTTGAAAACTTGGCATACAACTTCTCCCTTCTCAACACTTCCAACGTTAATCTCAAATGCTCTACATGTTCTTCCTTGGTTTTTGAATATACCAAAATATCAACTATAAATACCGCTACGAACTTGTCCAAAAACGGTTTGAACACACCATTCATTAGTCCCATAAATGCTGCACGAGCATTCGTTAGACCAAACGACATTACTAAAAATTTGTAGTGACCATATCGAGTTCTGAACGTTATCTTCGGTACATCCTCTGGTCTCACCTTCAGTTGATGATAACCACTCCTCAAATCTATCTTGAAAAAGTATTTCGTTCCCTTCAATTGATCAAACAGATCATTGATCCTCGGTAATGGATATCTATTCTTAATCGTGACCTTATTCAGTTCTCTGTAATCGATGTAAAGCTGCATCATTCCGTCCTTCTTTTTCACAAACAACACCGGCACTCCCCACGACGATACGCTCGGTTGAATGTACTTCTTGTCAAGTAATTCTTGTAGTTGTACCATCAATTCTTTCATCTCAATTGGTGTTATTCGATACGGTGCCTTTGATATTGGAGCCATTCCTGGTGCCAAATTGATCACAAATTCAACCTCTCTATTTGGCGAAAGTCCTGGCAAATCGTCTGAAAATACGTCGGCGAAGTCCCTCACTACAGGTATCTCTTCTACTTTTGGATTCTCTTTACGACTGTCGACTATGTAAGCTAAATATCCTATACAGCCTTGTCTTAACAACTTCCTGGCCTGCATCATCGTTAGACAACTCGCTTGTCTAGGCGACTTGCTACCATAAAACACAACCTTTGACGGAGTCATAAGGTTAATACACTTCTTCTGACAATCAATTACAGCCCCGTAATTAAATAACCAGTCCATTCCCAAGATAATGTCAAATTTCCCAAGTCGAATAGGGATAAGATCTACGTTCATGATAGTACCCTTAATATCCACTCTACAGTTCTTATGCACGTACTTAACAGAGATTATTTTTCTATTCGCGATTTCTATGTTCATGGGGTGTTCCAACTCATCCTTAGGCAATTCTAAATTCTTAGCAAAATCATTGGATATAAATGAACAAGTAGCACCCGAATCGAATAATACATAAGCATTAATTCTATTGATCGGAATGATACCTGACACCACATCACGCAACTGCACTACATCCTGCATCGTCATATTGAAAGTCCTGGCGGTCGGTCGGTCAGTTGCGGTTGGTCCTATGATGGTCAGAGTGCTTCCACCGCTATTTCTCCGGTTTCCTCCTGATCCTGCCCCTCCAGATCCCTTCTTAGGATAGTCTCTTGTCAAATGATCTTTTGAACCACAAGTGAAGCAGGCACCCTTCTTTGGGTTAGGACAGTTAGGTGCTATGTGGCCTTCCTGACCACAATTGTAACACACACGTTTACCCTTCATAAACACTCCCAAATGAGCTTTCTCGCAGGTCGGGCATGCTTTGATCCTTTCTTTTGACCTCCTTGCTGGTTTTCGGTTGATGTGTTGCTAGACCACCTTCTTTTCTGATTATTATTACCTCCTCCCGTATTATTTCCACTAGCCTTGTTATTTCCTTCACTTTCATTCTTCTTCTTCTTCTTCTGATCCTAATTGTATTTGGTTACCGCATCGCTCCCACCTTCAGCTAGTATGGCTTTCTCTAGTACCCCAGCGAATGTCTTCAATTGAAACATCAATACCTTACTATACAACCAAGGCTTCAGTCCTTGTTCGAACCTTCTTGCTTTTCTCTCATCCGTGTGCACTTGATATGTAGCGAACCTCACCAACTCGTTGAATCTAGCCGCATAATCTGGTACTGACATATTCCCCTGCTTCAACTCCAGAAACTGAACCTCCAATTGGTTCTGCGAGCTGGTCGGGAAATACATCTCAAAAAAATCTCCTTGAACCTCTCCAAGGTAATCACACCTTCACCTCCACGGACCTTATTTGCTTGCCACCAATAACTGGCTTCGGATTTTAGCATAAACGTTGCAAAAGCGATCTTCTGGTCTTCTCTGACTCTTGCGACCTCAAAAACCTTCTCCATCTCCATAACCCAAGTCTGAGCTTCGATCGGGTTCATGGAGCCTTTAAACTCTGGAGGTCCCACCGCCTTGAAATCTTTGAATGATGTATTCGGTGGAGCTTGAGATTGATTATTCATTGCTCCAGCTAGTAAGTTCACTAATTGTTGGACGGGATTAGCATTGGCGTTATTGTTGTTATTCGTTGACTCTTCCTGAGCTGGTTGACATTTTTGTCTTCTTCTTGGAGGCATATTTCTGTTAAAATATATGCTTATTAGCACTATATTAAATTCTCTAAATATTTAAGGCTTAACTCAACAATTTAACATAATCACTTAACATATTATCTCAAATAACTTGATATATTAATTCAAATCAAAAGTTTTAACATCAAACGATAGCATCACTGCTATTTACATCAACTATCCCAAGATAAAGAATCTACAGGATTTAAAACATTAAAATATTCATTCGTTCATAAACACGTCTGAATTTACATTTAAAAAAAACCAGATAAGTTTTCAACATAATTAAATAAATCCTATCACTGCCTGTTAAGGCGCTAAATAGCCCTGCTACGCTCCTCTTCCATGATGCGAGACATCGTCCTACGATCCAGCATGTATGATGGTAAGTCCTTCGAACTGGATTGGGTACCTCAAAACTCGATCCTGGGCCTCATCCATTGCATTATTAAGTTTAGAGTACGTCTCCCCAAGCTTAGCCTTCTTTACACGACAATCCCTTTCTGCAAGATCAGCACGACGTGATTCTCTCACCCAGCCCTCCTCGGCTATGGTCAGCCTATCTGAGCTTTCCTTCAGTTCCTTCTTCAACTTCTTTATCTCTTCGGACTTTTCCTTGGTTTGACCCTTCTCGTGGACCAAATCCCATTCAACATTTCTTAGTCTTATGTGGAGAGTCACAACTTCCCTATCTTTCTACTCGATGGTAATCTGCTAAATAATCGCTCGCTCAGTCAGATCCTAGACAGTGCCACGTAACTCTACGTTACGGTCATATAACTCGTCGTACATCTCAGCATCGATGGAGTTTGGTGGGAACTCCTCTTCTTCCTCTTCCTCCTCAGGATCCTCCTCTGGATCAGTCTCAGGCTCATGCTCCTGACCTACAACAGTGATCAACGGAGATGGCTCTCTCTGTACCAACTGCTCCCTGACAACATGAATGTCTCGGGGCTCCTCCTCAGTAGGCACTCGAGGTTCCTCCTCCCCAGCTCGACTATCTCCTCCAACATCCGACATCCTGACAACACATTTCAAGTTTTAGTTACTAAATCGTACTAGTGAGCACATAATTTAACACATAAACACATAAAGCCTTTTATTATCTTCAATGAATTAAGAAATTCATCTCTTAGAACTCGATAAGAGTTTTCCATCACTATGTTCTTCCAATAAGGCTACTACCTAAGGTTGTTTCCCCACCTAAGGTTCATAACCTACAACTTTGATACCAACCTGTGACACCCCCAAATTCGGTACTTCAATTCCACAGGATTTGGTGTTCACTGTACAAATATCATCTGTCTATCTACCCATAATAAATGCAAACCATGCAATAGATAGAAATAAATCCTGCCCTTATGGGGTTACAACATCTGAATAATAAATACAATCCCAGGTCATACTAACCTTAAATCTTAACTGTGGAAACATAAACACTTTATAGTCTTACACAACATCAACATAAGTCTTAAAACATAAATTCAACATCACATAAAACAACAAGTCTTCATTTACATCACTTGTTAATCTTTTCCTTGCCCTTACTAGTGGAAGGCTCGTCGGATCTTTCATTCTTAACTACAATGTTATTACGCAAGAGTGAGCACGATTGCCCACAAGTATAACAACGAAATAACATTATAAAAACATGCGAGTGAATCAAAGATTTCTGAAATAAAACTCAACTTTTGAATCAAGAATGAATAGCAAGAAATAAAAGAATTCTGAGGGTCATAAGACCTTGAACTATGTCTTAGGTATCAAGAGTTATACTTGAAACCTTTAACAGTCATAAGACTATAGACTCTTCTTCTCGTACATAGGGGGATCAGCCCTTAGTACCATACTGTGCACAATATCTTAACGCTAACGCAAAAGTAATCCCTATACAGGGTTGTTCATCTCAGTTTGACATTAGAGTCCGCACCAAAGGAAGTTTGGTTTGGATAAATCAATAAGGGTTCTGAAATTTAGAACATTCGTCAACTATGGACTAGTTGGATCAATAAGGATTCGCTAGTCTAATAAGGTTCAACAATAAATGATATTTAAATTGAATAACAATCTCAAGAGGTATACAATAGAATAATTATTGTATAACAAAATCATACTTTGAAAAGATAAATAATCTTTAACATAACAAATTGAACTTAATTAATAATAAAGAGAATTTCCTCGACGAAATTTATAAACTTGAATAATGATCACAAGTAAGGTTAGAAAACTTGCCTCGTGCGTAGATTATACACGTTAATTATACACGTTCTTCGATAAAATCCTACATACCATTTTCATTCACAACTCTAGTTAATTATAATGTAACTAGTCATCATAAGTTCATTCTTTTTGTCTAACTCGGATTATGACCATACTTAATCAATTTATTATACTTATTGTCACACAATTTACACTTCACAAATAATAAGCTAATTATGCATTCAATAATTCAATCCACGTGCAATTATGTTTGTGACATATTAAGAGTTTACTTTAACATTTCATTATACGTTTAATCTAATTTTATATTCATTAGGTTAAGTTACTAATACATTCCCAGACTTGAAAAATGAAAAAATCTCATTTTCTGGACAATCTGCTAAGTGGCGCTGCGGCGCCACTGCTAGGCCTAATCTCGGCGCTGCGGCGCGGAGGCGCTGTGACTTGAGACCTGGCGCTGCGGCGCGAAACTTAAGCATGGAGTTGGCGCCGCGGCGCGGAACTCCAATTTTTGAATTTCCAGTTCGCGAAGAACACAGAGTCAGACGAAATTGTCATTATATGGTCATTAAATTCACCAAATTAAACATATCCACATACTAGAATTCGTGCATAGTCATTACTCAACCTTTATAGAGTGATTTTAACCAATTAAAACACATAATTACAGAATTAAAACATGTAATTTTACTGTTCTTGATGTTCTTGAAGGTTTTGAACATAAAACATAAAAATTAACACTACGGATTCATTATAACACCAAATCCATCCATTCAAGGTTTGTTTTCTTCATTTTAACATGCATAATTATATACAAGTGTGAATTTTACAAATCAATATATGTTTGACATACTAAATTTACGTATAAGGGCCATATGACCATATTTCTATACTTTGTAAATTTTGAAGCAATAATATACGTTATAATATTATGAAACTGATGATATGGGAATCTATAATACATAGTAAAACATGCTATGCTAACATATTATCACATATATCCACATAAATAATACAATTTTCTAATTTACAGAGACTTTACAGAATTTTGAAAGTCATATTCATAAAAACTTTAATAACGTAATTAACAATTGGGTTGAAGAGATTACCCTTAAAATAATTTCTCTGACTTTCACGTTTTTCTAAAATACCACAATAATTCACACTACTCTCTATTTCTCTAAAATTCTCTTTGAATTCTTTCAGTTAACTCATAAAATAATACGTCTTCTCAACATAAGACTGATTAATAAAGAAGGAAGCGTACGCGTTGTGGAGGTCAGTTACCCATCATGGATTAACTGCTATTAACTCCCTTAGGGCCTTGTTTTACCGGCATTAATAGGTTTCAAAACCATTTAATTTAATGATTCTCTTATACTATAGTTTAAATCGTGTCACACCCAATTGCTTAATAATTCAAATATCTTATTTAATTTATTTTAATTAATATATAATAATTTCTCATTAATTCACATAGTCACATAATTAAATTTCTTATTTATTAATTATGTCAAATTATTAAATCTATAATTAATTATTAAATTAATTAAAATAACATTAGGCTTATTAAATATTTTATTTAATTCAATAAGCTCACATAAATACATACTTGAATAATAAATATTCTCCACATTAATATAATAAATATAACACATATAATTAAATTAGTCTATCACAATTGCATCCATTAATTATTTAATCTAATAATTAAATCATCGAAAATATTTATTTAATTCAATAAATATTAAAAATTAAATTACAAAATCTCGTTCGTCACAGACATCCTCCTGAATGCAAATGTGCCGTAAGGGCATGTAAATGTTGTCTTTTCTTGATCCTCAGGAGCGATGACTATCTGGTTATAGCCCGAATACCCATCCAACAAACAGTAATATTCATGTCCCGCCAATCTATCCAACATTTGATCAATAAAGGGCAACGAGAAATGGTCTTTTCGGGTTGCTTTGTTCAATTTTCTATAATCCATGCAAACCATCCATCCTGTTATTGTTCTAGTTGGTATTAATTCGTTGTCCTCGTTTTGCACCACAGTAATTCCTCCCTTTTTCAGTACGCACTGGACCGGACTAACCCACTGACTGTCGGAAATCGGGTAGATGATCCCGGCATCCAACCACTTCAAAATTTCCTTCTTCATAACTTCCTTCATAATAGGGTTAAATCGACGTTGATGCTCCACCATCGGTCTTGCATCATCTTCCATCAGAATCTTATGCATGCAAAATGAAGGGCTAATTCCCTTTATATCCGCAATCGTCCAACCAATCGCTGATTTGTGATCCCTAAGCACCCTCAGCAACTTTTCTTCCTGCAATTCGTTAAGTGCAGCTGAAATAATAACAGGTAAGGAATTTGAATTGCCTAAATACGCATACCTGAGGTGTTTAGGGAGTGGCTTAAGTTCCAACTTTGGTGGCTCCTTTAATGACAGTTTCAGTTTTTCTGCGGCTATCTCCTCAGTGTACAAAGGTTCAAACAGTGCTCTGAATCTGCTAACTCGTGGCAATGAGTCTAACATCTGTAAGTAGTCCACAAATTTTGGGTCGTCATTCTCTTCATCCCCTAATAAAGTCGTTTCTAATGGATCATTGACCAAACTCTTATTCATATCTTCAACGATGATTTGCTCAATTAAATCCATCCGAAAACATTCTTCCTCATCCGTAGGGAATTTCATGGCCTTGAACACATTAAATTTGATTTCTTGATCTTGGACTCTCATAGTAAGTTCTCCTTTTTGCACGTCTAAGAGTGTCCTTCACGTGGCCAAGAAAGGTCTCCCTAAGATAATCGAGATGCTCTTATCCTCCTCGAAATCCAGAATGATAAAGTCCGCTGGAAATATAAACTTATCCACTTTAACCAAAATGTCCTCTACTATGCCTCTCAGATATGTGACTGACCTATCCGCCAACTGCAATGAAATATTCGTAGGCTTTGGCACGGGCAAAGCCAATTCTGTGTATACTGACAATGGCATAAGATTCACACTCGCCCCCAAATCACATAAACATTTGTTAAACGACATTTTTCCGATCGTGCATGGGATAGTAAAGCTCCCCGGGTCCTTAAGTTTTGGTGGTAACTTCTTTTGTAACACAGCACTACACTCCTCTGTTAGTGCCATTTCAAAATCTTCCCATTTCTTTTTCTTCGACAGAATTCCTTTCATGAACTTCACATAACTCGGCATTTGCCTTACGGCTTCTGCGAATCGGATGTTAATCTGGAGTTTCTTGAACATTTCTAAAAACTTTGTGAACTGCTTATCTGATTTCTGTTTTTGAACCCTCTACTGAAACGGTGGTGGAAGATAAACAATTGGCTTATTATTTAATTTTATGTCGCCGCTTTGCTTATCCTCACCCTTGTTACCTTCAACCACGTTACTTTCATCAACTTTTTCCTCCGGTGTCGCTGAATTTTCTTCATTATTACCCCCGAGATGTTTTTCACTTCTCAACATAACTGCTTGACATTGCTCATGACTACCCTTCGAATTTCTCTCAGTGTCGCTTGGTAACGTTCCTTGTGGTTTATTATTCAATGCTAACGCCATATGTCCTATCTGATTTTCTAAATTCTTGATAGCCATCTCTTGTGATTTCATTGCCATCTCTTGTGATTTCATTGCTGCCTCATTGCTAGTTATGTACTTCGACACCATTTCCTCGAAATATAATTTCTTTTCCTGATGTTGAACCGGTTGTTGGTTACTCTAAAAACCTGGGGGATATGACGGTCGTGGAGCTTGATTTTGCTGATTATTGCTCCACGAGAAATTTGGATGGTTCCTATTCCCCTGGTTGTAGGTGTTTTGGTATGTATTCTGCGGAATTCTATTATAGCTACCTATGAACTAGACAGATGCTTGATTAATTGCGCACTGATCTGTAGGATGATCACCCGCACACAATTCGCATACTACCGCAACCTGCTGTACTTGAGCCCCTGTCATAGCATCCAACTTCTTG
Organism: Panax notoginseng; assembly: GCA_016801055.1. Taxonomy (NCBI): domain Eukaryota; kingdom Viridiplantae; phylum Streptophyta; class Magnoliopsida; order Apiales; family Araliaceae; genus Panax; species Panax notoginseng. The sequence continues at coordinate 37,911,578 of CM029019.1, forward strand.
GACAGCGCAAAAATCTGTGCTTGTATAGCTGTCACCCCATAAACTTCCAAAATCCCAGCCACCTTTTCCTGTATCATTCTTACCGTGGGCCACTGGTAGTTATTGGCCGCCATGGATTCAATCAAATTGTAGGCTTCCTCGTAACTCTAAGCCATGAATGCTCCGCCCGACGCTGTGTTAATACTCGTTCTAACATTCCCCTGTAATCCGTTATAAAAGGTGTTCATTTGTAGTCACTTGGGCAATCCATGATGTGGGCACTTTCTAAGTAACTCCTTGTACCTCTCCTATGCCTCATATAGCGACTCCCCATTTTGCTGCTCAAACATTGTTATGTCATTCCTCATTTTGGCAGTTTTCGCCGGTGGGAAAAATTTGGCAAGGAATTTCTGAGCTAAGTCTTCCCACGTAGTTATCGATCCCGACGGTAAATATTGTAACCAACTCTTCGCCTTGTCCCGTAGAGTGAATGGGAACAAGCAAAGTCTCACTGCCTCATCCGACACCCCATTGTACTTGAAAGTGTCGCACATTTCCAGAAAACTGATTAAATGCTCGTTCAGATCGTCATTTGCCATTCCCCCAAACTGAACTGAATTCTGCATCATCTGAATGGTCTCAGGCTTGATTTCAAAAGTATTCGCAGCTATTACAGGCCTAGTGATGCTCGACTGCAGATCAGTCACCTTAGGTGTTGCAAAATCCCTCAACGCCTACTGGTCTTCGGCAGCCATTGCTTCTTCCTTATCCGAATTTTTGAATTCGTTCCTTGTTTCCTTGATCCACTTACTCAACCTCTGAAATCTTCTTTCAACGTCGTCCTCAAAAGGAAGCAAGTCTGGATTTTTGGATCGTGTTTGCATAAACCAATGTCAAAAACCTGAAATAGGAAGAACAAAAACAAAAACAAAAATGTTTAAGTAAAACTGAACTAATTAAACTGATATTGTAAAAATATTAAAATCTAGGCTAAATTGTCCCCGACAACGGCGCCAAAAACTTGTTGGGTAAAATCTATATACACAAAACACGCAAGTATACGTGATCAACAAGTACTATAGTAATGAGTAGAGTATCGTTCCCACGAGGATAAATTAGCAAGAAATTTAACTTCACAACTACCAATTTTCTATTAATCCTAATTCTATTAAACTATTCAATTCAATGGTTTAAAATTATATAAACTAAATTAATAAATAAATAAACTAAAACAAAGCAATCACAAATATCAAAATCCGAAATTTCAAACAATTGATGGAGAATTAGACTTATGATTTCACCCTAAGCTTTACTCTGATTTTTAACACTTTATTCCAATTCAACTCAATATCCCCATTTTATTAATCAAGAACACAAATATAGTACTAGCCACCTCTCGATGCACTAATACCGTATTAACTTAAATCCACAATTTAGATAGAAACAAGTTAAACACCTAAATCAACCAACTCACTATATCTCTATGTGAACTGAAATTAACGAAGGTTTAAGCTTAAGTTCTTTATCCAATTACATGCGATGTCAAGCATATCTCTACCTAACAATAATCAAGAATCTGCTATTCACAAAATTCACGACACATGCTATATTAACTAAGTCTAGATCTGCATATCCTCTCTCGAATCCATACAAATTCACAAAGAATTGTTGATCAGGCAATTCATAAATTCAAGCTCAAATCAATATAGATAAACTGGAAATACTTTATTGAACTAGAAATCAAAGTTATAAAATCATCGTTCCACCCAAGGATCCATCATAAGCATAATAAGCGAATTAGTTCATAACGAATGAAATAAAAACTGAATAATTCAAATGAAACATCCTTGCAATTACAAATAAAAGACTAAAGAGAAGAATAGTGATGAACACCCTCCACGTAGCCTAGAATTACAATCGTCAAGGAAATCTCTTCAAAATACTCCTCCAAAGCTTTTCGTGAAAATTTGGAAAATAATCTTCGTAATGTGCCCTGCGTCCTCCTCGAATTGTTGTTTTTAATGCAATATATATCTCCCTACTTGTTCTGGTCGAAGTCCCCCCTTCTTAGAGTCCATGTGCCTAACAAAAGTCTAAAATCCATGTCCCAACAGTCTTCAAAAAGCAGCAGGAGAGTACAGGATTCGGCACCCCCGCCCCGACGGGGGGTACAAGGTAAATAACGCACGCCCCGACGGGCTAGTCCACTGTTAATGAAATTTCGCTTTTTCATTACTTTTTCCAATCTTTCTCCAAAAGATCTCCTTTCTTCACCACTTGCCTCCATGACCACCCTACACATAAAAGAACATAAAACGAGTGAAAACGAACATTAAACAAGAAAATAACTACGAATTTAAGCTTGAAATGAACATCGATTCATGGATATGAAATCCACTTATCAATAACACGAAGTCACATGTCGTTAGACATCTTGTATGATAGTGAAAAAACACCCTTTCAACGCTGAGTTTGCCTCACCCTATTTGATTCACCAAATATAACTACTAAATGATGCATAAATTACAACACACTTTTTTATACTGCTTAGGAAGAACATCCACAGCTAGAGACCACCGTTTTATTTTCCTGTTTCCCCGCTCGACCCAGCTACACTCTTATTTCATGAAAGGAATTGTGAAGCAAAAGGGTGAGCACAAATAGCCCAGTAAAGACTAAAGATAATTAAATTATCAATATCCTTCATCAGTAATAAATCAGAGATTTAGAACATATGGTAGAAGATAAAAGTTTCCAACCATAATAGCAGCGAAATCAACAATCCATTAGAAGAGTCAAGTAGAACATAATGTCTACTATCTCCTCTAGATTAAAAGTTCATCGTTAATATTTCATTCCTGTAATAATCATCAACAGTTCTTGGTGACACCCAAGACAAAGAGAACTTTCATCACCTGTCTTCACCTGAACCACCACAGATTATAATTAAATCACAATTCATATTTATAATCAAGTAAATCAACAGTCCAACTTTACACTACATGCCAAATGTAAAATCCCAAATTTTACGAATAAAGATTTAATTTTCTCGAAATATTTTTTTTAAAAATTATGGAATGAATTTGATATAATGTTATAGTTGTGAATAATATTTATAAATTTTGAAAAGTATGCAAGTTGTTGTATAATATTCGATTGGTTGGGAAATATTCTTTTTGTCAGGAAATATCTGTACAACGGTATAATCATTGGTGGACCCCACAACAGAATTATTGTCGAATTGAGAAAGCGACAAAAATATTTTTATGAAAATAACGGCGAAAGTTTTACCGTTAAAACTGTTGAACTACTCGGTAGTTAAAGTACAGTAATGCGCATGGTTGTATAGTAGCACACGGTATTGGTTATTGATGCTTACGTGAGAATTCACTCAATTTTGTTCAATTATTGTTGCAGTAATTGTTGTATTGTATCTCACGTTATTTGATTCAATTATGTCGATATTTTGTATATTATTAAATCAATAATTGAGATGACAGATTTATTAATATTATTATTTGCAATATTAACGATGCCTAGAAGTTCTGTCAAGGAGAGGTTTGGACACCTAATTGCGCGCCAATAGGGAAAAATCCTTATTGGTAAAATCCCTCTTTCCTGGGAACGACCTGATCGATTAATATTGTGAATTATAATAATGATGATAAATGTTGTTAAATATATTGAGGTGTCTTTTTATGAAGTCACGGAAGTTTATATATATATATATAAATTTTGTTTTATTAGTATTATTAATGTAATAAAACAGAAAAGTTTTTTATATAAAACAGAATACTTTTATAAAGTTATTTATTTTATTAGACTATAAATAGAATATATTATATTCTATTATGCATAGTGTTTTGCATAGTAAAATCTTTTTATATAAAACAGAATACATTTATAAAGTTATTTGTTTTATTAGACTATAAATAGAATATATTATATTTTATTATGCATTATGTTGCATAGTGCCTGCATAGTATTTGCATAGTAATTTTTTATATATAAAACAGAATACTTTTATAAAGTTATTCGTTTTATTAGATTATAAATAGAATATATTATATTTTATTTAAAAGATTTTATTTTATTAGAATATTTTATTAATACTGCATAGTAAATCAATATGGACCGTCCATTTAAAAGTAAATCAATCTGGACCGTTCATGAATTAGTTACTATTCAGTACATTCTCTTATAAATAGAAGCTCATTCCTTCATTATTTCTTACGAATTCACTGAAACTCTAGAGAGAGAAACTATAGAGAGAAAGAAGAAAAGTATTCTACTACTTCACTACTCCTATATCCATTTTCTTCTAAGATAAGGAGTATTATTTCTTTCGTATTTATGAAGAGAACTTCTGTTATTCCATTCTTAATTATTATGTTGGAATAACCTGTACATGCGAAGTACCGCATACATGGTGAAATTCTTCTGTTATTTCATTCCTTATTATTCTGTTGGAATAACATGTATATGCGAAGTACCGCATATATTGTGAAATTCTTCTGTTATTCCATTCTTTATTATTCTATTGGAATATCCTGTCTGTGCGTATTACGCATGACCTAGTTCTATTATTTATTATTCTGTTGGAATAACATGTCTGTGTGGTCTATCGCATGCATGGTGAATGCTGTTGTTATTCCATTCTTTATTATTCTGTTGGAATATCATGTCTGTGCGTTTATGCATGACCTGGTTCTGTTATTTATTATTCTGTTGGAATAACCTGTCTGTGCGGTCTATTGCATGCCTGGTGATTTCTTTTGTTATTCCATTCTTTATTGTACTCAGTTGGTTAAAGTTTTGGCTTTTATACTCCATGAAATTAGTGGAATATCCTTGATATTTGCACTTCATCCAGTATCTTTTCATGAAAATATTCTTCCGAGCATTCTTGAGTTTTACCCCACAAAGCAGTATCATGTTGATAATTTGGACGTTATTGGTTCCTGGATAAATTAATTCTTGAACTTGTTATATTGAATTCTTATATTATTGTCATCATCCTCATGTTTATATTATGTTGAAAGTCATCTGTGGCCTGTAGTGCATAGATGGACTTGGTATGATTATGACCGGGGATTATTCGGTATAATCATGACCGTAATGTTACAAATGATGTGGTAAAAGTCCTCATTGGCCCGTAGTGTATTGATGGACAGTTGTTGGCATGATCATGACCATTGATGAATACACGAATATTCTTGGCCCGTAGTGCATGAATAATTTGTGGTTGTGATACTAATGAATATCCTTGGCCGTAGTGCAGGGATGATGTGGATTATTTATTAAGCTGAGTCCCAACGATAAAAGTGATGGAAAACCTTTTAAATCATAAAAGATAGTACATTTTATTCTCTACTTGACTCTTTTAATGGATTGCTTGTTCCGCTGCAGTTAAACTTGATGTTTGTCATATTGTATCAGTTTAACACTGTTGAAGGCTAACGATAATTTATTCTGCATTATCTTAGTCATAATATTTCTTATTGGGCTAGTTGAGCTCACCCTTTTACTTTCAGTGTTCTCTTCAGGAAATGAGAACGTAGCAGGGACTAGTCTGGAAACGGAGTGACGGTCCAGATGATAGCATTAGTAGTCCTCATTATTCTATAAAATAGTGTGATAATAAATATATTGAGGACTTATTTTGAGTTTGAATACTGTCTAGAAGATAATATTTGTATTAAAACTCACAGCTTATGTTGTATATTTAAGATTGTATTTGTATTCTGTACCATGTTTTTTATAAAATTCTAAATTTTACGAATAAGATTTAATTTTCTCGAAATAAAGTTTTTTAATATTATGGTATGGATTTGATATAATGTTATAGTTGTGGGTAGTATTTATAAATTTTTCAAAGTATGCAAGTGGTCATATTATATTTAATTGGTCGGAGAATATTCATTTTATCAGGGAATATTCGTACAACGGAACAATCATTGGTGGACCCCATAATAGAATTATTGTCAAAATAAGAAAACGACAAAAATATTTTTATGAGAATAACGGCGAAAGTTTTACCGTTAAAACTGTTGAACTACTCGGTAGTAAAAGTACAGTAATACGCGTGGTTGCATAGTAGCACACGTTATTGAATATTGATGTTTACGTGATAAGTCACTCAGTTTGGTTTCATTAGTATTAATAATGTAATAAAACAGAAAAACTTTTTATATAAAACATAATACTTTTATAAAGTTATTCTATAAATAGAATATATTATATTTTATTATGCATAATATTGCATAGTGTCTGCATAGTATTTTGCATAGTAAAATTTTTTTATATAAAACACAATACTTTTATAAAGTTATTCGTTTTATTAGATTATAAATAGAATATATTATATTTTATTTAAAAGATTTTGCTTTAAATATGGACCGTCCGATTAAAAGTAATTTAATCTGGACCGTTCATGAATTAGTTACTATATAGTCCATTCTTCTATAAATAGAAGCTCATTCCTTCATTATTTTTTTACAAATTCACTGAAACTCTAGAGAGAGAAACTATAGAGAGAAAGAAGAAAAGTGTTCTGCTACTTCACTACTCTTATATTCAGTACTCTTCTTTATATGGTAAGGGATATTATTTATTGTACCCGTAAGGGGTATTATTTCTTTCGTATTCATGAAGAGAACTTCTGGTATTCCATTATTATTATTCTGTTGGAATAACCTGTATACGTGGACTACCGTATACATGGTGAAATTCTTCTGTTATTCCATTATTTATTATTATGTTGGAATAACCTGTTTATGCGAAGTACTGCATACATGGTGAAATTTTTCTATTATTCCGTTCTTTATTATTCTGTCGAAATATCCTGTCGGTGCGTATTACGCCGACCTGGTTCCGTTCTTTATTATTCTGTCAGAATATCCTGTCTGTGCGTTTACGCATGACCTGGTTCCATTCTTTATTATTCTGTTAGGAATAACCTGTCTGTGCAGTCTATCGCACGCATGGTGAATCCTTCTGTTATTCCATTCTTTATTATTCTGTTGGAATAACATGTCTATGTGGATTACCACATGCATGGTGAATGATCCTTTGTATCCATTCCTTATTAAATTGTGGACATGATCTGTCTAAGTGGACTACCGCATGGTGGCGAAAATCCATTTGCAGTTTCATATATTCTATTATACTCAGCTGGTTAAAGTTTTGGCTTCTATACTCCATGAAATTAGTGGAATATCCTTGATATTTGCGCTTCATCCAGTATTTTTTCATGGAAATATTCTTCTGAGCATTCTTGAATTTTACTCTACAAAGAAGTATAATGTTGACAATTTGGACGTTATTGGTTCCTGGATAAATTAATTCTTGAACTTGTTTTATTGAATTATTATGTCATTGTCATCATCCTCATGTTTATATTATGTTGAAAGTCATCTGTGGCCTGTAGTGCATAGATGGACTTGGTATGATTATGACCAGGGATTATTCGGTATAATCATGACCGTAATGTTACAAATGATGTGAAAAAAATCCTCATTGGCCCGTAATGCATTGATAGACAGTTTTTGGTATGATTATGGCTATGGATTCTCTTCGGCCTTCGGCCAAGGGTGCAAAGATGAATTGTTTTATGGCATGATCAGGACCGTTGATGAAAACACGATTATCTTTGGCCCGTAGTGCATGGATAATTCGTGGTCATGATACTAAAGAATATCCTTGGCCTGTAGTGCAGGGATGATTTAATTGTGTGGATTATTTATTGAGCTGAGTCTCAGCGATAAAAGTGATGAAAAACCTTTTAAATCATATAAGATAGTAGATTTTATTCTCTACTTGACTCTTCTAATGGATTGTTTGTTCCTCTACAGTTAAACTTGATGTTTGTTATATTGTATCAGTTTAACACTGTTGAAGGCTAACGATAATTTATTCTGCATTATCTTAGTCATAATATTTCGTACTGGGCTAGTTAAGCTCACCCTTTCTTTCATTGTTCTCTTCAGGAAATGAGAACGTAGCTAGCGCTAGTCGGGAAACAGAGTGATGGTCCTAGATGGTGTATTAGTAGTCCTCACTATTCTGTGAAATAGTGTAATAATAAATGTAATGAGTACTCCATTGAGTGTGGATATTGTTTAGATGACAATATTTGTATTAAAACTCACAGCATATGTTTTGTCGTATTTTACACGATTGTTGTATAAATGGTTTGTATTTATATTCTGTACCATGTATCTGACGACTTAGAATAGGTGATGTATACCTATTTTCGGGCCGTCACAATTGGTATCAGAGCTTAGGGATATGATCCCTGGCTGAGATGTGAGATAAGAACTAGGAGAGGAGAGACGGGGAATTCCTTCACTAGTATGACCTACCTAAGTTTACTTGTTATTTAATTGGTCGGTCAGAGTATAGAGATAATATGTGATATGTTAATTAACCTTTGTTTTGTGGCAGTATTTGAAAATGGCATCTGAAAATGTTGAGATAAGCAATGGAGCACAGGAGACCGTTGAGTCTCCACAGATCAATAATCATGACAATGTGCAACAGGATGACGATAATCCTCCTGTAAACAACAACACTGATTAATTGACGAACGACGGTACGTTTAGGAGTTTTTTTGAATTCATGCAACATCAGGCGAAGGCGGTTCCTGTTCATAATGTAGGTAAAAATAATGGCAACCCACGGTTGGTCACCGCTAAGCAGTTCAAGGAGCTGGGACCACCATAGTTTTTGGAAAAGCCAGAACCACTTAAGGCAGAGACATGATTAAAGCAGATCACCAAGATATTTGATGTCTTGGGATGCTCAGAGGAGAAAAAGGTTCCCTTTGCCACCTTTATGTTGCGTGAAGAGGCAGATTACTGGTGGAAATCTGTAAAACGTACCCAGCCTGACGCACTCAAGATGTCTTGGGAGAAGTTCCAAGAGCTGTTCAATGACAAGTACTTTCCCGAAAGTATTCATCACATGAAGGAGGTAGAGTTCATCAAGTTGGAGCAGAATAATATGACCGTGTCGCAGTACGAAGCTAAGTTTGCCGAGTTGTCTCGATTTACGTCCCACTTGGTTCATAATGAGGAGAGAATGACGCGGATGTTTTTAAGAGGTTGGAAACCGGAGATACGTCAATATCTTATTTCTCATAAACTGTGTTTGTATTCAGATGTTGTAAATGGGGCTCAGTTATTGGAGCGCGATAACGAGTCAACTCAACCAAGAGAAAGCAACTGACAAAATGATAGTACCAGTGAGAGCAGTCATCGAAGCGGTGACAACAAGCGTGGAGGGAATCAACATGCCAAAAATGATAACCACTTCAGTGGTAATCATGGCCAAAACAATAAGAATGGACATTTCAAGAAGAGGAGATTAAACAATGATGGAAAGACGTCATCACCAACACCCATTGTTAAGGAAAGAGAACGACCACCTATCATATGATTCAAATGCAGAGGGGAGGGACATATCAGTCCAAACTACGCGATGTCATCCAAAGCGTGTTATAATTGTGGAAAAGAAGGTCATCTAGCTCGATTTTTCCGTGCACCGAAGACAAGTCCAGTTGGAACGGTGACACAAAATACCGTCCCAGACAAGTCAAAACCAGTAGTTCAAGGGACAGCTTTTGTTGTGACCTCTCAGAAAGCAAGGAACCCGAACGAGGTCATCACGGGTAAGCTTATCATAAACTCTAGCAAAGTCTATACCTTATTTGATACCGGTTCTACCCATTATTTTATTTCTCCTACTTGCTCTCAACGATTAAATTTGACTCTAGAGAAATTAGACTTTGACTTATCTGTGGAAACTTCGTTGGGAGAAACCTTCGTTACCTCCACTATTTATAAATCTTGTTTGATTCAAATCAACACTTTCACGTTACCTGTCGATCGTATCTCTTTGAAAATACTTGCCTTTGATGTAATTTTAGGAATCGATTGGTTAACTACTCATCATGTTTTTTTGTAAGGTTGTTAGCTTTCATACTCCTAACCAACATGTTATGCGAATTCAAAGTAACCAAATCACTAAAGTCAATCATTGTCATATCAAGCCATAAGTAAAGAGCCCTGAGCCTTTATCTGGTGACTTCCTTGTGTGGAATGCACCGAAGCCAGACTTTCTGTAGGCGACATCGTGAATGACGATGGCAAGTTGATAGGTATCAATGTGACGTGCTATCCAAGTCTTGGATGAGGGTCACAGTTTTGAACGATATTTCTATTGTTAATAAATTTCCTGACGTTTTCTTGAAGACTTCTTAGCCTACCTCAGAGCGTGAAATCGAATTTTATATTAACCCCAGTACAAAACCTATTTCTTAAACCCTCAAATATTTCTTCAGCTAAAACGAACGTATTATGCGCCAAAGACGTTGGCTCGAGCTGTTGAAGATTACGATCGTACCATTCAATATCATCGTGGAAGTGCGAACGTGGTAGCTGACGCGTTGAGTAGAAGATCGTATAAGAGTGAGATGTTGTTAACACAAAGACCCATTTCGTATAACTTACAAATGATGAAGATAGAGTTAAAGACTCTAGGGACCCACGTGAAGATAACGTATATACGATTAGAATCGACTTTAATCGATAAAGTTAAAGCCGCTCAAGCTACATACTTAGAGCTGATGAATGTGAAGAAGAAGTTTCAAGAGGGCGTTATTCTAGAAGCAAGAATCGATGAAGAGAGGAAATCTCAACCCTAGATTTAATTGACCCATTTGAAATACTCGATCGCGTAGGAACTGTGGCTTATAGACTCGTTTTACCGCTAAGTATGTCGTGTGTTCATAACGTTTTTAACGTATCAACGTTACGTAAATATGTGGACGACCCTAACCACATTATTAATTTAGAACAGGACGAGATAGTGGATGATTTAACGTATGAGGAGATACATGTTAAAATCTTGGATAAGAAGGATTATATTCGACACTCAAATGTTATACCTCAAGAGTTAGAATCTGAAATGAAGTCAAGGTATCCTCACCTGTTCGGCATACTAGGTACGTACGTAAATTTTAAGGACAAAATTTCATAAGGAGGGGAGATTGTAAAATCCTAAATTTTACGAATAAGATTAATTTTCTCTAAATAAAATTTTTTAATATTATGGTGTGGATTTGATATAATGTTATAATTGTGGGTAGTATTTATAAATTTTGTAAAGTATCCAAGTGGTCATATTATATTCGATTGGTCGGGGAATATTCATTTTATCAGAGAATATTCGTACAACGGTACAATCATTGGTGGACCCCACAACAGAATTATTGTCGAAATAAGAAAACGACAAAAATATTTTTATGAAAATAACGGCGGAAGTTTTACCGTTAAAACTGTTGAACTACTCGGTAGTAAAAATACAATAATACGCGTGGTTGCATAGTAGCACACGGTATTGATTATTGATGTTTACGTGATAAGTCACTCAGTTTGGTTTCATTAGTATTATTAATGTAATAAAACAGAAAAACTTTTTATATAAAACAGAATATTTTTATAAAGTTATTCTATAAATAGAATATATTATATTTTATTATGCATAGTGTTGCATAGTGTCTGTATAGTGTTTTGCATAGTAAAATCTTTTTATATAAAACAGAATACTTTTATAAAGTTATTCGTTTTATTAGATTATAAATAGAATATATTATATTTTATTTAAAAGATTTTGCTTTAAATATGGACCGTTCGGATAAAAGTAAATCATTCTGGACCGTTCATGAATTAGTTACTATGCAGTCAATTCTTCTATAAATAGAAGCTCATTCCTTCATTATTTCTTACGAATTCACTGAAACTCTAGAGAGAGAAACTATAGAGAGAAAGAAGAAAAGTATTCTGCTACTTCACTACTCCAATATCCAGTACTCTTCTTTATAAGGAAAGAGATATTATTTGTTGTACCCGTAAGGGGTATTATTTCTTTCGTATTCATGAAGAGAACTTTTGTTATTCCATTCTTATTATTCTGTTGGAATAACCTGTATACGTGGACTACCGTATACATGGTGAAATTATTCTGTTATTCCATTATTTATTATTATGTTGGAATAACCTGTTTATGCGAAGTACCGCATACATGGTGAAATTCTTCTATTATTCCGTTCTTTATTATTCTGTCGGAATATCCTGTCGGTGCGTATTACGTCTGACCTGGTTCCGTTCTTTATTATTTTGTCAGAATATTCTGCCTGTGCGTTTACGCATGACTTGGTTCCATTCTTTATTATTCTGTTAGGAATACATGTCTGTGCAGTCTATCGCACGCATGGTGAATCCTTCTGTTATTCCATTCTTTATTATTCTGTTGGAATAACCTGTCTATGTGGATTACCACATGCATGGTGAATGATCCTTTGTATCCATTCCTTATTAAATTATGGACATAATCTGTCTAAGTGGACTACCGCATGGCGACAATAATCCATTTATAGTTTTATATATTCTATTATACTCAGTTGGTTAAAGTTTTAGCTTCTATAATCTATGAAATTAGTGGAATATCCTTGATATTTGCGCTTCATTCAGTATCTTTTCATGAAAATATTCTTCTGAGCATTCTTGAATTTTACTTTACAAAGAAGTATCATGTTGACAATTTGGACGTTATTGGTTCCTGGATAAATTAATTCTTGAACTTGTTTTATTGAATTATTATGTCATTGTCATCATCCTCATGTTTATATTATATTGAAAGTCATCTGTGGCCTGTAGTGCATAGATGGACTTGGTATGATTATGACCAGGGATTATTTGGTATAATCATGATCGTAATGTTACAAATGATGTGGAAAAAGTCCTCATTGGCCCGTAATGCATTGATAGACAGTTTTTGGTATGATTATGGCTATGGATTCTCTTCGGCCAAGGGAGCAAAGATGAATTATTTTATGGCATGATCAGGACCGTTGATGAAAACACGATTATCTTTGGCCCGTAGTGCATGGATAATTCGTGGTCATTATACTAAAGAATATCCTTGGCCTGTAGTGCGGGGATGATTTAATGATGTGGATTATTTATTGAGCTGAGTCTCAGCGATAAAAGTGATGAAAAATATTTTAAATCATATAAGATAGTAAATTTTATTCTCTACTTGACTCTTCTAATGGATTGTTTGTTCCGCTGCAGTTAAACTTAATGTTTGTTATATTGTATCAGTTTAACACTGTTGAAGGCTAACGATAATTTATTCTGCATTATCTTAGTCATAATATTTCTTGTTGGGCTAGTTGAGCTCACCCTTTCTTTCATTGTTCTTTTCAGGAAATGAGAACGTAGCTGAAGCTAGTCGGGAAACAGAGTGATGGTCCTAGATGGTGCATTAGTAGTCCTCACAATTTTGTGAAATAGTGTAATAATAAATGTAATGAGTACTCCATTGAGTGTGGATATTGTCTAGATGACAATATTTGTATTAAAACTCACAGCATATATTTTGTCGTATTTTACACGATTGTTGTATAATTGGTTTGTATTTGTATTCTGTACCATGTATCTGACGACTCAGAATAGGTGATGTATACCTATTTTGGGGGCGTCACATTTTTGGCGACTCAGAATAGGTGATTGTGATGCACCCAAAATTTGGTAACATCACCCATCTTGAGTCGCCAGATACATGGTACAGAATTCAAATACAACTTAATAATACAACTGTCGTGTACAATACGACAAAACATAAACTGTGAGTTTGAATACAAATATTATCTTCTAGAGAGTATCCATACTCAAAAGGAGTCCTCATTACAATTATTATCACACTATTATATAGAATAGTGAGGACTACTAATGCTATCATCTGGTCCATCACTCCGTTTCCCGACTCGTCCCAACTATATTCTCATTTCCTGAAGAGAACAGTGAAAGAAAGGGTGAGCTCAACTAGCCCAGTAAGAAATATTGTGACTAAGATAATGCAGAATAAATTATCATTAGTCTTCAACAATGTTAAACTGATAAAATACAATAGACATCAAGTTTAACTACAGCGGAACCAGCAATCCATTAAAAGAGTCAAGTAGAGATTAAAATCTACTATCTTTTATGATTTAAAAGGTTTTTCATGACTTTTATCGCTGGGACTCAGCTTAATAAATAATCCACATCATCGAATCACCCCTGCACTACGGCCAAGGATATTCTTTAGTATCACGACCACGAATTATCCATGCACTACGGCTAAAGATAATCATGTTTTCATCAACGGTCCTGATCATGCCATAAAATAATTCATCTTTGCACTACGGTCAAAGAGAATCCATAGCCATAATCATACCAAAAATTGTCCATTAATGCACTACGACCAATGATGACTTTTTCCACATCATTTGTAACATTACGACCATGATTATACCGAATAATCTCTGGTCATAATCATACCAAGTCCATCTATGCACTACAGGCCATAGATGACTTTCAACAAAATATAAACATGAGGATGATGACAATGATATAAGAATTCAACAAAACAAGTTCAAGAATTAATTTATCTAGGAACTGATAACGTCCAAATTGTCAATATGATATTGCTTTGTAGAGTAAAATTCAAGAATGCTCAGAAGAATATTTCCATGAAAAAATATTGGATGAAGCGCAAATATCAAGGATATTCCACTAATTTCATGAAGTATAGAAGTCAAAGTTTTAACCAACCGAGTATAATAAAGAATGGAATAACAAAAGAAATCATCATGCATGCGATAGACCGCACAGACAGGTTATTCCAACAGAAAAATAAATAGTGGAACTAGGTCATGCGTAAATGCACCGACAAGATATTCTGACAGAATAATAAATAATGGAACCAGGTCCGGCGTAAACGCACATAGAGGATATTCCGACAGAATAATAAATAATAGAACCAGGTCCGGCGTAAAGCACAGACAGGATATTCCGACAGAATAATAAATAATGGAACCAGGTCCGGCGTAAAGTACTGACAGGATGTTCCAACAGAATAATAAAAATGTAATAACAGAAGAATTTCACCAAGTATAGGGTAGTCCGCGTATATTAGTTATTCCAGTAGAATAATAAAGAATAGAATAACAGAAGTTCTCTTTATGAATACAAAAGAAATAATACCCCTTACAGGTACAACAAATAATATCCCTTACCGTAAAAGAAACTTGGCATCGGAGTAGTGAAGTAGCAGAATATTTTTCTTCTCTCTATATAATTTCTCTCTCTAGAGTTTCAGTGAATTCGTAAAAATTAATGAAGGAATGAGCTTCTATTTATAGAAAAATGGACTGCATAGTAACTAACTCATGAACGGTCTAGATTGATTTATTTTAATCTGACGGTCCATATTTTAAGCAAAATCTTTTAAATAAAATATAATATATTTTATTTATAATCTAATAAAACGAATAACTTTATAAAAGATTTTACTATGCAAATACTATGCAGGCACTATGCAAATACTATGCATAATAAAATATAATATATTCTAATTATTGTCTAATAAAACAGATAACTTTATAAAAGTATTCTGTTTTATATAAAAAGATTTTACTATTAGCCTAATAAAACGAATAACTTTATAAAAGTATTCTGTTTTATATAAAAAAAATTTCTGTTTTATTACATTAATAATACCAATAAAATAAAACTGAGTGACTTATCACGTAAGCCTCAATAATTAATACCGTGTGCTACTATGCAACCATGCGTATTACTGTACTTTTACTACCGAGTAGTTCAACAGTATTAACGGTAAAACTTTCGCCGTTATTTTTATAAAGTATTTTTGTCGTTTTCTCAATCCGACAATAATTTTATTGTGGGGTCCACCAATAATTGTGTCGTCGTACAAATATTCCCTGTTAAAACGAATATTCCCCGACCAATCGAATATAATACAACAACTTGCATACTTTTTAAAATTTATAAATACTACCCACAACTATAACATTATCTCAAATTCACACCATAATATTTAAAAAAATATTTCGAAAAAATTAAATCTTTATTCATAAAATCTGGAGTTTCACTATCTCCTCTCCTTATAAAATTTTGCCCTCAAAATTTACGTACGTACCTGATATGCCAAACAGATGAGGATACCTTGACTTCACTTCAAATTCTAACTCTTGAGGTATAACCTTTGAGCGTCGAATACGATCCTTTTTATCCAAGATGTTAACACGTATCTTCTCATACGTTAAATCTTCTGCAATCTCGTCTAGTTTTAATTCAATAATGTGGTTCAGGTCTTCCACATATTTACGTAACATCGATACGTGAAAAACGTTATGAACACGCGACATACTTGGCGGTAAAACGACTCTATAGGCCACAATTCCTACTCGATCAAGGATTCAAATTATTGCTTCTAGAATAACGCCATATTGAACCTTCTTCTTCACATTCATCAGCTCTGAGTATGTAGCTTAAGCGGCTTTAACTTTATCAATTAAAGTCGATTCTACTCATATATTCGTTATCTTCACGTGGGTTCGTATATTCACACTTGTAACCGCATACGATCTTCTACTCAACGCGTCAGCTACCACGTTCGTAGTTCCATGATGATATTGAATGGTACGATCGTAATCTTTAACAGCTCGAGCCAACGTCTTTGGCGCATGTTACGTTCGTTTTAACTAAATAAATATTTGAGGTTTTAAGAAATGGGTTTTGTACTGGGGTCAATACAAAATTTAATTTCACGCTCTAGGGTAGGCCAAGAAGTCTTCAAGAATACGTCAGAAAATTTATTAACAATAAAAATATCATTCAAAACTGTGATTCTCATTCAAGACTTGAATAACACGTCACATTGATACCTATTAACTTGCCATCGTCATTCACACCGTCTCCTACGGAAAGTCTGGCTTCAGTGCATCCTACACAAGGAAGTCAACAACGAAAGAATCGGGGCTCTTTACTTATGGCTTGATATGACAATGATTGACTTTAGTGGTTTGGCTACTTTGAATTCACATAACAGGTTGGTTAGGAGTATGAAAGCTAACAACCTTACAAAAAAACATGATGAGTAGTTAACCAATCGATTCCTAAAATCACATCAAAGGCAAGTATTTTCAAAGAGATACGATCGAAAGGTAACGTGAAAGTGTTGATTTGAATCAAACAAGATTTATAAATAGTGGAGGTAACGAAGGTTCCTCCTAACAGAGTTTCAACAGATAAGTCAAAGTCTAATTTCTTAAGAGTCAAGTTTAAACGTTGAACACAACTAGGTGAAATACAAGAGTGGGTGGAACCGGTATCGAATAAAGTACAAACTTCGCAAGGGTTTATGATTAGCTTACCCGCGATAACTTCATTTGGGTTCCTCACTTGTCGGGAAGTCCTGACAATCGCTCTCCCTTGAACTACCCGATTTTGACTCGTCTGGGGCAGTATTTGGTGTCATCACTACCGCTGAAATTAACTTTTCTATAGGACATATTCCACCCCCAATTGATTCATCGTACTCCTGATTCATGATCTGAATCATCAATCTTCGATCCATATCGAATTGAGATTGACCACTCTGTACAGGGTAACTCAAAACTCGATGTTGGGTTCTTCCAATTGCTGTCCAAAAAGAGAAATGTATATTATCTATTTTAGCCTTTTTGGATCGGACGTCTCTTTCTACAATATCAACATGTCGTGTGGCTTTTACCCACGCATCCTTCATTCTCACTCGTTCAGTTGTTTCTTCTTTCAGCTGATCCTTGATATTTGAATTCTCAGATTCCAACCTTAATATCTTACACTCTGCCAAAGCGTGATTTTGTTCGAGCATCACATATTGGGTAACACAATTTTGAATTGTTGCATCCTTTTGTTCCACGACCGCTTGCCGTTCTTCAACCTGTTCTTCTAACTCATGAACACGATTTTGTAATTCTAAGTTTTGATCATAAACTTCTTCTAACCAATTCTCCTCAGGTTCCTCTTCTTCCTCTTCTTCCTCACTCTCAGCTGCTACCTCTGTAACTAGCTCGGGTGTAACTATTAGTTCTTCACTTACCACGTAGATATCTCTAATTTCTTCTTCACCTGATATTACATTATCCTGGTTGGTGATTAAAGGTGTCTCCACGGTCTCATTCACTCCATTGTTGACATTTTCAGTTGCCATTTTCAAATACTGCCTCAAAACAAGGGTTAATTAACATGTCACATATTATTTCTATACTCTGACCGACCAACTAAATATCAAATAAACTTAGGTAGGTCATACTAGCGAAGGAATTTCCCGTCTCTCCCCTCTTAGTTCTTGTCTCACATCTCAGCCAGGGATTATATCCCTAAGCTTTGATACCAACTGTGACGCCCCCAAAATTAGGTATACATCACCCATCTTGAGTCGCCAGATACATGGTACAGAATTCAAATACAACTTAATAATACAACTGTCGTGTACAATACGACAAAACATAAACTGTGAGTTTGAATACAAATATTGTCTTCTAGAGAGTATTCATACTCAAAAGGAGTCCTCATTATAATTATTATCACACTATTACATAGAATAGTGAGGACTACTTATGCTATCATCTGGTCCATCACTCTATTTCCCGACTCGTCCCAACTATATTCTCATTTCTTGAAGAGAACAGTGAAAGAAAGGGTAAGCTCAACTAGCCCAGTAAGAAATATTATGACTAAGATAATGCAGAATAAATTATCATTAGTCTTCAACAGTGTTAAACTGATGAAATACAATAGACATCAAGTTTAACTGCAGCGGAACCATCAATCCATTAAAAGAGTCAAGTAGAGAATAAAATCTACTATCTTTTATGATTTAAAAGGTTTTTCATGACTTTTATCGCTGGGACTCAGCTTAATAAATAATCCACATCATCGAATCACCCCTGCACTACGGCCAAAGATATTCTTTAGTATCACGACCACGAATTATCCATGCACTACGGCTAAAGATAATCATGTTTTCATCAACGGTCCTGATCATGCCATAAAATAATTCATCTTTGCACTACGGTCAAAGAGAATCCATAGCCATAATCATACCAAAAATTGTCCATTAATGCACTACGACCAATGATGACTTTTTCCACATCATTTGTAACATTACGACCATGATTATACCGAATAATCTCTGGTCATAATCATACCAAGTCCATCTATGCACTACAGGCCATAGATGACTTTCAACAAAATATAAACATGAGGATGATGACAATGATATAAGAATTCAACAAAACAAGTTCAAGAATTAATTTATCTAGGAACTGATAACGTCCAAATTGTCAATATGATATTGCTTTGTAGAGTAAAATTCAAGAATGCTCAGAAGAATATTTCCATGAAAAAATATTGGATGAAGCGCAAATATCAAGGATATTCCACTAATTTCATGAAGTATAGAAGTCAAAGTTTTAACCAACCGAGTATAATAAAGAATGGAATAACAAAAGAAATCATCATGCATGCGATAGACCGCACAGACAGGTTATTCCAACAGAAAAATAAATAGTGGAACTAGGTCATGCGTAAATGCACCGACAAGATATTCTGACAGAATAATAAATAATGGAACCAGGTCCGGCGTAAACGCACATAGAGGATATTCCGACAGAATAATAAATAATAGAACCAGGTCCGGCGTAAAGCACAGACAGGATATTCCGACAGAATAATAAATAATGGAACCAGGTCCGGCGTAAAGTACTGACAGGATGTTCCAACAGAATAATAAAAATGTAATAACAGAAGAATTTCACCAAGTATAGGGTAGTCCGCGTATATTAGTTATTCCAGTAGAATAATAAAGAATAGAATAACAGAAGTTCTCTTTATGAATACAAAAGAAATAATACCCCTTACAGGTACAACAAATAATATCCCTTACCGTAAAAGAAACTTGGCATCGGAGTAGTGAAGTAGCAGAATATTTTTCTTCTCTCTATATAATTTCTCTCTCTAGAGTTTCAGTGAATTCGTAAAAATTAATGAAGGAATGAGCTTCTATTTATAGAAAAATGGACTGCATAGTAACTAACTCATGAACGGTCTAGATTGATTTATTTTAATCTGACGGTCCATATTTTAAGCAAAATCTTTTAAATAAAATATAATATATTTTATTTATAATCTAATAAAACGAATAACTTTATAAAAGATTTTACTATGCAAATACTATGCAGGCACTATGCAAATACTATGCATAATAAAATATAATATATTCTAATTATTGTCTAATAAAACAGATAACTTTATAAAAGTATTCTGTTTTATATAAAAAGATTTTACTATTAGCCTAATAAAACGAATAACTTTATAAAAGTATTCTGTTTTATATAAAAAAAATTTCTGTTTTATTACATTAATAATACCAATAAAATAAAACTGAGTGACTTATCACGTAAGCCTCAATAATTAATACCGTGTGCTACTATGCAACCATGCGTATTACTGTACTTTTACTACCGAGTAGTTCAACAGTATTAACGGTAAAACTTTCGCCGTTATTTTTATAAAGTATTTTTGTCGTTTTCTCAATCCGACAATAATTTCATTGTGGGGTCCACCAATAATTGTGTCGTCGTACAAATATTCCCTGTTAAAACGAATATTCCCCGACCAATCGAATATAATACAACAACTTGCATACTTTTTAAAATTTATAAATACTACCCACAACTATAACATTATCTCAAATTCACACCATAATATTTAAAAAAATATTTCGAAAAAATTAAATCTTTATTCATAAAATCTGGAGTTTCACTATTTCCTCTCCTTATAAAATTTTGCCCTCAAAATTTACGTACGTACCTGATATGCCAAACAGATGAGGATACCTTGACTTCACTTCAAATTCTAACTCTTGAGGTATAACCTTTGAGCGTCGAATACGATCCTTTTTATCCAAGATGTTAACACGTATCTTCTCATACGTTAAATCTTCTGCAATCTCGTCTAGTTTTAATTCAATAATGTGGTTCAGGTCTTCCACATATTTACGTAACATCGATACGTGAAAAACGTTATGAACACGCGACATACTTGGCGGTAAAACGACTCTATAGGCCACAATTCCTACTCGATCAAGGATTCAAATTATTGCTTCTAGAATAACGCCATATTGAACCTTCTTCTTCACATTCATCAGCTCTGAGTATGTAGCTTAAGCGGCTTTAACTTTATCAATTAAAGTCGATTCTACTCATATATTCGTTATCTTCACGTGGGTTCGTATATTCACACTTGTAACCGCATACGATCTTCTACTCAACGCGTCAGCTACCACGTTCGTAGTTCCATGATGATATTGAATGGTACGATCGTAATCTTTAACAGCTCGAGCCAACGTCTTTGGCGCATGTTACGTTCGTTTTAACTAAATAAATATTTGAGGTTTTAAGAAATGGGTTTTGTACTGGGGTCAATACAAAATTTAATTTCACGCTCTAGGGTAGGCCAAGAAGTCTTCAAGAATACGTCAGAAAATTTATTAACAATAAAAATATCATTCAAAACTGTGATTCTCATTCAAGACTTGAATAACACGTCACATTGATACCTATTAACTTGCCATCGTCATTCACACCGTCTCCTACGGAAAGTCTGGCTTCAGTGCATCCTACACAAGGAAGTCAACAACGAAAGAATCGGGGCTCTTTACTTATGGCTTGATATGACAATGATTGACTTTAGTGGTTTGGCTACTTTGAATTCACATAACAGGTTGGTTAGGAGTATGAAAGCTAACAACCTTACAAAAAAACATGATGAGTAGTTAACCAATCGATTCCTAAAATCACATCAAAGGCAAGTATTTTCAAAGAGATACGATCGAAAGGTAACGTGAAAGTGTTGATTTGAATCAAACAAGATTTATAAATAGTGGAGGTAACGAAGGTTCCTCCTAACAGAGTTTCAACAGATAAGTCAAAGTCTAATTTCTTAAGAGTCAAGTTTAAACGTTGAACACAACTAGGTGAAATACAAGAGTGGGTGGAACCGGTATCGAATAAGGTACAAACTTCGCAAGGGTTTATGATTAGCTTACCCGCGATAACTTCATTTGGGTTCCTCACTTGTCGGGAAGTCCTGACAATCGCTCTCCCTTGAACTACCCGATTTTGACTCGTCTGGGGCAGTATTTGGTGTCATCACTACCGCTGAAATTAACTTTTCTATAGGACATATTCCACCCCCAATTGATTCATCGTACTCCTGATTCATGATCTGAATCATCAATCTTCGATCCATATCGAATTGAGATTGACCACTCTGTACAGGGTAACTCAAAACTCGATGTTGGGTTCTTCCAATTGCTGTCCAAAAAGAGAAATGTATATTATCTATTTTAGCCTTTTTGGATCGGACGTCTCTTTCTACAATATCAACATGTCGTGTGGCTTTTACCCACGCATCCTTCATTCTCACTCGTTCAGTTGTTTCTTCTTTCAGCTGATCCTTGATATTTGAATTCTCAGATTCCAACCTTAATATCTTACACTCTGCCAAAGCGTGATTTTGTTCGAGCATCACATATTGGGTAACACAATTTTGAATTGTTGCATCCTTTTGTTCCACGACCGCTTGCCGTTCTTCAACCTGTTCTTCTAACTCATGAACACGATTTTGTAATTCTAAGTTTTGATCATAAACTTCTTCTAACCAATTCTCCTCAGGTTCCTCTTCTTCCTCTTCTTCCTCACTCTCTGCTGCTACCTCTGCAACTAGCTCAGGTGCAACTATTAGTTCTTCACTTACCACGTAGATATCTCTAATTTCTTTTTCGCCTGATATTACATTATCCTGGTTGGTGATTTGAGGTGTCTTCACGATCTCATTCACTCCATTGTTGACATTTTCAGCTTCCATTTTCAAATACTGCCACAAAACAAGGGTTAATTAACATGTCACATATTATCTCTATACTCTGACCGACCAACTAAATATCAAATAAACTTAGGTAGGTCATACTAGCGAAGGAATTTCCCGTCTCTCCCCTCCTAGTTCTTGTCTCACATCTCAGCCAGGGATCATATCCCTAAGCTTTGATACCAACTATGACGCCCCCAAAATTAGGTATACATCACCCATCTTGAGTCTCCAGATACATGGTACAGAATTCAAATACAACTTAATAATATAACTGTCGTGTACAATACGACAAAACATAAACTGTGAGTTTGAATACAAATATTGTCTTCTAGAGAGTATTCATACTCAAAAGGAGTCCTCATTATAATTATTATCACACTATTACATAGAATAGTGAGGACTACTTATGCTATCATCTGGTCCATCACTCTATTTCCCGACTCGTCCCAACTATATTCTCATTTCTTGAAGAGAACAGTGAAAGAAAGGGTAAGCTCAACTAGCCCAGTAAGAAATATTATGACTAAGATAATGCAGAATAAATTATCATTAGTCTTCAACAGTGTTAAACTGATGAAATACAATAGACATCAAGTTTAACTGCAGCGGAACCATCAATCCATTAAAAGAGTCAAGTAGAGAATAAAATCTACTATCTTTTATGATTTAAAAGGTTTTTCATGACTTTTATCGCTGGGACTCAGCTTAATAAATAATCCACATCATCGAATCACCCCTGCACTACGGCCAAAGATATTCTTTAGTATCACGACCACGAATTATCCATGCACTACGGCTAAAGATAATCATGTTTTCATCAACGGTCCTGATCATGCCATAAAATAATTCATCTTTGCACTACGGTCAAAGAGAATCCATAGCCATAATCATACCAAAAATTGTCCATTAATGCACTACGACCAATGATGACTTTTTCCACATCATTTGTAACATTACGACCATGATTATACCGAATAATCTCTGGTCATAATCATACCAAGTCCATCTATGCACTACAGGCCATAGATGACTTTCAACAAAATATAAACATGAGGATGATGACAATGATATAAGAATTCAACAAAACAAGTTCAAGAATTAATTTATCTAGGAACTGATAACGTCCAAATTGTCAATATGATATTGCTTTGTAGAGTAAAATTCAAGAATGCTCAGAAGAATATTTCCATGAAAAAATATTGGATGAAGCGCAAATATCAAGGATATTCCACTAATTTCATGAAGTATAGAAGTCAAAGTTTTAACCAACCGAGTATAATAAAGAATGGAATAACAAAAGAAATCATCATGCATGCGATAGACCGCACAGACAGGTTATTCCAACAGAAAAATAAATAGTGGAACTAGGTCATGCGTAAATGCACCGACAAGATATTCTGACAGAATAATAAATAATGGAACCAGGTCCGGCGTAAACGCACATAGAGGATATTCCGACAGAATAATAAATAATAGAACCAGGTCCGGCGTAAAGCACAGACAGGATATTCCGACAGAATAATAAATAATGGAACCAGGTCCGGCGTAAAGTACTGACAGGATGTTCCAACAGAATAATAAAAATGTAATAACAGAAGAATTTCACCAAGTATAGGGTAGTCCGCGTATATTAGTTATTCCAGTAGAATAATAAAGAATAGAATAACAGAAGTTCTCTTTATGAATACAAAAGAAATAATACCCCTTACAGGTACAACAAATAATATCCCTTACCGTAAAAGAAACTTGGCATCGGAGTAGTGAAGTAGCAGAATATTTTTCTTCTCTCTATATAATTTCTCTCTCTAGAGTTTCAGTGAATTCGTAAAAATTAATGAAGGAATGAGCTTCTATTTATAGAAAAATGGACTGCATAGTAACTAACTCATGAACGGTCTAGATTGATTTATTTTAATCTGACGGTCCATATTTTAAGCAAAATCTTTTAAATAAAATATAATATATTTTATTTATAATCTAATAAAACGAATAACTTTATAAAAGATTTTACTATGCAAATACTATGCAGGCACTATGCAAATACTATGCATAATAAAATATAATATATTCTAATTATTGTCTAATAAAACAGATAACTTTATAAAAGTATTCTGTTTTATATAAAAAGATTTTACTATTAGCCTAATAAAACGAATAACTTTATAAAAGTATTCTGTTTTATATAAAAAAAATTTCTGTTTTATTACATTAATAATACCAATAAAATAAAACTGAGTGACTTATCACGTAAGCCTCAATAATTAATACCGTGTGCTACTATGCAACCATGCGTATTACTGTACTTTTACTACCGAGTAGTTCAACAGTATTAACGGTAAAACTTTCGCCGTTATTTTTATAAAGTATTTTTGTCGTTTTCTCAATCCGACAATAATTTCATTGTGGGGTCCACCAATAATTGTGTCGTCGTACAAATATTCCCTGTTAAAACGAATATTCCCCGACCAATCGAATATAATACAACAACTTGCATACTTTTTAAAATTTATAAATACTACCCACAACTAGTATCACGAAATATTTTTGTCATTTTCTCAATCCGACAATAAATACATCACCCATCTTGAGTCGCCAGGTACATGGTACAGAATTCAAATACAACTTAATAATACAACTGTCGTGTAAAATACGACAAAACATAAACTGTGAGTTTGAATATAAATATTATCTTCTATAGAGTATCCATACTCAAAATGAGTCCTCATTACAATTATTATCACACTATTACATAGAATAGTGAGGACTACTAATACTATCATCTGGTCCATCACTCCGTTTCCCTACTCGTCCCAACTATATTCTCATTTTCTGAAGAGAACAGTGAAAGAAAGGGTGAGCTCAACTAGCCCAGTAAGAAATATTATGACTAAGATAATGCAGAATAAATTATCATTAGTCTTCAACAATGTTAAACTGATAAAATACAATAGACATCAAGTTTAACTGCAGCGGAACCATCAATCCATTAAAAGAGTCAAGTAGAGAATAAAATCTACTATCTTTTATGATTTAAAAAGTTTTTCATGACTTTTATCGCTGGGACTCAGCTTAATAAATAATTCACATCATCGAATCACCACTGCACTACGACCAAGGATATTCTTTAGTATCACGACCACGAATTATCCATGCACTATGGCTAAAGATAATCATGTTTTCATCAACGGTCCTAATCATGCCGTAAAACAATTCATCTTTACACTACGGCCAAAGAGAATCCATAGCCATAATCATACCAAAAACTGTCCATCAATGCACTACGGGACAATGAGGACTTTTTCCACATCATTTGTAACATTACGGTCATGATTACACCGAATAATCTCTGGTCATAATCATACCAAGTCCATCTATGCACTACAGGCCATAGATGACTTTTAACAAAATATAAACATGAGGATGATGACAATGATATAAGAATTCAATAAAACAAGTTCAAGAATTAATTTATCTAGGAACTGATAATGTCCAAATTGTTAACATGATACTGCTTTGTAGAGTAAAATTCAAGAATGCTCAGAAGAATATTTCCATGAAAAGATACTGGATGAAGCGCAAATATCAGGGATATTCCACTAATTAAATGGAGTATAGAAGTTAAAACTTTAACCAACTTAATATAATAAAGAATGGAATAACAAAAGAAATCACCATGCATGCGATAGACCGCACAGACAGGTTATTCCAACAGGAAAATAAATAATGGATCCAGGTCATGCGTAAACGCACCGACAGGATATTCCGACAAAATAATAAATAATGGAACCAGGTCCGGCGTAAACGCACAGACATGATATTTCGATAGAATAATGAATAATGGAACCAGGTCCGGCGTAAAACGCACAGACAGGATTTTCCAACAGAATAATAGTAAAGACGAAACCAGATCCAGCGTAAAACGCACAGACATGATATTCCAACAGAATAATAATAAAGACGGAATAATAGAAGAATGTCACCAAGTATAGGGTTGTCCGCATATACTGGTTATTTCAGCAGAATAATAAAGAATGGAATAACATAAGTTCTCTTCATGAATACAAAAGAAAATAATACTCCTTACACGTACAACAAATAATATCCCTTACCGTAAAAGAAACTTGATATCGGAGTAGTGAAGTAGCAGAATACTTTTCTTCTCTCTCTCTCTATAATTTCTCTATCTAGAGTTTTAGTGAATTCGTAAGAAATTATGAAGGAATGAGCTTCTATTTATAAAAAAATAGACTGCATAGTAACTAACTCATGAACGGTCTAGATTGATTTATTTTAATCTGACGGTCCATATTTAAAGCAAAATCTTTTAAATAAAATATAATATATTTTATTTATAATCTAATAAAATGAATAACTTTATAAAAGATTTTACTATGCAAATATTATGCAGGCACTATGCAAATACTATGCATAATAAAATATAATATATTCTAATTATTGTCTAATAAAATAGATAACTTTATAAAATTATTCTGTTTTATATAAAAAGATTTTACTATTAGCTTAATAAAACGAATAACTTTATAAAAATATTATGTTTTATATAAAAAGTTTTTCTGGTTTATTACGTTAATAATACTAATAAAATAAAACTGAGTGACTTATCACGTAAGCCTCAATAATCAATACCGTATGCTACTATGCAACCACACGTATTACTGTACTTTTACTACCGAGTAGTTCAACAGTATTAACGGTAAAACTTCCGCCGTTATTTTCATAAAATATTTTTGTCATTTTCTCAATCCGACAATAATTCCGTTGTGGGGTCCACCAATAATTGTGCCGTCATATGAATATTCCCCGACAAAAATAATATTCCCCGACTAATCGAATATAATACAACAACTTACATACTTTGCAAAATTTATAAATACTACCCACAACTATAATATTATCTCAAATTCACACCATAATATTTCAAAAAATATTTTTAAAAAATTAAATCTTTATTCATAAAATCTGGGGTTTCACAATCTTCTCTCCTTATGAAATTTTGCCCTCGAAATTTACGTACGTACCTGGTATGCCGAACAGATGAGGATACATTGACTTCACTTCAAATTCTTGCTTCTAGAATAACGCCCTCTTGAACCTTCTTCTTCACATTCATCAGCTCTGAGTATGTAGCTTAAGCGGCTTTAGCTTTATCAATTAAAGTCGATTCTACTCGTATATTCGTTATCTTCACGTGGGTTCG
The DNA here is from genome assembly GCA_016801055.1 of Panax notoginseng. Lineage (NCBI taxonomy): Eukaryota > Viridiplantae > Streptophyta > Magnoliopsida > Apiales > Araliaceae > Panax > Panax notoginseng. The sequence continues at coordinate 37,939,607 of CM029019.1, forward strand.
TATATTCGCACTTGTAACCGCATACGATCTTCTACTCAACGCGTCAGCTACCACGTTCGTACTTCCACGATGATATTGAATGGTACGATCGTAATCTTTAACAGTTCGAGCCAACGTCTTTGACGCATGTTACGTTCGATTTAAGTAAATAAATATTTGAGGTTTTAAGAAATGGATTTTGTACTGGGGTCAATACAAAATTCGATTTCACGCTCTAGGGTAGGCCAAGAAGTCTTCAAGAATACGTCAAGAAATTTATTAACAGTAGAAATATTATTCAAAATTGTGACTCTCATCCAAGACTTGAATAACACGTCACATTGATACCTATCAACTTGCTATCGTCATTCACAACGTCTCTTATAGAAAGTCTGGCTTCGGTGTATCCCATACAAGGAAGTCAACAACGAAAGAATCGGGGCTCTTTACTTATGGCTTGATATGACAATGATTGACTTTAGTGGTTTGGTTACTTTGAATTCACATAACAGGTTGGTTAGGAGTATGAAAGCTAACAACCTTACAAACAAATATGATGAGTAGTTAACCAATTGATTCCTAAAATCACATCAAAGGCAAGTATTTTCAAAGAGATACGATCGACAGGTAACGTGAAAGTGTTGATTTGAATCAAACAAGATTTATAAATTGTGGAGGTAACGAAGGTTTCTCCTAACAGAGTTTCAACAGATAAGTCAAAGTCTAATTTCTTAAGAGTTAAGTTTAAACGTTGAACACAACTAGGTGAAATATAAGAGTGGGTGGAACCGGTATCGAATAAGATACAAACTTCGCAAGGGTTTATGATTAGCTTACCCGCGATAACTTCATTTGGGTTCCTCACTTGTTGGGAAGTCCTGACAACCGCTCTCCCTTGAACTACCCAGCTTTGACTCGTCTAGGAAAGTATTTGGTGTCATCACTACCGCTAAAATTAACTTTTCTAAAGGACATATTCCACCCTCAACTGCTTCATCGTACTCCTGATTCATGATCTGAATCATCAATCTTTGATCCATATCGAATTGAGATTGACCACTCTGCACAGGGTAACTCAAAACTCGATGTTGGGTTCTTCCAATTGTTGTCCAAAAAGAGAAATGTGTATCATCTATTTTAGCCTTTTTGGATCGGATGTCTCTTTCTACAATATCAACATGTCGTGCGGCTTTTACCCACGCATCATTCATTCTCACTCGTTCAGTTGTTTCTTCTTTCAGCTGATCCTTGATATTTGAATTCTCAGATTCCAACCTTAATATCTTACACTCTGCCAAAGCGTGATTTTGTTCGAGCATCACATATCGGGTAACACAATTTTGAATTGTTACATCCCTTTGTTCCACGACCGCTTGCCTTTCTTCAACCTGTTCTTCTAACTCATGAACACGATTTTGTAATTCTAAGTTTTGATCATAAACTTCTTCTAACCAATTCTCCTCAGGTTCCTCTTCTTCCTCTTCTTCCTCTTCTTCCTCACTCTCTGCTGCTACCTCTGCAACTAGCTCAGGTGCAACTATTAGTTCTTCACTTACCACGTAGATATCTCTAATTTCTTTTTCGCCTGATATTACATTATCCTGGTTGGTGATTTGAGGTGTCTTCACGATCTCATTCACTCCATTGTTGACATTTTCAGCTTCCATTTTCAAATACTGCCACAAAACAAGGGTTAATTAACATGTCACATATTATCTCTATACTCTGACCGACCAACTAAATATCAAATAAACTTAGGTAGGTCATACTAGCGAAGGAATTCCCCGTCTCTCCCCTCCTAGTTCTTGTCTCACATCTCAGCCAGGGATCATATCCCTAAGCTTTGATACCAACTATGACGCCCCCAAAATTAGGTATACATCACCCATCTTGAGTCTCCAGATACATGGTACAGAATTCAAATACAACTTAATAATATAACTGTCGTGTACAATACGACAAAACATAAACTGTGAGTTTGAATACAAATATTGTCTTCTAGAGAGTATTCATACTCAAAAGGAGTCCTCATTATAATTATTATCACACTATTACATAGAATAGTGAGGACTACTTATGCTATCATCTGGTCCATCACTCTATTTCCCGACTCGTCCCAACTATATTCTCATTTCTTGAAGAGAACAGTGAAAGAAAGGGTAAGCTCAACTAGCCCAGTAAGAAATATTATGACTAAGATAATGCAGAATAAATTATCATTAGTCTTCAACAGTGTTAAACTGATGAAATACAATAGACATCAAGTTTAACTGCAGCGGAACCATCAATCCATTAAAAGAGTCAAGTAGAGAATAAAATCTACTATCTTTTATGATTTAAAAGGTTTTTCATGACTTTTATCGCTGGGACTCAGCTTAATAAATAATCCACATCATCGAATCACCCCTGCACTACGGCCAAAGATATTCTTTAGTATCACGACCACGAATTATCCATGCACTACGGCTAAAGATAATCATGTTTTCATCAACGGTCCTGATCATGCCATAAAATAATTCATCTTTGCACTACGGTCAAAGAGAATCCATAGCCATAATCATACCAAAAATTGTCCATTAATGCACTACGACCAATGATGACTTTTTTCACATCATTTGTAACATTACGACCATGATTATACCGAATAATCTCTGGTCATAATCATACCAAGTCCATCTATGCACTACAGGCCATAGATGACTTTCAACAAAATATAAACATGAGGATGATGACAATGATATAAGAATTCCATAAAATATGTTCAAGAAATAATTTTTCTAGGAACTGATAACGTCCGAATTGTCAACATGATACTGCTTTGTAGAGTAAAATTCAAGAATGCTCAGAAGAATATTTTCATGAAAAGATATTGGATGAAGCACAAATATCAAGGATATTTCACTAATTTCGTGGAGTATAGAAGTTAAAGTTTTAACTAACCGAGTATAATAAAGAATGGAATAACAAAAGAAATCACCATGCATGCGATAGACCGCACTGACAGATTATTCCAACAAAAAAATAAATAGTGGAACCAGGTCATGCGTAAATGCACAAATAGGATATTCCGACAGAATAATAAATAATGGAACCAGGTCCGGCGTAAACGCACAAACAGGATATTCTGATAGAATAATGAATAATGGAACCAGGTTCAGCGTAAAACGCATAGACAGGATATTCCAACAGAATAATAGTAAAGACGAAACCAGGTCCAGCGTAAAACGCACAGACAGGATATTCTAACAGAATAATAATAAAGACGGAATAATAGAAGAATGTCATCAAGTATAGGGTAGTCCGCGTATACTGGTTATTCCAGCAGAATAATAAAGAATAGAATAACAGAAGTTCTCTTCATGAATACAAAAGAAAATAATACTCCTTACGAATATAACAAATAATATCCCTTACCGTAAAAGAAACTTGATATCAGAGTAGTGAAGTAGCAGAATACTTTTCTTCTCTCTCTCTATAATTTCTCTCTCTAGAGTTTCAGTGAATTCGTAAGAAATAATGAGGGAATGAACTTCTATTTATAAAAAAATGGACTGCATAGTAACTAACTCATGAACGGTCTATATTGATTTATTTTAATCTGACGGTCCATATTTAAAGCAAAATCTTTTAAATAAAATATAATATATTTTATTTATAATCTAATAAAACGAATAACTTTATAAAAGATTTTACTATGCAAATACTATGCAGACACTATGCAAATACTATGCATAATAAAATATAATATATTCTAATTATTGTCTAATAAAATAGATAACATTATTCATTATATAATAACATTAAATTCATTTACTAATATTATTTAATTATTAAATAATATTTTAATTAAATGATTTCATACACCTTCATCCAAATGTTATAAATCATGTAATAATCTCATAATCTAGTTTTATTACAATAATATTTTAATCATTTCCTAAACTTATAAATAATTTATTTTAATTATTTACACTTTACTAATTAATGCATTTAATCATCCTAAAATGTCAAACCCATAAGATTTTATCACCAATAACAAAAACTCTCATCAAAAATTTGCATATACCTTATGTATGATTCTCAAGCCATAAAATCCTATATTCCAATTTTCTTACTTCACATAACATATTTAATTCATTTATTCACAACTAGTATATTTTCATGAAAATAACAAATCAGTCCCAAAAAAAAAATTTCTATAATTTTACAGAGTATAGTCCCATATTAAACAAATATTTTTCTCGAAATTTTTAAAATTCATTTACTATTTTTTATATGGCCAAAACTACCGAAAATCTCACCAAAATTTAAAGAGTATACTGCTATTATATACATGTACTCCCAATAAAAATTTCACCAATTTTGGAGTTAACCACAAGGAGTTATAAGGGTTTACTTTTAAAATAATTTTTTCCCATAAAATTCATAACTCCAAATCTATACATTCAAAAATTGCCATTTTTGGACACAATCTCGAAAACTCATCAAATTATCATTTTAAATTTTTTCAGAATTTTTGAGGGTTAGAAAAATTACGAAACTGAAAAACATAATAACCTTTACAATCCCTTACCTCAAAAGAGCAGTATTTCTGATCGGAATATCGGATGTAAAGTCGAAGGAAACTTGCACTGAATAACAATTCTCACAGTATCCAAATACTCATAAAAATACGCTAGATAATATAGAGAGAAAAAACTTATGTTTCTGGTGTGATTTTTAATTCTAATATAAGCACCTATTTATAGAAAAATATTAGAATGCCAAAGGAGACTAAATTAATAAAATAATATTATAATTATTCTACGCATGCTACTTTGGAAAAATCAGCAGCCCACCAACTGAGTAAGCCAACTTGGAACAAGAAATTTCAGTCCACATGTTTTGAAAAACAAAAGTGGATCCCACCCAATTTTAATAAAAATATTTATTTTTCGAAACATCAATAATTCATAATAAATAGTCATTTTACCAGAAAAATACGAATTTTATGTCCATTTCACACGAAATCAAATTCTCTACAACTTTGTAGCTTTAAGTTTCTCCAAATTCCAGATAAAAAATATCCGAAATTCACAAACGGATTATTCTTAACACCTTTTAAAATTCATAATAAATCATGCATTAATTTTTAACGGTTCAAAATTTGTGGACATATACTCAACTTATATATGTATAAAATATCCAAAAATCACAACGATCCAACGGTCAGATCAAACTTATAACTCACGCAATAAAGCTTAAGAACACTGATTTGATTTTCAGACTATAAGTCCCTCGTACCAGTTTCAGTAAAACAGTCACCACGAAAAATCCACATAGAATATTTGGGTAATTCAAATTTCTATAGTTAGCTTACTTCAAGGGCTTTCTTTTGATATATGGCTCATCTCCTAAATCATTATACACAAAAAGTTATGAATTTTATAAAATCAAGTAATAAACTAATTTTTTGAAAATTTCCAACTTTCGTTCTTCATTTCGACAAAATACTGATAAAACACCTCAACATTAATTCCTTCATTTATATCCATATAAAAATATATATTTTCTTATCATATAAATCAATAATTAATTATTCACAAATAATATTAAAGAATCACAAGTATGATAACCAGGTCGCTCTTAGGAAAGAGGGGGCTTTTCGATAAGGATTTCTCCTTACTGGCGCGCAAGTAGGTGACCAAACGTCTCCTTAGACAAAACTTCCTTAGACATTATCAATAATATTATTTAACAATATTATTTAAATAATATAAATTATTGATCTGATAATGGGAAATACTGTGCAGTGACAATTATTGAACAACAATAATATAAAATATCAACGTAGTAATTATTGAATCAATAAAATAAAATATTAAACAGTAATTACTGTAACAATTATTGAGTAGTGTCTTCTTACGTAAGAATCAATAATTCAAAAATACTATGCAATACCGTGTGCTACTGTGCAATCACGCGTATTATTATATTTTAACCACCAGGTAATCCAACAGTGTTAACGGTAATAACTACGCCGTTATTTATAAAAACTCAAACTTGTCGCTTTCTTCATCCGACAGTTATTCTGTTATGGGGCCTACAAATGGCTCCGCCGTCGTACGAATATTCTTCGATAGTAAGAATATTCCACGACCAAACGAATATTCTCCGACAATAAAGAGTATTTTATAACTACTTGCTTATTTAAAATATTTACATATATCATCCTTAACTTTAACCTTTTTATCAATTTAATCATTTACTGAATAGTAATTATAAGAAAATTGAATACTTTTATTTCATAAAATTCGGGGTCTTACAATCTCCCCTCCTTATGAAATTTTGTCATGAAATTTCGCCCTCGAAATATACGTACCTGATATTTCGAAGAGTTGAGAATACCTTGCTCTCATTTCAGATTCTATCTCTCCGGTCATCATGATTTCTCCATTGCTCATCTCCTGTATTTCAGATATCATTCTAGAATACAGTTTCAAAACAAAGGTTAATTGACATATCACAACTTGTCAACTTAAGTAAGAAAATTTAGCTTAGGTAGGACACACACTAGCGAATGATATTACTCGTCTCTCCCCTTCTAGTTCTATTCTCTGATCTCCGCCAAAGACCATATCCCTAAGTTCTGATACCAACTGTGACGCCCCCAAAATAGATCCATTCCACCTAACCCATTCCGAGTCGCCAAATACATGGTACAGAAAATAACTACAACTTTATTATTATAATTGTCGTGCAAAATATAATAACACATATGTTGTGAGTTTTGATACAAATATATACCAACTGTGACTCTCATCCTAACCTTTGATAGCACATCACAATAGCACCTTACATAAAGGTATAGTAAATAACTGTTTTAGAAATTAAAATCTTCGAAAATACTCAAGAAAACCTTCGTACATGGGAGGCCATGCGTCTAGGTTATGATAGATATCATATGCCCACAGAATTATTCTTGGTTGACCCAATAGACCCCAAAGAAAAACGAAAAGATTACAATCATATTCTCTCCAATAGTGAGTCTTCTCTTGACATATAATTATCTACACTGTCTCTAATTGAGAATTATATTTCATCCAAACTCTAAGATTATATAGGTAGTGCTCGTAGATATACTCAGCAAGTGGATGAGCACAACCCTGTCTTATGATAATATGCAGTCTCATGTCGTTAGACATCTTGTATGATAGTGAAAAAACACCCTTCCAACGTTGGGCTTGCCTCACCCTATTTGATTCACCAAATATAACTACTAAATGATGTATTAAATACAACACACTTTTCTATACTTCTTAGGGAGAACATCCACAACTAGAGACCACCGTTCTATTTCCCTGTTACCTGGCTCGACCCAGCTACACTCTTATTACCTGAAAGGAATTGTGAAGCAAAATGGTAAGCAAAAATAGCCCAGTAAAGAATATCATGACTAAAGATAATTAAATTATCAATAGCCTTCATTATTAATAAATCAGAGATTTAGAACATATGGTAGAAGATAAAAGTTTCCAACCATAATAGCAGCGCAATCAACAATTCATTAGGAGAGTCAAGTAGAATATAATGTCTACTATCTCCTCTAGATTAAAAGTCCATCGTTAATATTTCATTCCTGTAATAATCATCAACTGTTCTTGGTGACACCCAAGATAAAGAGAACTCTTATCACCTGTCTTCACCTGAACCACCACAGATTATAATTAAATCACAATTCATATTTATAATCAAGTAAATCAACAGTCCAACTTTACACTACATGCCAAAGATATACAACTGTAAAACCAATAACCAACAGTCCATCTTTGCACTACAGGCCAAAGATATACAACTGTAAAACCACTAATCAACAGTCCATCTTTGCACTACATGCTAAAGATATACAACTGTAAAACCAATAATGCCGAGACTCAGCTTAATAGTATCACGACCACGAATTATTCATGCACTACGGGCTAAGGATATTCGTATTTTCAATTACGGTCATGATTATACCGAATAATTTCTGGTTATAATCATACCAAGTTCATCTATGCACTACGGGCCAAAGATGACTTTTACCACATCGTTTGTAACATTACGGTCGTAATTATACCGAATAATCCCTGATCATAATCATACCAAGTCCATCAATGCACTACTGGCCATAGATGACTTTCAACACAATATAAGTATGAGAATGATAACATATAAAGAATCAATCACATGAGATAAAGGACAAATTTTTAAAGACTTTAACAATTTAATTTATCCATAATTCAATAATATCTAAATTGTCAATATGATACTACTTTATGGAGTAAAGTTCAAGAATAATATTATATCAAAAATGATTTGAACAGAAAATAATATTTCAACGAATATTCAACGAAGATAATAACATTATTTATTATATAATAACATTAAATTTATTTACTAATATTATTTAATCATTAAATAACATTTTGAATCAATGATCTCATACACCTTCATCCAAATGTTATAAGTCATGTAATAATTTCATAATTTAATTTTATTACAATAATATTTTAAACATTTCCTAAACTTATAAACAATTTATTTTAATTGTTTACACTTTACTAATTAATGCATTTAATCATCCTAAAATACCAAACCTATAAGATTTTATCACCAATAACAAAAACTCTAATCAAAAATCTGCATATACCTTATATAGGATTCTCAAGCCATAAAATCCTATTTTTCAATTTTTTTTACTTCACATAACATATTTAATTTATTTATTCATAACTAGTCTATTTTCATGAAAATACCAAATCAATCCCAAAATATTTTCTTTTCTGAAATTTAGCAGAATATAGTCCCATATTAAACATATATTTTTCTCAGAATTTTTAAAATTCATTTACTATTTTTTAATATGGCCAAAACTGTCGAATATTTAGACATTTATCATAAACTGTACTTTTGTCCAAAAATTCCGAAATTTATAGAGTATACTGCTATTATATACATGTACTCCCAATAAAATTTTTATAAATTTTGGAGTTAACCACAAAGAGTTATAATAGTTTACTTTTAAAATAGTCTTTTCTTATAAAATTCATAACTCCTAATCTATACATCCAAAAATCGCCATTTTTGGACACAATCTAGAAAACTTATCAAATTATCATTTCAAATTTTTTCAGAATTTTTGAGGGTTAAAACTGAAAAACATAATAACTCTTATAATCTCTTACCTCAAAAGAGCAGTATTTCTGATCGGAATATCGGATGTAAAGTCGAAGAAAACTTACACTGAATAATAATTGTCAAAGTATCTAAATATTCACAAAAATACGCTCGATAATATAGAAAGAAAAAACTTATATTTTTGGTGTGATTTTCAATTCTAACATAAGACACCTATTTATAGAAAAATATTAGAACGCCAAATGAGACTAAATTAATAACATAATATTATAATTATTCTACGCATACTACTTTGGAAAAATCAGCAGCCCACCAACTGAGCAACCCAACTTGGAACAAAAAATTTCAACCCACATGTTTTGAAAAACAAAAGTGGGTCCCACCCAATTTTAATAAAAATATTTTATTTTCCAAAACTTCAATAATTTATAATAAATAGCTCTTTTATCAAAAAAATATGAATTTTATGTCCATTCCACATGAAATCGAATTCTCTACAACTTTGTAGCTTTAAGTTTCTCCAAATTCCAGACAGAAAATATCTGAAATCCACAAACGGATGATTTTTAACACTTTTTAAAATTCATAACAAATCATGCATTAATTTTTAATTATTCAAAATTTGTGGACATAAACTCAACTTATATATGTATAACATATCCAAAAATCACAACGATCCAACGGTCGGATCACAATTATAACTCACGCAATAGAGCTTAAGAACACTGATTTGATTTTCGGACTAAAAGTCCCTCGTACCAGTTTCACTAAAACAGTCACCACGAAAAATTCACAAAGAATATTTGAGTAATTCAAATTTCTATGGTTAGCTTACTTCTAGGGCTTTCTTTTGATATATGGCTCATCTCCTAAATCATTATACACAAAGAGTTATGGATTTTACAAAATCAAGTAATAAACTAATTTTCTGAATATTTCCAAATTTCATTCTTCATTTCGACAAAATACTGATAAAACACCTCAGCATTAATTTCTTCATTTATATCCATATAAAAATATATATTTTCTTATCATATAATTTTATAATTAATTATTCACAAATAATATTAAAAAATCACAAGTATGACAACCAGGTCGTTCCTAGGAAAGAGGGGTCTTTTCGATAAGGATTTCTCATTACTGGCACGTAATTAGATGACCAAACCTCTCTTTAGACAGAACTTCCTTAGACATTGCCAATAATGCTATCTAACAATATTATTCAAATAATATGAATTATTGATCTGGTAATGGAAAATACTGTGCAGTGACAATTATTGAACAACAATAATATAAAATATCAACGTAGCAATTATTGAATCAATAAAATAAAATATTGAACAGTAATTACTGTAACAATTATTGAGTAGTGTCTTCTTACATAAGAATCAATAATTTAAAAATACTGTACAATACTGTGTGCTACTGTGCAACCATGTTTATTACTGTATTTTAACCACCAAGTAATCCAACAGTGTTAACAGTAATAACTACGCCGTTATTTATAAAAACTCAAACTTGTCGTTTTCTTCATCCGACGGTTATTCTGTTACGGGGCCCACAAATGGCTGCGCCGTCGTACGAATATTTTCCGATAGTAAGAAAATTTCACGACCAAACGAATATTCCCCGATAACAATGAGTATTTTATAACCACTTGCTTATTTAAAATGTTTACATATATCACCCTTAACTTTAACATTTTTTTATCAATTTAACCATTTACTGAATAGTAATTATAAGAAAATTGAATACTTTTATTTCATAAAATTTGGGGTCTTACACCGTAGAGACGTAGTACCGTGAGGAATTGCGTTGGAGATTCGAAGCGTTTCAGAAAATACTATAATCAATATAATATCTAAACACTGAATTATTCTATTTTCGCATAGATCCTGTTTTAAGGTTTCGGATTTGGCTTTATAATTTTTATTTTCCGCTGCATTTTTATGCCGAAAACCCTAACTATGCAACCACGCGTATTACTGTACTTTTATCACTGAGTAATTCAACAGTTAACGATAAAACTTTCGCCGTTATTTTTATAAAAAGATATTTCTGTCATTTTTTAATTTTGACAATAATTCCGTTGTGGGGTCCACCAATGATTGTGCCGTCGTACGAATATTTTCTGTTAAAATGAATATTTCCCGACCAATCGAATATTTTATAACAACTTGCATACTTTACAAAATTTATAAATATTACCCACAACTATAACATTATATCAAATTCACACCATAATATTAAAAATGATATTTCGAGAAAAATTAATCTTTATTTATGAAAATTGGGGTCTTACAAGATATTCCCTCTAGGAACACAAATATGGAAGGAAGTCATAGCAGTTATATCCTCTGAAGGAGACTTTTCTGTAACACCTCTTGTAATCCAAGGAATGATGGTGTGAGACCCCGAATTTTATGAAATAAAAGTATTCAATTTTTCTATTTTGGTAAATAGTTTAATTGATAAAAGGTTAAAGTTAAGGGTGATATGTAAATTTTTTTTAAAGTAAACAAGTTGTCATAAAATACATGGTCACTATTCACGAGTTACTATTCACGGGTTACTATTCACCCAAATTACTATTCACTCTAGTATCGTTCACTCGAGTATTTGGGACACTTTTTGTGTCGGAGTACTATTCATGAGTTACTATTCACGAATTACTATTCACAGATTACTATTCACCCAAATTACTATTCACTCTAGTATTGTTTACTCGAGTATTTAGGACACTTTTTGTGTCAGAGTTACTATTCATGAGTTACTATTCACGAGTTACTATTCACGGGTTACTATTCATCTAAATTACTATTCACTCTAGTATTATTCACTCGAGTATTTGAGACACTTTTTGTGTCGGAGTTACTATTTACGAGTTACTATTCACGAGTTAATATTCAGGAGTTACTATTCACGAGTTACTATTCACCCGGAAAATATATTTATTTTCGGTCCAAATTATTTTTGGGTACAATATTATTCCATGAGGAAATGTGCTAATTTTTCAGACCGTTGGTTGAAATTATATTAGTAATAATTCATTTAAATATATTATTATAATATTATATTATAGTAGTATAATGTGATTATATGATAGTATGTTTTTTTTATAATTTGAATGGTAACATTATTATAGTAAATTCATGGTATACAAGTAAAATGAGGTGAAAGAGAATAATTTAAATTTGAATTCTGATGATGTAAGCGATTATATCATCGGAACGATGAGGTAAGCAATGATGTCATCAGAAGGATGATGTAAGCAATGATGTCATTTGATCGATGATGTATGCAATGATGTCATCTGATCGATGATGTAAGCAATGATGTCATAAATTATGGCAAAAAGACTATTTTACCCTTACTCTACCAAGCTTATAAATAGAAGCTCATTCCTTCATTATTTCTTACGAATTCACTGAACTCTAGAGAGAGAAACTATAGAGAGAAAGAAGAAGAGTATTCTGCCACTTAACTACTTCTTTATTTCAGTTCTTCTTTAAAATGGTAAGGGGTGTTATTCTTTCTTATTCATGAAGAGAACTTATGTTATTTCATTCTTTATTATTCTGTTAGAATAACCTGTATGCGTGGTTTACCCTATACTTGGTGGAATGACATGTATATGCGGTTTACCCAATACTTGGTGATCTTCTTCTGTTATTCCATTCTTTATTATTATGTTGGAATAATCTGTTTATGCGAAGTACCGCATACTTGGTGAAATTCTTTTATTATTCCGTTCTTTACGATTCTGTCGGAATATCCTGTCGGTGTGAATTTCACCTGACCTGGTTCCATCATTTATTATTCCGCATTTATTATTCTGTCGGAATATCCTGTCGGTGTGAATTTCACCTGACCTGGTTCCATATTTATTATTCCGCATTTATTACTCTGTTGGGAATAACCTGTCTGTGCGGTCTCTATCGCATGCATGGTGAATCCTTCTGTTATTCCATTCTTTATTATTCTGTTGGAATAACCTGTCTATGTGGATTGCCACATGCATGGTGAATGATCCTTTATATTCATTCCTTATTAAATTGTGGAAATGATCTGTATACGTGGATTACCGCATGGCTGGTGAAAATCCATTTGCAGTTTCATATATTCTTTATTATACTCATTTGGTTAAAGTTTTGATTTCTATACTCCATGAAATTAGTGGAATATCCTTGATATTTGCGCTTCATCCAGTATCTTTTCATGAAAATATTCTTCTGAGCATTCTTGACTGTTACTTTACAAAGAAGTATCATGTTGACAATTTGGATATTATTAGTTCCTGGATAAACTAATTCTTGAACTTGTTTAATTGAATTCCTATAACATTGTCATCATCCTCATGTTTATTTTATGTTAAAAGTCATCTTTGGCTTACGTGCATAGATGGACTTAGTATGATTATGACCAGGGATCATTCGGTATAATCATGAACTGTGATGTTATAAGTGGTGTGGTAAAAGTCCTCAGTGGCTTGTAATGCATTGATAGACAGTTTGTGGTATGATCATGACCATTAATGAATACACGAATATCTTTGGCCGTAGTGCAGGGGTGATTCGATGATGTGGATTATTTTATTAAGCTGAGTCCCAGCGATAAAAGTGTTGAAAAACCTTTTAAATCATAGAAGATAGTAGGTTTTATTCTCTACTTGACTCTTCTAATGGATTGCTTATTCCGCTGCAGTTAAACTTGATGTCTATTGTATTTTATCAGTTTAACATTGTTGAAGACTATTGATAATTTATTCTTCATTATCTTAGTCATAATATTTCTTACTGGGCTAGTTGAGCTCACCCTTTCTTTCAATGTTCTCTTCAGGAAATGAGAATATAGCTGGGACGAGTCAGGAAAAGGAGTGATGGTCCAGAAGATAGCATTAGTAGTCCTCACCATTCTGTTAAATAGTGTGACAATAAATGTAATGAGGACTCCTTGAGTATGGATATTGTCTAGATGACAATATTCCTATTAGAACTCTCAGTTTATGTATTATCGTATGTTACACGACATTTGTATAATTAAGTTTGTATTTATATTTTGTACTATGTATCTGACGACCCAAGATGGGTGATGTATACCTAATTTTGGGGGCATCACAGTTGGTATCAAAGCTTAGGGATATGATCCCTGGCTGAGATGTAAGATAAGAACTAGGAGGGGAGAGACGGGGAATTCCTTCGCTAGTATGACCTACCTAAGTTTATTTGGTATTTAATTGGTCGGTCAGAGTATAGGAATAATATGTGATATGTTAATTAACCCTTGTTTTGTGGCAGTGTTTGAAAATGACATCTAACAATGTTGAGATAAACATTGGAGCAAAATAATATGACCATATCGCAGTACGAGGTTAAGTTTGCAGAGTTATCCCAGTTTGCATCCCATTTGGTCGATAATGAGGAGCGAATGACGCGAAAGTTTCTAAGAGGTTTGAAACCCTATATACGTCAATACCTCATTCTCATGTTTATATTTTGTTGAAAGTCATCTGTGGCGTGTAGTGCATAGATGGACTTGGTATGATTATGACCAGGGATTATTCGGTATAATCATGACCGTAATGTTACAAATGATGTGGAAAAAGTCCTCATTGGCCCGTAATGCATTGATGAACAGTTTTTGGTATGATTATGGCTATGGATTCTCTTTGGCCGTAATGCAAAGACTAATTATTTTATGGCATGATCAGGACCGTTGATGAAAACACGATTATCTGTAGCCGTAGTGCATGCATAATTCGTGGTCGTGATACTAAAGAATATCCTTAGCCGGAGTGCAAGGGTGATTCGATGATGTGGATTAATTATTGAGCTGAGTCTCAGCAGTGAAATAGTAATTCATAGATGTGGTAAAAGTCATCTGTGGCTTACGTGCATAGATGGACTTGGTGTGATTATGACCAGGGATTGTTTGGTATAATCATGACCGTAATTGAAAACACGATTATTTTTGGCACGTAGTGCATGTATAATTCGTGGTCGTGATACTATTAAGCTGAGTCTCAGCATTATTAATTTTACAGTTGTATATCCTTGGCCTGTAGTGCGAAGATTAACTGTTGATTATTGGTTATACAGTTGTAAATCTTTAGCCGTAGTGCAAAGATGAATTTATTAGTATGATTATGAGCAGGATTTGTGATTTGGTATAACCATGATTTTTGATGTTTCAGGTGAAGATAGGTGATGTAAATTTTCTTCTTCCTGGGTGCGAAAAGTAATTCAGAATCACAATTATGATTATGAGTTATTCATATGATTGTGGACAGAAATTGTTGATTGATGTTACAGGGATATGGTCATTGACGGAGATATTAGTCTAGAAGACGAGTAATATACTTCGCTAGGGTGTGACTTACCTAAGCTGAAATTGTTTACTTAATAAGTGGATAAATTGTGGTATGTCGATTAACCTTTGTTTTGAAGGTATATTCTAGAATGATATTCGAAATACAGGAGATGAGAAATGGAAAAATCATGATAGAGCGGAATTATCCGGAAAGGTACAATCCGAAAAGAAAGTAAGGTATTCTCATCTCTTCGAATATCAAGTACGTACGTTAATTTCGAGGGCGAAATTCCATAAGGAGGGGAGATTGTGAGACCCCGAATTTTATGAAATAAAAGTATTCAATTTTTCTATTTTGGTAAATGGTTAAATTGATAAAAGGATAAAGTTAAGGGTGATATGTAAATTTTTTTTAAAGTAAATAAGTTGTCATAAAATACATGGTCACTATTCACGAGTTACTATTCACAGGTTACTATTCACCTAAATTACTATTCACTCTAGTATCGTTCACTCGAGTATTTGGGACACTTTTTGTGTCGAAGTACTATTCATGAGTTACTATTCACGAATTACTATTCACATATTACTATTCACCCAAATTACTATTCACTCTAGTATTGTTCACTCGAGTATTTAGGACACTTTTTGTGTCGGAGTTACTATTCATGAGTTACTATTCACGAGTTACTATTCACGAGTTACTATTCATCTAAATTACTATTCACTCTAGTATTATTCACTCGAGTATTTGAGACACTTTTTGTGTCAGAGTTACTATTCACGAGTTACTATTCACGAGTTACTATTCACGAGTTAATATTCAGGAGTTACTATTCACCCGGACAATATATTTATTTTCGGTCCAAATTATTTTTGGGTACAATATTATTCCATGAGGAAATGTGCTAATTTTTCAGACCGTTGGTTGAAATTATATTAGTAATAATTCATTTAAATATATTATTATAATATTATATTATAGTAGTATAATGTGATTATATGATAATATGTTTTTTTTATAATTTGAATGGTAACATTATTATAGTAAATTCATGGTATACAAGTAAAATGAGGTGAAAGAGAATAATTTAAATTTGAATTCTGATGATGTAAGCGATTATGTCATCGGAACAATGAGGTAAGCAATGATGTCATCAGAAGGATGATGTAAGCAATGATGTCATTTGATCGATGATGTATGCAATGATGTCATCTGATCGATGATGTAAGCGATGATGTCATAAATTATGGCGAAAAGACTATTTTACCCTTACTCTACCAAGCTTATAAATAGAAGCTCATTCCTTCATTATTTCTTACGAATTCACTGAACTCTAGAGAGAGAAACTAGAGAGAGAAAGAAGAAGAGTATTCTGCCACTTAACTACTTCTTTATTTCAGTTCTTCTTTAAAATGGTAAGGGGTGTTATTCTTTCTTATTCATGAAGAGAACTTATGTTATTCCATTCTTTATTATTCTGTTGGAATAACATGTATGCGTGGTTTACCCTATACTTGGTGTAATGACCTGTATATGCGGTTTACCCAATACTTGGTGATCTTCTTCTGTTATTCCATTCTTTATTATTATGTTGGAATAACCTGTTTATGCGAAGTACCGTATACTTGGTGAAATTCTTTTATTATTCCGTTCTTTACGATTCTGTCGGAATATCCTGTCGGTGTGAATTTCACCTGACCTGGTTCCATCATTTATTATTCCGCATTTATTATTCTGTCGGAATATCCTGTCGGTGTGAATTTCACCTGACCTGGTTCCATATTTATTATTCCGCATTTATTATTCTGTTGGGAATAACCTGTCTGTGCGGTCTCTATCGTATGCATGGTGAATCCTTCTGTTATTCCATTCTTTATTATTCTGTTGGAATAACCTGTCTATGTGGATTGCCACATGCATGGTGAATGATCCTTTATATTCATTCCTTATTAAATTGTGAAAATGATCTGTATACGTGGATTACCGCATGGCTGGTGAAAATCCATTTGCAGTTTCATATATTCTTTATTATACTCATTTGGTTAAAGTTTTGATTTCTATACTCCATAAAATTAGTGGAATATCCTTGATATTTGCGCTTCATCCAGTATCTTTTCATGAAAATATTCTTCTGAGCATTCTTGACTGTTACTTTACAAAGAAGTATCATGTTGACAATTTGGATATTATTAGTTCCTGGATAAACTAATTCTTGAACTTGTTTAATTGAATTCCTATAACATTGTCATCATCCTCATGTTTATTTTATGTTAAAAGTCATCTTTGGCTTACGTGCATAGATGGACTTAGTATGATTATGACCAGGGATCATTCGGTATAATCATAAACTGTGATGCTATAAGTGGTGTGGTAAAAGTCCTCAGTGGCTTGTAATGCATTGATAGACAGTTTGTGGTATGATCATGACCATTAATGAATACACGAATATCCTTGGCCGTAGTGCAGGGGTGATTCGATGATGTGGATTATTTTATTAAGCTGAGTCCCAGCGATAAAAGTGTTGAAAAACCCTTTAAATCATAGAAGATAGTAGGTTTTATTCTCTACTTGACTCTTCTAATGGATTGCTTATTCCGCTGCAGTTAAACTTGATGTCTATTGTATTTTATCAGTTTAACATTGTTGAAGACTATTGATAATTTATTCTTCATTATCTTAGTCATAATATTTCTTACTGGGCTAGTTGAGCTCACCCTTTCTTTCAATGTTCTCTTCAGAAAATGAGAATATAGCTGGGACGAGTCAGGAAAAAGAGTGATGGTCCAGAAGATAGCATTAGTAGTCCTCACCATTCTGTTAAATAGTGTGACAATAAATGTAATGAGGACTCCTTGAGTATGGATATTGTCTAGATGACAATATTCCTATTAGAACTCTCAGTTTATGTATTATCGTATGTTACACGACATTTGTATAATTAAGTTTGTATTTGTATTTTGTACTATGTATCTGACGACCCAAGATGGGTGATGTATACCTAATTTTGGGGGCGTCACAGATGGTCAGAGGAGTAAAGAATCCTTTGAAAGAGGTTGCGCCTGAGCCTCTAATATTACCCTTCAGACCGCAGTATCCTATCACCAGCTTGAAAAAAGTCCCCTGGAACTATGGGAGAGATGATGGATCAACTTCAAATTAAACTGCTGCTATATTAAAGGAAAACCCGCTGTAACTACCTTAGCGAGTAATGAAACTGGTCATTAAATCCACGGGAAGAGTGTCCGAGTGTCCATTATGGATTTGATTTTATCTTCAGAAGATCATCGCAAGGTCTTAGTGAAAGTACTGGTAGAAGCTCACCTGACAAAGTCGATAGATACCGAGAAATTTCATCATTTGGTAGATCACATTTTCAACAGTAATGTGATATCTTTCACTGATGATGACATACCATCCGAAGGGATGGGTTATTGTAAGTCATTGCACATAGTAGTGATGTCCTAAGGATATATGGTAGGAGGTGTGTTGATAGATGGAGGATCTTCCTTGAACATCTGTCCCTACGACACGTTGAAAAGAATGAAGATCAATCCCAATCGAATCCGAAGCAGCCACATAGTCATAAGAGCCTTTGACGAGTCTCGACGAAATACTGTAGAAGAAATTGAACTTCCAGTGGAAATCGATCCACATACTTTCTACATATCCTTTCAAATGCTAAACATCACTACATGATATAATTTATTGTTGGGAAGGCCATGGATCCATATGGCAGGAGCAGTTCCGTATACCCTTCATTAACAGGTCAAATACATCATTAATGGTAATCTGGTAACTGTCAATGCCGAGCCAGAATATCCTGTACATACACAAATCGATATGCAGGTAATCAGTCTCAATGGAGGAATTGAGCCTGTCATATTTTAAGCCCTTGAGGTGAGCAATACTCAGTATCAACCTATCGGGGCCTGTGAAACCCCAGATTTTATGAATAAAGATTTAATTTTTTAGAAATATTTTTTGAAATATTATGGTGTGAATTTGAGATAATATTATAGTTGTGGGTAGTATTTATAAATTTTGCAAAGTATGCAAGTTGTTGTATTATATTCAATTGGTCGGGGAATATTATTTTTATCGGGGAATATTCGTATGACGGCACAATTATTGGTGGACCCCACAACGGAATTATTGTCGGATTGCGAAAACGACAAAAATATTTTATAAAAATAACGACGGAAGTTTTACCGTTAATACTGTTAAACTACTCGGTAGTAAAAGTACAGTAATACGTGTGGTTGTATAGTAGCATATGATATTGATTATTGAGGCTTACGTGATAAGTCACTCAGTTTTGTTTTATTAGTATTATTAACGTAATAAAACAGAAAAACTTTTTATATAAAACAGAATACTTTTATAAAGTTATTCGTTTTATTAGGCTAATAGTAAATTTTTTTTATATAAAACAGAATACTTTTATAAAGTTATCTGTTTTATTAGACAACAATTAGAATATATTATATTTTATTATGCATAGTGTTTGCATAGTGCCTGCATAGTATTTACATAGTAAATTTTTTTATAAAATTATTCGTTTTATTAGATTATAAATAAAATATATTATATTTTATTTAAAAAATTTTGCTTTAAATATGGACCGTCAGATTAAAATAAATCAATCTAGACCGTTCATGAGTTAGTTACTATGCAGTCCATTTTTTTATAAATAGAAGTTCATTCCTTCATTATTTCTTACGAATTCACTGAAACTCTAGAGAGAGAAATTATAGAGAGAGAGAAGAAAAATATTTTGCTACTTCACTACTCCGATATCAAATTTCTTTTACGGTAAGGGATATTATTTGTTATAGTCGTAAGGAATATTATTTTCTTTTGCATTCATGAAGAGAACTTCTGTTATTCCATTCTTTATTATTCTGCTGGAATAACAAGTATACGCGGACTACCCTATACTTGGTGACATTCTTCTATTATTCCGTCTTTATTATTATTCTGTTGAAATATCTTGTCAGTACGTTTTACGCTGGACCTGGTTCCGTCTTTACTATTATTCTGTTAGAATATCCTGTCTGTGCGTTTTATGCCGGACCTGGTTCCATTATTCATTATTCTGTCGAAATTTTCTGTCTGTGCGTTTACGCCGGACCTGGTTCCATTATTTATTATTCTGTCGGAATATCCTGTCGGTGCGTTTACGCATGACCTGGTTCTATTATTTATTTTCCTGTTGGAATAACCTGTCTGTGCGGTCTATCGCATGCATGGTGATTTTTTTTGTTATTCCATTCTTTATTATATTCAGTTGGTTAAAGTTTTAACTTTTATACTCCATAAAATTAGTGGAATATCCTTGATATTTGCACTTCATCCAGTATCTTTTCATGGAAATATTCTTCTGAGCATTCTTGAATTTTACTCTACAAAGCAGTATCATATTGACAATTTGGACGTTATTTCTTGAACTTGTTTTATTGAATTCTTATATCATTGTCATCATCCTCATGTTTATATTTTGTTAAAAGTCATCTATGGCCTGTAGTGCATAGATGGACTTGGTATGATTATGACCAGGGATTATTCAGTGTAATCATGATCGTAATGTTACAAATGATGTGGAAAAAGTCCTCATTGGCCCGTAGTGTATTGATGGACAGTTTTTGGTATGATTATGGCTATGGATTCTCTTTGGCCGTAGTGCAAAGATGAATTATTTTATGGCATGATCAGGACCGTTGATGAAAACATAATTATCTTTAGCCGTAGTGCATGGATAATTCGTGGTCGTGATACTAAAGAATATCCTTGGCCGTAGTGCAGGGGTGATTCGATGATGTGGATTATTTATTAAGCTGAGTCCCAGCGATAAAAGTCATGAAAAACCTTTTAAATTATAAAAGATAGTAGATTTTATTCTCTACTTGACTCTTTTAATGGATTACTGGTTCCGCTGCAGTTAAACTTGATTTCTATTGTATTTTATCAGTTTAACATTGTTGAAGACTAATGATAATTTATTCTGCATTATCTTAGTCATAATATTTCTTATTGGGCTAGTTGAGCTCACCCTTTCTTTCACTGTTCTCTTTAGGAAATGAGAATATAGTTGGGACGAGTCGGGAAACGGAGTGATGGACCAGATGATAGCATTAGTAGTCCTCACTATTTTATGTAATAGTGTGATAATAATTATAATGAGGACTCCTTTTGAGTATGGATACTCTCTAGAAGACAATATTTATATTCAAACTCACAGTTTATATTTTGTCGTATTGTACACGACAGTTGTATTTGAATTCTGTACCATGTATCTCGTGACTCAAGATGGGTGATGTATACCTAATTTTGGGGGCGTCACAGTTGGTAGCAAAGCTTAGGGATATGATCCCTGGCTGAGATATGAGACAAGAACTAGGAGGGAAGAGACGGAAAATTCATTCGCTAGTATGACCTACCTAAGTTTATTTGATATTTAGTTGGTCGGTCAGAGTATAGAGATAATATGTGACATGTTAATTAACCCTTGTTTTGTGGCAGTATTTGAAAATGGCAGCTGAATATGTCAACAATGGAGTGAATGAGACTGTGGAGACACCTCTAATCACCAACCAGGATAATGTAATATCAGGCGAAGAAGAAATTAGAGATATCTACGTGAAAAGTGAAGAACTAATAGTTGCACCTGAGCTAGTTGCAGAGGTAGCAGCTGAGAGTGAGGATGAAGAGGAAGAAGAGGAACCTGAGGAGAATTGGTTAGAAGAAGTTTATGATCAAAACTTAGAATTACAAAATCGTGTTCATGAGTTAGAAGAATAGGTTGAAGAACAGCAAGCAGTCGTGGAACAAAGGGATGCAACAATTCAAAATTGTGTTACCCGACATGTGATGCTCGAACAAAATCACGCTTTGGCAGAGTGTAAGATATTAAGGTTAGAATTTGAGAATTCATATATCAAGGATCAGCTGAAAGAAGAAACAACTGAACGAGTGAGAATGAAGGATGCGTGGGTAAAAGTCGCACGACATGTTGATATTATAGAAAGAGACGTCCGATCCAAAAAGGCTAAAATAGATGATATACATTTCTCTTTTTAGACAACAATTAGAAGAACCCAATATCGAGTTTTGAGTTACCCTGTACAGAGTGGTCAATCTCAATTCGATATGGATCGAAGATTGATGATTCAGATCATGTATCAGGAGTACGATGAAGCAGTTGAGGGTGGAATATGTCGTATAGAATAGTTAATTTCAGCGGTAGTGATGACTCCAAATACTGCCCCAGACGAGTCAAAGCCGGGTAGTTCAAGGGAGAGCGGTTGTCAGGACTTCCCAACAAGTGAGGAACCCAAATGAAGTTATCGCGACTAAGCTAATCATAAACCCTTGCGAAGTTTGTACCTTATTCGATACCGGTTCCACCCACTCTTGTATTTCACCTAGTTGTGTTCAACGTTTAAACTTGACTCTTAAGAAATTAGACTTTGACTTATCTGTTGAAACTCTGTTAAGAGGAACCTTCGTTACCTCTACTATTTATAAATCTTGTTTGATTCAAATCAACACTTTCACGTTACCTGTCGATCGTATCTCTTTGAAAATACTTGCCTTTGATGTGATTTTAGGAATCGATTGGTTAACTACTCATCATGTTTTTTTGTAAGGTGGTTAACTTTCATACTCCTAACCAACCTGTTATGTGAATTCAAAGTAACCAAACCACTAAAGTCAATCATTATCATATCAAGCCATAAGTAACGAGCACCGATTCTTTCGTTGTTGACTTCCTTGTGTGGGATGCACCGAAGCCAGACTTTCAATAGGAGACGTTGTGAATGACGATGGCAAGTTAATAGGTTTCAATGTGACGTGTTATTCAAGTCTTGGATGAGAGTCACAGTTTTGAATGATATTTCTATTGTTAATAAATTTCCTGACATATTCTTGAAGACTTCTTGGCCTACCCTAGAGCGTGAAATTGAATTTTGTATTGACCCCAGTACAAAACCCATTTCTTAAAACCTCAAATATTTATTTACTTAAAACGAACGTAACATGCGCCAAAGACGTTGGCTCGAGCTGTTAAAGATTACGATCGTACCAGTTAATATCATCGTGGAAGTACGAACGTGGTAGCTGATGCGTTGAGTAAAAGATCATATGCGGTTACAAGTGCGAATATACGAACCCACGTGAAGATAACAAATATACGAGTAGAATCGACTTTAATTGATAAAGTTAAAGCCATTTAAGCTACATACTCAGAGCTGATAAATGTGAAGAAGAAGGTTCAAGAGGGCGTTATTCTAGAAGCAAGAATCGACGAAGAGAGGAAATCTCAACCCTCGATTTAATTGGCCCATTTAAAATCCTTGATCGAGTAGGAACTGTGGTCTATAGACTCGTTTTATCGCCAAGTATGTCGCGTGTTCATAACGTTTTTCACGTATCGATGTTACGTAAATATGTGGACGACCTGAACCACATTATTAAATTAAAACTAGACGAGATTGCAGAAGATTTAACGTATGAGAAGATACGTGTTAACATCTTGGATAAGAAGGATCATATTCGACGCTCAAAGGTTATACCTCAAGAGTTAGAATTTGAAGTGAAGTCAAGGTATCCTTATCTGTTCGACATACCAGGAACGTACGTAAATTTCAAGGGTGAAATTTCATAAGGAGGGGAGATTGTGAAACCCCAGATTTTATGAATAAAGATTTAATTTTTTCGAAATATTTTTTTTAAAATATTATGGTGTGAATTTGAGATAATGTTATAGTTGTGGGTAGTATTTATAAATTTTTCAAAGTATGGAAGTTGTTGTATTATTTTCAATTGGTCGGGGAATATTATTTTTGTCGGAAAATATTCGTATGACAGCACAATTATTGATGGACCCCACAACGGAATTATTGTCGAATTGAGAAAACGACAAAAATATTTTATGAAAATAACGACGGAAGTTTTACCGTTAATACTGTTGAACTACTCGGTAGTAAAAGTACAGTAATACGTGTGGTTACATAGTAACATACGGTATTGATTATTGAGGCTTACGTGATAAGTCACTCAATTTTGTTTTATTAGTATTATTAACATAATAAAACAGAAAAACTTTTTATATAAAACAGAATACTTTTATAAAGTTATTCGTTTTATTAGGCTAATAGTAAAATCTTTTTATATAAAACAGAATACTTTTATAAAGTTATCTATTTTATTAGACAATAATAAGAATATATTATATTTTAATATGCATAGTATTTGCATAGTGCCTGCATAGTGTTTGCATAGTAAAATCTTTTATAAAGTTATTCGTTTTATTAGATTATAAATAAAATATATTATATTTTATTTAAAAAATTATGCTTTAAATATGGACCGTCAGATTAAAATAAATCAATCTAGACCGTTCATGAGTTAGTTACTATGCAGTCCATTTTTCTATAAATAGAAGCTCATTCATTCATTATTTCTTACGAATTCACTGAAACTCTAGAGAGAGAAATTATAGAGAGAGAAGAAAAGTATTCTGCTACTTCAGTACTCCGATATCAAGTTTTTTTACGGTAAGGGATATTATTTGTTATACTCGTAAGGAATATTATTTTCTTTTGTATTCATGAAGAGAACTTCTGTTATTCCATTCTTTATTATTCTGCTGGAATAACCAGTATACGCGGACTACCCTATACTTGGTGACATTCTTCTATTATTCCGTTTTTATTATTATTCTGTTGGAATATCTTGTCTGTGCGTTTTACGCTGGACCTGGTTCCGTCTTTACTATTATTCTGTTGAAATATCCTGTCTGTGCATTGTACGCCGGACCTGGTTCCATTATTCATTATTCTGTTGGAATATCATGTCTGTGCGTTTACGCCGGACCTGGTTCCATTATTTATTATTCTGTCGGAATATCCTGTCGGTGCGTTTACGCATGACCTGGTTCCATTATTTATTTTTGTTAGGTTTGTAAAATTCATGAACGCAATCAAATTGCACAAAATAACGGAAACGTGGAAAATCAGAGTTTTAAAATTTTACAAACCATATACCCGGATCATCCTTTATGCACAATTATCAATTAAACGAAAAGGAAAGAACGAGAATCATACCCTTGAAGATCCGAGCTTCCTCAGGTACAAGTTCACCTCCAATCCTTTTCGCGTTCAACTTGAATCCATCGAGTTTGGTTCCTTCCTTTGATCAACGTTAACCACCCAAGTGTTTGGCCTCCAGAGGTGATCCACCATGGAAGAAGAAAGATCCAAGAAAATGGGTGTTTGGCAAAACCCTAGTTTTTCCATCTCTATAAAAAATGAGTGTACTCTCCAACAATTGGAATAACGTATGTTTGATATCTGATATAAGACTCCTCTTGTAAAGATATCAAGTAACCCTATTAAAAATAAGGTATTATTTATTTAATTAAACTCTTTTAATTAAATGGGCTCCCTAATCTTATTAGGGATAAATGAGAGTACATATATTAAATTAATTCCTATACTCTTTTAGAAATTAAAATAATAATAATTGTAATAATATTAATAAGACTCCTCTTATTAATTTATATTTAATATTTCTAAAATATTAAATAATAAATATTAAGCTATTTAATTTATTCAATCACCATAGATTAAATTAAATATACTTAACATATTATTACGATTATGCCATTAACTTCTTAAATAATTATTCTTCCTTTTATGGTGTGACCCTTTAGGTTCTCTATATTAAACCGGTTGTGAATAAATTAATTAGAACAATTCTAATCTTATTTAAATAAATAAATTAAACTATTAATTTATTTAAATAAATAATATTTATTCTACAATAGGGATAAGCCTCCCTAGCGATCAACGACTTTTCAGATAATATAGATTTCAACATTAATCATAAAAGAACCTTAGAGTAAATAATTACCGTACAATTCAATCCTTCCACCATACAATGTTCCAATTAAATATAACACATGGAATTTCTGTCAAGTCTTATTTTATTTAATTATATATATTTCGACTCTTAAATGCACAACCCCAAATAATATAAATTAGAAACTCCTTTCTAATTTCATTCTGCCTTGGCCAAGGACTACTGTGTTGTCATTTATCGAATCACATAGGACATTTCTCTTCTTTTACTAGAAGCGGTAGATTCTTTATTGATCATACATTATCTCCATGTACAACTTATTATACCCAAGCATACCCTTTGATATACCCTAAGGGTCTTAAGGAATAAGTCAAAGTATAACTCATCATACATAAGATACTATGATGATCTCAAGTCCAAGGATCACTTGTACTACTATCACTACAGGAATTCCTATTGACAGGCAAGTAAAACTCCATTAAGTATTCCTTAGCGAGCCACGTTCAGTGAACTTATTTTCTAATAAGCACCTACATACTTGCTTTAGTGTCTCTACACAAATGATTATGAGATCAATCATCCTCATCCAATGAGCAAGCAACATATGTACCAATCTATCCGGATTCACTAATCCCCAATTTAGTAATCTAATGATTAGGAACTATTTTAGTTTTAAGCTTTTTAAGAATTTAGATCTCATTAGAATGATCATCATCATTATTCTAAATGCATTGCTTAAAACTATGGGTTTATTACATATTATAAAACAACATCATGTAGATAATTTAAAGCCTTTAATAAATTAATACTTTTTATTAATAAATGAATAAGATTGTTACAAAGTATATGCTTTATCATCAAACATGATTGGCTTGTGTGCATACTACTTTCAATCTCCCACTTGCACTAAAGCCAATCGCCATGGTATCTCATACCCTTCTTCTCTAAGTGACGATTATCATGTTATTAGATAAGCTTTAGTTAATGGATATGTAATATTGTTCTTGTGAGTCCACTATCTCTATAGTGATTTCTCATCTTTCAATGATTTCTGTAATCAAGTGAAAGTGCCACAACACATGTTTAGATCCAAGATGAGACTTAGGAACTATTCCTAGTTTTGTAATGAACTTTTCATCCAAACAATCAACTTGCAGCTTCATTTATAGCTATATACTTTGCCTTTATCACTAAACCATCAACTCTTTGTTGTTTGAAACCTTTCCAATTCACTGCACCACTGTTTAAGGTAACGCTTTACCTTAAAGTGGATTTTCTGTCGTCTTGGTCTGTTTGAAAAAACTTGAGTCTGTAAAGCCCTTTTGTTTTAATTCAGACCCACCATGTATGATCACATCCTTAGTGCCGGTTAAGTACTTTAAGATATTTTTCATTGCCTCACAGTGAACTTCTCCAGAATATGACTGATCAACATCAGGTCTCGTATATTTCATTGCATACATGATAATTACTCATGCGATCTCTCTTTTTGGAGTCTATGGGGACTATTGAGAGAGATACACTCCAAGGGCTTATCAACATGAGACATCACATGGAGTTTGCCATGCTAAACAACTTTAGCATCAAATGAATATATGTTCCTTGGGTTATGCTGAGCATCCTTTTAAATCTATCTATATAGATTTACATCCCCAATTACGATACTCTTCCCAAATCACTCATAGAGGAATGTTTAGACAACTTTATTTTTACTGATTGTAGCATTGGTAAGTCATTCCTTATCCGTAGTATATCAACATATAATACTAGAAATGTCACAACGCTCCCACTGACCCTTTCGTACACACTAGAACTCTTACCTCATCGTATGTAACTCTGGATCATCATCTTCTATGATGCGTACCTCATCATCATCATCCATGATGAATCCATACCTCCTAGGTATCTTCGGTACTATTCCAGATTTACGATTCGGTTGTGGTACAATAGGTGTATCTACAGGTTTCTCTTATTTGACTCATAGTGATTTGTGGTTCTTGAACTCTTCAAAATCTATTATCCTCCCACTAGCCCCTTCAATGATAAACATCTTTATCTTAGAAGGCAACATGTTTCTCAATAAACACCTTTTGCTAAGTAGGATTATAGAACATATACCCTAAACTTACTTTAAGATGTCCCACAAATCTGTACTTGTCAAATTTTGTTCCAAGCTTATCCTTTGAAACCTTTTCACATAAGTTGGACAACCCCTTATCTTAACATACTTAAGATTAGGAATCCTCCCTATCCATAACTTTTTATGGAGTCTTGGGGCCGAATTTTGAGGTTACCTTTTCGTAGATATGCAACCATTTCTAGGACATGATCCTAGAAGGATACTGGAATGTCGGTAAAATCATTATGGACCGCACCATGTCCAACAAGGTACGATTTTTCCTTTCAGATACATCAATCAATTATTGCGTATTAGGAGGTGTCCTTTGTGAGAAAACCATTTGAGATGATCTAGAAACTCATTGCACAAGTATTCCTTCCCTGATCCTATCAAAGAATCCTAATACTTTGCCAATTTGTTTCACTTCTGAATTCTTTGAACCTTTCAAATAATTCACACTTGTATTTCAACAAATACACACATTCAACTCTTTGAATGATCATCTCCTTTTCTTATACTAGTTTGTTCAATTTGTAAAATTATTTTTCACGTAAGTCAAGTATACAAAATCCATTAAGTAATATTCCAGTTTTATACAAAATATTATTATTATAAATAGAACAACAATTGTTCCTAACTATAATACCAAAGATTTTATTGTCCAACAATAAAATAAAAATAATATTTCTAATGAGAACTGAAATATAATAACAACTTATTGACTTAATAGACTTGCCCATAGGTAATGCTAAACTATAAGTTTCTATGGCTAATGTAGCAACCTTTGCTTCATTTTCCACACATAGGATTACTTATATTTGTTTAACTTTCTACTTCTGCTTGGTTCCTTCATAAATCTATATTTATGATAACTAAAGCCGGTATCAAATACCCAAGTAGAACCTTGACTTAAAGAAAAAATTATTTTAAATCATGAACAAATTTGTATTTATAACCGAAACTTTAATAAGATTCTTTGGTTAGCCTCTGCAAGATGCTTCTTGCAGTTTTTTTCCAGTGTCCAGGCTTATTACAGTGGAAACAAACTCCTTTGCTATCCATATCAGTTTTGTTCTTATTATCCTTTGTTTACGCCTTTCTGTTTACCTTCTTTGAATAGTTATTCTTTTCAGAAGATCCTTTGGCCCCTACTAGTAAGACATAGTCTGTCTTGGTTGAAAAGTGACTTTTAACATTTTTCAACATGTTAAGCAAATCAGCGAGGCTGATATCTAGCTTGTTCATATAAAAAATTCACAACAATTGTGAAAGGAGTCCGGGAGTGAGTGTAAGATCAAATCTTGGCTCAACTCTCCATCCATGACAAAACCTGTTGTCCTAATTAATCAATCAAATTGATTATGTTAAGGACTTGTGTCTGTACTGTAGTGTCATCAGTTATTCTAGATTGGAAGAGCTCCTTAGATATCTGATATCTATTAGTCCTACTTTCCTCACCATCAACTACTTGATGTGCAGGAATATAGTAGGAGCATCCATAGTTTCATGCTGACGCTGAAGCTCGTTACTCATGGATGCGAGCATGATTTATTGAGCCAACTGTGCATCATCTTGCCACTTTTTAAAAGTAGCAATCTCTTCCTCAGAGGCATTGTCTGCATCTATTGCAGGGATAGACGTATTAAGGACATAAGATAGCTTTTCAGCCATGAGAACTATTCTCAATTTCCTTAACCATTCCGTTTAATTCGGTCTGGTTAATTAACATCTAATATGTTTCGCAGTGATAGTAATTTAGACATTATAAAATTCTGTAAATAAATTTGTAATTAACAATATTTTAGCATACATTCTTTTATTAATTACCAAAATAATTTAGGTCTTGTTTTAAATTGGTATCTCCCACTATTTTCTTCAAACTATATTACCCTCAATATATATAGTTCGGCAATATCTAATTAAAGATTTGCTAGTGAGAATAAGGATCCCATTTTAAATGTATATAGCCTTGTGGTGACACAATAAACTATATATAAATAAATAGGTAGACAACTCTTGTCAATTACATCAACTATGCAACTCCTTTTATTTTGCCTCTTAGATTATTTTGATCAAGTGGTGACACATCCGAATCAAAATTATCCAAGTTAAGTCCAACCTAGCACTCCATATATTCAAAAAAGAAAAATATTGTTCTTGTGGTGACACAACAAAACAATATTGTTTAATTTTCTTTATAAGCATCAAATGTGATAAATTAACATCTTAAATACTTAATACTTGCCTTGTGGTGACACAACAAACTCATATTAAATATTTAATACTCTATTAATTTTATCATGCTAGAAGGCGACGTTCGATATTCCAAATATCTTTGAACGCTTAGCACTTAATATAAAATATTTGAGGGATTTGTTATTAATTTGTCTCATCTTGTTTAGCGCGCATGCACACACACACACACACACACACACACACACACACACACACACACACACATATATATATATATATATAGTATAAGCATGCACATATAGAATACAATATTCTACCCGGATTGATTATGGACTTTTATTCTAGTTTGGTTCACTAGAGCCACCAAGTGAACCAAAAGGTCAAACCCTAGGGGTGCGAGAATTAATATTTAAATATAACTATTACATTTAAACCCGGGCTCCATTACAAACGGGTCTTCAAGCGCTCCTTACTCCTTGATCTCCAATTCTTCAAAATTAATTTCTAACTATTCATATTACAAAAGTATTTAAAATAAATAGAAACCTTAATCAGCATTCAAGGGGAAGTACATAGGAGGGAGTTAGAATTTACATTAAGAAAAATTTAGAGAAGACGAGGTACGCAGACCCCATTTAATAAAACCCATATATTCATGCATCCAACTAAAATAAAATCCAATCACATTGGTCAATAGTCCATAATCAATCTTATTTATTATCATACACATCACCATATGCATCAATAAATAACATTCATCTCATGAATAATAAATATTTAATATATATATATATATATATATATATATATATATATATATATATATATATATTGATATTATTTAATGGGCAAATTTAGTTAGTAAAAAATTAAATTTTGAATCAAAATAAACTCCTTTATTTTAATCCAAATTTAAATCAAAATAAACCTCTTTTATTTTAATTTATCCAATTTTGAATAAAATAAACTATTTTATTTTAATCAAAATCTTTAATCAAAATAAACTCCTTTATTTTAATTAATTATGGAATCCAATTCCAAGAAAAAAAAATTTCCTTTATTAAAAGAAACACGGATTCTCTTTCCTATTCACAAATAAACTCCTTTATTTTGAATAATATGAAATCTTATTTCATATCTAAATAAACTCTTTTATTTAAGAAAATACAGATTCTCTTTCCTATTCATAAATAAACTCCTTTATTTTGAATAATATGAAATCTTATTTCATATCTAAATAAACTCCTTTATTTAAGGAAACATGTAATCCAATTTCAACTCTAATTAATTATCATGGAATCGAATTCCAACTCTAATTAGTTTGCATGAAATTTAATTTTAAAATTAAAATAAACCTTTTATTTTAATTATGGCTTAAATATGATTTACTACCCTAAACTATAAGGCATATTCCACTTCGGTGATCTACCTTTCAATTTTGTCAATTAGGTAATTGAACTATTATTTTTTTCGATTTCATTCAATTGGGCCTGCCATGTCAGAACTTGCTAGCGTGACATCCAAATAGGCAGCATGAGTGTTTATGTGTAAAAATATTATATATTTTTAATGAGATCAAAGGACAAAAAGGTAAAATAACAAATAAAACAACTAAAAATTGCACAAATAATATAAATTAGTTGTATAATTATTTATTTATAGTTATATAAATAATATAAATTATTATATAAATAATATAATAATTATTTTTATTAAAAAAAGTTGGGTTTTTTTAATTTTTTTATTAAAAAAAATTGTGTTTAATATTAATGATAATAAAAATAAAAATATTAATGATAATAAAAATAAAAATAAAAGTACAATTTTTTTTAATAAAAAAAATAATTATTATTTTATTAAAAAAAAATAACCAACTGCGTTTTTAAAAAAAAAAATTAAGCAGCTGCGTTTTTATTTTTATTATTTATAATAATTATTTTTATTAAAAAAAAACTAACTTCGTTTTTTTTATTAAAAAAATAGCTTTTTTTATTATAATTACAAAAAAATAGCGTTTTTTTATTACAAAAAAACTGTATTTTATTTTTATTTTTATTATCATTAATATTTTTATTTTTATTATCATTAATATTAAACACAATTTTTTTAATAAAAAAATTAATAAAACACAATTTTTTAATAAAAATAATTATTTTTAATAAAAATAATTATTGTATTATTTATATAATAATTTATATTATTTATATAACTATAAATAAATAATTATACAACTAATTTATATTATTTGTGTAATTTTTAGTTATTTTATTTGTTATTTTGCCTTTTTGTCCTTTGATCTCATTAAAAATATATAATATTTTTACACATAAGCACTCCTGCTGCCTATTAAGATGTCACGTTAGCAATTTCTGACGTGGCAGGGCCAATTGAATGAAATCGAAAAAAATTGATAGTTCAATCACCTAATGGACAAAATTTAAAGGTGAATCATCGAAGTGAAATATGACCTATAGTTTAGGATAGTAAATCATATTTAAGCCTTTTTTTTCTCTCATCCAGAATTCTTTGTTCTTCACGAAAATCAAGGAAGCAGTAAGGATTAAATATAATATATATATATATATATATATATATATATATATATATATATATATAAAAGTTATCCTGACTCCTTTATTTAGATAAAACCAAATGAGTGAAGCACGGACTTAGCGAAAAATAAGAATCAGAATTTTCGAAATATTTCAGTTTTTTTTCTTCAAAAAATAATAAATTTTATACAACAAAATTATGCCCAATTAAATTATTCTAAACACATATCAATATACATATCAAATTAAAATAATTAATAATTCGCATAAAGGTTTGGCTCTGATACCACTGTTAGGTTTGTAATATTCATGAACGCAATTAAATTGCACAAAATAGCGAAAACGTGGAAAATCAGAGTTTTAAAATTTTACAAACCATATACTCGGATCATCCTTTATGCACAATTATCAATTAAACGAAAAACAAAGAACAAGAATCATACCCTTGAAGATCCGAGCTTCCTCAGGTACAAGTTCACCTCCAATCCTTTTCGCGTCCAACTTGAATCTATCGGGTTTGGTTCCTTCCTTTGATTAACGTTAGCCACCCAAGTGTTTGGCCTCTAGAGGTGATCTACCAAGGAAAAAGAAAGATTCAAGAAGATGTGTGTTTGACAAAACCCTAGTTCCACCCAAGTGTTTGGCCTCTAGAGGTGATCCACCAAGGAAAAAGAAAGATCCAAGAAGATGGGTGTTTGGCAAAACCCTTGTTTTTTCATCTCTATAGAAAAAGGAGCATACTCTCCAACAATTGGAATAACGTATGTTTGATATCTGATATAAGACTCCTCTTGTAAAGATATCAAGTAACTCTATTAAAAATAAGGTATTATTTATTTAATTAAACTCTTTTAATTAAATGGGCTCTCTAATCTTATTAGGGATAAATGAGAGTACATATATTAAATTAATTCATAAACTCTTTTAGAAATTAAAATAATAATAATTGTAATAATATTAATAAGACTCCTCTTATTAATTTATATTTAATATTTCTAAAATATTAAATAATAAATATTAAGTTATTTAATTTATTCTATCACCATAGATTAAATTAAATATACTTAACATATTATTACGATTATGCAATTAACTTCTTAAATAATTATTCTTCCTTTTATGGTGTGACTCTTTAGGTTCTCCATATTAAATCGGTTGTGAATAAATCAATTAGAACAATTCTAATCTTATTTAAATAAATAAATTAAACTATTAATTTATTTAAATAAATAATATTTATTCTATAATAGGGATAAGTCTCCCTAGCGATCAACGACTTTTCAGATAATATAGATTTTAATATTAATCATAAAAGAACCTTAGAGTAAATAATTACCGTACAATTCAATCCTTCCACCATACAATGTCTCAATTAAATATAAGACATGGAATTACTGTCAAGTCTTATTTTATTTAATTATATATATTTCGGCTCTTAAATGCACAATCCCAAATAATATAAATTAGAAACTCCTTTCTAATTTCATTCTGCCTTGGCCAAGGACTACTGGGTTGTCATTTATCGAATCACATAGGACATTTCTCTTCTTTTACTAGAAGCGGTAGATTCTTTATTGATCATACATTATCTCCATGTACAACTTATTATACCCAAGCATACCCTTTGATATACCCTAAGGGTCTTAAGGAATAAGTCAAAGTATAACTCATCATACACAAGATACTATGATGATCTCAAGTCCAAGGATCACTTGTACTACTATCACTACAGGAATTCCTATTGACAGGCAAGTAAAACTCTATTAGGTATTCCTTAACGAGTCACGTTCAGTGAACTTATTCTCTAATAATCACCTACATACTTGCTTTAGTGTCTCCACACAAATGATCATGAGATTAATCATCCTCATCCAATGAGTAAGCAACGTATGTACCAATCTATCCGGATTCACTAATCCCCCAATTTAGTAATCCAATGATTAGGAACTATTTTAGTTTTAAGCTTTCTAAGAATTTAGATCTCATTAGAATGATCATCATCATTATTCTAAATGCATTGCTTAAAACTATGGGTTTATCACATATTATAAAACAACATCATGTAGATAATTTAAAGCCTTTAATAAATTAATACTTTTTATCAATAAATGAATAAGATTGTTACAAAGTATATGCTTTATCATCAAACATGATTGGATTGTGTGCATACTACTTTCAATTTTCCTATTGGAATAACTTGTCTGTGCGGTCTATCGCATGCATGGTGATTTCTTTTGTTATTCCATTCTTTATTATATTCAGTTGGTTAAAATTTTGACTTCTATACTCCATGAAAATAGTGGAATATCCTTGATATTTGTATTTCATCCAGTATCTTTTCATGGAAATATTCTTCTGAGAATTCTTGAATTTTACTCTACAAAGCAGTATCATGTTGACAATTTGGACGTTATCAGTTCCTAGATAAATTAATTCTTGAACTTGTTTTATTGAATTATTATATCATTGTCATCATCCTCATGTTTATATTTTGTTGAAAGTCATCTATGACCTGTAGTGCATAGATGGACTTGGTATGATTATGACCAGGGATTATTCGGTGTAATCATGACCGTAATGTTACAAATGATGTGAAAAAAGTCCTCATTGGTCCGTAGTGCATTGATGGACAATTTTTGGTATGATTATAGCTATGGATTCTCTTTGGCCGTAGTGCAAAGATGAATTATTTTATGGCATGATCAGGACCGTTGATGAAAACATGATTATCTTTAGCCGTAGTGCATGGATAATTCGTGGTCGTGATACTAAAGAATATCCTTGGCCGTAGTGCAGGGGTGATTCAATGATGTGGATTATTTATTAAGCTGAGTCCCAGCGATAAAAGTCATGAAAAACCTTTTAAATCATAAAAGATAGTAGATTTTATTCTCTACTTGACTCTTTTAATGGATTACTGGTTCCGCTGCAGTTAAACTTGATGTCTATTGTATTTTATCAGTTTAACATTGTTGAAGACTAATGATAATTTATTCTGCATTATCTTAGTCATAATATTTCTTACTGGGCTAGTTGAGCTCACCCTTTCTTTCACTGTTCTCTTCAGGAAATGAGAATATAGTTGGGACTAGTCGGGAAACGGAGTGATGGACCAGATGATAGTATTAGTAGTCCTCACTATTCTATGTAATAGTGTGATAATAATTGTAATGAGGACTCCTTTTGAGTATGGATACTCTCTAAAAGACAATATTTGTATTCAAACTCACAGTTTATATTTTGTCGTATTGTACACGACAGTTGTATTATTAATTTGTATTTGAATTCTGTACCATGTATCTGGCGACTCAAGATGGGTGATGTATACCTAATTTTAGGGGCGTCACAGGGTCACAACTTTAAAGCCCAGAATTTCCATTGAAGTAATGTCGGTTAGTCAAGAAATGATATCCTTGGGTTTCTATCCTTGACAAGGGTTAGGGAAGAATCAGCAAGGAATCAGAAGTCCGATTCAAATTCCTAGCCAGACAGGGAAGGTTGGATTAGGCTATTCCTCTGGATCAAACCACCGGAACCCGCACAAGCATCCATCGGTTCCTTCCTCTACCATGCTGCTACCAAACCTTACGAATGCAAGATTCATGAAACCAATAAGGAAAATCCCTGTGGCTGTATCAGGAATGCTAATTCCTAAGGTTAATCTGGCCAGTGAAAAAGAAATCCAGATTCTTGGTAAAGAAAACAAGGAAAGGAACGAAGGGGTCTTGCAAGAAGTGCAAAACTGGTTGGCAAAGATGCATTTTCTGGCACATACTGAGGGTAAGAATGAGGATATCCTAGATGATGACTATCCAGAAGATCAAATTCTGACCCCTCTCATAAATAGGGCTAAGGAGAATACGTCAAAGAAAAATACTAACCCTGATATGAATTCAGTCATGGTCATCATCAAAGAGGAGGAGGACATCAAATATCCTTTCATCAAAGTTGTCCACAAAGACTTGACCCTGGACAACTGGAACAGCGTTCCTTGCATCTGCCGAAAAGGATAAAAGGGGCAGAAAGTTCATCTGCCCTGAAGTGTAGATATTATTGACTACTTACTTTTGTTGCACAGTATTATCAGTTACTTTTGTCATGCTTTTGCTAACGCTTTGTATGATCAAACAATCTTATATATTAAGTGAAAGCATTTTGTTTTTAGGACTCTAGAGTTGGATTTGTCTAGCATTGTTGATGAAATGCCAAATCTCCTCAATGACTACAACTTTGATATAGAGCTGGACTATGACTTGATGGGGGTTGAGCATAAAAAGATAGATGACTATGAGGTGCCTGAGGAGATCAAAGAATGGGTCGAAGACAAGCCCAAACAAAACCTTGATCAAACCATTTTTGTCAATATCGGAACCTCAAAAAACCCTAAAGAAATCCAGATAGGCATGGACCTTACCCCAAACCAAATAAAAGACCTAATTACTCTACTAACTCTGTTACAAGATGTGTTTGTATGGTCACATGACAACATGATCGGTTTGTCTACTAACATTGTGATCCATCGACTGCCCATTAAGGATTCAAGCCAGTCAAACAGAAGATCAAGCGATTGAAACCTAAATGGAGTCTGAAAGTTAAAGAAGAAATTATTAAACAGTTCAAAGCCTGCATCATCATGGTATCAACTTACCCTGAGTGAATGTCCAATATAGTTCCTATAACTAAGCCTGGAGGAAAGGTACAAGTATGCGTGGATTACTGGGATTTGAACAAAGCTTGTCTCAAGGACAACTTCGTAGTACCTTTTATCCACATACTCATAAACAACACGGTTTTGTATGGCATGTATTCTTTTGTTGACTGCTTCGCTGGGTATCATTAGATCATGGTTACTGAAAAGGATAGGGAGAAAACAGCCTTCATCACTCCCTAGGAAAACTTTTATTACAGATGTTTATCTTTTGACCTTATCAATGCCGGTGCCACCTATCAGCGACCCATGATGGCCTTTTTTCATGACATGATGCATAAAGAAATAGAGGTCTGTGTGGATGACATCATTATAAAATCCCAAAAGGAAGATGAACATATTGACCATCTCAAAAAGCTTTTCAAGCGATTGCGCAAATACAACTTGAAGCTGAATCCGACCAAGTGTGCTTTCGATGTCAAATCAGGTAAGTTATTGGGATTTCTAGTGAGCAAAAGAGGCATTGAACTGGATCCCGCCAAAATTAAAGTCATCACTGAGATGCCCATGCCTCGAACAAAAAATGAGATACAGGGATTTCTGGGGAGAATCAATTTCATAAGCGGATTCATATCTCAACTCACGGCAACGTGTGAGCTCATCTTTAAGCTATTAAGGAAAAATTCCTCTATGAAGTGGAATGAAGATTGTCAAAAAGCCTTCTT
Source organism: Panax notoginseng (assembly GCA_016801055.1). Lineage (NCBI taxonomy): Eukaryota > Viridiplantae > Streptophyta > Magnoliopsida > Apiales > Araliaceae > Panax > Panax notoginseng. The sequence continues at coordinate 37,978,161 of CM029019.1, forward strand.
CTCCATCAAAAAGAAATTGGTGGAAGCTCTTATCTTGGTACCCCGAAGGGACAAGATTCCCATGTTTCTGTACCTGTCAGTCAATGTTATTGGCTGCATGCTGGGGCAAAAAGACGATAGAGGCAAGAAAAGCGCTATCTATTACCTCAACAAAAGATTTAGTAGCGGCGAGTAGAAGTACAGTTTGATTGAAAAGACCTGTTGTGTGTTAGTATGGGCCATCATGAGATTACAACATTATCTTCATGGGCACACAACCTATCTTAAATCCCACATGGATTCTCTGAAATACGTATTCAATAAACCTATGTTGAATTGTCGATTGTCCAAATGGAAGTTGATCCTCCAATAATTCGACATCATCTACGTAACTCAAAAGTCCATCCAAGGTCAATGAATTGCCGATCAATTGGCCGAAACACCATCAGGTAATTTCAAACCCCTGGAAACGTATTTCCCAGATGATGGAATAATGACAATTCAACAGATCCATCGAGAAAATACTGTCTGATCTTGGAAATTATATTTTGACGGAGCCGTAAACATGGAAGGTGCCGGAACAGGGGCAATTCTTGTATCTATCATGGGAGAATAGTATCCTATGGCCATGAAACTGCATTTTATCAACACCAATAACACAGCTGAGTATGAAGGCTGTATAATGGGATTGAAACGGGCCCAATCCATGGATATCAAACGGTTGTTAGACTTTAGAGATTCCAAGCTGGTCATCAAGCAAACCACCGGGGCATATCGCACCAAAGAATTGCATTTGTTGCCCTACCATCGACAGGTTATCAAGATAGCTATAGAGTTTGAAGAAATAGCCTTCATTCATATCCCTCAGAACATGAATGATTTCGTAGATGCACTAGCAACCCTGGCTTCCTAGATCAACATATCTGAAAGGGGAGGTGTGAAACCCCAAAACCCTAATAAGACTCGGTTATGTAAAATCAATTATTATAAACAAAATCTCTCCGTTCTGAATATGTATTATGTTATTATATACTATGTTATAAAATTAGGTCAAATAATTTTTTGTCCAAAAGTTGACGTGCTTGACACGTCGTGCTTAAAATTTTCTTCTGAAAAAGAACTTTTCGGTATATGTATTTTGACAAGCTTCTTTGTCGTGCTTACACTGGCAAAACGCTTTGTCATGCTTGTTAGGATTTGTGAAAAATCTAAGTTAGGAACCCTAATATCAAAATCAGGAAACTTTAACCCTAGATTTATAAACCCCAACCCTAATTGGTTAGACTAAACCCTAGTTAGGTTATCCTAAACCCTAACTATGATTATTAAACTTCAATTAGGTGCTAATAAATATCATTAAGCAACCTTAATCATAAAAACCAAAACCCTAATCAAGATTAAAGAGGATTAGGGCATAATTAAGCTACTAATTATTAGACCTGGCAAAAGAGGCCCAGGCCCGCGGGCCGGGTCGGCCCGCCCACCACGGGCCGGGCTTTGGGCTGCAATTATTTAGCCCATGAAAGTGCGGGCCATTTTGGCCTGGCCCGTGAAGGCCCGACTCGCGGGTGGCCCGGCCCAGCCCGACTCGACCCGTGACCCGCGACTTATTTTTTAAAAAATTAAAATGTTGCTAATTGTGAGTTGTGAGGCTTGAACACAAGAATTGTAAGTAAATAAATAAGAGTTCAAACCAGCTGAGCTACAACAACTATTTGTTTTTAATGCAATCTTCAATATATTTTAACTATAATTGAAAACTATAATTAAGATATGTAGTTAATTTAGGTAATTAATTAATAATACTAATTTGTAATACTATTAAAATTTTAATTGATTGAGATATGTAGTTAATGTAGGTAATTAATTAATCGTGTATGTTTGTATTATTGTTTATTATTAATTATTTTATTATTTTTAATATTTATTATTATTACTATTTTTGGTGTAGCATGATTTTACAAAAAAAAAATTTAAAGGGAGAAGCCCGCTTGCCGGCCCAACCAGGGCCACGGGCCTAAATATTCTAGCCCACCAAAACCAGGGCCATTTTGGCCCAACCCGCGCTCGGCCCGGCCCGGCCCGGCCCGCCCGTTTGCCAGGTCTACTAATTATGATGAACTAGCTCACAAGTAGGTTACTACTCATCAAACCAAGTCCCAAAGTAGCACATGACATGCTTGCAACTCCTAAGCATCACAAGTATCAACCATCAAATCTTTGTAGAGGCAAGAAGGTGAAATAATGACAAAAAACCCTAGCTTAGCAATTCTATAAATAGAAGCCTTAGATCAGTGCAAACTCACGAAATTTCTAAGCCTATACACTCATATATCATACCTAAACAAGCCTTAGTGATAGCAATAACAGAAACAGAAGTCAGAAATCAAAATCAAGCAAGAAAAGGTGCAAACCCTAATTTTAACCTAGATCTTTGATGCTATGTTTAATTTGTAGTTTAGATTTTTAGATATGTGTAATAACGTGTTTGTGACGCCCCCAAAATTAGGTATACATCACCCATCTTGAGTCGTCAGATACATAGTACAGAATACAAATATAACTTAATAATACAACTGTCGTGTACAATACGACAAAACATAAACTGTGAGTTTGAATACAAATATTATCTTCTAGAGAGTATTCATACTCAAAAGGAGTCCTCATTACATTTATTAACACACCATTACATAGAATAGTGAGGACTACTAACTAATACTATTCTTCGGACCATCACTCCGTTCCCCGACTTGCCCCAGCTACGTTCTCATTTCCTGAAGAGAACAGTGAAAGAAAGGGTGAGCTCAACTAGCCCAGTAAGAAATATTATGACTAAGATAATGCAGAATAAATTATCATTAGCCTTCAACAATGTTAAACTGATAAAATATAATAGACATCAAGTTTAACTGCAGCGGAACAAGCAATCCATTAAAAGAGTCAAGTAGAAAATAAACTCTACTATCTTTTATGATTTAAAAGGTTTTTCAACACTGCGATCGCTGAGACTCAGCTTAATAAAATAATCCACATCATCGAATCACCCCTGCACTACGGCCAAGGATATTCGTGTGTTCATTAATGGTCATGATCATGCCAACAACTGTCCATCAATGCACTACGGGCCAATGAGGACTTTTACCACATCATTTGTAACATTACGGTCATGATTATACCGAATAATCCCTGGTCATAATCATACCAAGTCCATCTATGCAATACAGGCCACAGATGACTTTCAACATTTTATAAACATGAGGATGATGACAATGATATAAGAATTCAATAAAACAAGTTCAAGAATTAATTTATCCAGGAATTAACAACATCCAAATTGTCAACATGATACTGCATTGTGGAGTAAAATTCAAGAACGCTTAGAAGAATATTTTCTTGAAAAGATACTGGATGAAACGCAACTATCAAGGATATTCTACAAATTTCATGGAGTATAGAAGTCAAAACTTAACCAACTGAGTACAATAAAGAATGGAATAACAAAAGAAATCACCATGCATGCGATAGACCGCACAGACAGGTTATTCCAATAGAATAATAAATAATGGAACCAGGTCTGGCGTAAACGCACAGACAGGATATTCCGACAGGATAATAAATAATGGAACCAGGTCCGGTGTAAAACACACAGACAGGATGTTCCAACAGAATAATAACAAGACGGAACCAGGTCCGGTGTAAAACACACAGACAGGATGTTCCAACAGAATAATAACAAGACGGAACCAGGTCCGGTGTAAAACACACAGACAGGATGTCCCAACAGAATAATAATAAAAACGGAACCAGGTCCGGTGTAAAACACACAGACAGGATGTTCCAACAGAATAATAGAAGAATGTCACCAAGTATAGGGTAGACCGCGTATACTGGTTATTCCAACAGAATAATAACGAATGGAATAACAGAAGTTCTCTTCATGAATATAAAAGAAATAATATTCCCTACCTTAAAAGAACTGGATATTGGAAAAGTGATGTAGCAGAATACTTTTATTCTCTCTCTCTTATTCTCTCTATACTTTCTCTCTCTATAGCTTGAATGAATTCGTGAAAAATAATGAAGCCATAAGCCTCTATTTATAGAAAAACTGAGGGTGGCTCTTGGTCTTAACGAAGGGTCAAATGACTCTTGGTCTTAACGAAGGGTCAAATGACTCTTGGTAATATTGAAGGGACAACTACTATTGACGAAAGTAATTACTATTGACCAAGGTAAATACTATTGACGAAAGTAATTACTATTGACCAATGTAAATACTATTGACGACGGTAATTACTATTGACGACGGTAATTACTATTGACGACGGTAATTACTATTGACGAAGAGACTCTTAGATGATGACATATGCCCCCCCATAAAATAACCAAACTTACCACAACGTCTCAATTATTGATTTAATAATATAACATATTATACAGATGATACTATGACAATAATTTAAGAGATATGATGCAGCAATTACTGTAGCAATAATTGAGTATAGCTGAGTGACTTCTCACGTAAGCATCAATAATCAATACCGTGTGCTACTATGCAACCACGCGTATTACTGTACTTTTACTACCGAGTAGTTCAACAGTTTTAACGGTTTTAACGGTAACACCTCAGCCGTTATTTTTATAGAAAGATAATTCTGTCGTTTTTTCAATCCGACAATAATTCCGTTGTGGGGTCCACCAATGATTGTGCCGTCGTACGAATATTCCCCGACAAAAAGAATATTCTCCGACCAAACGAATATTTTATAACAACTTGCTTACTTTGTAAAATTTATAAATATTACCCACAACTATAACATTATATCAAATTAACTCCATAATATTCAAAAATGATATTTATAGAAAATTCATCTTTATTTATAAAAATTGGGGTCTTACAACCTCCCCTTCTTATGAAATTTCGCCCTCGAAATTAGGGTACGTACCTGGTATGTCGAAGAGGTAAGGATACCTTGATTTCATTTCTGATTCTAACTCCCAAGTCATTTCCTCAACATCGTGGTTTCTCCACAAAACTTTAACTTGAGGTATAACCTTGGAGCGTAGAATATGTTCCTTCTTATCCAAGATTTGAACAGGAACTTCTTCATACGTCAAATCCTCCGCTATTTCGTCCGGTTCTAACTCAATAATGTGGTTCGGGTCTTCCACATATTTGCGTAACATGGATATGTGGAAAACGTTATGAACACGAGACATACTTGGCGGTAAAGCGAGTCTATAAGCCACAGTTCCTACTCGATCGAGGATTAAAAATGGACCGATGAATCGAGGATTTAGCTTTCCTCTCTTTCCAAATCTCGTAACTCCTTTCCATGGAGCAACACGTAAGAACACATGATCTCCTACATCAAATTCCACGTCCTTTCGATGAAGATCAACATAACTCTTTTGTCGATCTTGTGAGGTTTTTATACGTTGTCGGATCGTTTGAATCTTTTCTGTAGTCATACGTACCAACTCCGGTCCCAACAACGTTGCTTCGCCCACCTCATCCCAGCATACTGGAGAACGACATTTTCTTCCATACAATGCTTCGAATGGAGCCATGCCAATACTTGCTTGATAACTGTTGTTGTAGGAAAACTCCACCAATGGTAAGAACTTGTCCCAACTTCCCTTGAAGTCAAAGACACAGAGTCTTAATAGATCTTCAAGAGTTTGAATAGTCCTCTCTGATTGTCCGTCCGTCTGAGGATGATATGCTGAACTAAATCGTAACTCCGTGCCCATAGCTTTTTGTAAACTAACCCAAAATCGTGAAGTGAATCTTGGGTCTCGATCAGAAATTATGGATACTGGCATACCATGCAGTCTTACAATCTCGTTTATGTACATACGAGCAAGACGTTCAAGTGTATAAGTTTTTCGTATCGGTAAGAAATGAGCAGACTTGGTCAATCTATCAACAATGACCCAAATCGCATCAATACCTTGAGAAACCCTAGGAAGACCGGTAACGAAATCCATGGTAATGTGCTCCCACTTCCATTCTGGAATTTCAAGTGGTTGCAATGGACCTTTTGGTACTTGATGCTCCGCTTTGACTCGTTGACAAGTTAGACACCTTGAGATAAACAATGCTATCTCTCTCTTCATATTGCTCCACCAAAATGTATGACGAAGATCATGATACATTTTGGTACTTCCAGGATGGATTGCAAACGGTGTGTTGTGCGCCTCCATCATGATTTCATACTTTAAATCAGGGTTGTTAGGAACACAAAGTCTGGAGTTGACTCGAAGTATTCCTTCTTCATCGATTCTTGCTTCCGATATAGCACCTTCTTGCACTTTCTTCTTCATACGCATCAGCTCCAGGTCTGTAGCTTGAGCAGCTTTAACTTTATCGATTAAAGTCGGTTCTACTCGTATATTCGCCATCATCGCATAGGTCCCTGGAGTCTTTAACTCTATCTCCATCCTTTGCAAATCACACAAAATGGGTCTTTGTGTTGACAATATCACACTCGTACTTGCATATGATCTTCTACTCAATGCGTCAGCTACCACGTTCGCTTTTCCAGGATGATATTGAATGGTATGATCATAATCTTTCAACAGTTCAAGCCAACGTCGTTGTCGCATGTTGAGTTCCTTTTGAGTGAAGAAATATTTGAGGCTTTTATGATCCGTAAAGATCTCAACCTTCTCCCCATACAAGTAATGCCTCCAAATTTTAAGTGCAAAGACAACAGCTGCCAACTCTAGATCATGAGTAGGATAATTCCTCTCATATTCCTTGAGTTGTCTTGATGCATAGGCTATGACTTTTCCATGTTGCATGAGAACACATCCCAACCCTTTGCTCGAAGCATCACTGTAGATGACAAATCCCTCCGAGCCAGATGGTATTGTTAGAACAGGTGCTGAAATGAGTCTCCTCTTGAGTTCTTGAAAACTCTGCTCACATTCTTCGCTCCAACCAAACTTTGTATCTTTCCGAGTCAGCTGAGTTAATGGAGTAGCGATTTGAGAAAATCCTTCCACGAATCTCCGATAATAACCAGCTAAACCAAGAAAGCTACGTACCTCGGTCACTGATTTAGGTTGCTCCCAGCTTTGAATAGCTTCAATCTTTGCCGGGTCAACCGATATTCCACGACTTGATACTACGTGCCCAAGGAATGCTACCTCCTCCAGCCAGAACTCGCATTTCTTCAACTTGGCATAAAGCTTGTATTCACGAAGCTTTTGGAGTACCAGCCTCAAGTGTTGCTCATGATCTTCACGGCTTTTGGAATAAATAAGGATGTCATCAATAAAGACGACCACAAAGTGATCCAAATATTCCTTGAATACCCGGTTCATCATATCCATGAAGGCAGCAGGAGCATTAGTCAATCCAAAGAACATGACTAGGAATTCATAATGCCCGTACCGAGTTCTAAAAGCCGTCTTTGGAATATCCTCAGTTCTAACCTTCAGCTGATGATATCCAGAACGAAGATCGATCTTTGAAAAGAATTGTGCTCCTTGCAACTGGTCAAACAGGTCATCAATACATGGCAATGGGTACCTGTTTTTGATGGTGACATGATTCAACTCCCGATAATCAATACAAAGTCGTATACTTCCATCTTTCTTCTTCACGAATAGAACAGGAGCTCCCCAAGGAGAAGTACTAGGACGAATAAAGCCAATGTCTAACAATTCCTGCAGTTGGATCTTTAACTCCTGAAGTTCAATAGGAGCCATTCGATATGGGGCTTTGGAAATGGGTTTTGTACCGGGTTCAAGGTCGATACAAAATTCAATTTCACGCTCTGGGGGTAGACCAGGAAGTTCTTCAGGGAATACGTCAGGGAATTTATTAACAATAGAAATATCATTCAAAACTGACGTATTTTTGTTTAGATCTGTGACATGAGCTAAGAAAGCTTGACATCCGTTTTTCAATAAACGAATAGTTTTATGGCTTGAGATGACAGCGATTGATTTTAATGGTTTGGTTGCTTGAATTCGCATAATAGGTCGATTAGGAATATGAAAACTAACAACCTTACGAAAACAATCAATTTTTGCATAATGAGTAGTTAACCAATCAATCCCTAGAATCACGTCAAATGCAAGTATTTTTAATGAAATAAGATCGACAGGTAATGTGTGGGTACCAACTTGAACCAAACAAGACTTATAAACCGTGGATGTAATGAAGGTTTCTCCCAATGGAGTTTCAACTGCTAAGTCAAAGTCTAATTTCTCCGGAATCAAATTTAATCGATGAGCGCAAGTAGGAGAAATAAAAGAATGGGTAGAACCGGTATCAAATAAAGTATAGACTTCGTTAGAGTTTATGATAAGCTTACCCGTGATGACCTCATTCGGGTTCCTTGCGTTCTGGGAGGTCACAACAAACGCTCTCCCTTGCACAACCGGTTTTGTCTTTTCTGGGACGGCCTTTGGTGCCTCCATCCTAGCTGAATTTGTCTTCGGTAAACGACAAAATCGGGCTAAATGACCTTCTCTTCCACAATTATAACATGCTTTGGACGGCATCGCGCAGTTTGGACTGATGTGCCCCTCCCCTCCGCATTTGAAACATATGATAGGTGGTCGTTCTCCTTCCTTAACGACAGGTGCTGGTGCTGACGTCTTTCCATCATTGTTGAATCTCCTCTTCTTGAAATGCCCATTCTTATTGTTTTGGCCCTGATTACCACCGAAGTGGTTACCATTTCTGGCCTGTTGATTCCCTCCACGCTTGTTGTCACCGCTTCGATGACTGCTCTCACTGGTATTATCATTTTGCCGGCTGCTCTCTTTTGGTTGCGTTGTCTCGTTATCGCGCTCCACCAACTGAGCCCTATTTACAACATCTGAATACAAACACAGTTTATGAGAAACAAGATGTTGACGTATCTCCGGCTTCAAACCTCTTAAAAACATCCGCGTCATTCTTTCTTCATTATCCACCAGGTGGGACGCAAACCGGGATAACTCCACAAATTTTGCCTCGTACTGCGACACGGTCATATTATTCTGCTCTAATTTGATGAACTCCACCTCCTTCATGTGACGAATACTCTCGGGAAAGTATTTGTCGTTAAACAGCTCTTGGAACTTCTCCCAGGACATCTTCAGTGCGGCAGGTTGAGTACGATTTATCGATTCCCACCAGTAATCTGCCTCTCCTCGCAACATAAAGGCGGCAAAGGGAACCTTTTGCTCCTCAGAGCAACCCAAGACATCAAATATCTTGGTGATCTGCTTTATCCATGTTTCAGCTACAAGTGGTTTGGGTTCTCCCTTAAACTCCGGAGGTCCCAGTTCCTTAAACTGTTTAGCGGTGACCGCCTGAGAGTTTCCCGTATTTCCACCTACGTTGTGGACAGGAGCCGCTTTCACCTGTTGTTGCATGAATTGCATAAAACCTCTGAACATTCCATCATTCATCATCTGGTCAGTGTTGTTGTTTGCATGAGGATTGACACCTTCCTGATGCACATTATCCTGATTATTGATATGTGGTGAATCAACAGTCGCCTGTGCTCCATTGCTATTCTCAACATTCTCAGATGTCATTTTCAGATACTTCCACAAAATAAAAGTTAATTGATATGTCATATATTATCCTTATATTATGACCGACCAATTAAATACCATGCAAATAAACATAGGTAGGTCATACTAGCGAAGGAATTCCCCGTCTCTCCCCTCCTAGTTCTATTCTCACATCCTAGCCAGGGATCATATCCCTAAGCTCTGATACCAACTGTGACGCCCCCAAAATTAGGTATACATCACCCATCTTGAGTCGTCAGATACATAGTACAGAATACAAATACAACTTAATAATACAACTGTCGTGTACAATACGACAAAACATAAACTGTGAGTTTGAATACAAATATTATCTTCTAGAGAGTATTCATACTCAAAAGGAGTCCTCATTACATTTATTAACACACCATTACATAGAATAGTGAGGACTACTAACTAATACTATTCTTCGGACCATCACTCCGTTCCCCGACTTGCCCCAGCTACGTTCTCATTTCCTGAAGAGAACAGTGAAAGAAAGGGTGAGCTCAACTAGCCCAGTAAGAAATATTATGACTAAGATAATGCAGAATAAATTATCATTAGCCTTCAACAATGTTAAACTGATAAAATATAATAGACATCAAGTTTAACTGCAGCGGAACAAGCAATCCATTAAAAGAGTCAAGTAGAAAATAAACTCTACTATCTTTTATGATTTAAAAGGTTTTTCAACACTGCGATCGCTGAGACTCAGCTTAATAAAATAATCCACATCATCGAATCACCCCTGCACTACGGCCAAGGATATTCGTGTGTTCATTAATGGTCATGATCATGCCAACAACTGTCCATCAATGCACTACGGGCCAATGAGGACTTTTACCACATCATTTGTAACATTACGGTCATGATTATACCGAATAATCCCTGGTCATAATCATACCAAGTCCATCTATGCAATACAGGCCACAGATGACTTTCAACATTTTATAAACATGAGGATGATGACAATGATATAAGAATTCAATAAAATAAGTTCAAGAATTAATTTATCCAGGAATTAACAACGTCCAAATTGTCAACATGATACTGCATTGTGGAGTAAAATTCAAGAACGCTTAGAAGAATATTTTCTTGAAAAGATACTGGATGAAACGCAACTATCAAGGATATTCTACAAATTTCATAGAGTATAGAAGTCAAAACTTAACCAACTGAGTACAATAAAGAATGGAATAACAAAAGAAATCACCATGCATGTGATAGACCGCACAGACAGGTTATTCCAACAGAATAATAAATAATGGAACCAGGTCCGGTGTAAACGCACAGACAGGATATTCCGACAGGATAATAAATAATGGAACCAGGTCCGGTGTAAAACACACAGACAGGATGTTCCAACAGAATAATAACAAGACGGAACCAGGTCCGGTGTAAAACACACAGACAGGATATTCCAACAGAATAATAACAAGACGGAACCAGGTCCGGTGTAAAACACACAGACAGGATGTTCCAACAGAATAATAATAAAAACGGAACCAGGTCCGGTGTAAAACACACAGACAGGATGTTCCAACAGAATAATAGAAGAATGTCACCAAGTATAGGGTAGACCGCGTATACTGGTTATTCCAACAGAATAATAACGAATGGAATAACAGAAGTTCTCTTCATGAATATAAAAGAAATAATATTCCCTACCTTAAAAGAACTGGATATTGGAAAAGTGATGTAGCAGAATACTTTTATTCTCTCTCTCTTATTCTCTCTATACTTTCTCTCTCTATAGCTTGAATGAATTCGTGAAAAATAATGAAGCCATAAGCCTCTATTTATAGAAAAACTGAGGGTGGCTCTTGGTCTTAACGAAGGGTCAAATGACTCTTGGTCTTAACGAAGGGTCAAATGACTCTTGGTAATATTGAAGGGACAACTACTATTGACGAAAGTAATTACTATTGACCAAGGTAAATACTATTGACGAAGGTAATTACTATTGACCAATGTAAATACTATTGACGACGGTAATTACTATTGACGACGGTAATTACTATTGACGACGGTAATTACTATTGACGACGGTAATTACTATTGACGAAGAGACTCTTAGATGATGACATATGGCCCCCCATAAAATAACCAAACTTACCACAACGTCTCAATTATTGATTTAATAATATAACATATTATACAGATGATACTATGACAATAATTTAAGAGATATGATGCAGCAATTACTGTAGCAATAATTGAGTATAGCTGAGTGACTTCTCACGTAAGCATCAATAATCAATACCGTGTGCTACTATGCAACCACGCGTATTACTGTACTTTTACTACCGAGTAGTTCAACAGTTTTAACGGTTTTAACGGTAACACCTCAGCCGTTATTTTTATAGAAAGATAATTATGTCGTTTTCTCAATCCGACAATAATTCTGTTGTGGGGTCCACCAATGATTGTGCCGTCGTACGAATATTCCCCGACAAAAAGAATATTCTCCGACCAAACGAATATTTTATAACAACTTGCTTACTTTGTAAAATTTATAAATATTACCCACAACTATAACATTATATCAAATTAACTCCATAATATTCAAAAATGATATTTATAGAAAATTCATCTTTATTTATAAAAATTGGGGTCTTACAGTGTTAGTAAGTATTCTAAGTTGATAGAACATGTTTTCATAACATCAAGATGCATCAAAATGATATTTTAAGCAAACTGGAAATTCTGGAAAAATAGGTCTGACAGTCGAATGTCAGAGTCTGTAGATCCATGTATGTTAATAGTTAGGTCTGTTAATTGTATGCTAGTTGTAGTATTACATGAGTTCTTTAATTTGGAAAAGAAAACAGGTCAATTAGAAGCATATATTGCAAGATATAAGTAGTCAAAAGTGGTTGACCGATCACGAAGTTCTAATTTCTGGGTTACCCAAAAATCTCAAGAACAGGTTGAGCCGGTTACTTTGACCAACCATTTAATTGCTTTCTGTTTGTTGTTAGGATGTGTAAGTGTTATGAATTGATACCCTGATATACATATTACATATCTATGACACTCAAACACTTAATCAATTCATAGGTTTACTATAAATAATGGTCAAATAGCGTTGACCGAGCATGACTGTGTTTTTTGGGTTACCTAGAAAACTGAAGAACACGAAGAACAGCTTCTGGCTGCACTTTGACTAATATAAATTTAGACCTTAGGATCTTACTCTATCCAAACAAGTGTAACATATATGTACCTTGGCATATAGACTACATATTATAACAATCAAAATACAAATCTATCACACGGATTGAAAGTTATTAAGGCCACAAGATCGTTGACCGACCATGACCACTGTTCTGGGTTACCCAAAAATCCAAAAACAGCTCTGATAGTGACTTTGAGCCCCTATAACTTATATGTAGGTTAAAGCATGAAATTGGTATGTTGTTGTACTACTACATCAGTACTATAACACTTATACACTTACAAACCCAGAATCATTAATAATAAATAGTTTGACTAAGGTCAAAGTGACCTCTAAGCCATGACCAAACCATTACCCAGAATTGAAGAATACCTATAGCAACACTTTCTGTCGATATAGGGCTTTAGCGACAGACAGTAAATAAATTAATAAAATTAGAAATAATTAATAAATAAATATAAATAATTATAAAAATAGTTTTAAAAAATATTTTAAGTTATAATAATTACCTTTTAATATTTTTTCATAAATTCAATAAATATTTTATTTATTTAGATATTATTAATAATTAATTTATTAATAAATTAATTAGAATAATCATTTATAAATAATAAATAATTATTTAAAAATGATATTAATGGTTTAAAAATCATATTAAAGGATAATAAATTATTTAAAAATAATAAACAAGATTTTTATAATATTCTAAGTAAATATTAATTATTTAGAAATAGAAATAAATGATTTAAAAATTATTTAATGGATAAATAAATATCTAAAAATTATTGTAAGCTTCCGAAAATTATTATAAAGGATATACAAATTGTCTAAAAATAAAATAAAGCTTATAAATAAAGTTTAACCGAGATATTAACTTATTAATTATCCGGTAAAGTCTTATGACACCGAAATCATATCGAATTTAACCCGAACGTGAATAATTTATGTATTTGAGTATTGTTTTCAATACTAATGTGTTAGACTTATATGAATGAACATCTTAGGTGTTTATAGACGAATCGAGTAACTTCACTTAATCAATCTTCGCTCAGACAAGTTTACTAAACCCTAATTTATTACTTAAACAAGTTCTCTAACCTTAATCTCTTATCGATCAAGTTTACTAAACCCTAATTTATTCGTTAAATAAGATTTCTATCTTAATTTGCTTTTGATATATTATATCAAACCTAAACTTGATTGCCAATTATTTCAAAGTTATCGCTATAACTTCAGCATAACTAAGAAATGAATTATATATTCATATGATACTGTTTATTGAGCATAAACTATTGTGTCAAACCAAATTGCTTTGGTAAGACATCCTATACTGAGTTGTATATCGATCAAGTTTACTAAACCCTAATTTATTCGTTAAATAAGATTTCTATCTTAATTTGCTTTTGATATATTATATCAAACCTAAACTTGATTGCCAATTATTTCAAAGTTATCGCTATAACTTCAGCATAACTAAGAAATGAATTATATATTCATATGATACTGTTTATTGAGCATAAACTATTGTGTCAAACCAAATTGCTTTGGTAAGACATCCTATACTGAGTTGTATATCCCAGAAGGGATAAATATGTGTCAATAAAATTTGACACTTAGTGCAAGTTGGGCACGATTAGGATGAGATGCATACTCCTAGGATGTTGAATAGGTTGATCCCCTGTCTCACATCTGAACAAGATTTGTAAGTCTTTGTGACTAACAGAAATAATAAAAAGTCCAGAAATGGTTGAAATATAAAAATTCAGACATGGTAAACAACACTCAGTTGAGAAAAGTTTTGAACTGCTATACTTCTTTAAATCCTATATTATTATAAAACCTACTGAGCATGTCATAGCTCACTCTTATAAATCATTTCCTTTGCAGTATTAGATGGTTACCATGGCACATCTGGAGTAAACAATGGGAAGCGTCCCTACTTAGATTAGCTTAAATTACTGTCTAGCTGAATGTAATACTTTTGTAATAAGAAAATCTTTATGAAGAATCATGTAACCGAACCATAATATATGATATATATCATCTTTTATTTCTGCAACCGTGTTTCCTTTACATAAATAGATGTAAGTAAAACTTTTGATTTATTTAGAGATCCTTGGAAACTATACATCTGAGTGAGGGTATTGACAATATGGACTGTTCATGTTGTTGTTGATACTCTGGATTTCAGATAGATAGGTACTATCGATACGATAGTGTAATTCGCATGATATAGACTATACATCTAAGTGAGGGTATTGGTAATATAGACTATTCATGTTATTACTAGTACTCTAAATTTCAGATAGATAGATATTATTCGTAGATATAGTTTATATATCCAAGTGAGGGTATCCAAATACAGCAATAGTTCTTTAGAGAATTATTATCTGTTATGGGATACTATGAACCTTTGATCTATGGAAATTGTATCTTGTAAAATTTGTATAGTAGTTTGATTAGATATAAGCATCAAATCGGATACCGTAGGAGTACAAATTTAGATGCGTTATATTAATTGATTAGTTGTGAACACCAGATCGGATACCATGGGAGTATAGATTTGGGGGCGTCACAAGTTTGGCATCAGAGCGTTAAGACTATAGATCTAAGGAAGAGGTTGTTATTCGTAATATATAGTATTATTTAATATATATATATATATATATATATATATATATATATATATATATAATAATAATAATAAAAAGTTAAGCAAAACAGAAACAAATTATAAAATATAAATTTGAGTCCTTTGAATTCACAAAGTCTCCTTAAAGCAAATTTATTCCCTCACTAGTGCTAAGGATTAATTGAATAATTGCTTCCCAAGATAAAACGAATTTCCAATTCTTAATTAGAAGCACTTCAAAATTAAGAACACTTCGAACCAAATTATATGTTATGCACTGAACTTACAGTAATTGCTATAATGATGCATGAAAAATGGTGCATGGATATACTTACACAGAAACGGGAAAAAGATTGCAGAACGGAACAGGAAAATATTGCAGAACGGGAATGGAGAATATACTGTTCAGAACGGGAACGAAAAATATGCTGCAGAACGGGAAGGAAAGGAACAGGAACGGGAAAGTTATATTCCATAATGCGCGCCTAGATGTTATATTTATAGAATAAATTCTGCGGTTTATCAGTTGAGATAAGACCGTTGGCGTGCAACTGTTGTCAAAACGACGTAGTATCGTGATGATAATTTTAAAACAAATTTTGTCCAAAAAATTATATATCACGACCCACCCACCCGCCCGCCCCGACCCCGGACCCGGCTCGATCGAACGGACGGTGGCGGCGACGCGTGCGTGTGGGTTCGAACCAAGCCTTGACTAAGTCCTCTCCCTTTCATAAAAGTGGGGTGCCCCATGGGGCCCTTCCCATTGAGCAAACATCCCATATATAAATTCTTCATTTTTCCCTCTAATACCCTATGTGGGACTTTTATAATTTTTAACATTTAAAGTAGGTGTCTTTGAAGTCAATTTTCTCATTCAATTCTTAATGAATTTGAACACATAAATATACCACGTTATACTACTTGCGGAGGAGAACGCTTTGGTGCATGGTCCCTACATTTCAAAAGTGTGGGTCCCATATTAAATTAAGCCTCAAAATGCTTAAATATTTATTTTATCAAATCCATTTCCAACAATCCCCGACATGAATGTAAAATTGGCTTTACAACATGGAGAAAGAAAAGAAAAGAAAAAATTTTATGAATATGTAGACACTAGTTCAAGTTCATAAGAAAAGATAATTCAATAAAAGTATTAACATGAATATCAGGAATTTCAGATTTATGAACAAGAAAGCGATAAGCACTACTGTTATTTGCATAACTAATGACTACACAGTCAATTGATTTTGGTCCTATCTTAACCTTTTTAGGTTTAGGAACCATTACTTTTGCTAGACACCCCCACACTCTTAAGTATTTATAGCAAGGTCTATGACCTTTTCATAATTTATAAGGTGTTTTATGAGTTTTCTTATGAGGCACTTTATTAAGAATATAATTGGAAGAAAGCAAAGCTTCCCCCCACAAATTCTGGGGTGCTCCAGAACTATTTAACATAGCATTCAATATTTCTTTCAATGTTCGGTTCTTGCGTTCAGCAATACCGTTAGATTGAGGTGAATAAGGAGCGGTAGTTTGGTGAATAATACCATGAGTAGAGCATATCTCTTCAAATGGTGATTCATATTCACCACCTCTATTGTTTCTTATTGCTTTAATCTTTTTTCTAAGTTAATTTTCAACTTCATTTTTATAAAGTTGAAACATTTCTATAGCCTCATCTTTGCTTCTCAGTAAATATACATAACAATATCTTGTGCAATCATCAATAAAGGTAATGAAATATTTTTTTCCCACCTCTTGTTTGCACAAACTTTAAGTCACATATATCAGTGTGAATTAAATCTAGAGGTTCAGTTTTTCTTTCAACAGAATGAAAAGGTAATCTTGTCATTTTAGATTCTAGACAAATTTCACATTTATGTTTTTGATTAATGTCAAATTTAGGCAAGAATTCTAAATTAATTAATCTACGCAAAGTATTATAATTAACATGTCCTAATCTAGTATGCCATATATTTGAAGATTCTAACAAGTAAGCAGAAGAATTAATTTTATTATTATCAATAGACTTCAGTACAACAGTCATAACATTCATCTTAAAGAGCTCATCAGTCATATAGCCCTTTCCCACAAATATATCATTTTTAGTAAGTACAAATTTATCAGACACAAACACCAACTTGAAGCCATTCTTGCTAAGTAGTGACCTAGAAACTAGATTTTTGCGAATATCTGGCACATGAAGCACTTCGTTCAAAGTCAGTTCTTTGCCATATGTCATTTTCAGTACAATCTTTTCACGTCCTTAAATCTTTGAACTTGAGGAGTTTCCCATGAAAAGTTGATCATCATTTTATACTGGTTTGTAGGTAGAAAGCATCCATTTGTTGGAACAAATGTGGCGAGTAGCCCCAGTGTCCATCCACCATTCTTTGGGGTTTCCTACCAAGTTACACTCAGATACAACTGCGGAGAGATTAATGTCTGAAACATTTTCAGAAAGCTTTTTCAGTTCTGTCACATTTGCTTGAGCCTTTTGTTCTATCTTGAATTTCTTTGACTTTCGACATTCATTTGATTTATGTCCTGGAATGCCACAGTTGAAGCATTTACCTTTGAATTTTTTCTTGGCCTTGAAAGTATCTTTGCCTTCACGCTTCTTTTTGTTGTTATTGTTTGGCCTTTGTTCTACCACATTAGCCTTTGCTTTAATAAAAATTTTCCCAATCTTCTTCTCAGATCCTCGATTGTCCTCTTCAATCCTAAGTCGCACAATCAGTTCTTCAAGATTCATCTCTTTGCGTTTATGCTTAAGATAATTCTTAAAATCTTTCCATGATGGTGGAAGTTTCTCAATCATTGCTGCAACTTGGAATGAGTCACTTAATGACATTCCTTCAGAATGAATATCATGTAGAATTATTTGTAATTCTTGAACTTGAGTGATGATTGCTTTAGAATCTACCATTTTATAATCAAGAAATCTACCAACTATGAATTTTTTCATGCCAGCATCTTCAGTTTTATATTTCTTGTCTAAAGATTCCCAAAATTCCTTTGCAGTT
The DNA here is from genome assembly GCA_016801055.1 of Panax notoginseng. Classification (NCBI taxonomy): domain Eukaryota; kingdom Viridiplantae; phylum Streptophyta; class Magnoliopsida; order Apiales; family Araliaceae; genus Panax; species Panax notoginseng. Next base: position 37,996,528 of record CM029019.1, read on the forward strand.
TGAATTGTACAATACACATTATACAGTGTATTGTGTAATCCATTCATCACATAATTTCTGCAAAGAAAATCTGCATGTTTCCATGCATCAACTGCAGCCACTTTTTCCTTGTCAGTTTCTCCTTCAACAAGAGTAGGACAGTCCTCTTGTAGAAAACTTGCCAAATTTAATGTTGTGAGATAGAAGAGCATCTTTTGTTGCCAACGCTTGAAATCAGTTCTATTGAACTTTTTAGGCTTTTCTCCATGAGACATACTCACGGTAGGAATGGTGCTAGTAGTTGCCATTTCTGTTATACAAAGAATAAAACTATGAATAAACAGAAACAAATTTCTGTTGTACAGAATTTAAACAAACAATGAATAAATAGAAACAAATTTCTGTTGTACAGAATTTAAACAACAAATTTTGTTTGTAAAATTCAAACAACAAATTTTATTTACAGAATTTCTGTTTTAAAAAATGTGTTCACAAATTCTGTTTACAAATTTGTTTTGCAAAAAATTCTGTTTACAAAATTTCTGTTAACAAATTATGTTTACAACTTTAGTTTACAAACTTCTTTTGTAGACAAATCTGTTTACAAATTTCTGTTTACAAATTTGTTGTAAACAAAAGTTGGACACGTTTTGTTATAGTTCCAATACAATGGTTATTTTGACAACCACATGCTATTGCAAATTAATAATAACAGAATAACAGAATATTAACATGGCATGGAATTTATATAATAACAGAATACTATATAAATTTACCAATTGTCTATTCTCATAAATAAACAGATTAAATAATACTAGAATCAATAAAATTTTGTTTCTACAAAAACTTGTTTTATAAAACAATTTTCTGTTAAACTAATTAAACTGTAATTTTGATTTTAACAGAGATACAAATTATAGAATTATATTAAATAAAACTATAATTACAGAACATGTAAATTTGCTTTAAGATTGTTATCCATATAGTATTATTTAATATATATAGATATAATAATAAAAAGTTAAGCAAAACAGAAATAAATTATAAAATATAAATTCGAGTCCTTTGAATTCACAAAGTCTCCTTAAAGCAAATTTATTCCCTCACTGGTGCTAAGGATTAATTGAATAATTGCTTCTCAAGATAAAACGGATTTTCAGTTCTTAATTAGAAGCACTTCAAAATTAAGAACACTTCGAACCAAATTATATGTTATGAACTGAACTTACAGTAATTACAGTAATGATGCATGAAAAATGGTGCAAGGATATACTTACACAGAAACGGGAAAAAGATTGCAGAACGGAACGAGAAAATATTGCAGAACGAGAAAGGAAAATATACTGTGCAGAACGGGAACGGAAAATATACTGCAGAACGGCGGCGGCGGCGCGCGCGTGTGGGTTCGAACCAAGCCTTGGCTAGGTCCTCTCCCTTCCACAAAAGTGGGGTGCCCCTTGGGGCCCTTCTCATTGAGCAAACATCCCATATATAAATTATTCATTTTTCCCTTTAATGCCCTATGTGGGACTTTTATAATTTTTAACATTTTAAGTAGGTGTCTTTGGAGTCAATTTTCTCATTCAATTCTTAATAGATTTGAACACATAAATATACCACGTTATACTCCTTGCGGAGGAGAACGCTTTGGTGCATGGTCCCGACATTTTCGGAGTGTGGGTCCCATATTAAATTAAGTCTCAAAATGCTTAAATATTTATTTTGTGAAACCCATTTCCAACAGAGGTATCTTAGTATATAGTCTTCGAGTCCATAAAAATATTAAACTACACATAAAATAACATTAAAAACTTTATGTTTTGAAAAATTTTGTACATATAAGTAATAAAGAAGTTTTGTTTTATAGGATGGCCAACTCCGATGTTGAGGAAATGTCGATAGTAAATAATCCATCACAAATTGAGTTATTAATAAATAGTGATGCAGGGGAAGAAGAATTTCTTCATGATCAACAATTACAAGATGTTGAGGAAGAGGAGGATCTAGTAGCAGGATAATTAATGAGGATTGAAGACCCTGAGCAAGCAATGGCATCACTGGTACATAAATCTGAACATGATAATGATAAAATGAAGTTTAGGGCACATTTGGCCGAGGGTATGCTGGAGCACGAAAGGGGAACCACAAATCATCTAAAGGTATTACTGCATCACGCACATAGCGACAGGAGGGAAATACAGTTGAGGTTAACCAAATCTTCTCTAGGAATTCGGGATGTTTCCAATGATTTACAACGTCGAGTAGTTCGATATCCAGTGGAAGGGAAGAAAACTGCTTATCTGATAGATCGATCTGTGATATGCCACATGATCCGGGATTCGTTTGATGAAGTTAATGATTTCTAGAATGTAGTATAGAAATATAAGTGCTCTATATTAGTATAAATAAAAGAGCATTTTTTTGTTTATATTATAGCTAGTAGTAAATATTTTTTATACTTCAATCCACTCTTAAATAAATTATAAAACAAATATATAATTTTATATTTGATCATTTCCTTTTCCTTCCTACATATTAAATTCACCAATTTATTTACATATAATAATAATATATTTATTATTATACACTTCCTCACATTGCATAACACAATTTCACCTTATAAAAATCAAATATCACATAATAAGAATTTTATTTAATTAAATTCTTATTTTAATAATTTCTGAAAATTCGAATCGTCACGATGACTTTATGAACATGTAATAGTTATAGAAACTGAGATGGAATGGATATGATATAATATTATAATGATTACATTCGTGTCATTAGTTTTATATAGTTAGATATACGTGAATGTTATAGTACCGTATAGCACCTTATCCAAGGTTTAAAGGAACCCGGATTTAGGGGCGTCACAGTTATTATGTTCCAATTCTTATAAAAAATATTATTTCAATTCTATTGTTGGACAAGGAAGGTTTTAATATTATAAATAAGAACAATAGTTGTTCTATTTATAATGATAATATTTTGTTTCGAACTGGTAGATTAATTAATGGACTTTTTGTACTTAACTTACATGAAAATATTTTGCAAATTAAACAAACTAATAAAAGGAAAAAAGATGATGTGAATCATGCATTTGTATGGCATTGCAGACTCAGTCATATTAATGAAGCAAGACTAAACAAGTTGCATAAAGATGGGCTTTTAGAGCCATTTGATTTTGAATCATATCCAACTTGTGAATATTGTCTAATGGGAAAGATTACTAAATCTCCATTTAGTGGACATAAAAAGAGAGTTGTAGGATTATTAGAGTTGGAACACACAGATATATGTGAACCTATGACAATAGATGCTCGAGGAGGGTATTCATATTTCATTACTTTCACTTATGGTTATGTGTATTTGATGAAATACAAGTCTGAATTATTTGAAATGTTCAAAGAATTCAGAAGTGAAATAAAGAAACAAACTGGCAAAAGTATTAAGATTCTTCGATCAGATTGAGGATGGGAATACTTAAGCAATGAGTTTCTTAATCATCTCAAAGAGAATGGTCAAGTAGATGAACCTGTCTAAGTAGAGATACCTTATGTACCATAGTTGAGTCGTAAATCTGGAAGAGTACCAAAGATACATGAAATGTATAGATTCATAAATGATGATGATGATGAGGTACGCATCATAGAGGATGATCATCCAGTTATATACGATGAGGCAATGATTAATAAAGACTCAGAGAAATGGAAAACGGTCATAAAATCCGAAATGAACTCCAAGTGTGAGAACCAAGTATGGACCTTGGTTGAAAAACTGGAAGGCATAATGCTTATAGGGTGTAAATGGGTCTTTAAGAGAAAGACTGGGGCAGATGGCAAGGTAGAGACCTATAAAGCCAGACTGGTGGCAAAAGGTTTCAAATAAAGACAATGAGTTAACTATGACGACACCTTCTCACCAGTTGCAATGCCCAAATCCATTCGGATTTTGCTTGTGATTATAGCTTACTATGACTACGAGATTTAGAAAATGGAAGTGAAAATGACCTTCCTTAATGGGAAACTAGAAGATGATGTATACATGATACAGACAGAGGGATTTGTTTTAAAAGATTGAACAAATCAAGTTTGTAAGCAATGTTATTTCCCAGAGGCACAATAAAGATCTAGAGGGGGGGTCGAATAGATCTTTAAAACTTCTTCAATTACTTATTTGAGTACTATCAAATAATTAATTAATCAAAGTTATCTATGCACAACGGAATATAAGTTTGAAAACTCCCCTTGAAGATTTACTAAGAAATCTCAATTCTAAGATAAGCTCTATGGATAGATAAACACATAGCATATATGGCGGTTATAATTTGCATAATGATGTAAAGTAGATGACATATGAGGTTTTAAGGGCATGTTCGGGAATGACTTATTTTAAATGACTTATAAGTTAAAATATAAGTTACCTTATAAGTTGTTTTAAGTTGTGACTTATAAGTAAAAGTGTTCGGCATTAATTTAATTTATAAGTCAAAAATTAAGTTAAAACAAGTTATTAAAGTGTTCGGCTTATAATGACTTATAAGTTAAAATATTGTAAAGATTACTAAAAATGACATTAATAAAAAGAAAGGCAAAATAGATATTACATTTGGTCAAACTAACTTATTTTAAAATGACTTATAAGTCACTGTCGAACACCCCCTAAGTGGTTCGGAGACTAAACAACTCCTACTTCACTCTTCTACTCAACGAATAAGATTTCCACTAAGGATATAGGCTCAACTAAACCACTAAAGTTCCTTTGAGTCACTAAGTCTGAGAAATTCAGTCACTAAGACCAGGATCCTCTGACCGCAATTTCGCCACTTAGACCAGGATCCTCTGACCCCAATTCGATCACTTAGACCAGAATCCAATGACCCCAATTCGGTCACTTAGACTATGATCCTCTGACCCTTTGTTGCCTCCTTTTTAGTCTAATAAAAAGGATTCTAACTCATGCAAGTATACATGGGTCAACAAGTAGTACATAGTAAGATAAGTATCGATCCACGGAGAAATGTGTTAAATCTAAATTATCATGCAACAACTATATCACTATTTTTATATGCTTAAACGATCAATTCACAATTAAATTTAATTCTAAATTAATTTATGAAATAAAAATTATAATTACTAAAGTGATGTAATCAAATTGGAGAAGAATAACATTTTAATTTCATTTAATGTTTCATATAAACTGCAACCCTCATGTAATGTTTAAATATTTATCATGGAAAACTAGTCAAGAGCACAAAAGTGGACATAACCATTTTTCAATGAACTATGACCAATTCACATAACTTCCACGTTTGATAGAAATCATGTAAGCATCACAATTACCAAATTCACTATATTTCTATGTGAGTTTAAAGCAAATATGATTTAAATGAAAGCTCTTTTAATGATTACACATGATGAAATGGTATATACCTATCCGGTTCATGAATCACAAAGCCTAACATCCATAAGCTGTATGAACATATGCCATTATGATCTAATCCATACTTCTATTTCATTTTTCAAATCCATACAAGCACAAAGTGTGAATGGTGATCAAACATTCATTCATTAAGCTCAATCATAATGGGTAACCCAATGATAAATATACAACGTTACAATCAGATATACCTATTTAAACTATGCATCAAAATCCATTAGAATCCCGTAATGGAGTTTAGTTCATTTCTGAACCTAAAGCCATTATGGGATTAAAGAAAACCATTAAAATAAAAATGCAAACAAAAAGTTATGAAGAAATGAGATAATCAAATCTACAATCCTACTGCAAGTTCTGTTCCAGGCTTGTCTAATTCACCAACGATCTCTAGAAATGAAAACTAGATTTTATTTAGTAATCTAGATTAAAAGTAGAGCAAAATGTAATAATCAAATGCTCAAAATCCTCTCTAGAATAGCTAACACCTAAGAATCCTAATGATTTGAAAACTGATAAAAACACCTAATAAAAACACGTCTGGTGCCTACCGTATCGTCTTAGTTGAGCAAAATACGCTCAAATTCAACTTACAAAAAGTCAGCAAAAAGTAACTGAAGAAGACTCGCGTGACCGCGCGATATTGTACTGCATTACGAGCACGGGTGCACCATGTGGTTATCTGCCAAGTGCCTAGCGCGGGCGCACCAAGTTCCTTCGTTGATGGAGCGCGGCCGCGCTACTGCTGCACTATGTCTTCTGTTGTCTTGATGTTGCTGCTTTTTATTTGTTGCTTGCTTGTTCTTCATTCCTTCTCTTCTGCACTGCATTCCTCCATTGCTCCAGTTCCTCATCTGCTCATGTTCACCTTGCCATGCTTTTGCTAGCTTCATGCCATCATGCCAATCCATGCTTTTCCATGCCAATTCATTCCTTATGCTGCTAAAAGAGGTTCCAACTACATTTACTACAAAACAAACATAAAATGCAAATAAAACATAATAAAACTACTTAAGTTGAGTATAATTTTCGTGAGTTAGTACCCAATAAGTAGGTATAAAACCTACTTATCAAATACCCCCAAACTTGAATTATTGCTTGCCCTCAAGCAATGCATACGAAAACAACTAATGCAATGCAACTACATGCTATGCAAACTATACTATGATGTAAATGAGTCCCAAATTTTCCAGCCAAAATGGAATTTCAATCAAGTATGCCTCAGCGAATTATCCGGATTCAAGACTAAAGTTTCAACTCAAACTACAAACATAATATCATACAATCAACTAACCCATACTCACCATAAAGATGCTGTGTGTGTGTGTGTGTTATGTTCATAAATAAACTTGACCAAGGCAAAGACTACACATGTTATACTGCTAAAAACATAAAATTGAAGTCTAAGTCAAGAACCATGTATACTAATGCAACCAAAACTACTCCAACACATCAATACAAACTAAGGTTCAACAATGGGTTTAATCTGCTTTATATTCACTCACGAGGGTGATTTTTGCACTTTTTCGCGGTGTTTATAGCTATTTTTTTTATAGCGAGTGCGTTTTACGCTACATCTCGCCCCTTCACAAAATTCAATAATTCAACTCAGGAAGGTTCCAAGATGAATTTTTTTTATATAGTAAGCATACCTATGTGTTACCAAAGTTTGATTATCAATGTATTCATAGTCTATGTCTACTTTTCTACACAATTCCATTTTTAAAAACAACATTTTCTACTCAGCAGTAAAAACACATTATTCTTATATCCACAAGCATATATGAACATCTATGTGCTAACCGAAAGCATCTAAACAACAAGCATGAATTACATCATGTAAAATATTATAGCTAAGCTCATGTTATCCACTAAATTCAAAAATCCTTTAAATTCATATTCATTATTGGCTAGACTAAAATTCCATAAGGCTAGATACTTGGGATATGAAACTAAACACATAACTAAAACACATAATAATCACTAAAAATGCAAAAATTAAACTAAACATGCAAAAATGATGCAACTTAACTCCAACTACACTACTACCCAATACCCCCAAACTTAAACTATTCATTGTCCCAATGAATGAAGGTAAAGGGTTTAAAGGAACTCCCCTAATTATCAGATGTACCACTCTCTTCGGGTGGTGAATCCGGTGGTGGAAATGGCACTGCTGTCCCAAATTGTGGCCACTCGAGCATGGTTCCCTACTGCGCGAAAGCCTCGGCTAGTGATCTTGTCAATCCGTTGGCAAATGCTAAAAAGTTATCATACATTACGTCGACCTTTCGCTCCAACCTACGGAGACGACGATCATCATTTGCAACAGTAGCCTGATTGGAAATGCCTACTTTAGTTGTTCGCGATGGCATAGATGATACGGGTTGAAGTATAAAACCCTTACCCCTTAGGTGCGGGTTACCTCCTACCCAATCCTCGAACTTTGCTATCGTGGCGTGAGTTATATCCTGACTTAGGTATTACAACTGTTGATCAGCCCACGTGACTCCTGCTCGAGCACATAAATGAGTAACAATTGAGGCATGTGGTATTCTCCCTGTAGTGCTCCCCCGTATGTAACGTAACATGTTTTGATTAATGAGATGACCAACATCAATATATTTCCTGTAATTATACCCCATAGAACAACAGCCCTCTCAGTCGTAATCTCATTCTGATGGGATGATGGCATGAGTTTTGCACAGACAAATAGATTCTAAGCCTTGGCATAACGGTTGAGAGTTGAAGCCTAAAAGGTCCTAGGCTGATTCGTGCCAAGTTTGTAACTCCATTATGTCCCTGAAATGCACAAGTCAGTGATTACTATGTCGAGATCAGTCTCAAACTTTGCAGCCTCGACCCAATTTGTACGTCCAATAGAAGGATCGGGTGGTAAATTGAACACACCACGAATCGCCTGTGGGCGATAGTCTACTTGAACACCTCTGACATATGAAAATCCACTCATGGTCTCCTTTGCATTTGCATAAAATTCCCGTACAATGGCCATGGGTGCAGCAATGGGTGAAGAACAAACTCCATGCCAACATCTTGCTCTGATCATTTCTTTTAGTTGCCCATCTTGTGCCTCCGATTTGAAACCACGTTCCCTCACAAAAGTCTTCACCACGATTCTGTAGTATTCCATCTGAGCCTCAAGACTGACAAATTTGGAAAAATCAACAGTGTCTTCACACTGGCTACTTGAGGAAGACGACTCTGGAGTGCGAGAACGAGCTCGTTTTGGCCCCATTACACTTGATGAAGAAGAACTTTAATAGAAGATAAGAATTTGACTGAGAAATATATGCTCTGTAGATTTCCTCCCCAAAACTTGTTGTGCTAATAACTCTCTCAAACCCTAGTTTCTCTGTGACTGAATAGAAGATAAGGAGAAGAGTTTGAATGTGGATAGGAGAATGGAATGCGTATATAGTGGGGTGAGTAGTTATAAATTTGAAATTGGAACGGTTTGGAGAAGAGAATAGTCGTGCGTCTGTTTTGTAGGTAGAGATTGATACGCACACTAAAAGTTGTAACTGATATAAGAGATGTGGTGAGACACGTTTTCAAAACTTAAAAAAAATTTCTAACTCCAGTCTCGGGCACGGCCGCGTGAATTTTGTACTGGCTAATGGCGCGGGCGTGCAATTCATCAGTTTGCAAAGAAGTATAGCGCGGGCGCGCTGAATTTGACTTATTGAAGAGCGCGACCGTGTGACCTTGTACCCTGACAAAACAAACTGAGCTGAATCTTTAAGTAGAACAAAGTAGCTACTGATAGTTTGCAATTCACCTACACATACAGAAAGTACCAGTATGAGATACCAATTCTCTAAGACAAATATGAACTAATTAACATGCAAGAATGAATATCCCAAAACAATGCTCTATATGCTACTCCTAATCATCACAATATGCACATTCAGCTTCAATAAAACTTATACCAACAATTGTTATACTATAAAAAACTAACATGAAAATAAGAAATAAATATGATCCTAACAGAATTAAATAAGAGGTAAGGATAGAAATAATGGGGTGCCTCCCATCGAGCGCTAAGTTATAGTCAATTAGCTTGATTATCTATGATTCAATTATGTCGAAGAAAGAATGGAGGTGACCTTATACATGTCAACCTCACCACCAAAATAATGCTTAAGCCGCTGTCCATTCACTTTGAACGGCTTGTCTGGAAATTTATCGAATACCTCAACCGCACCATGTGGATAAACTGTCTTAACAGTAAATGGCCCTGACCACCTTGATTTGAGCTTCCCAGGAAAGAGTTTAAGTCTGAAATTAAACAATAAAACTCGTTGTCCCGATTCGAACACTCTCTCCAAGATCTTGTGATCATGCCATCTCTTCACTTTTTCTTTGTACACCTTTGAGTTTTTTTAAGCCTGCAATCTGAATTCATCCAACTACTTGAGTTGGAGTAGGCATTTTTCACCTGCAGCCTTCAAGTCAAAGTTGCCAAAGTTGAGCTTCCTAATTTCCAAATACGCCTTGTGCTCGAGCTCCATGGAAAGGTGACAAGCCTTTCCATAAACTAACTGAAACGGTGACATGCCCAACGGAGTCTTATAGGCGGTCATGTAGGCCCATACAACATCTTCAAGCTTCAATGACCAATCTTTTCTTGTGGGGTTCACCACCTTCTCCAAAATTCTCTTAACTTTACGATTTGAAACCTCTGCTTGGCCATTAGTCTGGGGATGATAAGTTGTAGCAATACGATGATTCACCCTATACTTAGCTAGCCGAGCTGTGAACTGTCGATTACAGAAATGGCTGCCCTCATCACTAATAATGGCCCATGAAGTCTCAAATCTTGTAAAAATGCTTCTGTGTAAAAATTGTAGGACCACCTTGGCATCATTAGTTGAAAGAGCTGCCACATCTACCCACTTAGAAACATAATCAACTGCCAATAAGATGTATAAATTCCCACATGAAGAAATGAAAGGCCCCATGAAGTCTATCCCCCAAACATCAAAAATTTTAACCTCAAGGATTTTGTTCAAGGGCATCTCATTTCTTTTCGATATATTCCTGACTCTTTGACATCTATCACACCTCTGGAAAAAACTGTAAGCATCTTTAAAAATCGTCGGCCAGTAGAATCCTGCTCGTAACACTCAAGCCGCTGTCCTTTCTCTACCGTAGTGACCTCCATATAATGAAGCATGACAATCTTGCAAAATCCCCTCTGTCTCGTTAATTGGGATACATCTCCTTAACATCTGATCAGCACATTGCTTGAACAAATACGGTTCATCCCATATAAACAACTTCACATCATGCAAAAATTTCTTCTTCTGATAACCAATCAAGTCTGCAGGAATGATCTTGCTCACTAAATAGTTAGCATAGTCCACGAACCAGGGCACTTCCCCTTTCACCATAAATAATTGTTCATATGGGAAAGACTCATTAATCACAACTTTGTCATCACCATCTCTACCCTGATTTTCCAGTCTAGATAAGTGGTCTGCCACTTGATTCTTAGTACCTTTCCTGTCCTTGATCTCCAAATCAAATTCTTGCAACAGAAGTATCCACCTGATTAATCGAGGCTTTACATCTTTCTTTGCCACCAAGTATCGAATTGTCGCATGATCTGTGTACACTAGCACCCTAGTCCCAATCAAAAAAGCTCGAAACTTGTCAAAACCATACATAACTGCCAAAAGTTCCTTCTCTATAGTGGTATAGTTCAACTGAGCATCAGTAAGGGTCTTGCTCGCATAAGTATATCACATGAAAAATCCTTTCCCTTCGCTGGCCCAAAATAGCCCCCACAGCATAGTCACTGGCATCACACATCAACTCAAATGGTAGGTCCCAATTCAGTGCTGTGATCACTGGTGCTATAGTTAACTTCCTCTTTCAAATGCAGACATACAGTCTTTATCAAACTTGAAATGTGCATCCTTCTCCAATAAGCTGCAAAGTGGCTTTGTGATCTTGGAGAAGTCTTTAATAAACCTCCTGTAGAAGCTTGCATGCCCTAAAAAACTTCGCACACCTTTAACAGGAGTTGGTGGAGGCAAATTCTCAATGGTCTCTAGCTTCGCCCTGTCCACCTCTAATCCTTTCTTCGACACCTTATGTCCCAATATTATTCCTTCATGTACCATAAAATGGCACTTTTCCCAATTCAAAACCAAATTCGTTTCAACACATCTTCTCAATTCCATCACTAGATTTTCCAGACAAAAATCAAAAGATTCTCCAAATACTGAGAAGTCATCCATAAATACCTCCACATTGTGCTCCACCATATCCGAAAAGATTGCCATCATACATCTCTAAAATGTGGCTGGGGCATTGCACAAACCAAAAGACATCCTTTTAAAGGCGAATGTACCATATAGACATGTGAAAGTTATCTTTTCCTGATCTTCTGGAGCTATCACAATCTGATTGTAGCCTGAATACCCATCCAGAAGGCAATAAAATTCATGACCTGCTAGTCTGTCCAACATCTGATCAATAAACAGAAGTGGAAAGTGATATTTCCTTGTAGCTTTATTAAGTCTACGGTAGTCCATGCAGACTCACCACCCCATTACTGTCCTTGTCGGTATCAGTTCATTGTTCTAGTTAGAGACTACAGTCATTCCCCCTTTTTTTGGCACACACTACATTGGGCTCACCCACGAGCTGTCTGAAATTGGATATATTATTCCTGCATCCAGCCATTTCAGAACTTCCTTCTTGACCACTTCCTTCATAATTGGATTAAGTCTCCGTTGTTGCTCCACTGAAGGTTTACTGTCATCTTTCAGTAGGATCTTGTGCATACAGAAAGATGGGTTGATCCCCTTGATATCTGCTATAGTCCATCTAATAGCTGATTTGAACTCTCTGAGAACTCTTAGCAGTTTTTCTTCCTGAAAAGATCTTAATACAGAAGAAATAATCACATGTAATTTTGAATTATCATTTAAAAATGCATACCTCAAATGATCTGGAAGTGGTTTCAACTCAAGTTCTGGAGGCATCTCAAGAGATGGCTTAAGTTTCACTTATGTCTCCCCAGCATTCTTTAGTGGCTCAACAGGAGTCTTGAATTTTCTGAAGCGTGGAGTTGTGTTAAGAATTTGAACCAGCTCAGTAATCTCCTCACCTTCAATCTCAGAATTACCCAGAATAGCACTCTATAAGGGTTCATGATCCACTAAATGCCCTAATTCATCAATCAACACCTTATCCACCATATCAATCCTGAAACATTCTTCTTCTTCTGTTGAAAACTTCATAGCCTTGAACACATTGAAGGTGACTTCTTGATCATTAACTCTTATTGTCAATTCACCTTTCTAAACATCTATCAAGGTCCGTGTGACGCCCCCAAAATAGGTCCAATCCATCCAACCCATTTTGAGTCGCCAAATACATGGTACAGAAAATAACTACAACTTTATTATTACAATTGTCGTGCAAAATACGACAACACATATACTGTGAGTTTAAATACAAATATTGTCATCTAGACAGTATTCATACTCAACTAAGAACTCATTATACTTATTGATACACTATTTTACAAAATAGTGAGGACTACTAAAACAACTGTCTTGAACCATCATTCCACACCCCGACTAGTACTCGCTACATTCTCGCCTCCTGAGAAGAAAATGGAACAACAAGGAAAAGGATGAGCTCAACTAGCCCAGTAAAGAATATTATGACTAAGATAATATACAACAAATTATCGTTAGTCTTCAACAGGGAAAAATCTAATATAATACAATAGACAACAAGTTTTAAATCAATAACTGCAGCAGAAACAGCAAACCATTAGAAGAGTCAAGTAGAGAATGAGTTCTACTATCTTCTAAGATTTAAAAGTCCATCATCAATATTTTATCCCTGTAACAACAATCAATAACCATCTTTAATCAAATATTCATCTTTGCACTACAGGCCAAAGATATTCATTTGTATCACCAGTCGATCATGTTCATCTCAACACCTGTTCATCTTTGCACTACGGGCCAAAGATATTCATCAGAAATCATTAATCTTTGCACTACAGGCCAAAGATATTCAATTATATCATCATTTAGGACTGAGGATGATGAAAAATATTTTAAAGGAAACAAATCCAGTGAAACAAAATAATAAATATTAAGGATTCGTATTTCAGCTATTCCATGTCCAAAAATACCTCATAAATAATCATAGTGGAGTAAAATTCAAGAATGATCAAAACATGGATACAATCAAAGCTACTATCCAGAATAGATATTTGGACGAAAAGAAGAAAATTTCATTTTTCGGTGAATAGTAACTCGTGAATAGTAACTCATAAATAGTAACTCATGAATAGTAACCCCGACGTGAAAAGTTCCAAATTTGATAAAAAGTTCAGATCAATACTTCGGCATAATGATATTGAAGAAAATAATATCATTTAAGAAGAAATAATATCCCTTACCTCGGAAAGACGGTACTTCTGACTGGAATACTAGATATAGTGCTGAAGGAAACTTGCACCGTATAGCAACACTCAAAGTATCAAATACTCACAAGAATACGCTCGATATAGAGAGAGAAATAGAGAGAAACTTGTGTTTCTGGTGTGATTTTCAATTCTAACCTAAGCACCCTATTTATAGGAAAATGCTTAGAACACCAAAGTAGAAAATTGAATATAATATTAATATAATTATACAAATTTTCCTTAGCCCACCTTTGGTTAAAAACACCAGCCACACATGTTAATGATGTCCAACAAAATACAAAAAACGTTTTTCTTCAAACTAATAAATAAAACTTCCAAAAATCAATTATTTCGGAACTTCAGAACTTCAATAATTCATAATAAATAGCCCTTTTATCAGAAAATTTGAATCTCGCGAGTTTTTATAGGAAATTAAATTCTCTACAACTTTGCAGAAGAAAGTTTTTCCAAATTCCAAACAGAAATTGACCAAAATCCACAAACGGACGATTTTACAGTCAATAATAATTTTTCGGTCAAGAATTGTGTCCACCAACACACAAAACATGTGTTAATCATTTAATGCCACAAAAATACTCTTCCTCCTCATATACTCATATATCCCACATTCATTGTAAAAATATCACCATCAATATATTATTAAAATAATATATTTAAATGAATTATTTTATCAGAAAAAGATAAAATATTAATTTTCAACAATTGTCACATTAAAAATTTTCTCCATCTATATCCACATAAAATCAATATTTTCCTCATCATATAAATCAATAATTAATTATACACAAATAATATTACAGAATCACAGTACTGGCAACCAGGCCGTTCCCAAGAAAGAGGGGGCTTTCCAATAAGGATTTCTCCTTACTGGCGCGCAATTAGATGACCAAACCTCTCCTTAGACAGAACTTTCTAGACATTGCCAATAATGTTATCTAATAATATTATTCAGATAATATGAATTATTGCTCCGATAATGAAAAATACTGCGTAGTGACAATTATTGAAACAACAGTAATATAAAATATCAACGCAGCAATTATTGAATCAATAAAATACAATATTAAACAGTAATTACTGTAACAATTATTGAGTAGTGCTTTCTTACGTAAGAATCAATTATTGGTGCAATACCGTGTGCTACTGTGCAACAACGCGTATTACTGTGTTTTAACCACCGGGTATTCCAACAGTATTAACGGTAACAACTATGCCGTTATTTATAAACAACTTATTTTTGTCATTTTCTTCATCCAATCGCTTTCCGTTATGGGGCCCACACAAGGTTGCGCCGTCGTACGAATATTTCCCGACAACAAGAATATTCCACGACCAAACAAATATTCCCCGACAATAATGAATATTTTAGGACCACTTGCTTATTTAAAATATTTGCGCATTTTACCCATAACTAACCACATTAATTAAATCAACCCTTACTATTTCAAAATAATAAATAGAGGAATTAAATTTTATTTATTAATAATTTGGGGTCTTACAGTCCGTCCTGTGGCTAAGAATGGTCTTCCTAAAATGATCGGTATACTTCTATCTTCTTCATAGTCTAAGATAATGAAATCAGCCGGGAAGATGAATTTATCCACTTTAACTAGCACGTCTTCCACAATACCCCGTGGATATGTAATGGACCTGTTAGTAAGCTGTAATGAAATGTTTGTCGGCCTTGGAGTCGGCAATCCCAACTGATTGAACACTGACAATGGCATCAAATTGATGCTTGCCCCTAAATCACACAAGCATTTATCAAAACTTATCTTTCCAATGGTGTAAGGTATCGTGAAGCTGCCTGGGTCTTTCAGCTTTGGAGGTAATTTGTGTTGAAACACTGCGCTACATTCTTCAGTTAAGGCTACTGTCTTAAAATCTTCTAGCCTTTTCTTCCTTGTCAAGATACCCTTCATAAACTTTGCATAACTTGGCATCTGCTCCAATGCCTCAGCGAAAGGTATATTTATCTGTAGCTTTTTAAACTCCTCCAAAAACTTGCTAAACTGCTTGTCTTCCCTTTGCTTCTGTAATCTTTGTGGATTTAAAATAGGGGGATGAACAAATGATGTATTGGTCACTGGTTTCTCAGTCGACTCTTTACTCTTCTTCTCTACTTTCCCTTGCTCAGAACCTTCTTTACACAAAACCTCATCAGACCCATTTTCTTCACCGCGCGTCCTCTCTTTGCAAAAGTGGCGTGGGCGCGCCATGTTTTGATTCTGCAGTCTGCTTTCCTGATCTTAAGGTAATTGCCTGACATTGTTCTTTACCCTCTCTTCTTAGATTAGCTTCTGTTGTACTAGGAAATGTTCCTTGTGGTCTGTTGTTGAGCACACTAGCCATCTGACCCATCTACGTCTCCAAATTTTTAATAACCACTGCTGGGCTCTTGATCAATACCTCAGTATTTTCCATGTATTTCATCATCATCTCCTCCATCTATGACTTCTTCTCTTGTTGTGGTATAGGTGGTGGGTGATGTTGTGGCTGCTGTTGAAATCCTGGAGGGTAGGGTGGTTTTGGTACATACTGCTGATGAGATGATTGTGACTGAAACTGATGTTGTGGTTGAAACTATTGACTTTAATTACTTTGATTGTTTGACCAATTGAAATTTGGATGATTGCGATTGTTGGGGTTATAGGCATTCTGGAACTGATTTTGATTTTTCTGATAGTTGTTCACATATTGTACAGATTCTGAACTAATTGCACATTGATCAGTTGGATGCTACCCTGTACAAATCTCACATACAAAAGCAATTGTCTTCACTTTACTGTCTGCCAACGAATCAATCTTCCTTGCCATAGATGCCATATGAGCTGATAACTGTGTGATAACATCCACCTCTAACACTCCCGTAACTTTAGGCTATGGCATCCTAGCCGTAGGATTTTGAAAGTCATTTGCTGCCATAGTCTCTATAAGATTATAAGCCTCTTCATAACTCTTGGCCTGTAAGGCTCCTCCTGCTGCAGCATCTACAATCGGCCTTGATTGCCATCCCAATCCATTGTAAAAAGTATTTATCACCATCCAATCCAGCATGCCATGATGGGGACATTTCCTTGGCATCTCTTTATACCTTTCCCATGCTTCATATAATGATTCACCCTGATGTTGTTCAAATTGGGAAATTGATGTCCTCATTTTAGCAGTCTTAGCCATTGGGAAAAATTTGGCTAAGAACTTTTGTGCTAAGTCCTCCCATGTTGTAATCGATCCTGATGGTAAAGAGTGGAGCCAACTTCTTGCCTTGTCCCGTAAAGAAAATGGAAACAGCCTGAGCCTGATTGCAACTTCTATCACCCCATTGTACCTGAAGGTGTCACATATCTCTATGAAGCTCAATATATGTTCATTCGAGTCATCTGTAGCAGCACCCCCAAACTGGACCATATTTTGAACCATTTGAATAGTTCCCGACTTTATCTCGAAGGTGTTGGCTGCTATAGCTGGCCTCACAATGCTTGACTGTAACACATTAATATTCGGCATTGAATAATCTCTCAAGGCCCGATAATGCTCTTCTCTTTGCTCTTCTGCTGCCATACTGGATGTTGAAGTCTCAAAATCTACTTGTATATTTCTACGTGTTTTCGATTTCCAACCTCTACCGTTGATGTTATCATGTGCAGGTGTCAACTCAGAATTGGATGATCGAGTGCGCATATACTATGCACAAGTACCAGAAATTCAAAAAAAAAAAATAGAAATAAGAATAAGAATAGAATTGTCTAAGTCACACAAATCGAGCTTTAATTGATGACGACAATATTAAAAATAAACGCTTCTCTCCGGCAACGGCGCCAAAAACTTGTTGCCTCCTTTTTAGTCTAACAAAAAATACTCTAACTCATGCAAGTATACATGGGTCAACAAGTAGTAAAGAGTAAGATAAGTATTGATCCACGGAGAAAGGTGTTAAATCTAAATTATCATGCAACAGTTATATCACTATTTTTATATGCTTAAACAATCAATTCATAATTAAATTTAATTCTAAATTAATTTATGAAATAAAAATTATAATTACTAAAGTGATGTAAACAAATTAGAGAAGAATGAGATTTTAATTTCATTTAATGTTTCATCTAAACTGCAACCCTCATGTAATGTTTAAATATTTATCATGGAAAACTAGTCAAGAGCACAAAAGTGGACATAACCATTTTTCAATGAACTATGACCAATTCACATAACCTCTACATTTGAAAGAAATCAAGTAAGCATCACAATTACCAAATTCACTATATTTCTATGTGAGTTTAAAGCAAATATGATTTAAACGCAAGCTCTTTTAATGACTACACATGATGAAACGGTATATACCTATCCGGTTCATGAATCACAAAGCCTAACATCCATAAGCTGTATGAACATATGCCAGTATGATCTAATCTGTGACAACCCGAGAATTTAGAAAATTTTTAAAATTTTAATTAATTAATTTAAGGTTCAAAATTAGAACTTAGACAAAAAATAAGTATATGCGTTTCATATTTTTAAGATAGAATTTTGAGGATTTCAAAATTTTGTGAAGGATTTAAGTGAATTATTCAGGATTAAGGGAATAAGCGTTTATGTTCTGTGTATATGTGTGCATGATGTGGTTAAGGGTCAAGGGTTGACCAGATAAACGATATCTGTAACAAACCCTAAGTATATATTAAGAATGTCAACGTTCGGTTAGAAAACCCTAGCAATTAATAAGAAACCCTAGAAACCGATTCTGAAAACCCTAATTCGGTGTATAAAATCCTAAATTGGGAACTTATTGGCGTAAGTGTAAATAATTATAAGATTATTCAGGGTAAAGCTAAAGTAATTAGCAAACCCTAATCTAATTACGAAATCTAATTTCTAAAATAGAAAATTAATTTTCTATTAGAAAACCTAATTCTTGATTTAAAACCCTAAATGACCAATTACGACCCTAATTGCTAAATTAGCGATTTTAATTAAGAAATACTAATCCTAATTAGCAAGATTAAAGTTATGATTAAGAAATTTTAATATAATTAGAAAATCATAATTATAATTTAGAAATATTAATTTTCTATTTTGAAAACCGAAATTTGAAAATCTTAGAAATTAATTGCAAGTTAAGGGTTAAACCCTAAATCCTAAAGGGTTCAAACCCTAAACCCTAAGAGTTTGATTAAATGACCAATTTAGAATTAAAATGGTATGCAAAATGACCAAAATGCCCTTTCTTAAAACCAAAGCAAAAGATAAGGCCAATCTTGTGAGTCATCAAGCCTAAAGTTTAGCCATGTGCCCTAAATCTTTAAAAGATAAGATCAGGTGCCATCTTGCAAAGATAGGATACATGGAATCAAAAAAATTGAAAACTTAAGTAAGTAAAAACCTTACTTTATTTCTCATTCAAGTTCAACCCATTCTCTCTCTAGCTTTTCGAAATTTGGAGTGAGAGAGAGAGATAGGATGAGCCATGATCAGTTCATAGCTTAGCAAGATCAGATCATCAAGATTAGACCCAAGAATCAAAGTCTAAAGAGGTATAAACCTTCAAAATTTGAAATCCTTAGATTTTATGTTAGATGATATGTGTTGTTGTTTAATGTTGTGTATTATGATGTTATTTAGTGATCTGGGTTGTTAAAACCCAAATCCATAACATCAAAGTGCTCGGATCTAACATTTTAAGAAATCTGGAAAAAGTTGAAAATAAGGCCTGACAGCCTAATGTCAGGGCCTCTAGATCATTTCTTGTTAATTGTTTATGTGTTTTAAGAGTTTGTACTTGTAGTATGTTGTAAGGACTTTGATCTGGAACTTGAATCAAGTCCAGATCATGTGTAGATCGAATGTTATGATTAGTCAAACAACGTTGACCGAACACAAAGTCTGGTTTCTGGGTAACCCAGATTTTCTAGAAACTCTGACAACCATTTTTTGGGCTCCAGATCTTGCTTCTGTTAAATGTTATAGCCATTTGTTTGTTTGATTATTGTAGTCTGTCATGAGGAGTACATATATATGTCCTTAGATCACCTTGATTTGTAACAGGAACGTAGCAATTTATGGTCAAACTACCGTTGACCAACTGACCAGATGAAGATTTCTGGGAAACCCAGATCTTCAAGAACAGAGTTCTGACCCCTAGTTTGACTACCTTGGATCTTATGCTTTGGATGTTTTAATGTTGTTCTGTTGATATATTATTATAGCCTGACATCTCCCCTACGAGAAGGAACCATTAGATCAGACAAACCTGACCCAGATCTCAAGTTATGAGGCTTCAAATTAGGGCCTAGCAACTGTTCTTCATTTTTGGAAAACCCAGAAATGAAGAACAGCTCTGACATGATATTCCAAAACCTAGATCTCTCATATATGTTATGTTATGGACATGAAATTGATTAATGATAGTAGTATTACACTTATACTACAACATCAAAACATTAGATTGCCTAGAAACATGAAGATTAAGAATATATCACTAGTCAAACCTACCAACTCGGACACTGACATGGTTTTCTGGGTTCTTGCTCAAGAACACTAAAAACACTTTTAGCGACAGATTTGTCGCCTAAGCCTCTTTTAGCGACAGTTTATTTAGAAAATTATTTATTTTAATAGATAAAAATGGTTTTTAATGATTAAAAATACTAAATAAATTCTGAAAAATTATTTTAAAGTCTGAAAAATAGTTTTTAATTATTTAGAGTATATTTCATAAATATTTAATATTTTTGGAATATAAATGGTATTTAATTTATTTAATTATAATATTAAATAAATTATTTAAAAATAGTTTTAATTCATGAAAAATCATGAAAATTAATATTATGGTATAAGAAAATATTTAAAGATATTTTCAGTGACTTTTAATATTTTGTGATGAAATTCATTAATTAATTAATATTAATGATAATTAGTTTATTTAATAAATATATTAAATAAATTAAAAAAATAGAATAAATGATTTAAAAATCATATAAAAATGATTTAAGTGTTAGAAAAATATTTTAATTTATAAAATATAACTTTTGATATTTTGTCATGAAAATATTAATATTTTAATATTAAAAACAATTATCTGATAATGAATTTAACGGTCTAAAAATCATATAAATATGATTTTAAGGTATTAAAAATACTTTGTAATATTATAAATATATTATAATATTATGACATGTATTTCATTAATATTTGATAATAAATAAATATTAATGATAAAAGAATTATGTGGTATTTAATTTATTTAAATACGTTATTAATGATTAAAAAATCAAGATAAATGGTAATAATTATTTAAAAATTATTACGAGCTTATGAAAAATATTTTGACTGATATTAAAACTATCTGTGATAATTGTTAAGTGTTAGGCAGAGTTTAATTGAACTTAAACTCGTGAAAAAGTCCAACTAGACCGTCGGGTTATTAGAATTTTATCGGGTTCAACTCAGACTACCATAGTTTGACTTGATACCGAGTCTTATGTGTGTTATAGACTGATAGGGTCATGTGTTATGTGTTATGTGTTTAGATTATTTTATGTATATATGTGTAATAGTATTATATTGTGATGATATTATTCTAATATTGGAGATCTATATTACTACTATTAGGTCTTCGGATAAAGCGTTATAAATTGTGTTGCGGTAATCAACGGTTCAGGCAAGTTTATTTTTACTTAACTCTACTAAGAGTGTTTCATTCAGATAAGCTTATGGTTAATCATTACTGGTTGCCATTAATTGTACTCTGTACATATTGCATGTATAAGTCAGGTATGAAAGGCTGATCACCTTCATTACTAGTTGGTTCAAATATATTTGTTCATGTATAATACTTGTTCAGTCAAAAGTTTGTTCCTGCTAGTTCACAATTATATTATTGAATTATAGCCAGCTTATTATTCAGACTCTTTCAATTATGATATATCGTTATATTATTGAATTTAAACTTGCTGGGCAATCCTTATGCTCACCCTTGCTATATCATGATAAATATTGCAGATTAAGACGAACGCATCGGATACAAGGAAAGGTTAAAGACAGTTCCAGCTTAAAGTTAATGTACGCGATTAGTTTTGTAATAGTATAGTTTGATAATGATGTTATGTGTTAGATAGTTATGAATTGTGTATAAGTTAAGGTTACTCGACCTTGGGAAAAAGTATGTAAGTTTAGTGTATAAACAATTTATGTTTATATCTTTCGCAAAAATAGTAATAGTTGTATTGAATGATCGAACCGGATCTGCGGTGATTTAGGACCCGAATTTGGGGCCGTCACAGTTGGTATCAAAGTTGTAGGTTATGAACCTTAGGTAGAAATACATGAGACTAATAACCACAGTGATTAGAATAAGTACTAACTCACATAAAGTTAGTTGGGTCGGTAAGATTCAAAGACGAATCTTGGCGAGGTATAAGATACAGAGTTCCTTAACTCTGATAATAAAGTTGAACAGTAGTGAGAAATAGATAGAGTCTAAAAGACTGAAAGTGCAGTGATAGGATATCGTAAAACAAAACGATCTAGATATAGAAATGAATCGTAATGTATACGATGAGATCACTCCGTGATCAGATAAGGTTATAGTATGGAGAAGGATCAAGCGAATGATTAAAAAGTTATAGCAAGTTTGATGGGTGACAGTTGTACTATGAATTGGTACAGATTCAGGAAAGGATTATGAATACGAGTTGAATGAAATTCGTATTGAGAAGGGTGTTAGTGTTAGGTGGGGATTCAATTGAGGACTCATGTCAGCAGCTGAGTTGTATGATTACTTGTGTGGGCGGAGAATTGTACTTGGTGTAAAAACTACTTAGTTTCTGGCAATGATAATCATTGAAATGTTTTTGTCGCGCTATTTGCTATATGCATGTTAAGAGGGTGATTCCTTTCTCATGTGTATAACAGATAGATAGGTCATAGGTAGAGAATAGAAGGATTAAGTACGAGTTCTTAAAACTCATACTTATGTGACCTTCTTGACTCATAGTTATATGAAATGTTTATGAACCCCTCAGCGAATGAACGCCAAAGGTCTGACTAGGACAAGTTCTTAAACTCATATGATTGTGGCAAGTAAATGAACTCATAAGTGTGGTTTGACGAACTGGGTATAGTTGTGTGTAAACGGAATATTGAGGATAATAGGATCAGATAGATTGTTAAGCAAATGATTATTAGTGGAGACATAAGTTTTCCAAAACTCCTAGCTATGCTAGACTTCGAAATTTTGACATCAAGCTGAATACGCACTATATGTGCTTTTAAAAAAAATGTAGACTCGTAATCATTTTTGAAACGGTTTAAAGTATAGTCTATGCTACTTATTTCAGCTAGACGCAAATGATTTGAAATATCAAAAGTTATTTTATTTATCACTTATGTACCATGTAACCTGGTGCAAAGATGATAAAAAGTGATGGAGTTGTAAATACAGGAATACTTAGTGCGAATCCGATCTGAAAATCATTGTTCCACTATTATATGATGTGTTATGACAAAGTCATACGATGACGGCACCCTCAAACGGACTATTAATATAGTACGGCATCACGACGTCATTCTCGAAAATATTTTCAAAAAATTTAATTTGCCAACGGGGTTTGGCTACACCTAAATAATTCGATTGAATTGAATTATTAATATGTGTCTATGCTATTCGATTCAGCTAGACTAAAGTTTATGAAAACTCTAAGTGTTTATTGAAAGAAATTTCCCGAACCAAATTGTTTTGGTATGGAATCCAATAAGACTGAGGTAGAATTTTTGTGCCTTTGGCAGTGACGAGAAACAGATAAAAGCAGTACTTGGCCAGTACAGGGCATATCGGGCTAACCACCCTTTGTGTTCGTAAGTTATGACGGTTTGCGGATAAATTTCCATAAAACCTTTGCGAAAATGACAGACAAATAGTTTATACGACTCCTCAGCATAATTTGAAAACTTTTACTCTTGTGAGTGGTGTATTGGGTAGCATGTGACGATGAGAAGGAATGGTGAATGGTGTAAGGTGTAAGGTAAATTTCGGGGACGAAATTTTTATAAGAAGGGGTGAATGTGACAACCCGAGAATTTAGAAAATTTTTAAAATTTTAATTAATTAATTTAAGGTTCAAAATTAGAACCTAGACAAAAAATAAGTGTATGTGTTTCATATTTTTAAGATGGAATTTTGAGGATTTCAAAATTTTGTGAAGGATTTAAGTGAATTATTCAGGATTAAGGGAATAAGCGTTTATGTTCTGTGTATATGTGTGCATGATGTGGTTAAGGGTCAAGGGTTGACCAGATAAACGATATCTATAACAAACCCTAAGTATATATTAAGAACGTTAACGTTCGGTTAGAAAACCCTAGCAATTAATAAGAAACCCTAGAAACCGGTTCTGGAAACCCTAATTTCAGTTTCGGAAATTCGAAACCCTAATTCGGTGTATAAAATCCTAAATTGGGAACTTAATGGCGTAAGTGTAAATAATTATAAGATTATTCAGGGTAAAGCTTAAGTAATTAGCAAACCCTAATCTAATTACGAAATCTAATTTCTAAAATAGAAAATTAATTTTCTATTAAAAAACCTAATTCTGGATTTAAAACACTAAATGACCAATTACGACCCTAATTGCTAAATTAGCGATTTTAATTAGGAAATACTAATCCTAATTAGCAAGATTAAAGTTATGATTAAGAAATTTTAATATAATTAGAAAATCCTAATTATAATTTAGAAATATTAATTTTCTATTTTGAAAATCGAAATTTAGAAATCTTAGAAATTCATTGCAAGTTAAGGATTAAACCCTAAACCCTAAAGGGTTCAAATGCTAAACCCAGACCCTAAATCCTAAGGGTTTGATCAAATGACCAATTTAGAATTAAAATGGTATGCAAAATGACCAAAATGCCCTTTCTTAAAACCAAAGCAAAAGATAAGGCCAATCTTGTGAGTCATCAAGCCTAAAGTTTAGCCATGTGCCCTAAATCTTTAAAAGATAAGATCAGGTGCCATCTTGCAAAGATAGGATACATGGAATCAAAAAAATTGAAAACTTAAGTAAGTAAAAACCTTACTTTATTTCTCATTCAAGTTCAACCCATTCTCTCTCTAGCTTTTCGAAATTTGGAGTGAGAGAGAGAGAGATAGGATGAGCCATGATCAGTTCATAGCTTAGCAAGATCAGATCATCAAGATTAGACCCAAGAATCAAAGTCTAAAGAGGTATAAACCTTCAAAATTTGAAATCCTTAGATTTTATGTTAGATGATATGTGTTGTTGTTTAATGTTGTGTATTATGATGTTATTTAGTGATCTGGGTTGTTAAAACCCAGATCTATAACATCAAAGTGCTCGAATCTAACATTTTAAGAAATCTGGAAAAAGTTGAAAATAAGGCCTGACAGCCTAATGTCAGGGCCTCTAGATCCTTTCTTGTTAATTGTTTATGTGTTTTAAGAGTTTGTACTTGTAGTATGTTGTAAGGACTTTGATCTGGAACTTGAATCAAGTCCAGATCATGTGTAGATCGAATGTTATGATTAGTCAAACAACGTTGACCGAACACAAAGTCTGGTTTCTGGGTAACCCAGATTTTCTAGAAACTCTGACAACCATTTTTTGGGCTCCAGATCTTGCTTCTGTTAAATGTTATAGCCATTTGTTTGTTTGATTATTGTAGTCTGTCATGAGGAGTACATATATATGTCCTTAGATCACCCAGATTTGTAACAGGAACGTAGCAATTTATGGTCAAACTACCGTTGACCAACTGACCAGATGAAGATTTCTGGGAAACCCAGATCTTCAAGAACAGAGTTCTGACCCCTAGTTTGACTGCCTTGGATCTTATGCTTTGGATGTTTTAATGTTGTTATGTTGATATATTATTATAGCCTGACATCTCCCCTATGAGAAAGAACCATTAGATCAGACAAACCTGACCCAGATCTCAAGTTATGAGGCTTCAAATTAGGGCCTAGCAACTGTTCTTCATTTTTGGAAAACCCAGAAATGAAGAACAGCTCTGACATGATATTCCAAAACCTAGATCTCTCATATATGTTATGTTATGGACATGAAATTAATTAATGATAGTAGTATTACACTTATACTACAACATCAATACATTAGATTGCCTAGAAACAGGAAGATTAAGAATCTATCACTGGTCAAACCTACCAACTCGGACACTGACATGGTTTTCTGGGTTCTTGCTCAAGAACACCAAGAACACTTTTAGCGGCAGATTTGTCGCCTAAGCCTTTTTTAGCGACATTTTATTTAGAAAATTATTTATTTTAATAGATAAAAATGGTTTTTAATGATTAAAAATACTAAATAAATTCTGAAAAATAGTTTTTAAATATTTAGAGTATATTTCATAACTATTTAATATTTTTGGAATATAAATCGTATTTAATTTATTTAATTATAATATTAAATAAATTATTTAAAAATGGTTTTAATTCATGAAAAATAATATTATGGTATAAGAAAATATTTAAAGATATTTTTAGTGACTTTTAATATTTTGTGATGAAATTCATTAATTAATTAATATTAATTATAATTAGTTTATTTAATAAATATATTAAATAAATTAATGAAAAAAATAGAATAAATGTTTTAAAAATCATATAAAAATGATTTAAGTGTTAGAAAAATATTTTATGTAAGACCCCGAATTTTATGAAATAAAAGTATTCAATTTTTCTATTCAGTAAATGGTTAAATTGATAAAATTTTAAAGTTAAGGGTGATATGTGAATTTTTTTCAAAATAAGCAAGTGGTTATAAAATAATCATTGTTGTCGGGGAATATTCGTTTGGTCGTGGAATATTCTTTTTGTCGGGGAATATTCGTACGACGGCGCAGCTATTTGTGGGTCCCATAACGAATAACTGTCGGATGAAGATAACGATAAAAATTGAGTTTTTATAATTAACGGCGTAGTTGTTACCGTTAACACTGTTGGAATACCCGGTGGTTAAAATACAGTAATACGCGTTATTGCACAGTAGCACACGGTATTGCACAGTATTTTTGAAATTAATGATTCTTACGTAAGAAGGCACTACTCAATAATTGTTACAGTAATTACTGTTCAATATTTTATTTTATTGATTCAATAATTTCTACGTTGAAATTTTATATTATTGTTGTTCAATAATTGTTGCTGCACAGTATTTCCCATTATCAGATCAATAATTCATATTATTTGAATAGTATTATTAGATAGCATTATTGGCAATGTCTAGAAAGTTCTGTCTAAGGAGAGGTTTGGTCATCTAATTGCGCGCCAGTAAGGAGAAATCCTTATTGGAAAGCCCCCTCTTTCCTGGGAACGGCCTAGTTGTCATAAATGTGATTCTGTTATATTATTTGTGAATAATTAATTATTGATTCATATGATAAGGAAATATTTATTTTATGTGGATATAAATGAGGGATATATTTTTGTGGTTAAAAAATGAAGGAGTTAATGTTGAGATTTTTATCCGTATTTTTGTCGGAATGGAGGTATTAAAAATCAGGGTTTTTGAGATATTTTGCGGGGGTTATAATTTTTAATCCGACCGTTGGATCGTGGTAATTTTTGGATATGTTATACATATATAAGTTGAGTATATGTCCACAAATTTTGAACCGTTAAAAATGAACGTATGATTTATTATGAATTTTACGAGATGACTGGTTCAGAAATTGTTGAATTTTCGGAGTTTATCATTTTGGTGAAAAATTCTAGAATTGGTGGGCCCCACTTGTGGTTGGTGAAGAAATGTGCTGAATTATATTTCAAATGTGGTGGGTGGGAATAGTAACAGGTAAAGCCATCAGGTTGCAGGTCAAACCTACCAAAATTTTCCTATAAATAGAGGGCTAAGTTAGAATTGAAAATCACACCAAAAACATAAGCTTTCTCTCTTTCTCTCTCTATATTATGAAGCATATTTTGTGAGTATTTAGATACTTTGAGAGTTGCTATTCAGTGCAAGTTTCTTTCGGCTTTACATTCCGGTCAGAAGTACTGCTGTTTTGAGGTAAGGGAAAGTAAGGGAAAGTAAGGGATAGTAAGGGATAATAATGGATTTTAAGGGTTGTTATGATTTCCAGTTTCGTAATTTTTCTGATCTTCAAAAATTATGGAAAAATTTAAAATGATATTTTGATGAGTTTTATTGATTGTGTCCAAAAATGGTGATTTTTGGATGTATAGATTAAGAGTTATGAATTTTACGGGAAAAGACTATTTTAAAAGTAACCGCTTATAATTCCTTGTGGTTAACTCCAAAATTGATGAAATTTTTATTGGGAGTACATGTGTATGATAGAAGTATACTCTGTAAATTTCAGAATTTTTGGACAAAAGTATAATTTTTGATAAATGTCTAAATATTCGGTGGTTTTGGCCATATGAAAAATAGTAAATGAGTTTTAAAAATTCTGAGAAAAATATATGTTCACTATGGGATTATATTATGCTAAATCCCAGAAAAGAAATATTTTTGGAACTGATTTGGTATTTTTCATAAAAATAGTCTAGTTATGAGTAAATAAATTAAATATGTTTTGTGAAGAAAGAAAATTGGAAAATAGTATTTTATGGCTTGAGAATCCTATATGAGGTATATGCAGATTTTTGATGAGGGTTTTGGTTATTGATGATGAAATTGTAAGAGTTTGCATTTTATGATGATTAAATGCATTAATTTGTAAAGTGTAAATAATTAAAATAAATTGTTTATAAATTTAAGTAATGTTATTCTTTCAATATCATTATACCGAAATATTGGTATGGATTTTATTGTGGAATTTCTATCTTTTGTGTCGGGGTTACTATTCATGAGTTACTATTCACGATTTACTATTCATGAGTTACGAATATTACTCTTGAGATTAAAACTATATGTTGATCATATTATTTTTATCATCTTATATAACATTTTTATAACCCTGATGTTGAAATTCTCTTTCACTGGAGTGTAAAGATGGGTAGATTATTGGTATGATCATGACTAGGGTTCTCTTTGGCCTGTAGTGCAAAGTTGAATTGTGACTGGTATGATCATGACCATTGAATTTATAATTGAATATCTTAAGCATAAGTGCAAAGGTGAATTGATCAACATGGTTATAATTATTGTTTATATAAATTCTGAAATGATTATATATTTCTTTGAGATATGAATATATTTGGCCTGTAGTGCAAATATGAATTGTTGATGAATATCTTTGACATGTAGTGCAAAGATGGCCTGTTGATGAATATCTTTGGCTTGTAGTGCAAAGATGAACTGTTGTTGAATATCTTTGGCCCGTAGTGCAAAGATGGTTTGTTGATGAATATCTTTGGCCCGTAGTGCAAAGATGGATTTGTTAGTATGATTATAAACAGGAACTGTGATTTGGTATAACCATGATCTTTGATGTTTCAGGTAAAGACAGGTGATGAAAATATTCTTCGTCCTGGGTGCGAAGAAAAATTTATAGTCACAATTATGATTATGAGTTATTCATATGATTGTGGAAAGGAACTGTTGAGTGATGGATAAAATATTATTGGTGGATTTTTAACATGGAGAAGATAATAGACTTTATAGTCTATTTGACTCTTCTAATGGATTGCTCGTTCCGCTGCAACTATGGTTGAAATTTTTATCATTTACCATATGTTCTAAATCTCTGATTTATTGTTGATGAAGGCTATTGATAATTGAATTATCTTTAGTCATGATATTCTTTACTGAGGTAGTTGTGCTCACCCTTTTGCTTCACAATTCCTTTCAGGTAATAAGAGTGTGGCTGGGTCGAGCGAGGGTAACGGGGAAATAGAACGGTGGTCTCTAGCTGTGGATGTTCTCCCGAAGCAGTATAGAAAAGTTCATTTAGTAGTTATATTTGGTGAATCCAATAGGGTGAGGCGAACCTAACGTTGGAAGGGTGTTTTGCCACTGTCATACAAGATGTCTAATGACATACAACCTCGTGTCATCATAGGACAGGGTTGTGCTCATCCACTTGCTGAGTATATCTACGAGCACTACCTATATAATCTTGGTGTTTGTTTGAAGTATAATTCTCAATTAGAGACAGTGGAGATAATGATAAGTCAAGAGAAGACTCACCATTGGGAAGAATATGATAGTAATCTTCTCGTTTTTCTTTGGGGTCTATTGGGTCAACCAAGGATAATTCTGTGGCCATATGATATCTATCATAACCTAGACGCATGGCCTCCCATGTACGAAGGTTTCCTTGAGCACTTCCCAAATATTCTAATTTCTAAAACAGTTTTTGACTATACCTTTATGTAAGGTGTCATTGTGAGGTGATGTCCACGATTGGAACATGAGTCACATTTGGTATATATTTGTATCCAAACTCACAGCATATGTGTTGTTGTATTTTGCACGACAATTGTTGTAATAAAGTTGTAGTTGTTTTCTGTACCATGTATTTGACGACTCAGAATGGGTTGGGTAGAATGGACCTATTTTGGGGTCGTTACATTTTACGTTATAAAATATAACTTTTGATATTTTGTCATGAAAATATTAATATTTTAATATCTAAACCAATTATCGGATAATAAATTTAACGATCTAAAAATCATATAAATATGATTTTAAGGTATTAAAAATACTTTGTGATATTATAAATATATTATAATATTATGACATGTATTTCATTAATATTTGATAATAAATAAATACTAATGATAAAAGAATTATGTGGTATTTAATTTATTTAAATATGTTATTAATGATTTAAAAATCAAGATAAATGGTAATAATTATTTAAAAATTATTACGAGCTTATGAAAAATATTTTGACTGATATTAAAACTATCTGTGATAATTGTTAAGTGTTAGGCAGAGTTTAATTGAACTTAAACTCGTGAAAAAGTCTAACTAGACCGTCGGGATGTTAGAATTTTGTCGGGTTCAACTCAAACTACCATAGTTTGACTTGATACCGAGTCTTATGTGTGTTATAGACTGATAGGGTCATGCGTTATGTGTTATGTGTTTAGGTTATTCTATGTATATATATGTAATAGTATTATATTGTGATGATATTATTCTAATATTGGAGATCTATATTACTAATATTAGGTCTTCAGATAAAGCTTTATAAATTGTGTTGCGGTAATCAACGGTTCAGGCAAGTTTGTTTTTACTTAACTCTACTAAGAGTGTTTCATTCAGATAAGCTTATGGTTAATCATTGCTGGTTGCCATGAATTGTACTCTGTACATATTGTATGTATAAGTCAGGTATAAAAGGTTGATCACATTCATTTCCAGTTGGTTCAAATATATTTGTTCATGTATAATACTTGTTCAGTCAAAAGTTTATTCCTGTTAGTTCACAATTATATTGTTGAATTATAGCCAGCTTATTATTCAGACTCTTTCAATCATGATATATCGTTATATTATTGAATTTAAACTTGCTGGGTAATCCTTATGCTCACCCTTGCTATATCATGATAAACATTGCAGATTAAGACGAACGCATCGGATACATGAAAAGGTTAAAGACAGTTTCAGCTTAAAGTTAATGTGCATGATTAGTTTTGTAATAGTATAGTTTGATAATGATGTTATGTGTTAGATAGTTATGAATTGTGTATAAGTTAAGGTTACTCGACCTTGGGGAAAAGTATATAAGTTTAGTGTATAAAAAATTTATGTTTATATCTTTCACAAAAATAGTAATAGTTGTACTGAATGATCGAACCGGATCCGGGGTGATTTAGGACCCGGATTTGGGGCCGTCACATAATCCATACTTCTATTTCATTTTTCAAATCCATACAAGCACAAAGTGTGAATGGTGATCAAACATTCATTCATTAAGCTCAATCATAATGGGTAATCCAATGATAAATATACAACATTACAATCAGATATACCACTACAAAAAAATGGGCCTTTAGCAACGATTTTTTGGGCAACGACTTTATAAGTCGTTGCTAAAAGTATATGTTTAGCAACGAAATTTGTCCTTCGTTGTAGATTGTGTTAGGCTTTCACTTTTTGCAATGAAATTCATAAGTTGTTGCAAAATTTCGTTGCTAATTCATTGGCGGGAAAAAATATCGTTAGAAATTCGTTGTAAAATTTTCGGCCACTTGATTTTTCGTCATCGTGGGCAATGAAAGTTTTTTTGTTGCTAAAAATGGGGCCTTAGCAACGATTTTTCAGGCAACGACTTATAAAGTCGTTGCTAAAAGTGTATGTTTAGCAATGAAACTTGTCATTCGTTGCAGATTATTATTATTATTATTATTATTATTATTATTATTATTGTTATTATTATTATTATTATTATTGTTATTGTTATTATTATTATTATTATTATTATTATTATTATTATTATTATTATTATTATTATTATTATTATTATCACGCAATTAGTTATGTACATTTATGTATGTACGTAACAGATCTAAGGGAAGGGGATCTGTTTTAATTTGGGGAAAATGATTTGTTCAGTTATAAATACTAATCCTTGTAAAATAATATCAATTAGGCTCATGTGCTGTAATTAGATCAATATTCCAAACTGGAGGTCTTGGGTTCGAATTTGTGCATTAACATATTTTTTGAGATAAAGTTCAATATTCGCCACGTCAGCCCGTCCACGTGTAAAATAAAATAAAAAATTCTCACGTAGATCTGTCACGTGTGCCACGTAGGCGCCACGTACACAGGTCAACGCACGTAGGCGTTGACCAAAAGAAAAGGTCTCAATATCCAAAAACTCCTATAGTTCAATGGTCGACGGAATGAAAATTTTAATTAATTTAATGATATTTTAAACATGAACAAATGAAATGTTACATAAAATTAAAACTAAATTGTATGTAGTTAATAAGGTTATATATATATATATATATATATATATATATATATATATATATATATATATATATATATATATATATATATATATATATATATATAGTTATTCGAATACAAATTTCAAATAGGAATATGAATTAGAATATATTTAAAGTTTTTCGTTTTCATTGGTATTTTTGTTTGTGCATCATAGATTCATTTGTAATAGCTTATCAAATTCATAAACTTATAATAATTTCTCAAATTCTCAAACCAAATGCATATATGGTGTCCCTTTTTTAATATTCTTATTCCAATTAAAGTGATATATTATAATGATATCACTTAAAATTAATCAAATTATTATTATAAATATTGTCATTAAAATATGTCATATTTAAAATTTATCTAATAAATTATTTATAAATTTATAAATTGTACTTATAAGTTGTTCCATATTATTTAATTTATTTTTTGCTAAATTTAAATGTATATAAAAGAAAAGAGATACATATACTTAGGGGCATTCCCCAAATAGATACAAAATGTCAAGAAAGGGAACTCAACATGACAAACAATGAAACTCAGATTCTAAGAGCTAAGCTTAGTTGTCAGTAGTTTATTTTTATTCATTTTTTTCCAAGCTAAGCTTTGTTCCAATTACATAAACAAGATGACACGTGGCAAAAATTTGAGTCTTGGACAGCTAATGGTATTTATACTGGACAACTAATTTGGAGTCGATATGGATCAAAACTAATTAATTAATTTAAAACTAAACAAATTGGAATGTGTTTTTAATATGGGCCAAAACTAGTTAAATTAGTTTCAACTAATATTTTTACTTTTTAATATGGGTCCAAAACTAAACCAACTCATAGTATAAAAATTAGTTAACTAACACACTAAAACCCAAATAGTTTTAGCTAATTAACTAGATGGTTCTCTCTAGTTGTCAGTAGCTCTTGTTTTATATTATAAGAAAATTTTTTGAACTAATAAAATTATATTACTACTTGAAATAAAGTTAAAAGAGATTCTTTAATGTATCCAACATACCAGATTCATTCTCAAACATTATGTTTAAAGAGTTGTTTGCCCAACTAATATTTGGCCTGCACCAAGATAAGGGCTGTAACAATAGCAAAACACCAATTACAATAATAGAATAATTAAAATTTAACTTTCCATCATATTTAACTAAAATAGAAAAAATCAAAATCCAAATATCATCCATTGTACTTTAAACTAATGATTTACCAAGTCTAACACATAAAGTTCAACATTAATATCCAAGTTTTTGTAGTGTCCACAACAAAAGTTCAACAGTTTGAATGTCCATAATGTAAGACCCCGAATTTTATGAAATAAAAGTATTCAATTTTTCTTATAATTACTATTCAGTAAATGGTTAAATTGATAAAAGTTTAAAGTTATGAGTGAAATATAATTTTTTTTCAAAATAAGCAAGTGGTTATAAAATAATCATTGTTGTCGGGGAATATTCGTTTGGTCGTGGAATATTCTTTCTATCGGGGAATATTCGTACGACGGCGCAGCCATTTGTGGGCCCCATAACAGAATAACTGTCGGGTGAAGAAAATGATAAATTTGAGTTTTTACAAATAACGGCGTAGTTGTTACCGTTAACACTGTTGGAATACCCGGTGGTTAAAATACAGTAATACGCGTTATTGCACAGTAGCACACGGTATTGCATAGTATTTTTGAAATTATTGATTCTTACGTAAAAAGGCACTACTCAATAATTGTTACAGTAATTACTGTTCAATATTTTATTTTATTGATTCAATAATTGCTACGTTGAAATTTTGTATTATTGTTGTTCAATAATTGTTGCTGCACAGTATTTCCCATTATCAGATCAATAATTCATATTATTTGAATAGTATTATTAGATAGCATTATTGGCAATGTCTAGAAAGTTCTGTCTAAGGAGAGGTTTGGTCATCTAATTGCGCGCCAGTAAGGAGAAATCCTTATTGAAAAGCCCCCTCTTTCTTGGGAACGGCCTGGTTGTCATAAATGTGATTCTGTAATATTATTTGTGAATAATTAATTATTGATTCATATGATAAGAAAATATTTATTTTATGTGGATATAAATGAGAGATATATTTTTGTGGTTAAAAAATGAAGGAGTTAATGTTGAGATTTTTATCCGTATTTTTGTCAGAATGGAGGTATTAAAAATCAGGGTTTTTGAGATATTTTACGGGGGTTATAATTTTTAATCCGACCGTTGGATCGTGGTAATTTTTGGATATGTTATACATATATAAGTTGAGTATATGCCCACAAATTTTGAACCGTTAAAAATGAACGTATGATTTATTATGAATTTTACGAGATGACTGGTTCAGAAATTGTTGAATTTTCGGAGTTTATCATTTTGGTAGAAAATTCTAGAATTGGTGGGCCCCACTTGTGGTTGGTGAAGAAATGTGCTGAATTATATTTCAAATGTGGTGGGTGGGAATAGTAGCAGGTAAAGCCATCAGGTTGCAGGTCAAACCTACCAAAATTTTCCTATAAATAGAGGGCTAAGTTAGAATTGAAAATCACACCAGAAACATAAGCTTTCTCTCTTTCTCTCTCTATATTATGAAGTATATTTTGTGAGTTTTTAGATACTTGGTGAGTTGCTATTCATCAGTGCAAGTTTTCTTCAGCATCATATCCGATATCCAGTCAGAAGTACTGCTCTTTTGAGGTAAGAGATAGTAAAGGATTTTAAGGGTTGTTATATTTTCCAGTTTCGTAATTTTTCTGACCTTCAAAAATTCTGGAAAAATTTGAAATGATATTTTGATGAGTTTTCTTGATTGTGTCCAAAAATGGTGATTTTTGGATGTATAGATTGAGAGTTATGAATTTTATGAGAAAAGACTATTTTAAAAGTAACAACTTATAATTTCTTGTGGTTAACTCCAAAATTGATGAAATTTTTATTGGGAGTACATGTATATGAAAGGAGTATACTCTGTGAATTTTAGAATTTTTAGATAAGAGTACAATTTTTGATAAATGTCTAAATATTCGGCTATTTTGGCCATATGAAAAATAGTAAATGACTTTTAAAAATTCTGAGAAAAATATATGTTCACTATGGGACTATATTATGCTAAATTCCATAAAAAAAATATTTTTGGAACTGATTTGGTATTTTTTATGAAAATATACTAGTTATGAGTAAATGAATTAAATATGTTATGTGAAGTAAGAAAATTGGAAAATAAGATTTATTAGCTTGAGAATCCTATATGAGGTATATGCAGATTTTTGATGAGGATTTTGGTTATTGGTAATGAAATCTTATGAGTTTGGTATTTTTGAATGATTAAATGCATTATTTAGTAAGTGTAAACAATTTAAATAAATTATTTATAAGCTTAAGAAATGTTATTCTTTCAATATCATTATACCGAAATATTGGTATGGATTTTATTGTGGAATTTCTACCTTTTTGTGTCGGGATTACTATTCATGAGTTACTATTCACGAGTTACTATTCACGGGTACTATTCAAGATAAAATTGGTTTCTTTTTCTAACTAAATTATAGTTGATTTATGAATATTACTCTTGAGATTAAATCTAGATGTTTTGATTATATTGATTTTACTATTATATATAACATTTTTATAACCTTGATGCTGAAATTCTCTTTCACTGGAGTGTGAAGATGGGTAGATTATTGGTATGATCATGACTAGGGTTCTCTTTGGCCTGTAGTGCAAAGTTGAATTGTGACTGGTATGATCATGACCATTGAATTTATAATTGAATATCTTAAGCTTAAGTGCAAAGGTGAATTGATCAACATGGTTATAATTATTGTTTATATAAATTCTAAAATGATTATAATTCTTTGAGATATTAATATATTTGGCATGTAGTGCAAATATGAACTGTTGATGAATATATTTGGCCTGTAGTGTAAATATGAACTATTGATGAATATCTTTGGCCTGTAGTGCAAAGATGATATGTTGTTGAATATCTTTGGCCTGTAGTGCAAAGATGAACTGTTGTTGAATATCTTTGGCCAGTAGTGCAAAGATAAACTGTTGACGAATATCTTTGGCCCGTAGTGAACAAGAATTGTGATTTGGTATAACCATGATCTTGGACGTTTCAGGTAAAGACAAGTGATGAAAATTATCTTTTTCCTGGATGAGAAGAGGAATTTAGAATCATAATTATGATTATGAGTTATTTATATGATTGTGGACCAGAACTGTTGATTGATATTACAGGGATAAAACATTGTTGGTGGATTTTTAACATGGAGAAGATAATAGACTTTATAGTCTATTTGACTCTTCTAATGGATTGCATGTTCTGCTGCAACTATGGTTGAAATTTTTTATCATCTACCATATGTTTTAAATCTCTAATTTATTATTGATGAAGACTATTGATAATTTATTTATCTTTAGTCAGGATATTCTTTACTGGGCTAGTTGTGCTCACCCTTCTGTTCACAATTTCTTTCAGGTAATAAGAGTGTAGCTGGGTCGAGCGGGGGTAACAAGGGAATAGAAAGGTGGTCATCATTTAGTAGTTATATTTGGTGAAGAAAATCGGGTGAGGCGAACCCAACGTTGGAAGGGTGTTTTGTTACTATCATACAAGATGTCTAATGACATACAACCTCGTGTCATCATAAGACAGGGTTGTGCTCATCCACTTGCTGAGTATATCTATGGGCACTACCTAT
Organism: Panax notoginseng; assembly: GCA_016801055.1. Taxonomy (NCBI): domain Eukaryota; kingdom Viridiplantae; phylum Streptophyta; class Magnoliopsida; order Apiales; family Araliaceae; genus Panax; species Panax notoginseng. Next base: position 38,034,019 of record CM029019.1, read on the forward strand.
ATAATCTTGGTGTTTGTTTGAAGTATAATTCTCAATTAGAGACAGTGGAGATAATGATAAGTCAAGAGAAGACTCACCATTGGGAAGAATATGATAGTAATCTTCTCGTTTTTCTTTGGGGTCTATTGGGTCAACCAAGGATAATTATGTGGCCATATGATATCTATCATAACCTAGACGCATGGCCTCCCATGTACGAAGGTTTCCTTGAGCACTTCCCAAATATTCTAATTTCTAAAACAGTTTTTGAATATACCTTTATGTAAGGTGTCATTGTGAGGTGATGTCCACGGTTGGAACATGAGTCACATTTGGTATATATTTGTATCCAAACTCACAGCATATGTGTTGTTGTATTTTGTACGACAATTGTTGTAATAAAGTTGTAGTTGTTTTCTGTACCATGTATTTGGCGACTCAGAATAGGTTGGATGGAATGGACCTATTTTGGGGTCGTTACATTTGGTATCAGAGCTTAGGGATATGATCTCTGGCGGAGATCGGGGAATACAACTAGGAGGGGAGAGATGAGTAAATCCTTCGCTAGTGTGTCCTACCTAAGCTTATTTGTTGGTCAGTCATAATATTGGGATATTATGTGATATGTTAATTTGTTCAATTAACCTTTGTTTTTGAAGCTGTATGCTAGAATGATATCAGAAATACAGGAGATGAGCAATGAAGAAATTATGATGACAGGGAAGATGGAATCTGAAATGAAAGGAAGGTATTCTCAACTCTTTGAAATATCAGGTACGTAAATTTCGGGGACGAAATTTCATAAGGAGGGGAGATTGTAAGACCCCGAATTTTATGAAATAAAAGTATTCAATTTTTCTTATAATTACTATTCAGTAAATGGTTAAATTGATAAAAGTTTAAAGTTATGAGTGAAATATAATTTTTTTTCAAAATAAACAAGTGGTTATAAAATAATCATTGTTGTCGGGGAATATTCGTTTGGTCGTGGAATATTCTTTCTGTCGGGGAATATTCGTACGATGGCGCAGCCATTTGTGGGCCCCATAACAGAATAACTGTCGGGTGAAGAAAACGATAAATTTGAGTTTTTACAAATAACAGCGTAGTTGTTACCGTTAACACTGTTAGAATACCCGGTGGTTAAAATACAGTAATACGCGTTATTGCACAGTAGCACACGGTATTGCATAGTATTTTTGAAATTATTGATTCTTACGTAAGAAGGCACTACTCAATAATTGTTACAGTAATTACTGTTCAATATTTTATTTTATTGATTCAATAATTGCTACGTTGAAATTTTGTATTATTGTTGTTCAATAATTATTGCTGCACAGTATTTCCCATTATCAGATCAATAATTCATATTATTTGAATAGTATTATTAGATAGCATTATTGGCAATGTCTAGAAAGTTCTGTCTAAGGAGAGGTTTGGTCATCTAATTGTGCGCCAGTAAGGAGAAATCCTTATTAGAAAGCCCCCTCTTTCCTGGGAACGGCCTGGTTGTCATAAATGTGATTCTGTAATATTATTTGTGAATAATTAATTATTGATTCATATGATAAGAAAATATTTATTTTATGTGGATATAAATGAGGGATATATTTTTGTGGTTAAAAAATGAAGGAGTTAATGTTGAGATTTTTATCCGTATTTTTGTCGGAATGGAGGTATTAAAAATCAGGGTTTTTGAGATATTTTGCGGGGGTTATAATTTTTAATCCGACCTTTGGATCGTGGTAATTTTTGGATATGTTATACATATATAAGTTGAGTATATGCCCACAAATTTTGAACCGTTAAAAATGAACGTATGATTTATTATGAATTTTACGAGATGACTGGTTCAGAAATTGTTGAATTTTCGGAGTTTATCATTTTGGTAGAAAATTCTAGAATTGGTGGGCCCCACTTGTGGTTGGTGAAGAAATGTGCTGAATTATATTTCAAATGTGGTGGGTGGGAATAGTAGCAGGTAAAGCCATCAGGTTGCAGGTCAAACCTACCAAAATTTTCCTATAAATAGAGGGCTAAGTTAGAATTTAAAATCACACCAGAAACATAAGCTTTCTCTCTTAATCTCTCTATATTATGAAGTATATTTTGTGAGTTTTTAGATACTTGGTGAGTTGCTATTCATCAGTGCAAGTTTCCTTCAGCATCATATCCGATATCCAGTCAGAAGTACTGCTCTTTTGAGGTAAGGGATAGTAAGAGATTTTAAGGGTTGTTATATTTTCCAGTTTCGTAATTTTTCTGACCTTCAAAAATTCTGGAAAAATTTGAAATGATATTTTGATGAGTTTTCTTGATTGTGTCCAAAAATGGTGATTTTTGGATGTATAGATTGAGAGTTATGAATTTTATGAGAAAAGACTATTTTAAAAGTAACAACTTATAATTTCTTGTGGTTAACTCCAAAATTGATGAAATTTTTATTGGGAGTACATGTATATGAAAGGAGTATACTCTGTGAATTTCAGAATTTTTAGATAAGAGTACAATTTTTGAGAAATGTCTAAATATTCGGCTATTTTGGCCATATGAAAAATAGTAAATGACTTTTAAAAATTCTGAGAAAAATATATGTTCACTATGGGACTATATTATGCTAAATTCCATAAAAGAAATATTTTTGGAACTGATTTGGTATTTTTCATGAAAATATACTAGTTATGAGTAAATGAATTAAATATGTTATGTGAAGTAAGAAAATTGGAAAATAGGATTTATTAGCTTGAGAATCCTATATGAGGTATATGCAGATTTTTGATGAGGATTTTGGTTATTGGTAATGAAATCTTATGAGTTTGGTATTTTTGAATGATTAAATGCATTATTTAGTAAGTGTAAACAATTTAAATAAATTGTTTATAAGCTTAAGAAATGTTATTCTTTCAATATCATTATACCGAAATATTGGTATGGATTTTATTGTGGAATTTCTACCTTTTTGTGTCGGGATTACTATTCATGAGTTACTATTCACGAGTTACTATTCACGGGTACTATTCAAGATAAAATTGGTTTCTTTTTCTAACTAAATTATAGTTGATTTATGAATATTACTCTTGAGATTAAATCTAGATATTTTGATTATATTGATTTTACTATTATATATAACATTTTTATAACCTTGATGTTGAAATTCTCTTTCACTGGAGTGTAAAGATGGGTAGATTATTGGTATGATCATGACTAGGGTTCTCTTTGGCCTGTAGTGCAAAGTTGAATTGTGACTGGTATGATCATGACCATTGAATTTATAATTGAATATCTTAAGCTTAAGTGCAAAGGTGAATTGACCAACATGGTTATAATTATTGTTTATATAAATTCTAAAATGATTATAATTCTTTGAGATATTAATATATTTGGCATGTAGTGCAAATATGAACTGTTGATGAATATATTTGGCCTGTAGTGCAAATATGAACTATTGATGAATATCTTTGGCCTGTAGTGCAAAGATGATATGTTGTTGAATATCTTTGGCCTGTAGTGCAAAGATGAACTGTTGTTGAATATCTTTGGCCAGTAGTGCAAAGATAAACTGTTGACGAATATCTTTGGCCCGTAGTACAAAGATGAAATTATTAGTATGATTATGAACAAGAATTGTGATTTGGTATAACCATGATCTTGGACGTTTCAGGTAAAGACAAGTGATGAAAATTATCTTTTTCCTGGATGAGAAGAGGAATTTAGAATCATAATTATGATTATGAGTTATTTATATGATTGTGGACCAGAACTGTTGATTGATGTTACAGGGATAAAACATTATTGGTGGATTTTTAACATGGAGAAGATAATAGACTTTATAGTCTATTTGACTCTTCTAATGGATTGCATGTTCCGCTGCAACTATGGTTGAAATTTTTTATCATCTACCATATGTTCTAAATCTCTGATTTATTATTGATGAAGACTATTGATAATTTATTTATCTTTAGTCATGATATTCTTTACTGGGCTAGTTGTGCTCACCCTTCTGTTCACAATTCCTTTCAGGTAATAAGAGTGTAGCTGGGTCGAGCGGGGGTAACAAGGGAATAGAACGGTGGTCATCATTTAGTAGTTATATTTGGTGAAGAAAATTGGGTGAGGCGAACCCAACGTTGGAAGGGTGTTTTGTTACTATCATACAAGATGTCTAATGACATACAACCTCGTGTCATCATAAGACAGGGTTGTGCTCATCCACTTGCTGAGTATATCTATGGGCACTACCTATATAATCTTGGTGTTTGTTTGAAGTATAATTCTCAATTAGAGACAGTGGAGATAATGATAAGTCAAGAGAAGACTCACCATTGGGAAGAATATGATAGTAATCTTCTCGTTTTTCTTTGGGGTCTATTGGGTCAACCAAGGATAATTATGTGGCCATATGATATCTATCATAACCTAGACGCATGGCCTCCCATGTACGAAGGTTTCCTTGAGCACTTCCCAAATATTCTAATTTCTAAAACAGTTTTTGAATATACCTTTATGTAAGGTGTCATTGTGAGGTGCTGTCCACGGTTGGAACATGAGTCACATTTGGTATATATTTGTATCCAAACTCACAGCATATGTGTTGTTGTATTTTGTACGACAATTGTTGTAATAAAGTTGTAGTTGTTTTCTGTACCATGTATTTGGCGACTCAGAATAGGTTGGATGGAATGGACCTATTTTAGGGTCGTTACACATAATTAATGATCAAAAGTTATTTTTAGGTCTTTATGTCCCTGAGTTGGTGTTGCGTTGAATCAACCGTAGAAAGTCTGGATTGTCGACTAACTTGTTCATTATATTATTAAGATTGTCAAATAAAAAAAAATTCCCTTTGAGTTAAAATTCATTTCTAAAATAAAGACTTTTATAAATAATTATATATTTTTATATGTACTTTGAGTATTAATTAAGAATTTGGTATGATTTTAGATATTATAGTAAATTATATTTCGTCCTTACTATTATGTTTTATAAATGAGTAAAATTCAAATAACATATTATGATACGTTTAAAAGTTCGACTCAACTCGAGCTCGTTTAAATTTGAATTGAATTCGATAAACTAAAACTCAACTTGACTTGTTCATAACTTCACTCCACGTGTGACGTATTAAAAGTTATTCCCTCCGTCCCACAAAAAATTCACATTTATCATTTATTTTTATTCTACAAAAAGAGTGCTCTTTTTATAAATAACAATATAAAATAATATAATATATTAAGTTTATCATTATATTTTAAGAGTCTGCTACATATGACAAGAGATAGATTAGAATTAAAAATGACCACACTTTAAATTATTCTATTTTATCATATAAAGTTTCACATTAATTATAATTCAACTTCGTTATAAATTATTCTATTTTATCACATAAAATATCACGTTAATTATAATTTAACTTCGTCAACGTATAAATATTATGTCACTACCAACTAGTAAGTTACCAATTTATAGGAATAAATATATACCATAAAACATATATGTTCTTAAAATTTATAAATTTTATAAATTATATTCTTTTTATGAAATAAATAAAATAAATTTTTTCCTAAAATAAGTTGACCGCGAAAATGTCCCTCCATTATTTTGATGCCCATTCTCTCCCTTAATTTTCACTCCCTCAATTTAGAAAATACAGTCGAACCCTATCTCCCTCAATCGCCCTATCTCCATCAAAACTCTCATTACTAGAAATCTCACTACTAGAAACCCTCTCCAAAATCTCACTACTAGAAATCAGCGCTCTCTTTCATCTCTCACCCTTTCTATTATCTCCTTTCTCAGTCGATCATTCTCATATGGTCGCCTTCTCAGACGATCATTCCCTTCCGGTCAAATTGGCCCTCCGGTCGATTCTTCTCATTTGGTCGTGTGTGTGCCGCCGACAAGTGGTCCTCCGGTAGTGAATCGTACGGCTAGAGGTGATTCCCTATTTCCCTCTATTTTTCTCGCTCATTACGCGACTATATTTAAGAGGTCCGACTGCAAAAGACAAAGCCCTCCTAACTTCGATGCTTCTGCTATCCATTGAAGAACACGACCCTTTCAACAGCAGGTTCTACTTCTATTTCTTCCCTACTCCCCCTGTTATTTGTTTCTGTTATAATTCGTAAGAACTTCCCATCTGTTTGTTCAATTCATAATTATCTCTTGTTTTGAGAATTGACTCATCTATGATTAAGATATAAAAATTCCGCTCACAATTAATGTTTGAGTCATATATCGACAACACTTAATGGATTTAGATCCATTTTTCTCAATTTCCCTTTTATTCGGTTCCACTTTTGATAAATTATTTTTTTAAGAAGAGGGACAAAGTAAAAAGGTATTAAGTTTGCTTACATCTATTTGGTATATGATTTTATGTTCTTAAATACTATCTTTTAATTGCTTTACTAATAACTGAATTCCTCTTTGTAAATGTTGTTGCAATTTGTATTGGTGCTGGCCACATTTTTAGATTTTTATGTTCTGTTTTTTCGCAGTTGTGTATGGTGGCATAAGATGTATTCTTGCATTTGCCAATGCTTAGTGAAATTTTGCTGCTTCTTTTTTTTTGTGTTTTGCAAACATTTTTTCCTTGCAATTTTATTATGTAGCATTTTTGGCCTTCATCCCTAGAGGTTTGACTGGGGTTGAGAATGTAAGCTTTAGTCTAATTTGAAGATATCAAAATTTCACTTTGCATTCCACCATAAAAAGTTTAAAAATTTTCTTTAATCTTCAGCAGCCTTTATACTTTATACAGGACTCTTATTTGAATGAGGATGTTGTTCTCAGTCTTTCTGAATCATAAAAATTCTTGTTGTCTTCTAAGAATTGTCGTAATTGTTTTTACTTATCTATTGCAGCGTCTGATTCATCATAATTGTATCAAACTGAAGGTAGCATTCTGATATAGCTACCAGGTTATTTTGAATATAAAGGATGAGTCTGTTTGGATTGAGTGGAAGCCCTTCAAGGAATAACGTCCATCTTCTTGTAAAAAGTCAAGGATCACTTTATAAACAAGTTTCAGCTTATCACAATATTGGAAAATATAGAGAGTTGCTTTTTCTTCAAAGGTACAATGTTCATTACTTCTGCTGGATAAGGTTTGGTTGGTATGCTTATCATAATTATTTATTTACTATTTCAATTATCATGTAGAAGAAATAATTGGGATGGTTCTGCAAAGAGATGTCGCACGCAAAGAACTCCTTTTATCAATTGTGCAATGGATGCTTCCTATGACAATGCTTCAGATGACTCAGCTGGTAATGTTTACCTTCCCTCTAATCCTTTCGGTTGATTGCTGTATTTTTCCCATCCCCTGTATTCTTCTTGAGATGCATGTTGAGTTCTTTGTGGATTTTTTCAAGGCAAGGTATATTAGAAGTAGAAAAGTGTGTTGAACAATCTTTTTCTGCTAAAGGGCATAGCAATACAAGAACTTTATGAGCCATTCAAAGTTCTCTGATTTGTAAGGGAAGCTTCTGAAGTTTTATTCTGAGATTATGGTTATTTTGTTTGATTTATCTTTTCATCTATTGATCGGCAATATGCAGCAACCAACTACCATTCTGTTTCATTATTGGCTTGGCATTATTTCCTTAATATTTTTCTAATTTAATTTGCAGAGAATTTTGTGAAATCAATTATTTAAATAGTTGCAGTTAAGGAATTTCCTATTTCTGCTATGTTAGTTTATATACTACCTTTTTTTCCTCCATAAGATCTTTACTGTGAACCTATTAAGTAAATTTTTACTGGAGCTTTATTTAACAGAAGAATCGCGAAATGTATGAGACTTTTATTGAGGATGAAGTACCATTTGATGAGTATTGTCAATCCATGGAAAAGGATGGCACATGGGCAGGACATATGGAGATACAAGTTGCTTCTCTTGTTACTCATAGTAATATATGCATACACCAATTAAGTCCTTTTATCCATCCTCCATTCATGTGTTCCTCATTTCAGTACTTTAACCATAATTCCATGATTGCAATAGCTATTCACAATGTGAGGTTCTGAAAGAACCTCAATTAGTTTTGATTCATTTGTAAGTACACTAAGATTTTCATCTGGACCAGTAGTTTATTATGGCATTGATGTGGAACTTTTGAGAAATAAATTTCCAAGAAAATGACACACAAGGTATATTATAGTGCGGTTAATGCATTATTATGTGAGAATAACAGAAATGGGGATAAAATATGCAAAGTAAATTGTGGTCTGCCTCAAAGTTTATTTGGCCCTGTTTTCATGGGTGCAGATGTGGCTTGTATATCATTCATAAACTGTACTTGCTTATTCAAGATATATTCACCACTTATCTCTGTCTTTTCAGCTGGAATCAAGCTTCCAGTTTTATCATTGTTGTATTTGGTTCCATTTCTATTTGTTGATAACTATTTTACTTGTATAACCTGATTATTATATTAGTTTCTTACTTTCTGCGGTTTGGGAAGCTTTATATTCTGAATATAACTTACTGGTTAATTTTGCAGGTCTTATCATGATGAGGAGCACTATAATAGTGTGCAATTAAAGGAAGACACTTGTTCTGGGGCTGCAAGACACTTGTTTGTTGCTTCCATTAGATCTGACTCAGGTGCGTGGAAACACTGTTATATTTTGTTCAAACTTTCTTTTATAACTAGCTACTCGTGGTCTGTTTTCAACAAGTTAATGGCAGAAGAAAGAGGCTTAGTGGTTGATGTTGAGGGTTTCAATAAAGCAATGGATGAGGCAAGGGAAAGGTCAAGAAATGCTCATAATAAGGTAACAAGTTTTGCATTTCTATTTTGTTTTATATCCATCAACAAGAAGCCCATTACCAACTGTGCTCCCTTGAATGTAAGGTGCTAGGAGGAGTACTATTATCCTATATGTATAGCTTTAGACATTTCTTGAGCTGTTATTCTACCAATTTTCAACGATAAGCCATGACTGTTATTCTACTATTATCCTATATGTATAGCATGTTTGTTTGTGTTTGATGATGTGTTTCCTGCTTCTGTATCTATCCTTTGTGTATCAGCAACCCTATAAGGTGATATGTTATTTGTTTTTTCAAAATATAAATTTGATATAAATGTTAACTTGCAGATTGTTGGTAGCTTTGGATAATTTATTGTATGTATTGGTAAAGAGTAAAACTAACTTGGTTAACTGCAATTTTACTAGTATTTATAATATTTATATTTGTTCTTACATTAACATCAATATATTAGGCTCGATCAGTCCATAACTCTGTTATGGAGCTACGCAATATATGCAATCATCCCTATCTCAGTCTGCTTCATGTAGAGGAGGTATGTTCTCTTTTGTTAGGTTCTGTATGTTCCCTTTTGTTAAGCATTACCTGCCGAATGTTGTGAGACTTTGTGGGAAGCTCGAGATGTTAGATCGAATACTGCCCAAGCTAAAAGCAACCGATCATCGGGTATGACGATGCTTGTATATTTTTCCACTTATAGCTAATTTTATTGATCATAAAGTGACTGATCTGCCTCAGGCTTTGTTTCCTATGGTAATATATTTATTATAGAAGGTAGTATAGGGACTCTTTTTTGTTCTCTTCATATTTACTGTTTTTTTAAATTAAAAAAAAGGCTAAATTGGTCGCTGCAATTATTGTTGTGCTCTGCTTTCGTTGCTTTCTGATAAAGTTTAAATAGTTCTATGACTTTTAAATGCTTACTGTTAGTAAAATTGTTTTTTCCCATGTGTGCGTGATATTTCTTATTAAGAAATCAATTTATTCTTTGGGGTGGGTCCTCATAGTTTGATTTTTCTTATAAAATGAAAAGATATCAGTGCACTTCACAATGCTCTTTTATTCGAAGATTTGCTAGTTTGATTTAAAGTTTTTCGTTTTGCAGGTTCTTCTCTTTTCAACAATGACCAGGCTCCTTGACGTTATGGAGGATTATCTGTACTGGAAACAGTATAAGTACCTCCGCCTAGATGGTCATACATCTGGGGGTGATCGAGGAGCCTTTATTGATCAGTTCAACAAACCTGGTTCTCCATATTTTATATTTTTTGCTCAGGTAATAAGTGTTGTTTATATGTGGTTCATTATATAATGTTTAAAAGTAGATTTTTTTTGGAGCTTAGGTATTTCAACAGTTGGTAGAGTGAAATTGATGTTGACTCCTTTTATCAAAGATAAACTGATACTTCTGAAGAATTATAGTTAATTAGTCCTGTGTTATAGCTTGTATTAGGCGAACGGGCACTTGTAGCTTTTGTTTTAGTTGCAAACTTTGAAATGGCAGTGTTATCCTACTTGCATCTTGAAGGGGATGTCGGTGGGTGCTTTAAATAGCTTAGATATATTTGAGTATTTAATCATTTCACTGAGATTTTCGCCCACATAATCAAGACCCTAAATTCACATTTTGTCAATCCTTTTTAAGATGGTACACTCCTGTTAAGTGACCTAGGTACAGCCGTACAGGAGACCTGTACATTGTAAAATTGTAAACATAGCATTTGGGGCAAGAAATGTGGTCACTGACTCATGTATAATTACTATTTGTAGAGGGTTGTGCTTGTGTAGATTTTCCCAGTTCAATGCATGTTCACGTCTTTTTGAATTTACCTAGTCACTAGGGGTGGACAGCCGGTAAAAACTGGCCCGAACCGGACCGGTACCGAACCGAACCGGTACCGAAATTACTCAAATTTAGGTACCGACGGTTAGACCGGTATATCGAACTAGCGGTACCGGTTCGGTACCGATTTTTACCAAAAATTAATATAATTAATATTTTTATTATTTTTATTATTATTTTTATTATTATTTTATTATTTTTATTATTATTATTATTATTATTAATATTATTATTATTTTTATTATTATAATCAATATTTTTTTACTATTATTATTATTATTAAATTATTAATAATAATACAAAATTAGAAAACTGGTATATACCGGTCCGGTTCGGTTTATACCGAACCATAAAAGCGCCGGACCGAAACCGGTACCGAAAAACCGGTATATACTGATTTTTTTGTACCGAACCGGAAAGGTTTATATTTATACCAAACCGACCGGTTTGAACCGGTCCGGTTAGTCCAAAAACTAAAAAAATCGATTTATTTGCACACCCCTACTAGTCACACTGCTTTTATATGGTGTTAGCATTCGTGCTGGAGGTGTTGGTGTTAATCTTCAAGCTGCTAATACTGTGATAATTTTTGACACAGATTGGAACCCTCAGGTAGTATATGAATACTAAATCATATGAAATTGTGAATCCATTGGCACCTTAAGATTATTTCTTAATCCATCTCTTTTCACACTGTCAGGTTGATCTGCAAGCCCTAGGGCTCATAGGATTGGTCAGAAAAGGGAAGTGCTTGTTCTTCGATTTGAAACTGTGAGTTCTTAGACCTTGAATTGAATTGTTGCTTTAAATAAAATAGTTTGTACTAATCAAAGAAAAGAAAATATTGGTTTTCATAAAACACCATGCAGATGTATTCTAACTGTAGCGGTGAATCACTTATATTTTAATAGATGATTTTGATACTGGCTTGGTATCTGAAGTAAGGATGGCGCCAGGGATCCTAATTTTATTGGTCATATGTTTTAGGGTAAAGCTAGGGGTCTCAAAGTTTTGGTCTCATATGATGTGTCATTGGATATTACACTTTATTGCATAACCAATCCCAAGAGATTTACCTAACTAATGTAATGATGACACATCATTTGAGACACTTTTTGGGGCAAAAAATTTGAGACCCCTAGCATTATCCTATGTTTTATGAGTTAACAAAATAAATGAGATACGATATTGTTATATGTTTTAAACCTTTTCTTTCCTTGCATTGAGTTGTTATTTGGGGGGAATAAGGAATGTTAATCTGCTTTGGAAGTGTGCTACTTCTTCTATTCTGTGGGATTTGGAACAAGTGCATGGCTTTTCAGGGTTAGCTATTTATCAGCTGCTTGATTGTTATAGGATAGGATCATTTTTTTTACTTCGTTGTGAGCTTCTGTTGTGGGAACTTAGGGGCATTTTTTCTGTGTCTGATTTGTAGAAATCAGAAGGCTGAACTTTTATATGTACATTTTTTTTAGGTTCCACTTGTTCTCTCTTCTACTAATAAAAAGTTCTTTCTCTATTCGAAAGATTTTTAATCCCTCCCTCTGAATTCAAATGACACTATTAAAATACATATTTTTTAAGTTCATAATTTTATTTTTTTATTTTAATTAGACTTTGTTAAAAATGTAACACTACCAATTTTGTCCTTCTCGAGGGTGTGACAATTTTTTGGAATCCATTTGGTGATTATTATACAATTTTAAGATTCAGGTTTTATTGATATTTTTAACTACTGTAAATAAGGTGCAAATTGTGGAAGAACAAGTTAGAGCTGCAGCTGAGCATAAACTTGGAGTTGTTAATCAGAGCATTACTGCTAGATTCTTTGACAATAACACAAGGTAATGTTATATAACTTGATTTTGTTATATTTTCCCAGCTGTTGCAGAGCTTGTACTAAATAGATTCTGCTATATTCTCACAGTGCAGAAGATCGGAGAGAATATTTGGAATCCCTTCTGCGAGAGTCTAAGAAAGAGGAAGTTGCACCTGTTTTACATGGCGATGCTTTAAATGATCTCATAGCCCGCAGGTATATGGTTTTTTTAGTATCATAATCTGCTTGCCTTCTTTATTTTGTTTCAGATTGTTCTTATGTGTTATTCAGAGAAGCCTTTGTCTAATTTCTATTGCATTTCCTTTTGAACTTTCTGTATGATTGAGAAATGAGAATGAGTACACAATAGGAGCAACATGGCCGATTAAGATTTCAATTTTTTTCTTGTAACAGAGTAATCATATAGTTGCACTGAAGGTTCTTTTTCTATTTGGATTTGTAGCAAATGATATTGTGATTGCTTATTTGTCTTTTTCTGCTTATGAGCAATACGGTGTACATTAGTATCACGTAGCAACTCTATTGTCTTTGTGTATTGATTTTGGCACTAAGTGCCTCTAGTGACTTATTTACTTCATTTTTCTGACTTGCTATTATTTTTAAATATGTGCAGGAAGACTACTTCTACGACCTGCCTTACAATACTATCAAATTTTCGTGCTACGTTTACGGAAGATAAGGGACGAAATTATGAAGTTTACTCTATCTATATATGTAGATATATACTTTGATTGAAGAACTGTGGCAGCTTTAGATGGTTAATTGTAAAGATAATGAATGATTATGTAGTGGATGACTTTATTAAGTTAATAATATTTTAGTTTTTTGCCATTATTTGTTATGGGGACATTGAGCCAGCCAGGTACACAAAAAGAATATCAAATTTTGATTTGGCAACAATATAATGCGTTACCAAATCATTGAACAAGTTTTAATATAGTAACAATTTTTTATACATTTAGCAATAAATTTTTGTTACTAATGGCATTAAAAATATAATATTTGGCAACGAAAAATTTATCAAATAATAATGGAGAGGATATTGTTGCTAATACTAAAATAAAAGGCAACATTTTTTATCGTTGCAAATCATATCAACTTTCGTTGTAAATATAAAGAAACAACAACATATAATGTCGTTGCTAATCGACGACTTTCGTTGCTATTGAAAAATAATCAGCAACAAACATTTTCGTTGCTGATTCAGCATAATGTCGTTGCCATTTAATATAATCAGCAACGAAAATCGTTGCTAAAAAGTTTATATTCTGTAACGAAAGCAAGCTTAGACAACAATTTTCATAATTTACTGCAACGAAAAATGTCGTTGCAAAATGGTGTCAATTGCAACGAAAATACATGGCCGTTGCAAAAAAAAAAAGAGTTCATTTTGTTGTCAATTAGAAAGTTTTTGCAACGAAATGGGCTTTTTAGCAACGAAAGTTTAATTATTCTGCAACAATACATTTTGTTACTAAAGGATCGATGTCTCTGTACGAAAGTCAAATTTCATTGCAAAATGCATTACTTTTGGCAACGAAAAAAGTACACTCGTTACGGAACAATTAGCAACGCTCATTGCGCAATGAAAGACGCAACGACAGTAAAGTCGTTGCCAAAACCCTTTTGCAACGAAATTTGGCACCTTTAGCAACGAAAATCGGTTGTTGCTGAAGTCCCATTTTTTTGTATTGTACCTATTTAAACTATGCATCAAAATCCATTAGAATCCCATAATGGAGTTTAGTTCATTTTTGAACCTAAAGCCATTATGGGATTAAAGCAAACCATTAAAATAAAAATGTAAACAAAAAGTTATGAAGAAATGAGAGAATCAAATATGCAATTCTGCTACAAGTTCTGTTCCAGGCTTGTCTAATTCACCAACAATCTCCAGAAATGAAAACTAGATTTTATTTAGTAATTTAGATTAAGAGTAGAGCAAAATGTAATAATCACATGCTCAAAATCCTCTCTAGAATAGCTAACACCTAAGAACCCTAATGATTTGAAAACTGATAAAAACACGTCTGGTGCCAACCGTATTGTCTTAGTTAAGCAAAACACGCTCAAATTCAAATTACAAAAAGTCAGCAAAAAGTAACTGAAGAAGACTCGCGCGGCTGCGCAATATTGTACTGCATTACGAGCGCGGGCGCGCCATGTGGTTATCTACCGAGTGCCTAGCGCGGGCGCGCAAAGTTCCTTCGTTGATGGAGCGCGGCCGCGCTGCTGCTGCACTATGTCTTCTGCTGTCTTACTATTGCTGCTTTTTGTTTGTTGCTTGCTTGCTCTTCATTCCTTCTCTTCTTCACTGCATTCCTCCATTGCTCCAGTTCCTCATCTGCTCATGTTCACCTGGCCATGCTTTTGCTAGCTTCATGCCATCATACCAATCCATGCTTTTCCATGCTAATTCATTCCTTATGCTGCTAAAAGAGGTTCCAACTACATTTACCGCAAAACAAACATAAAATGGAAATAAAACATAATAAAACTACTTACATTGAGCATAATTCTCATGAGTTAGTACCCAATAACTAGGTATAAAACCTACTTATCACCCTTCTTCCTGTTTGTAGAAGTGTGTTAGGGGTGATGTTAAGATAGCTTATATGCTCTTCATCTTATGATACTTAGCAGCATTGTTGATCATCTCCTTGGTGTTTGCTGAACTTTGTTATTGAAGCTCAAACTCTTCTAATTATCAGCAACAACTTATGATCATGGTTGATGTGTTGCTAAGCTATTCAATTAAGCTCTACATCTTTTATGCTTAGCAGCCTTGAACACTTTTTGGATTGTAGACTTGTGCTCTACGTCTTCAGTTGGTTGGCTCTGAGTGTTCCTAGTGAAACATAGAGTGGTTCTTGAGATTTACCTTTTGATTTGCCACTCTTACGTTACCATCATCAACTACATGGCTTCTTCATATTTAGACTTTCAATTCTGCCACATCCTCCTTTATCTTGGCTCTTCGGCTCTGGCTCTTTAGCTTTATGGTTTTTTACTCTTTGTCTTTGGCTCTGCGGCTCTGCCTTTTCCAAGTGCTCATCAACTTCTTATAGTCTGATGAGGTGCTGCCAAGATTGCGTTTAATCTCATTCTCTTTTTATACTTAGCAGCCTTGAACACATCCTCAATCGTAGAGTGACACTTACTCTACATTTTTCATCTTTCAGCATTGTGTTCTTTTTCCATGATGATCTTTTTCTTATATTTGTTGTTCAATTGTTCATTATCATTATTTATTTCAAATAAAATTTCCTTTTATAGTATGATTAAAATCTTCCCGTTGAGAAGTATTCGTTGGAACATTTAATGCTCAGATAATTCGATATCTCTGATGTTGACTTTCTAGAGCCTTGTGCTAGCGTACTTTTTGACTTGGGACTTGTCACATCAGTCAGCGGCTTAACTTACTTTTTTGACATAATACTTTTGGCGAACTAGCCAGTGAACACACCTTCGATTTCTCCAAGAGATATTGTTTTATACCTTGGGATCTTCTTCTCACAACGTTCCATTTGTCAGTCCTCATTTCAGACCTGACTTGTCTCTACGATCTGGTGATTAATCAATCGTAGGCTGAACTTTATGTTTTGTTATGTTTGAACTTTCTATTCTTCTGTCTGTTGATAGTAGAGTGATGGAGATCATAAACTTGTGCTCTGTATTACCACTGCTACTATGACTTCAACTTCTGTTCTTCTTTCTGATTGCTTTATAATTCTTGGACTTGATGTGTAGACTCTTCTTCATTCTTTTAATACTTTAGATGTTCTTTGCAATGTGACCTTTATAGATTCCTTCTGGTGAGAACTATGCTTAGATATCATCAGAGTATATTCTTCTGCTATATGCTTCTTGTTGTCTGATATTTACCTCATATCCATGACACAACATAAGCTTTATAATCTCCTTTAGCTCTATTGTCAGCTTCAAACACAAAGCTTTATGATTCTGAAGCTGCCTTTACGATCTTGATTTTACTAAACGATCTTGGAGTTATCTTCTGATATTTCTTTCATTAAGCATCTACTTGGAGTATTTTGCAATCATAATTTACTAAATAAGTCGTACTTGACTTTACGATTCACTAATCACTTAGTAAAGTTGATTGTTTCATTACTAAGTGATGTTTACAATAATCATGATAGCTTATGTGACTTCTTCTATATCTTTGTGATAGCCTTGCAGCTTTTAGATCATCTGATCACTTTATGAGTTGATCTTTATTTACGAGATGGAGTGAACTCTGCGACTCTCCTGAGGCTTTTTGAACAAAGTTAACTCTGCGAAGTATCTTCATACTACAAGCTGGCAGAGTGACTTTACGATCAACGACTTCCTATAGATCAGATTAATTTTAATTAAATCACCCTAACATTATTTGATCTTTCTAATCTAAGTCCTTGTACATCAATTCTTTAGAAAGGACTTTATAAAACGTACTTATACAAATATACATTTATCATATTTCTCTTTAATCACATGTAAATTACTCTGCTGACTGTACTACTGACATGCAGAGTAGCTTTTACAATTGATTCTATCTATTACATATGCATATAGGATAAAGATCAACCTAACAAGTTGGATCATACTATTCTAAGTCCTTGTACATAGATATCTCAGTTAAGGACTGTACAAAACTTATCCATACAAATATACTTTTAAGTGCTTCATCATCAAATCATATACATTTGGAATCTAATGAAGGTTCATCAACATTTTGTTGAAGAAAAAGATGAAGAAGCACATTGGAGAGAATGAGAGAGATGCTCTCAATGTCAACAAGAAGATAACTAAGAAGCTCTTGGAGAACTGGAAGAGGAACCTAATTGAAATCCTCAAATCCAAACAGTTTTAAAGGAATGAGAAGATTGTAAGTGAAGTTCAAAAACCTGCCAAGGAGAAGTTCAAAAGGAAGCTGGCAGAGGTTGATGAAGAAGAAGAATTTATGAGCTCTTCAGCTCCAAAATTACCTAAGGCATTGGCTTCTTTTTGAAAGTAGTATGCCCTCAAGCTAATCACATTGGATGTGATAAGCATTTACTTTGTAATCTTTTTCATTTATTAATAAAAAAAATTTATTTAATTAAAGGCGTTCTTTATCCATATTAATTAGTTGAATTAATAAATGTGATAAACCGATAACTTTGGAGAAATACTTTTAGAATCATGATGTTGATCATGCTAATGAGATCTAAATTCAAGATAGCTCAAAACTAAAATGTTCCTAATCGTATGGACCACTAATTTGAGGTTACTGATTCCGGATAGATTAGTATATACTATGCTTGCTATATTGAAGAGGATGATTGATCCCATAATCATTTGTGTGGAGACACTAAAGCAAGTATATAAGTGCTTATTGGATAATAAGTTCACTGAATGTGACTCACTTAAAGGAACCCTAATGGAGTTTTACATGTCTGTCACTAGGAGTTCCTATAGTAATAGTAGTACAAGTGATCCTTGGACTTGAGATCATCATAGTATCTTGTTTATACTGAATTATATTTTGTCATATTTCTTAATACCTCTAAGTATGTCATAGGATATGTTTGAGTATAATAAATTATACATGGAGATATGTGAATGATCAACAAAAGATCTACCACTTACAGTAAAGGGAGATAATGTCCTATGTGATTCGTTAAGTGACAATTCAGAAATCCCTGGCCAGGGTGAATGGAAATTAGAAAGGAGTTTCTAATTTACATTAACCAGAGTTGTGCATTTTAAAATCGAAATACATATAATCAAATGAATAAAACTTGACAGTAATTATATGTTTTATATTTGATTAAGACATTGTATGGTAGAATGATTGAATTGTACGATAACAATTTACGGAATATGTTCTTTGTGATTAAACGTTAATTTCATATTATCCGGATAGTCAGAATACATTATTTGTAAGGTGCCACTCATGATGTATAATAAATATTATTTATTTATATTTGAATTAAAGGAGTTTAATTTATTATAAATAATATTAGAATAATTCTAATTTATTTATTCTACTACTAGTTTAATATTGAACCTAGAGGGTCACACCATAAAAGAGAAATATAATTTTATAAGTGATTGGCTTAATAATAATAAATTAAGTGTATTTAATTTATTAGTGGAATAAATTAAATAACTTAATATTTATAATTATGTATATGGAGGAATACTAATTATAAATTAATAAGAGGAGTCTTATTATTTATTTATTATTATTATTATTTAGTTCCTTGAGAATTAAATTAAAACCCCAACTCCTAAAAGGTTTAGGAGATAGGGTTCGTCTATAAATAAGAGGAGTCTTATTTGTGGGAAAGACTAATGCTAATGCAACGCTTGCAAGTATTCTCAAACCCCTAAAGAGTTAGGCGAGAGAGAATTAGGGCTAACAACCCAAGATCTAGTAGAATCTAAATTCATCTTCTTTAATCAATATTCTCTTGGGGGGTCACTTCTTGGGCGTTGAACACTTTGAGTAGCGAACGTTTAATCCAAGGATTTGGAGAAGCGCGAAGGAACAAAGGAATAGAGCTTGAAGATTATATTAAGGAGTTGATCATCTTCAAAGGTATATCTTTTATCATTCCTCAATTAATAATATTGCATAAGGTGATTTTTGGGACTGTAGAAAAATTTTAAATTTGATTTATGTATGTCTTGCTTATGCTATTTTACAATGTTAATTGTATGTATGTATTATTTTCTCAAAACAACACTATTTCTAAAAAACCACCTCAAAAGAAGATGATGATGGTACTTACTAGGATCAACATCAAGTACCATGGCCTGATGATGAAGAAGAAGAAGAAGAAGAAGAAGAAAAAGAAGAAAGAAATAAAGAAAGAAAGAAAGAAAAGAAGTACAGTCCTAAGGACTCTCTGGATAAGATAATTTTTCTTAAGAAGAGGGATACTTAACTGGAAAAAGATATAGTGTAAGACCCCAACTTTTATAAATAAAGATGAATTTTTTATAAATATTATTTTTGAATATTATGGAGTGAAATTGATATGATGTTATAGTTGTGGGTAATATTTATAAATTTTACAAAATACGCAAGTTGCTATATAATATTCGATTGGTCGGGAAATATTCGTTTTAACAGAGAATATTCGTACGACGACACAATCATTGGTGGACCCCACAACAAAATTATTGTCGAATAGAGAAAACGACAAAAATACTTTATAAAAATAACAACGGAAATTTTATCATTAATACTGTTGAACTACTCGGTAGTAAAAGTACAGTAATATGCATGGTTGCATAGTAGCACACAGTATTGATTATTAATTCTTACGTGATAAGTCACTCAGTTTTGTTTTATTGGTATTATTAATGTAATAAAACAGAAAAGCTTTTTATATAAAACAGAATATTTTTATAAAGTTATTCGTTTTATTAGACTAATAGTAAAATCTTTTTATATAAAACAGAATACTTTTATAAAGTTATCTGTTTTATTAGACAATAATTAGAATATATTATATTTTATTATGTATAGTGTTTGCAAAGTGCCTGCATAGTATTTGCATAGTAAAATCTTTTATAAAGTTATTCGTTTTATTAGATTATAAATAGAATATATTATATTTTATTTAAAAGATTTTGCTTTAAATATGGACCGTTCATGAGTTAGTTACTATGCAGTCCATTTTTCTATAAATAGAAGCTCATTCCTTCATTATTTTCTTACGAATTCACTGAAACTCTAGAGAGAGAAACTATAGAGAGAAAGAAGAAAAATATTCTGCTACTTCACTACTCCGATATCAAGTTTCTTTTACGGTAAGGAATATTATTTGTTGTACTCGTAAGGAGTATTATTTTCTTTTGTATTCATGAAGAGAACTTCTGTTATTCCATTCTTTATTATTCTGCTGGAATAACCAGTATACGCGGACTACCATATACTTGGTGACATTCTTCTATTATTCCATCTTTATTATTATTCTGTTGGAATATCCTGTCTGTGCGTTTTACGCTGGACCTGGTTCTGTCTTTACTATTATTCTGTTGGAATATCCTGTCTGTACATTTTACGCCGAACCTATTTCTATTATTCATTATTCTGTCAAAATATCATGTTTGTGCGTTTACGCCGGACCTGGTTCCATTATTTATTATTCTGTCGGAATATCCTGTCGGTGCGTTTACGCATGACCTGGTTCCATTATTTATTTTCATGTTGGAATAACCTGTCTGTGCCGTCTATCGCATGCATAGTGATTTCTTTTGTTATTCCATTATTTATTATATTCAGTTGGTTAAAGTTTTGACTTTTATACTCCATGAAATTAGTGGAATATCCTTGATATTTGCGCTTCATCCAGTATCTTTCCATGGAAATATTCTTCCGAGCATTCTTGAATTTTACTCTACAAAGCAGTATCATGTTGATAATTTGGACGTTATCAGTTCCTAGATAAATTAATTCTTGAACTTGTTTTATTGAATTCTTATATCATTGTCATCATCCTCATGTTTATATTTTGTTGAAAGTCATCTATGGTCTGTAGTGTATAGATGGACTTGGTATGATTATGACCAGAGATTATTCGGTCTAATCATGACCGTAATGTTACAAATGATGTGAAAAAAATTCTCATTGGCCCGTAGTGCATTGATGGACAGTTTTAGGTATGATTATGGCTATAGATTCTCTTTGGCCGTAGTGAAAAGATGAATTATTTTATGGCATGATCAGGATCGTTGATGAAAACATGATTATCTTTAGCCGTAGAGCATTGATAATTCGTGGTTGTGATACTAAAGAATATCCTTGGCCGTAGTGTAGGGGTGATTCAATGATGTGGATTATTTATTAAGCTGAGTCCCAGTGATAAAAGTCATGAAAAATCTTTTAAATCATAAAAGATAGTAGATTTTATTCTCTACTTGACTCTTTTAATGGATTGTTGGTTCCGCTGCAGTTAAACTTGATGTCTATTGTATTTTATCAGTTTAACATTGTTGAAGACTAATGATAATTTATTCTGCATTATCTTAGTCATAATATTTCTTACTGGGCTAGTTGAGCTCACCCTTTCTTTCACTGTTCTCTTAAGAAAATGAGAATATAGTTGGGACTATTCAGAAAACGGAGTGATAGACCAGATGATAGCATTAGTAGTCCTCACTATTCTATGTAATAGTGTGATAATAATTGTAATGAGGACTCCTTTTGAGTATGGATACTCTCTAGAAGACAATATTTGTATTCAAACTCACATTATGTTTTGTCGTATTGTACACGATAGTTGTATTATTAAGTTGTATTTGAATTCTGTACCATGTATCTGGCGACTCAAGATGGGTAATGTATACCTAATTTTGGGGGCGTCACATATAGCCTAAGTCGACGACTCAGTCTCCTTAAGCCAGCTTGTAAAAGAATGAACTTGGAAGGGGAAGAGAATTAAAAAGTTCACAGTCAAGCCACCTTCAAAAACTACTTTAGAACAAGCTGAAGAGTTTGTTAGGAATCTGCATGAGATTGTTAGGATTATTTATTAAGGGGGAGATTGTTAAGAATCTGCATGAGATTACTAATGTATGAGATTTGATGATGAATTATTTAAAGTATATTTTTAAATGTAAGTTTTGTGAAGTCCTTAATAAAATGATGAATGTACAAGGACTTAGAATAGAGAAAGATCAAACATATTAGGTTGATCTCACTAAGTTGATCCAAGTGAATTTAATATATATGAACGGTTGATTAAAGTATATTTGTACAAGTAAGTTTTGTAAAGTCCTTAAGAAACAAATGTACAAAGACTTAGAATATAAAAGATCAAAGCTGTGAGGTTGATCTAAATTGAATTAATATTATCTGATAGTATATTTGTAATAATAAGTTTTTTAAAGTCCTTAAGAAACAAATGTACAAGGACTTATAATAGAAAGATCAAAACTATTAGGTTAATCTTATTAAAGCTTTCTATGTATAGTCGGTAGTGAAAGTAGTATGCATACAAGCCAATCATGTATGATGATAAAGCATATACTTTGTAATCAATCTTATTTATTTATTAATAAAAGAATTTTTTATTAAAGGCATTTATTATCTACATGGTGCTATTTTAATAATATGTGATAAACTCATACTTTTAAGCAATGCTTTTAGAATCATGATGAGATCATGCTAATGAGATCTAAATTCTTAGATAGCTTAAAACTAAAATGTTCCCAATCAATGGATTACTAAAAAGGGGATTAGTGAATCCGGATAGATTGGTACGTACGTTGCTTGCTCATTGGATGAGGATGATTGATCTCATGATCATTTGTGTGGAGACACTAAAGCAAGTATGTAGGTGCTTATTAGAGAATAAGTTCACTGAACGTGACTCGCTAAGGAATACCTAATGGAGTTTTACTTACCTGTCAATAGGAATTCCTGTAGTGATAGTAGTACAAATGATCCTTAGACTTGAGGTCATCATAGTATCTTATATATAATTAATTATACTTTGACTTATTCCTTGAGACTCTTAGAGTATATCAAAGGGTATGCTTGGGTGTAATAAGTTATATATGAAGATAATGAATGATAAATAAAGAATCTACCACTTCTAGTAAAAGAAGAGAAATGTCCTATGTGATTCGATAAATGACAACCCAGGAATCCTTGGCCAAGGTGGAATGAAATTAAAAAGTAGTTTCTAATTTGCATTCATTAGGAGTTGTGCATTTAGGAATCGAAATACATATAATTAAATAAAATAAGACTTGACAGTAATTTCATGTCTTATATTTAATTGGGACATTGTATGGTGGAAGGATTGAATTATACGGTAACTATTAACTCAAAGGTTCTTTTATGATTAATGTTGAAATCTATATTATCTGGAAAGTCGTTGAACGCTAGGGAGGCTTATCCCTATTGTAGAATAAATATTATTTATTTAAATAAATTAATCGTTTAATTTATTTATTTAAATAAGATTAGAATTGTTCTAATTGATTTATTCACAGCCAGTTTAATATGGAGAACCTAAAGGGTCACACCATAAAAGGAAGAATAATTATTTAAGAAGTTAATGGCATAATCGTAATAATATGTTAAGTATATTTAATTTAATCTATGGTGATAGAATAAATTAAATAGCTTAATAATTATTATTTAATATTTTAGAAATATTAAATATAAATTAATAAGAGGAGTCTTATTAATATTATTACAATTATTATTATTTTAATTTCTAAAAGAGTTTAGGAATTAATTTAATATAAGTACTCTCATTTATTCCTAATAGGATTATGAGGGAAAATTAGTTAAATGAGTTTAATTAATTATCCCTAATAAGATTAGGGAGCCCATTTAATTAAAAGAGTTTAATTAAATAAATAATACCTTATTTTAATTAAATAGTGTTACCTGATATCTTTATAAGAGGAGTCTTATATCAGATATCAAAGTGAGATACGTAATTCCAATAGTTGGAGAGTACGCCCCCTTTTCTACAGAGATAGAAAAAACTAGGGTTTGAGCCCATACACCATTCTTCTTGAAAATTCTTCTTCCTTGGTGGATCACCTCTAGAGGCCATACACTTGGGTGGCTTACATTGATCAAAGGAAGGAATCTACCCGGAGATTCAAGGAGATCGCGGAGAAGTAGGAGGTGAACTCGTACCTGAGAAAGCTCGTTTCTACAAGGGTATGATTTCATAATTTCTTGTTCTTCGCTTTAATTAATAATATGCATAAAGGATGATCCGGGTAATTGGTTTGTGAAAAATTTTAAAATCTGATTTTATTATGCTTCCGCTATTTTTGCAATTTGATTGCTACTTTGATTTTTACAAAACCTAACAGTGGTATCAAGAGCCAAACTTTATGCGAGTTATTAATTATTTTGATTCCATATATGTATGGGTATATATTTTAAATAATTTATTGGGCATAATATGTTTTATAGAATTATTATTTTATAAAAAAAAATGCCGAAAAAGTTTTCAGAAAACGTTTTTTTTTAAAAGAGTGATCACCGGAAAAAGTTTTGAATCCGTGGGTGACTTAAGTTTTTTTTTTTTGTTAATCCTGAATCATGTTACCTTTTGAACTGAACTAGAAGTGATATTGCTATATATAATATTTGTTAGTGGATCAGGATAACATATGTATTAAATATATATAAGTACTAACCTGATTCGCGTGGCAGGATGAATGAATATATATATACTGTGAACATGCGATTTCAGTTTTTATATATATAATATTTATACTGGATATTGAACATGCGAATAACTTATGTTTAATATTTGATGGACGCGAATCACGGAGTGTGGTTAGTATTATATACATATTTAATATAATATTTTAATAATTCTATAATTAAAATAAAAGAGTTTATTTTAATCTTGAAATTAGATTTCATGCACCATAAAATTTCCCATTATATGATACTCATATATACATGGAATGATTTTATTTATTGATACATATGGTGATATGTATGATAATAAATGAGATTGATTATGGACTATTGACCAATGTGATAGAATTTATTTTAGTTGGATGTTTGAATGAATGAGTTTTATTAAATGGGGTCTACGTACCTCGTCTTTTCTGGTTTTCTTCTTGATGTAAATTCTATCTCTCTCCTATGTACTTCCCCTTAACTGATGATCAAGGTTTCTATTTAAATTAAATAGTTTAATTGTATAGGATTAGTTAGAATTTTTTAAAGAATCGGAGATCAAGGAGCAATGAGCGCTCGAAGACCCGTTTGTAATGGAGCCCGGGTTTAAATGTAATAGTTATATTTAAATGTTTATTCTTACACCCTAGGGTTTGACCTTTTGATTCACTTGGTGGCTCTAGTGAACCAAACTAGAATAAAAGTCCATAATCAATCCGGATAGAATATAGTATTCTATATGTGCATGCTATTATTATATATATTATATATTATGCAAACATGCTTCGCATGTTTAATTATATGACGCGTATTTTATATATATATTTGCATGCGCGCTAAACAAGATGAGACTAATAATAACAAACCCCTCAATGAAATTATATTAAGTTGTAACGTTCAAAGATATTTGGAATATCGAGCGTTGCCTTCTAGCATGATAAAAATAATAGAGCATTGAATATTTAATATGAGTTTGTTGTGCACACACAAGGCGAGTATTAAATATTTGAGATGTTATTTTTATTACATTTGATGTTTATAAGGAATTGAACATTACCGCTTTGTTGTGCACACACAAGGGCTGTAGTTTTCTCTTTACTTATATGGAAATGCTGGGTATGACTTAACTTAAATCATTTTAGTTCGGATGTGCACACACTTGACCATTATGATTTAAGAGGCAAAATATAAGGAGTTACATGATGATGTAATTGACAAGAGTTGTCTACCTATTTATTTATATATAGTTTGTTGTGCACACACAAGGCTATATATATTTGAAATGGGATCCTTATTTTCACTAGCAAATTTTTAATTAGATATTGCCGAACTATATTCATGAGGGTAATATAGTTTGAAGAAAATAGTGGGAGATACCAATATAAAATATGACCTAATTTATTTTGGTAATTAATTAAATGAATGTTTGCTAAAATATTATCTTTTTACATGCAGAATTTTGAAAATGTCACATTCACTAATTTTACTACGTAGCATACTTGATGCTAACAAACTGACCGGACCAAACTACACGGATTGGTTAAGGAATTTGAGAATCGTTCTCACTGCTGAAAAGATTTCTTATGTCCTAAATTCGTCCGTACCTGCAAAAGTTGCAGAGACAGCCTCTGAGGAAGAGATTGCTACTTTTAAAAAGTGGCAAGATGATGCATCTGTGGTTCAATGCATCATTCTCGCATCTATGAGTAACGAGCTTCAGCGTCAGCATGAAAACATGGATGCTCCTACTATACTGCTGCACCTGCAAGAGCTGTATGGTGAGCAAAGTAGGACTGCTAGATATGAGATATCTAAGGAGCTCTTCCGATCTCGGATGACCGAGAGTACTACTGTTGAGACTCATGTCCTAAAGATGATTAATTTGATTGAACGTCTTGGACAGCTTGGGTTCGTCATGGATGGGGAGTTGAGTCAAGATTTGATCTTGCAGTCACTCCCTGACACCTTCTCACAATTTATTATGAATTTTCACATGAATAAGTTGGACGTCAGCTTGCCTGAGTTACTTAACATGTTGAAAACTGCTGAAGGTCACTTCCCATCCAAGAGGAACCATGTCTTACTGGTGGATGATTCTTCCAAGAAAAGAAAGAGGCCCAAGGTATCTTCTGAAAAGAAGAAATCCAAGAAGGCTAAGGGAAAGGCGAAAGTGAAGGATCAAAAGAAACCTGATCCAGCTAGCAAAGGAATTTGCTTCCATTGCAACAAGCCGGGTCACTAGAAGAGGAACTGCGAGAATTATCTTGCGGAACAAAAGCAGAAGAAGCTTGGAGAAGCTTCGAATCCTAATCAAGGTTTGTTTATGATTGAAATTAATTTTTCTGAAAGTCAATCTTCTACTTGGGTATTGGATACCGGCTGTGGTTCTCACATATGTAATAATATGCAGGGACTGGTCAAAAGTAGAAAGCTGAGCAAGGATGAGGTCGTCCTACGAGTGGGAAATGGAGCAAAGGTTGCTGCATTAGCTGTAGGGACTTATTGTTTAGCACTGCCTACGGGAAAATCCATTAGTTTAAATAATTGTTATTTTGTTCCATCACTTATTAGAAACATTATTTCAATATCTGTATTGGATATGGATGGTTTTGACGTTATAATAAAGAACAATAGTTGTTCTATTTATAATAATAATGTTTTATATGGTGTTGATAATTTACGAAATGGACTTTACATTCTTGGCTTGCATGAAAATATACTTCAAATTGAACAAACTAAGAAAAGGAAAAGAGATGATGTTAATTATACCTATATGTGGCACTGTAGACTTGGTCATATTAATGAAACAAGATTATCCAAGTTGTATAAAGATGGGTTCCTAGAGCTATCGGATTATGAATCATATCCAACTTGTGAATCTTGTCTCATGGGAAAAATGACTAAATCTCCTTTTAGTGGAAAAGGAGAAAGAGTTACAGAGTTGTTAGCGTTGGTACACACGGATGTATGTGGACCTATGACAACGAATGCACGGGGAGGGTATTCTTATTTATTACATTCACTGATGATCACTCAAGATTTGGATATGTGTATTTAATGAAATACAAATCTGAATCATTTGAAAAGTTTAAAGAATTCAGAAGTGAAGTAGAGAAACAAACGGGTAAAAGTATTAAGATTCTTCGATCAGATCGAGGTGGTGAATACTTAAGCAGTGAGTTTCTCAATTGTCTTAAAGAAAATGGTATAATCTCACAATGGACTCCACCAGGGACGCCACAGCTGAATGGTGTGTCTGAAAGGAGAAATCAAACACTGTTGGACATGGTTCGTTCCATGATGAGTTTTACCGATCTTCCGGTATCATTCTGGGGATATGCCCTAGAAACGGCTACATATCTACTAAATAAGGTTCCCTCAAAATCCGTCCCTAAGACTCCATATGAGATGTGGACAGGGAGGAAGCCTAGTCTTAAGCATGTTAAGATTTGGGGATGTCCAGCTTATGTGAAAAGGTTTCAAAATGATAAGCATGGGACAAGATCTGATAAGTGTACTTTTGTGGGATATCCTAAAGAAAGTTTAGGATATTATTTCTACAATCCTACTGAACAAAAAGTGTTTGTTACCAAACATGCTGTCTTCTTGGAAAAGGAGTTTATCCTTGAAGGGGTCAATGGGAGGAAAATAGATCTTGAAGAAATTCAAGAACCACAAACCACTACAGATCAAATGGATGAACCTGCCCAAGTAGAGATTCCTTCTGTACCACACCCTATTCGTAAATCTGGAAGAGTACCAAAGATACCTGATAGGTATGGACTTGTCATAGAAGATGATGATGAGGTACGCATCATTGATGATGATGATCCATTGAATTACGAACAGGCTATGAGTAGTAAAGACTCAAAGAAGTGGCAAGAAGCCATGAAATTCGAGATGGACTCCATGTATGAGAACCAAGTATGGACTTTGGTTTCACCACCTGAAGGCATTAAGCCTATTGGGTGTAAATGGGTCTTTAAAAGAAAGACTAGAGCAGACGGCAAGGTAGAAACCTATAAGGCCCGACTGGTCGCAAAAGGTTTCAAACAAAGACAAGGAGTTGACTATGACGAAACCTTCTCACCAGTAGCAATGCTCAAGTCCATTCAGATTTTGCTTGCGATTGCAGCTTACCATGACTACGAATTCTGACAGATGGACGTGAAAACGGCTATCCTCAATGGAAAACTTGAGGAGGATGTGTATATGACACAGCTAGAGGGATTTGTTTCAAAGGTTGGAACAAATCAAGTCTGTAAGCTACAACGATCTATTTATGGATTGAAGCAAGCTTCTCGTAGGTGGAACATCCGTTTTGATGAGACAATCAAAGAGTTTGATTTTATCAAAAATGAGGATGAACCATGTGTGTACAAGAAGGTTAGTGGGAGCGCTGTTTCGTTCCTCGTATTATATGTTGATGATATATGACTGATAGGGAATGATATTCCTATGCTACAATCAATTAAAATCTGGTTATCTAAACACTTCTCCATGAAGGACTTGGGAGAAGCATCCTATATTTTGGGGATAAAGATCTATAGAGATAGATCTAAAAGGATGCTTGGCTTGTCCCAAGGAACGTACATTGACTCGATGCTAAAGAGGTTTAGCATGGAAGATTCCAAAAGAGGTCTCATGCCGATGAGCCATGGAATACATCTCTCCAAGAAACAAGCCCCAAAGACACCTGAGGAGAGAGACCGTATGAGTAAGATTCCTTATGCTTCAGCAATAGGATCTATCATGTACGGTATGATATGTACTAGACCAGATGTCGCTCATGCACTTAGTGTAACAAGCAGATATCAGTCGAATCCAGGAGAAGAACACTGGAAGGCAGTGAAAAATATCCTAAAGTACTTAAGAAGAACTGAGGATGTATTTCTTGTCTACGGTGGGTCTGAATTGAAACTAGAGGGCTTCACAGACTCAAGTTTTCAAACAGACCAAGATGACAGTAAATCCGTTTTGGGATATGTGTTTACCTTAAACGGTGGCGCAGTGAGTTGGAAGAGTTCCAAACAGCAAACAGTTGTTGATTCAGTGACAGAGGCAAAGTACATAGCTGCAAGTGAAGCTGCAAAGGAAGCTGTTTGGATGAAGAAGTTCATTACCGAACTTGGTGTGGTTCCTAGTATTACAGGACCAGTGCCTTTATTCTGTGACAACACCGGAGCTGTTGCGCAGGCTAAGGAACCCAGGTCTCATCAGAAATCCAAACACGTGTTGCGGCGATTTCATTTGATCAGAGAGATCATTGAAAGAGGAGACGTCACCCTGGAGCGTGTAGACTCTCAAGACAATATTGCAGATCAATTTACTAAAGCGTTAACACAACAGCAGTTTGATCGTCACTTAGAGAAGATGGGTATGAGATACCACGGCGATTGGCTTTAGTGCAAGTGGGAGATTGAAAGTAGTATGCATACAAGCCAATCATGTATGATGATAAAGCATATACTTTGTAATCAATCTTATTTATTTATTAATAAAAGAATTATTTATTAAAGGCATTTATTATCTACATGGTGCTATTTTAATAATATGTGATAAACCCATACTTTTAAGCAATGCTTTTAGAATCATGATGAGATCATGCTAATGAGATCTAAATTCTTAGATAGCTTAAAACTAAAATGTTCCCAATCAATGGATTACTAAAAAGGGAATTAGTGAATCCGGATAGATTGGTACGTACGTTGCTTGCTCATTGGATGAGGATGATTGATCTCATGATCATTTGTGTGGAGACACTAAAGCAAGTATGTAGGTGCTTATTAGAGAATAAGTTCACTGAACATGACTCGCTAAGGAATACCTAATGGAGTTTTACTTACCTGTCAATAGAAATTCCTATAGTGATAGTAGTACAAATGATCCTTAGACTTGAGGTCATCATAGTATCTTATATATAATTAATTATACTTTGACTTATTCCTTGAGACTCTTAGAGTATATCAAAGGGTATGCTTGGGTGTAATAAGTTATATATGAAGATAATGAATGATAAATAAAGAATCTACCACTTCTAGTAAAAGAAGAGAAATGTCCTATGTGATTCGATAAATGACAACCCATGAATCCTTGGCCAAGGTGGAATGAAATTAGAAAGTAGTTTCTAATTTGCATTAATTAGGAGTTGTGCATTAAGGAATCGAAATACATATAATTAAATAAAATAAGACTTGACAGTAATTCCATGTCTTATATTTAATTGGGACATTGTATGGTGGAAGGATTGAATTGTACGGTAACTATTAACTCAAAGGTTCTTTTATGATTAATATTGAAATCTATATTATCTGGAAAGTTGTTGAACGCTAGGAAGGCTTATCCCTATTGTAGAATAAATATTATTTATTTAAATAAATTAATCGTTTAATTTATTTATTTAAATAAGATTAGAATTGTTCTAATCGATTTATTCACAACAGGTTTAATATGGAGAACCTAAAGGGTCACACCATAAAAGGAAGAATAATTATTTAAGAAGTTAATGGCATAATCGTAATAATATGTTAAGTATATTTAATTTAATCTATGGTGATAGAATAAATTAAATAGCTTAATAATTATTATTTAATATTTTAGAAATATTAAACATAAATTAATAAGAGGAGTCTTATTAATATTATTACAATTATTATTATTTTAATTTCTAAAAGAGTTTAGGAAATAATTTAATATGAGTACTCTCATTTATTCCTAATAGGATTAGGACGGAAAATTAGTTAAAGGAGTTTAATTAATTATCCCTAATAAGATTAGGAAGCCCATTTAATTAAAAGAGTTTAATTAAATAAATAATACCTTATTTTAATTAAATAGGGTTACCTGATATCTTTATAAGAGGAGTCTTATATCAGATATCAAAGTGAGATACGTAATTCTAATAGTTGGAGAGTACGCCCCCTTTTCTACAGAGATATAAAAAACTAGGGTTTGAGCTCATACACCCTTCTTCTTGAAAATTCTTCTTCCTTGGTGGATCACCTCTAGAGGCCATACACTTGGGTGGCTTACATTGATCAAAGAAAGGAATCTACCCGGAGATTCAAGGAGATCGAGGAGAAGTAGGAGGTGAATTCGTACCTGGGGAAGCTCGTTTCTACAAGGGTATGAGTTCATAATTTCTTGTTCTTCGTTTTAATTAATAGTATGCATAAAGGATGATCCGGGTAATTGGTTTGTGAAAAATTTTAAAATCTGATTTTATTATGCTTTCGCTATTTTTGCAATTTGATTGTTACTTTGATTTTCACAAAACCTAACATGTAGGACCAGCTGATCGTAGAGTCACTCTAACAAATCGTAGTGTGATCACAAACAGCAGCGTTAGCTCATCCACTGGAGTGCACAAGACAAAGATCGTAAAGCTCTCCTACGAGCCATGGAAATTAGTTGAAGATCGAACAAGAGAAAACTAATCGCAGAAGGATATACTATAAAGAATGTTGAGTATAGTCCTAATCATAAGGAATATCTGGAATGTCTCTACAAAGGCTAATTTGCAATATTTCTCTGTCTGATCATAAGGATTAAGTCAGTTCGTAGAGTAATCAAGATTTTGTAGAGCAACAGTTGGTATTTTAGAGCATCAAGAAACAGCCAGATCGTAGAGTTGTATTCGACATTGTAGAGCTGCTAAAGCATTCAAAGAATAAAGAGAAGTTTGCAAGTCTACCCAAGCATCAAAGAGTACTTATTTGTAGAGCAAACAAAAGAGCAGATAGTAGAGCAGAAGTAAAGCCATAATCGTAAAGCAAAACATAAAGCTTAACTCTATAATTCTCATCACTCTACTATCATCAAAGTTTGTAGAGTAGAGTCACGTCTGATAGAGGAGACTAACAAATGGAATGTTGCCAAATTGAAGGCCCCGAGGCATCCAACAGTGTATTCTTGAACAAGATCGAAGGTCAGATCGTTGTGTCTAACAACTAGTTTGATTGAAAGAGACATCTATCAGTTGGTAGATAAAGTTGTCTGATGTGCCTGGTACAAGCTGAAAAGCAACCTTGTATAAATCTAGAAAGTTAACATCAAGGATATTAAGATATATGTGCCATAAATGCCCCGACGAACACTTTGCAACAAAAAGTCTTTTGAAAGACTATAAATAATTTTGAGAATTCAAATGTAAGAAGTGTGCAGAAATGTGCCAAAGTTCTGGCCAAAGAGCCAAAGAGATAAAGAGCAAAGATCCAAAGTGCCGAGATGCTAAAAATTTGGCAGAGCGAAGAGCTGAATGGCTAAGAAGCCAAGGAGTTGATGTAGGTGAGATTAGAGTGGCAGATTAGAAAGCCAATCTCAAGAACCACTCTACGATTCACCGAGAACACTTAAAGCTGAAAAGATGAAGACGTAGACTAGTTTCATTCTACGATTGAAGAAGTTTTCAAAGTTGCTAAGTACTAGAAGATGTCAAGCCATATTGCAAAGCTTAGCAGCACATCAAGGATGATCATAAGTAGATGTTGAGTACCAAAAGAAGTCAAGCATCAATGTCAAGATCAGTAGCACCCCCAAAATATGATCTCAATCAAGCTGCTAAGTATCAGAAGAAAAAAGAGCTTAAACGCTATCTTAGCAGCACATCTAACATATATCAACAAACTGGAAATTAATTATCTCAGTGACTTTCGTCCAAGTCTAAGTGACTTGTGTGGGTCTAAGTGACCTAGTCTGTGTGACCGAACTGCCGAGACTAAGTAACTCCATGTCTAGACTAAGTGACTCGAAAGAACCTTAATGGTTGAGTTATAAGAGGTCTCAGTGACCTTATTCGTAGTAGATATCCTGCTCACTAGAGTGAAAGAGTGGATTAGGAGTTATTCAATATTTGGATCACTTAAAACATCTTGTGTCGTTTACTTTATGTTTTTTACATTCTATATCTTATATATATTATATTTGAATGTGTGTTCCAACCAAGACTAAATTTAGATATGTGATTTCCTTAATCTCTAAGGGGAAATTTTCAAAGAATATTTTGTTGTGTTTAATCAACACTGATTAACTGATTACTTGGTAATACATATTTAATTAATCAAAAAGTTTTAAAGATCTATTCAACCCCCCTTTTAGATCTCTAGTGTGCCTCCGGGAAATAACAAGTGGTATCACAACAGGTGGGAGCTGTCGTTGACACTCCTAAATTAACCTCACTTTCACTTCACAATTTATAATAATTAGTACAGTAGCAAGTAAGGATCTATCCCACAAAGAGTAAAATTGTTTTAGAATTATTCTACTATTTCAACAGAAAATAAAGATGGGGGTTTTTTTTTTGAAAATTATTTTTAAACTAAGAGAACAAGAATTAATGATGAAATTAACCAAATATGTAAAAATTTTCAGTTCTGCAGTTCAGTTTCACCAAGTACAGCAATCAATTAATCAAGTTATTATTACTTTTCCTTCAATGAAACTATTAGCCCTAGATAACAATAAGCTCTGCTATTCGAAATTCTCCTTAGATTTTCACTGTATGAAATAAGCCCTTCACCAGATTCTAACTACCATACAACCTAGAACAAGCTCTCTAGATTTAATATGACAGAAGCATTAAGAAATAGAGAATTAGGCTAATCCAAGCAATAAACACATAAGCTCGATTTGTTTAACTTGTTTTCTGATAATCTTAGCAATAAACAAAAGCTTGTCCACAATTATTATTACCAAGTTGCTACTTATGATGAAGACAGATATCAATTACACGTAATACCAATCTTAATCTAGCATATGATAAAGATCAAACTAATTCAATTGCCCATATTAAATTAATTAGATCAATTAGCATGCAATCAATGAAAATAGATTATCAGAAGAAATTTCACACAAGAAGGAATAAATAATAATACTCAATTAATCAATTACTTGTAACAAGGATTCACCTCCCTTTAGAACTGAATGAAAAGAACTAGCCAGACATGCTCTTGAGTCTGCACTCCAATAGATGATAGTTGATAATTGAATGAATAAAACCATGACTCTCATCCTCTATTTATAGTGCTAGACAAAGTCCTAAATCCTATAGGAAGTAGAAATCCAAATCCTAAAGGAATTACAAATTATACTAATTTCCATAAAGAAATAGAATTCAATTTGGAAATAAATCTTATTTTAAAAGAAATCCTAATTACAATAGAATTGTAAAAATTAATCTTCTAGAATCCAAAATTTAAATTTGAAATTAGAATTAAATCCCACAATTGCCATGTGCTTAAACTCATTGTCGCGTGAATCCAAATTCATTTATGATACTAATTGTTGAATCCTTGATTTACTAGGAATCCCGTAAACCTCCTCCAATTTATTTCCAAAATCATAAAACCCCTTCAATTGTACCTAAAATAAAAATATAAGAATAATGAGTTTATTTAGGCACAAAATAAATACAAAAGATTAAGTATTAAGGAATAAAAATATAACATATTTCATACTCATCAAATTCCCCCATACTTATCTTTTTTCACGTCCTCGTGTAAACCAAAAAATTGATTTCTAGAAAAATTCTATTCAACCATAATGTCAAAAGATTTCAAGGTACAAATCATGACTATTAACACTAAATTTTCAAAAATCTAATCAATGCCTTATCAGTTAACTCACAATGAACAACCTTACTATTTCACCAGTGAATTTCATTAAACCAAATTGTAACCACATAAGAAACTTTCCCAAAATCTACATACTTACTCAACTTAGTTACCATGGAGCAAAAATCGTGCACACTGACTCACAACCAAGAATAAATTTTTCTTGCTTTTTAAGTTTTTTCCATAGAACCTTCTTTTTTTTAGCACAGATGAATGTATTTTCATCCTTTTCTCGTATATTTTTTCCTTTTCTTGACATGTGCAATGTCTCCTTTTCTTAGGCTTTTCAGAGTTACCCATTAGCGAACTTTCCACCAACGACTCCCAAACCAGATGATCTTAGGGCGCTAGGTGTAGAGACACCCCTAAGGGCTTACTTATTCAAGTAACAAAGGCCACAAAAGTCGACTAGTCAAGCTGCTTTTATCCATCACACTTTTCATCGTGAATACCGATGCTTCTCGAGGCTTAGATACCCAGTTATTTCGCACAATGGACATTGAAGCAGATTTTCAATTTTTATTTTTTTTCTTTCTTTTTTTTTCATTCATCATTTTTTTCACATGGTTCTGCAACAACATAAGCAAGTTAAATAGTTCTAAGTTGTTAAATCAGTGCACATAGACAACTCCACAAATAACTTAGCCAAATAAACATGTTTCTCATATTCAAGTACTCATGTATCACAAATTCAATTCAAATCAATTACTATGGATCATGGTTTAGTTGTCATCATTCATTAACAAATTAAGCATCAAACAGATTCTGAATTTTAGTATTAATTTTCAATCTTTGACTTTAACCTTCGAACACATAGGCCAATAGAATCATGGAACCCAAGTTTTCAGAAAAAAAAATTTCAATTTTCTTCAATCTTCCCATCAAAATCAAATTATTCTTCCTATATAAAACCTAAATCTCCCCCCCCCCCCTCCACACTCAAACCTTACATTGTCCCCAATGTAAGAAAATCATGCAAAGAAGAAAATACTACTAGCTAACATGCAATAAAAAAATAAAATAAAAAATAAAAATAAAATAAAAAATAAAAGGGATAGAAAAATCAAATCTGCAATCTTGGGTTGCCTCCCAAGCAGCTGCCCGTGTTTAACGTCTTTGGCTCGACGTCATGCCTCTCTTCTCAGCTTTCATAGATCGGATCGTCTAGCTCCACCATCTCAATATTTTTCACATGATGCCCCTCATAGAAAGCCTTTAATCTATGTTCATTCACCTTAAAGGTCTTGCTTGTACTAGAACTTTGAATCTCAACTGCACCATGAGGAAACACATTAGTGATAACAAAAGGTCCAACCCATCTAGATCTTAATTTACCTGGAAATAACTTAAGCCAAGAATGATATAGCAAAACTCTTTGTCCCACAATAAAGGTTTTACGCACAATCTGCTTATCATGAAAAGCTTTGGTCTTTTCCTTATAAATCTTTGAACTTTCATAGGCTTCATTCCTCAATTCTTCCAACTCTTGTAACTGCAATTTTCTGTGTACTCCAGCTGCTTCCAAATTCATGTTGCACTCCTTGATTGCCCAAAAAGCCCTATGCTCCAACTCAACAGGTAAGTGGCATGGTTTTTCAAACACAATCCTGTATGGTGACATCCCAATAGGTGTTTTGTACGCAGTTCTATAGGCACAAAGTGCATCATCTAATCTCATACTCCAATCCTTTCTGCTCGGGTTGACTACCTTCTCTAAAATGGATTTGATCTCTCGGTTAGACACCTCAGCTTGACCATTACTCTGCGGATGGTAGGATGTAAAAACTTTGTGTAGAACATTGTATTTCTTGAACAAAGCCGCTAGCACCCTGTTGCAAAAGTGGGTTTCGCGATCACTAATGATGGCTCGTGGTGTTCCAAACCTGACAAATATGTTAGTCCTAACAAAATCTACAACAATTTTAGAATCGTCAGTCTTAGTGGCTTTAGCATCCACCCATTTTGAGACATAATCAACAGCCAAAAGAATATATAAATTCCCAAAGGATAAAGGAAAAGGTCCCATAAAATCTATACCCCAAACATCAAAAATCTCAACAACTAATATAGGAGTTTGGGGCATTTGATTTCGTTGAGAAATATCCCCCGTCCTTTGGCAATTAACACATGTTTTACAAAATAGATAGGAATCTTTAAAAAGCGATGGCCAATAAAAACCACTTTCCAAAACTTTATTAGCAATTCTTTTTGGACCAAAATGTCCTCCACAAGCATAAGAATGACAAAAGGAAAGGATAGATTGAAATTCACTGTTAGGCACACACCGTCTAACTATCTGGTCAGCACAAAATTTCCATAAGTATGGATCATCCCAAACATAGTGTCTAGTATCACTTTTCAACTTTTCCTTTTGGGGTTTGGAAAATTCTTTAGGAAAATATGCACCTACCAAATAATTCACTATATCTGCATACCAGGAAATCTCAGCATGGATGGAAAGTAACTGCTCATCCGGGAAAGAATCATGTAATTGTAGCTCCTCCTCGTCTCTGAATAACCTACTTAAGTGATCCGTTACTAAGTTATCCGCACCTTTCTTATCCTTGATCTCTAAGTCGAATTCTTGTAGGAGTATAATCCATCGAATAATCATTGGTTTAGAATCCTTCTTGGTGAGCAAATACCTAAGAGCAGCATAGTCAGAATAAACTATAACTTTAGTACCAAGCAAATATGATCGAAATTTATTTAAAGCAAAAACCACAGATAAAAGTTCTTTTTCAGTTGTGGAATAGTTTATCTGAGCCTCATTCAAAGTCCTCGAAGCATAGTATATGGCATGAACGGCTTTGTCAATCCTTTGTCCCAAAACAGCCCCCACTGCATAATTGCTTGCATCACACATGATCTCAAATGGCAACTTCCAGTTTGGCAGTTGAATGACAGGAGAAGAAGTTAATAATTTCTTTAAAGTGTCAAAAGCCTCCTTGCATTCATCATCAAACTGAAAGTCCACGTCTTTTTACAGCAACTTACATAAGGGTAATGCAATTTTCGAGAAGTCCTTGATAAATCTTCGATAAAATCCCACGTGACCAAGAAACGGGCGAATCTCCCGCACGCTGACGGGGTAAGGCAAAGCAGATATAACATCTATCTTAGCTTTATCAACTTCAAGACCTTTAGATGACACAACATGACCAAGTACTATTCCCTGTTCTACCATGAAATGACATTTTTTCCAATTTAAAATAAGATTAGTTTCCATGCATCTATCTAGAACACGATTTAAATTATCTAAGCATGCATCCAAAGAATCACCATGAATTGTGAAATCATCCATAAAAACCTCAATGCATTCTTCTAAAAGATCCGAAAAAATGCTTACCATGCATCGCTGAAAAGTACCTGGGGCATTACACAGTCCAAAAGACATCCGTCGATAGGCAAAAGTACCAAAGAGACATGTGAATGTGGTCTTCTCTTGGTCCTCGGGTGCAATCACAATCTGGTTATATCCTGAAAAACCGTCTAAAAAACAATAATAAGTGTACCCAGCTAATCTCTCCAACATTTGATCAATAAAAGGAAGAGGAAAGTGATCTTTTTTTGTTACAGCATTCAATTTTCTATAATCTATACACACTCTCCACCCTATTTGCATTCGTGTGGGCACCAACTCATTATCATCGTTCTTGACAACGGTGATTCCAGATTTCTTTGGGACTACCTGTACTGGACTCACCCATTGACTATCGGAGATGGGATAGATGATACCGGCATCAAGCAGTTTGAGCACCTCTTTTTTCACCACCTCCATCATGGGTGGATTCAATCTCCTTTGCGCATCTCTTGTAGGCTTAGCTCCATCCTCTAACAATATTCGATGCATGCACATGGCAGGACTAATACCCTTGATATCCGCTATTGTCCATCCAAAAACTGTAACATGGTCCCTTAGGAATCTCAACAATTTTTCTTCTTGTACCTTGGTTAGATTACTAGAAATAATTACAGGCAAAGTGTCATTAGTCCCCAAATATGCATATTTCAAATAAGCAGGTAATTGTTTCAATTCTAGAGTTGGGGCTTGTACAACAGAAGGTAATAACTTTTGATGAGAAACACGAAATTGAATAGAATATATCGTTGACTTATTTGAGAATTTTAGCAATGAATGTAATGCAGCTACATTCTCTTTCAATTCCTGGGTTTGCGCAATCTCTTCTTCCCTGTCCATGTCCAAATTGTTGGTGATTGTAATTTCCAAATTGTCCCTATGTAGTTGTTCAAAAGCTCTATGCACCAAGGAGTCTCTCACATCGATAGCAAAAACATGTCCTATATCACTAGGGTACCTCATGGCATCATAAATGTTAAACTGAATCTTCTCACCATCAAACTCCATAGTCAAGGTCTCATTATGCACATCGATCATGGTTCTTGCTATTTTCAGAAAGAGTCTTTCTAACAAGATGTGGGAAGGGTTTGGTGATGTATCATCTTCCATATCGACAATGTAAAAATTTGCAGGAAAGATTAGTTCGTTCACCTGCACTAAAACATCTTCAATTACCCCTCGGGGGTAGGTGTTAGTACGATCTGCTAATTGGATAATCACACCAATATTTTTCAAAGGGCCTAGATTTAAGGAAGCATAAACAGATAAAGGCATAACATTAATTAAAGCTCCTAAATTTAGCATGGCTTTTTCAAATCTGGTGTTTCCTATTTTGCATGGGATTGTGAACATTCCTGGATCTTTACATTTAGGAGGCATTTTTCTTTGAAGAACAGCAGATACATTTTCTCCAACTGTGACTCTTTCATCATTTTGCAATTTTCTTTTATTAATGCATAATTCTTTTAAAAATTTAGCATATCGTGGCACTTGTTAAATTGCATCAAGAAGAGGGATGCTCACTTCTAATTTTCTAAAAGTTTTCAAAATTTCTTTTTCTTTTTCATCTTTCTTTGAGGTTTTAGAATTTCTGGGAGGAAAGGGAAGAGGAATGTTTTTAAGCTGATTAGGAGGGTTAGGTTGTACTTTGGATTTTTCTATTTTCTCTTTAGCTGCTTCCTCCTCAAACTCTACGGGGGTCGGTGGTGTATCTAACTGTGTTCCATTCCAGAAAGTTATGGCACTTTCATTCTCCCTTGGGTTGACTATTGTTTGAGATGGTAATTTTCCTGAGCCTCTGGATTCCAAAATCCCCACAGTTGTAGCCAGTTGTCCTACTTGGTTCTTCAAATCTTGAACCGAAGTTTTTATCTCTTGTTGAAACTGTTGTGTCTGATTCATGAACTGTTGTGTCTGTCCCATGAATGCTTTGAACATATCCTCCAATGATGTTCCAGTAGGTGCAGGGACTGCTTGCTTCGGTTGATATTGAGGTTGGGCTGGTTGGAAGCCATGCTGCCTAGGTGGAAATGCAGGTGGTACCGTTTGCTTGCTCCCATAACTCAGATTTGGATGATCCCTCCATCCTGGGTTATATGTGTTTGAGTACGGATCATACTTTTTCTGAGGTTGTGACTGATAATTTCCCATTGCATTAGCTTATTGCACAGCCTCATCATCTTGTAATGTTGGGCATTCATCTGTATTGTGATTTGGTTGTAGACATATTCCACAAACCTTTGCAACTGGCAGTTGACCTGTAGCTAATTGTCTAACCATAGCAGTTAATTCAGAAATTTGTTGACCATAATCACAAGTGCTTACCTCGCTTACCCTTACTGGTGCATGATTTGTTCGAGTGCCATATTGTTGCGAGTTTGCTGCCATGTTTGCAATTAAATTCCTTGCACCCTCTGGGATCTTGTCAACTAGTGCTCCTCTGCTAGCTGCATCGATCATGCTTCTATCCATCGGTACCAACCCTTCGTAGAAATATTGGATCAGGTGTTGTTCATCTATTTGATGCGGTGGACAGCTGGAACAAAGCTTTTTGAATCTTTCCCAATACTCGTATAGTGTCTCCCCACTGAATTGTCTAATCCCACAGATCTCCTTCCTTATGTTGGCTACTCTTGAGGTTGAAAAGTATCTTTCCAAGAACAATTTCTTTATGTCATTCCAAGACTGTATTGAACCTGAGGGTAGGTAGTACAACCAATCCTTTGCCAAATCTGCTAGGGAGAATGGGAATGCTCTCAGCTTGATTTGCTCTTCGGTGATTCCGTTTGGTTTCATGGTGGAGCACACCACATGAAATTCCTTTAGATGTTTGTAGGGGTCCTCACCTGTAAGACCATGAAAAGTAGGCAGTAAATGGATTAGTCTGGATTTAAGTTCAAATGCAGCATCTAAATTAGGATATTCAATGCACAGAGGTTGTTGATTTAAATTAGGAGTTGCCAACTCCCTGAGAGTTCTATTGTTGTTTTGAATCGCCATCTCTTCTTCTTTATCAGATTCGGTGGATGATTTATTGGATAATAATTCCAAAGCTAAGTTGAGGCCTGGTGATGATGCAGAAGCCTCGTCTATATCTGTAGAAGACTGTTGAACTTTAATTTTTTCCTTCCTTAGCCTCCTTGCAGTTTTCTCAATCTCTGGATCAAAATCTAATATAGTAGCCTGAGAAGATCGAGTCATAAAACAAGAACAAAAATAAAATAAAATAATAATAATAAAATAAAAACAAAACGCCAAATTACTCCCCGGCAGCGGCGCCAAAATTTGGGAGCTGTCGTTGACACTCCTAAATTAACCTCACTTTCACTTCACAATTTATAATAATTAGTGCAGTAGCAAGTAAGGATCGATCTCACAGAGAGTAAAATTATTTTAGAATTATTCTACTATTTCAACAGAAAATAAAGATGGGGTTTTTTTTAAAAAAAAATTATTTTTAAACTAAGAGAACAAGAATTAATGATGAAATTAACCAAATATGTAAAAAACTTTAGTTCTGCAGTTCAGTTTCACCAAGTACAGCAATCAATTAATCAAGTTATTATTACTTTTCCTTCAATGAAACTATTAGCCCTAGATAACAATAAGCTCTGCTATCCGAAATTCTCCTTAGATTTTCACTGTATGAAATAAGCTCTTCACCAGATTCTAACTACCATACAACCTAGAACAAGCTCTCTAGATTTAATATGACAGAAGCATTAAGAAATAGAGAATTAGGCTAATCCAAAGCAATAAACACATAAGCTCGATTTGTTTAACTTGTTTTCTGATAATCTTAGCAATAAACAAAAGCTTGTCCACAATTATTATTACCAAGTTGCTACTTATGATAAAGACAGATATCAATTACACGTAATACCAATCTTAATCTAGCATATGATAAAGATCAAACTAATTCAATTGCCCATATTAAATTAATTAGATCAATTAGCATGCAATCAATGAAAATAGATTATCAGAAGAAATTTCACACAAGAAGGAATAAATAATAATACTCAATTAATCAATTACTTGTAACAAGGATTCACCTCCCTTTAAAACTGAATGAAAAGAACTAGCCTGACATGCTCTTGAGTCTGCACTCCAATAGATGATAGTTGATAATTGAAT
Source organism: Panax notoginseng (assembly GCA_016801055.1). Classification (NCBI taxonomy): domain Eukaryota; kingdom Viridiplantae; phylum Streptophyta; class Magnoliopsida; order Apiales; family Araliaceae; genus Panax; species Panax notoginseng. The sequence goes on from CM029019.1 coordinate 38,076,728, forward strand.
GAATAAAACCATGACTCTCATCCTCTATTTATAGTGCTAGACAAAGTCCTAAATCCTATAGGAAGTAGAAATCAAAATCCTAAAGGAATTACAAATTATACTAATTTCCATAAAGAAATAGAATTCAATTTGGAAATAAATCTTATTCTAAAAGAAATCCTAATTACAATAGAATTGTAAAAATTAATCTTCTAGAATCCAAAATTCAGATTTGAAATTGGAATTAAATCCCACAGTTGTCATGTGCTTAAACTCATTGTCGCGTGAATCTAAATCCATTTATGATACTAATTGTTGAATCCTTGATTTACTAGGAATCCCGTAAACCTCCTCCAATTTATTTTCAAAATCATGAAACCCCTTCAATTGTACCTAAAATAAAAATATAAGAATAATGAGTTTATTTAGGCACAAAATAAATACAAAAGATTAAGTATTAAGGAATAAAAATATAACATATGTCATACTCATCAACAGGTTCTCATGAACTTTTAAAGCTTACACTTTGAGTTGATCTATGAAACTAAATAAAACTAGTTCTAAACTTGGTAGTGGAAGTAGGACACCTCTTCAGAATGAAGACGAGCTTACAAGTTGAAAATTGTATGTGCAGATATATTTATGAATGTTGATTATGAACTGCTTGATGCTATCCAAATTGATCCATGTGTTCAAATGAAGTTATTGTTATCATCAAATGAGTCTAGCAAGGCTGAAATCAATCAGCAGGTCGAGCAACCTAACGATAGGAAAGTGCAGGTGCAACAAAAGCTGAGAACTCTCTGTCCATGACTTTGAAAGATGAATTGATTTAAGATGTCATGGTTTGCACCTATGTTAAAAGAGTCTGATAAGTTTTGCTAATGATGATCAATGGTGTAACTAAATGTTAATTCTCTCATGTCCCTGAAGAAAGCATCACTACGTCATATGAAAGATTCAATATATTTCTCAATTATCATAGAGAAAATGGTAAGATTTATCTACACAAGAATTTGGACCTTGAGGTTCATTTGAGCTTTTCAAGGAATATGGGATGCCAAGACTTCCTTAACCATGAATCAAAGGATCTGCTCTATATGTCCGTTAAGAAGTTATATGGTAACCTGCTTACCTATGAGCTTAAGCCCTGTTCAGCGACTCTTTTTGAGATAATGCAAACGGTTCATTCTGGAGATGCGACAAATGATGATGTTGATGGTGATTCTTAAGATTGCAAATCCCTGCCCAACAACATTATGTAATGGCTCAATCAGAACCGCTGATTGTCGATAGATCGACATCAATGAAATACAAAAATATAATTAAACTTACAGGTATTAAGATTAACTGATCTTTATTGACGTCTCTCCAAGTGGATGCTTGAATTTCATAACTGTCGATAAGGAGCTCCTACTAGTTGCAAAGTTAAGATTCTTAAATTATCTTTGAAGACATTCTCTCTAAATCATCAGATGATAGAGCTAAGTTAAGAAATATGCAGTTTCTCTGAAGATGAAGGAATCTCATAAACATTCTATGGAACTCTAAAATCTATAGAATGTTTGTCGAAGATTCTCTAATCATGGAAGTCTTTATCTCATGTTAGCAGTTATGAAACTTATCAAAGTTATCCATACAAAGTAGCTAAATCAAAAAGTACCTCAAAGCAATATCTATCTTTTGAGTCATAGAACAGAAGATCACTACTGTGACAACCCCAAAACAGGTCCATTCCATCCAACCTATTCTGAGTCGCCAAATACATGGTACAGAAAACAACTACAACTTTATTACAACAATTGTCGTGCAAAATATAACAACACATATGCTGTGAGTTTGGATACAAATATATACCAAATGTGACTCATGTCCCAACCGTGAACAGCACCTCACAATGACACCTTACATAAAGGTATAGTCAAAAACTATTTTAGAAACTAGAATCTTTGGGAAGTGCTCAAGGAAACCTTCGTACATGGGAGGTCATGCATCTAGGTTATGATAGATATCATATGGCCACATAATTATCCTTGGTTGACCCAATAGACCCCAAAGAAAAACAAGAAGATTACTATCATATTCTTCCCAATGGTGAGTCTTCTCTTGACTTATAATTATCTCCACTGTCTCTAATTGAGAATTATACTTCAAACAAACACCAAGATTATATAGGTAGTGCTCGTAGATATACTCAGTAAGTGGATGTGCACAACCCTGTCTTATGATGACACGAGTTTGTATGTCATTAGACATCTTGTATGACAGTGGCAAAACGCCCTTCCAACGTTGGGTTCGCTTCACCCTAGATGATTCACCAAATATAACTACTAAATGATGACCACCGTTCTATTCCCCTGTTATCCCCGCTCAACCCAGCTACACTCTTATTACCTGAAAGAAATTGTGAAACAGAAGGGTGAGCACAACTAGCCCAGTAAAGAATATCATGACTAAAGATAAATAAATTATCAATAGCCTTCAACAGAATTAAATCAAAGATTTAGAACATATGGTAGATGATAAAAATTTTCAACCATAGTTGCAGCGGAATGAGCAATCCATTAGAAGAGTCAAATAGACTATAAAGTCTATTATATTCTCCATGTTAAAAATCCACCAACAATGTTTTATCCCTGTAACATCAATCAACAATTCTGATCCACAATCATAAGAATAACTCATAATCATAATTGTAGTCCTAAATTCCTCTTCTCATCCAGGACAAAGATAATTTTCATCACATATCTTTACCTGAAACATCAAAGATCATGGTTACACCAAATCATATTTCCTGTTCATAATCATACTAATAACTTCATCTTTACACTACGGCCAAAGATATTCATTTGTATCACCAGTTGGTCATGTTCATCTCAACACATGTTTATCTTTACACTACTGGCCAAAGATATTCAACAATAGGTCATCTTTGCACTACGGGCCAAAGATATTCATCAACAATTCATCTTTGCACTACAGGCCAAAGATATTCCTCAACAGTTCATATTTGCACTACAGGCCAAATATATTCATCAACAGTTCATATTTGCACTACAGCCCAAATATATTATTATCTCAAAGAAATATATAACCATTTCAGAATTTATATAAACAATAATTATAACCATGTTGATCATTTCACCTTTGCACTTAAGCTAAAGATATTCAATTATAAATTCAATGGTCATGATCATACCAGTCAACAATTCAACTTTGCACTACTGGCCAAAGAGAACCCATAGTCATGATTATACCAAAAATCTACCCATCTTTACACTCAAGTCAAAGAGAAATATCATCATTAGGGTTATAAAAATGTTATATAAGATAATAAAATCAATACAATCAACATATAGATTTAATCTCAAGAGTAATATTCATAAATCAACTATAATTTGGTTAGAAAAAGAAACCAATTTTATCGTGAATAGTAACTCATGAATAGTAACTCGTGAATAGTAACTCATGAATAGTAACCCCGACATAAAAAGGTAAAAATTCTACAATAAAATTCATACCAATATTTCGGTATAATGATATTGAAAGAATAACATTTCTTAAGTTTATAAATAATTTATTTAAATTATTTACACTTTACTAATTAATGCATTTAATCATCATAAAATACCAACTCTTAAGATTTCATCACCAATAATCAAAACCCTCATCAAAAATTTGCATATAACTCATATATGATTCTCAAGCCATAAAATCATATTTTCTAATTTTCTTACTTCACATAACATATTAATTCATTTACTCATAACTAGACTATTTTTATGAAAAATACCAAATCAGTCCCAAAAATATTTCTTTTCTGAGATTTTGCAGAATATAGTCCCATATTGAACATATATTTTTCCCAGAATTTTTAAAATTCATTTACTATTTTTCATATGGTCAAAACCGCCGAATATTTAGACATTTATCATAAATTGTACTTTTATCCAAAAATTCCAAAATTCATAGAGTACACTGATATTATATAGATGTACTCCCAATAAAAATTTCATTAATTTTGGAGTTAACCACAAGGAATTATAAGCGGTTACTTTTAAAATAGTCTTTTCCCGTAAAATTCGTAACTCTTAATCTATACATCCAAAAATCACCATTTTGGGACACAATCAATAAAACTCATCAAAATATCATTTCAAATTTTTCTAAAATTTTTTGAAGGTCAGAAGAATTACGAACTGAAAAACATAATAACCCTTAAAATCTCTTACTATCCCTTACCTCAAAAGAGCAATACTTCTGATCGGTATAAGGCTGAAAGAAACTTGCACTGATGAATAGAAACTCTCAAAGTATCTAAATACTCACAAAATATCCTTCATAATATAGAGAGAGAAAGAGAGAAAGCTTATGTTTCTGGTGTGATTTTCAATTCTAACTTAGCCCTCTATTTATAGGAAAATGATAGCACGCCGAAGCAGACTTAACATGCAACCTGATGGCTTTACCTGCTACTATTCTCACCCACCACATTTGAATAAAAATCTCAGCACATTTCTTCACCAACCAAGAGTGGGGCCCACCAATTCTAGAATTTTCCACCAAAATGATAAACTCCGAAAATTCAACAATTTATGAACCAGTCATCTCGTAAAATTCGTAACAAATCATTCGTTCATTTTTAACGGTTCAAAATTTGTGGACATATACTCAACTTATATATGTATAACATATCCAAAAATTACTACGATCCAACGGTCGGATTAAAAATTATAACCCCCACAAAATAACTTAAAAACCCTAATTTGATTTTTAATACCTCCATTCCGACAAAAATACTGATAAAATACCTCAACATTAACTCTTCATTTTTAACCACAAAAATATATCCCTCATTTATATTCACATAAAATAAATATTTCCTTATCATATAAATCAATAATTAATTATTCACAAATAATATTACAAAATCACAATTATGACAACCAGGCCGTTCCCAGGAAAGAGGGGGCTTTCCAATAAGAATTTTTCCTTACTGGCGCGCAATTAGATGACCAAACCTCTCCTTAGACAGAACTTTCTAGACATTGCCAATAATGTTATCTAATAATATTATTCAAATAATATGAATTATTGATCTGATAATGGAAAATATTGTGCAGTGACAATTATTGAACAACCATAATATAAAATTTCAACGTAGCAATTATTGAATCAATAAAATAAAATATTGAACAGCAATTACTGTAACAGTTATTGAGTAGTGCCTTCTTATATAAGAATCAATAATTTCAAAAATAATGTGCAATACCGTGTGCTACTGTGCAATAACGCGTATTACTGTATTTTAACTACCGGGTATTCCAACAGTGTTAACGGTAACAACTACGCCGTTATTTGTAAAAACTCAAATTTGTAATTTTCTTCATCCGACAGTTATTCTGTTATGGGGCCCACAAATGGCTGCGCCGTCGTACGAATATTTCCCGACAGAAAAAATATTCCACGACCAAACGAATATTCCCCGACAACAATGATTATTTTATAACCACTTGTTTATTTTGAAAAATTTTCACATTTCACCCATAACTTTAATTTTTTATCAATTTAACCATTTACTGAATTGTAATTATAAGAAAAATTGAATACTTTTATTTCATAAAATTCGGGGTCTTACAACTACGATCGCAGAAGCTGAAGCCGTAGAGCCAGACTTGACGATCGTAGTACCAGTCAAGAAGGTTACAAGAATTCTCAATTCCAATTATGAGAACTTCTCCATTTTACAAAGAAGCAGAACAAGAACAAACCCTTTCAAGATATTGGTCAGCAGAGCTTAAAGATCATTATTCTTCCTCAAGCAGCAAGTGAGCTAAAGAATGATCAGAATTATAATCTTTGATGAGCATAAGAAGATTGAAGTAGCAATGGAATATTCAAGTTAAAAAGAGATGTAACAATCAAGTGATAAGACAAGAAGGAAGATCATGTTTATGCCTATTAGTTAATGTTAGAACAGTAAGTCGTAGACTAAAGCTTGTTCTCGGAAGATGATCGTTAATCAGATTGAAATTTGTAGAGTGAAAACTATGTCATCAAGTTACTCTACGATAAAAGAAGTCAAAACAGTAAAGCTGAAAGAAAGTGAACCTAGGAAACTTATATGAAATAGATGTGGAGTTACAGTTTTTGAATCGACGTGTGCAGTCAATACGTTTCTGGCACGTGTCCTTCTGTGCAAAATTAGAGGGAACTGACGAAACTCATTTCAAATTCTGACTGTTGCCTTTCCTATCAGCCTTCTAAGTATATTCTCCATCAAACTCTACAAACTTTAAATCATTCTAAGCTATTACCCTGAAAACTCTACAATCTCTAAATCTCTCAAACCTCTAGAAACCTCATAACTCTTACCAACCCAAACACATTTCTCCTTTAGATTATTAGTTTGTAACCAAACCCTTGAAATGGAAAACTATCAAGTCGTAACAGGTATCTAACTAGGTTTTGATAAGTTTGGTTCATCAGAGAAGAAGTTCAAGGATATTCTCAAGATAGTAAAGGAGGTTGCGTTCTCAAAATGTTTAGAATCTAACACCAAAGTCTACACTAATTTGGTGAAGGAATTTTATCTGAACGCTGTGGTTAATGATGATGTTTTGTCTACAAAAGTAAGAGGAGTGAATCTGACGGTAGTGGTTGCAGAAATCAACAAATGTTTAGGCTTTCCCAACCAAGGCCTAACAACATTAGAAGGAGTAGATGTTGATGAAGGCATGAGGTTGATGGGTTACTAAAAGAATCCCCATCTGAAGGGTATAAAGAAGAAAGAGCTTCCAGAGGACTTTGAGTTCTTGGCGGAGATTGTTGGTAAATGTATCTTATGCAAATATTTCGCATATGATACGGTAAGTGATCTGCAAATGAAAGTCATGACTGAAATCGTCATAAAGCAGAAGATAAATTTTGGAGTTGTGTTACTTGATTGGTTAGCCAAGTGGTTAGAGGAGGCAGAGAAGAAGAAGGCTTCGGATAAGTTTGTTTCAAAGGTTTTCTACGAAAGGTTTTTAAGCATCATTTTAAAGAAGAAGTTAAAAAGAAAGATCAAGGATGATGAAGGAGAAACCCTGAATGTCAACAATAAGATAATACTGGTTGGATTCGTGTCCCCACCTTCAGACATCTCTCTATTGTGGGATAATAACACCAGTCTTCGTGTTCGCACATTCGACAACCCGATCGGATGACCCGACCCGAGCTTTCGAGAGTCGACTTTGATACCATATGTAGCGACGTAGGTCAAATCCCGAGTTCGGAACAAATATCGAGTCAAATTCCAAATTTGAATCGAATCAAATTCATCCAAACAAGACCTTAATCTACTAACCCAATAATATATTTTTAGGTCATCTTCGCCCACCATAGGCTCACCCAAAATGTCATGACTGAAGTTACTATTGTTTGTAACTTTAATTTCTTATATACACAATTTTTTTTCATATATTTCGATGTGGCATTAGAGTGCTACAATATGCTTTAATTTTTTAGCCATGACTCATGAATTAGTTTCAATATGTAACAAAATTTTGAATATTCTACTTCTAATCGCTTCGTTAAATTATAAAAGATCATTTGCTTTTGTATATTCTTACATAAATTGAAGCGCAGTTACCCTAAATTATGCTTCTTATACTCTACTAGTTGATAACCCATGCAATGCATGGATTAGTTTGAATAAAAGATTGTATAATTGGTCAACAAGGTTGATCACAAAATTGAAAACAACGATGAATCACTTTCATAGTGCTTTCAACAGAAGTTATACTACTTCTAAAATTACAATGAGTTATTAGCGGATCTGATATTACCTCTGTTGATTCATAGAGTTGTTTATCGTCTAAAACCTTGAAGATTGAAAAGACATCGGCCGAGTCCTTCGATAATGCGAGACATCTTCTGATCCAGGCGAATATATGGAATTCAAACTTTTAATGGCGAACTACAGACGTAGATTGAAACGATAGATTGAAGTTAAATACAAAGAGTATCGAAGCGTTGTTCATATGTATAAATATATACACACACAGAGTGAGAGACTAAAATGAAATTCGAATTTGATTATACTTTTTGAGGCTTTTTAGATTGTTGTTGGATCCACCGCAATTCCGTTCTTGTCAATCACATGAACTTAGAACTGAACAGGGCAAACCATGTTGTGGCATTAAAAATTTACAGGATGCGGACAAACCACCTTGTTCATCTCCAACAACTCTTTCATGTGTTTCATCTTTATGAACACTTGAAGTCGTCATTCATGAACCACATTGAGAGGGCTCTACTTTGTTTTCTCTCATATAACCTCTATTACCACATCTGTGTTGATTCCTAAGACATAACAGTTTCCATGGATTCACATAATGGTTCTTCTAAACCAAATTTTAGAAATTTCTCATTCCCAGATAAAGGCTTCAAAGCTATTGGAGTTTCATCATGTGAGAGGATATGATTACTGGCAATGTCATCAATTTCATCTCTTGTAGGTGAGAGTGTTGCACGGGGAACCAATAGCTGACAATATTGAATAGCTAACTGCTTGTTCGTTCGGCGACAATGCACCCACAGGAACTTTTCTCATTGTCCCACCGACAGTCCAATATCTTTGACAGTTTCAGCAGAAGTGCCTAGGCTGATTGACATTATAGTTGTTGAAGTAGCAGAACTTGGTCTCTAAGCTGTTGCACTGAGGGCATGGGAGGATCTTGTCCGGTTTTTTAAAAACCTGTGCTTCACTGGTATTATTGATCTCGGTGTTGTTCTCATTCAGTTTAGTGTTTACTTGTGACTCGTCCTTGTTATCCAGTGTTTGGTCCTCCTTATCATCATCTGAGACAGAAGACTTCTCTTGGTTTCCACTATCTTCCACATGAAATTCATCACGTTCTGTCTTTGTTACTTTCCTATGTATATCCTGATATCAAAACGAATAATCTTGGGTCACTACTATAGACAGAAATTCTAAACCACAAAACTATTAAAGCATGTCTATAAGCAACATGACCAAGCATCAAAACAAAATTTATCATAAATAAAGACTGCATTATCCCCTGAATTGCACTAAATCCTCCTATGACCGAATGAGTGGATTAAGAGAAATAGCAAGTCATGCAAAGAAACATAAAGAAACACTAAAACTTCATATTTAACAATTCAAAAATTTATAAGATGCAAGGAATGAAAGAATGCAGGAACTTCTTTTACATTAACCCTTCAGTTGGTTGTGGAGACAATGAAGGTAAAGTTATAATTGACTCTTTTGTTTTCTTTTATCTTATTCTTACAATGTTTAATGCTCTTGGACTGTTTCTCACATCTCTCATTCACAAGTGCGTTTACTCCCTCCCTCCCTCCCTCCCTCCCTCATTCCCTCGTAAATTGCCTCGATTCAACTGCATAAATTTATGTGTATGCGTCGAGAAGGCACACAATTGTCGTGTCGCTCCACTCCTCCCTATCTTTCCTGTACTCTCCACCAATAAAACAAAAATCAATATGAAATATTTAAATAAATAAAATAAAAAACAAAATTCATGGATTCAACAAACCCAATACAGCCAAGTATTCAACGCAAAAGTTACAAATAAAATAACCCTAAAAAATTTTCAGTCAAAAATGGATATAAATTGGTTTACAACAAAAACTTAGACGCATTTGTTGATATTATGATAATAACATAATAGAGATTGAGAGAGAAAATGAAAGGGAACTTACTGTGATCTGGGCAAAGGTGTTGAGGGGCATGACATATTGATGGAAGTCATTTGTTTGAAGCTTCTTAACGGTTAAATTGTTTTAAAAAATTCCAATTTTTTGGCAAATAATATCTATACTCAATTGGGGCATTGGTCTTGCCTTTTATCGAGAAGAAGAAGAATGAAGAAACAACTGGGAAATAGCCGAACCAACTACTCCTGGGTCAGCGGTCAGCTACTCGTGTCACAAACCAATCATTCATCATCTGTCGAATTTGGTGGGAGAAAGGATTTAACGCATGAAACGACGACTGAAAGATTAGGCAATTGTTCAATTTAGTTGACAATTACTTCAAAAACAACCTCGAAACTCTAGATTTCTGCGTTGCGCTCGGTAACTGTCTCAAAACTCTAGATTTCTTGTTTTTTTTGTTCAAAACTCAGAAACAGAATGTTAATTAATCAAGAGTTGAGAGTTTTAAAATTAATTTGATTTACTGATATAATCTGATATTATATTATGTTATGTTAGACGTATTTTTATATATAAGGATTGATAAAACTTATATTTTTGCGGTACAAAATACATATTAAACGACATAATTCGATTATAGATTGTGTTGTACTTAAGAAAGCGATGACATATATATCATTGGAATAATTTTCTTGTCAATATTAAAATTTGGAATGAAAAAGCAATATTAATCTTCAATGCTCAAGTTCAAAAGTGTTAGTTTAATACAAGCATTAGTTTATCGTATTTTAATGTTTTTAACAAATACTCAAATAATCCTGTATTTGAATGAGATTATTTAGCTAAACCAATGTAGGAATGAAATATCTTAATCCAGTCCAGAACAAAAGTCCGGAGCAAAACAAACAACTGTTAAAATAATTCCATTTAATTTAATATTGAGAAATAATCCAGTTGAGAGAAATAATACAAAGGATTAAGTAGTCCCTTGTAATCCAGTCCTGTAAACAAACGTTGTCCAAATAATACGATGAATTGAACCACATTCTTATGTCAAATTTTTACTATGCAAAGTGATTACATTTTATTATAAAAAATAATAATCTACCATCCCAAAACATAATTCATGGTTCAAATGTTGGCGCCTCATCTATAGAAGCACTAAACGCCCTATATAAAGTCCTATCAATAACACTTCTATAAGGATCCTCTTCTCTCTTCTTAATCAAATAAGCCATATTGTTTTCAACTTCACACTTTATCTGCAAGTACAACTCATTTGCATTGTCTCTATCTTTGAGTATCTTTTCCATTCCTTTTGTTTGTATTGGTTTCCCAAACAAATAGTAAAAACGGCCCGGAACCTTCGGTAAAAGTCCCGGAATGTAAAAATCTTGATTTGCGATTTCCCCACTCATGTCCGTCCTATAATTAAGGAGACAATATTCCACTGTTAGACAAATTAGCATCTTGATTTTTAACACTCGTGAGCAGAAAATATTCACGAGAAAGAAGTTATAATGGGAAACTAAGAGTAATTACCTCAATCTTACGCTCTCGTCGTTATATCTTCTTATTAAGTCATTAAGCAGAGGGATTTTCTTCATATCATCGTAATCAAGTATTAACTGCACATAAAAGAGATTAAAGTACCAAAAAGGAGTCCTCGAGAACACACATAAGAAAGAACTTGAGAATTGATTTTGGACTTGCGCACAGAATGAAGTGAGTGTGACGCTACAACCATTAAGGCAAATTACTGATCGTAAAAATCTGAATAACAGAAACAAATAATATGGGAAAGGAAATGAAGAATAATCCGTTGACAAGGCAAATTTCATTTAAATATAATATACATAAACACAATAAAGTTTGAAAAATATAGGGGCATGGGGTGGGTGGAGGAATAATATCCAGAGCCAGAGACACAAATGATAAACAAAACAGTTTTCAATTATAGTAAAAGATAAAGTTACATGCTTACTTCAGCTACGTCATCTTCTCCAACAACTCCAAATGGTACAATGGTCGCCCCAAACCTAGCTGCCATTCTTACAAATTCTGGTTGATCAGGCCAAAATAACTTGTATTCCTCACCCTGGAAACCATAAGTGGAAAATTATTGAGAAAAACAAGACAGTACAGACACCAATAAGACCAATTAACAAGAAGAAAAGGACAAGAAAAGGTCTTCTCGTGCAAGTGTGTGCAACTATGATTTCTACCCTCCAAATATTCTTAGTGATTTAGATTCTTAGAATCAGTACCACCACCGGGATTTACTAAAGAATATATGCACTTCAAATTGATATGAAAAGTAAAGTAATGCTTTGCTTGCGATCAAACATACTTGTAGGGTTTGACTAGTTTCCCAAAACTTATTCCAGCATTGTAGAAATTCCAATTAATCAAAAGGTGGTAGTGATGCGGAACAGACAAGAAGGCCAACGAAAATTGTAAGACATTATTAGTTAATTATAATGTATTGTTATTTAATGGAAATGGGGAAGACACTCTTGCTGAAGCAGGCGTAAACTGGCTTACAAACGATCACCATTTTGTCTCTATTTTCTATTCATTCGGTCAATTTCACCCTCTCTGTTTTGATGCTGATGACGGCCGACTGAGTAGCAGCAGTGAAGAATGCAAAGAGGCAGATGAACACAATGACAAAATGTGATGAAATAATAAGTGTTTATTCTAATCCTTATGTATCCTCTGCTACTCTGCTGATATGTGACAAAATGTAATCAAAGGGACATAAGAAAATTTACAAGATCATTAATGCAATTATTTTCAGAAAACGGAAAGCAAAAAAAAATATCTACAGTTGCAGCGATACAGAAACAGTTAATTATATTGAACAGGAAGGTACCCACCTTGCGATGGAGAGCCTCTCGTGCACCACCAGGATAAAGCAGAGCATGTGATTTTGTTGAAAACAATTTGAAAAGGTTACTTGGTGTGACAGGCAGTCCACCAAATACTTTCAGCAAATCGAAAAAGGTAAACTCATGAGACCGGCTCTCAGCCTGTTTTGTAAACAATGTTGGGTGTGCTACACCACGAACCAGGACCTTTTTTTCTCTCAAGAATTCTAAAACAAGTGGAATAAGTTCCACACCCACCAGCATGTGATAACCAACTAATAATACAGGACCTTCATTTGGAACCCCAGCAAGACCTCTCACAATTTTTCCATCTGCCATAGTTGACAGCATTACTGGACTAACACCAAAGCGATACAACCTGTGTCACATTATTCCAGATATCATCATTAGCAACCACGGCCATAAATAGACATTGGTAGACTTAGAAATTTAATTTAAGCCTGATAAAAATCAACCTTCAACTTAGAACCATGCTAATCAGCACTTTATCTTGGTCAATAAAATGAGGTTGGTTAAGCCATAAATATAAACCATAAACCTATGAAATGATTAAAATTTATCTGCAGTTTAAAGAAAGAATCCATACATAAAGGAGAATAAACAGCAGAAATATATAATAAATTTTCAAAAACACTAGCAAACCATAAGGACTGTAACAGAAAATGATAGATCGAGAAATAACAGTAAAAGGTGATCAATCAGAGTAATACTATAAAGATGAAAAGGGGGATTCAGTTGAGCGCTAGCTGAGAGAGAGATGCAGCTCATTTAATAAATCACCAAGATTGCAGTTTCTTATTTTTCAAACCTCGAGTTATTTCTTTACCACTAATTTTTTCCTTCTCATATTGACTCCTACTAAATATTATAAAGTAAAACTTTAGCTGTGTTGATGGAAAATCATACGCTTTTAAGTACTTATATTCTCTCAAACTTGAAGGACATTTATAACCTAATAATCAAATAATATAAATCTTACCCATGTTCTTCAAGTGCTTTCTTGTATTCTGACATACTAGGCGGTATAAAATCCTTGACAAAATCATGATTCCTCGAACGACGATATTTGAGGGTACCTTTAATAATAGTCAAAAAATTAACACCATCTTCCTGCATAAGAACTGCTGTCAGTTATCTTTATTATGCTTCAACAGCTTGTTTCATAAAAGTGTTGTGCTTCAACATGACACTAAGAAAGGTAAGGCTCATTGCAAAATAAATGGTTTAACAATGTAATTTTGTACGTAGAAAGTGTTAATTACCAACAAAAAGTTAGGAAAAAGGGAAAGACAAAGGATGCAAGAGCATGTGTTTCTCAATGCAATCAACCATAAATTCAAGTGATTAATTTTCAATTTTAGTTAGTAAAGCAGAGATATACAAGAAAGTTCAAGTTTTTGAAGTTTAGCACAATAACACCTGTGATCTACACATTTTTAAACTTCACCACCTTTGGTTTATAAAATCACCATTTAACCACCTAATATTTAGAAAAGATACAATCTCTAAGTGTTAACACTATAATAATAAGAGCTAATTGACACTGTTACCCTTTGTATATATCTTTACAATAGTTTTCAGAATTTTACGATTCACGATATTGTACGATACAGCAGCAGTTTTGATTACAGAATCGCTAGCATATCAGAAAGTGGACCGTATCTTATGATACATTGCACATATCCTACGAAACAATACGATTTACAATACGGTCAATATATTTTTATGTTAGAGGTGAATCTAATAAGACTTAACAAAACTCATTAAAGTACTCTTTAATGTAAGAGGTGAATCTAATAAGAGTTAACAAAATTTTGGAGTTGTCTTTTGGTCAAAACTTTCCAATGGGTGCTTAGTTTCAAATTGAGTTTATACTTGTAAGTTAAATAAGCTATTTTGCTTTATTGTTCCGCAGTAAATAGGACTTGAACAATATTGGTTGTTAATTAAACTCTTCAAACTATAATCTTAATATTTAAAATTTGTGTATAGGCTCATTTGATTATTTTAGTATTACACTTAAACTGATATAATTTATTGTCCAATTATAATTATGAGTTCTCTATATGTCTAAGATATATAATTATTGTGTTTTGCATGTCTTTGCATATCTTACGATACGATACACGACTCATAACCACTAAAATCAAGCCTAAATTAAAGTTAAAATTTCTTAAAGACTAAAAATCAAAAAATTATAAGAGACAGTAATTAAAGTGTTTGCAGAGATCAATAGTTGGTTAGGAATTCTATTTGCAAGTTGCACTTTATGCATATATGATTTTACACTTTCACATTTTATACAAATATATATGTATATATACACAAACATGAAACAAGCACAAGACCATTGACTACTTTTTCTTATGGGGAGTGCTTACCTTTCGTTTTCTCTTAGTTTAAAAAATTAGAGCATAAAATATCTTCTTCCATCACAGAACAATAAACTCCAAGTAAGTGACAATGCAAAAAAAGGTATCGTCGCTCCACAAACACACTTCATAAATATTTAGAGAATGAGTCCTGTATTTCTTTTGCGCCGCTAGCACATGTCATTAGTATTGAGTCTACTCCAGCCAACAACCAAACGAAGGTATTGAATTTGGAATGTCTTTTGCAATCTAAATAGATGAAGCTAAAGGAAAATGAGAAGGGATCAAAGATCATGAAAAGAAATATAAATAAGACTTTCATCGAATAATCCCATATAATCATTGGAAAAATCTATTACGAGAGAAAGAGAACTAATAAAGATAAATCAAGCCGAACAATGCCAATACTTCATCAGATTCAAGTTTAGAAGAAAAGAAAAAGTGAGACTTCTAAGAGATAGAATCCCCATCCTATAGAAAAATTTGCATACAGCAGCATTATGAAGAGAAGACAGCCATAAGATACGAGGTAAATCCAGCAAAAAAGGGTTCCTCCCACCCCTTATCACATACCGTACATGAGGCAAGAAATAAAGACATCTTTATGATAAAAACTTCCAAAGACTACCATCAGTAACATATGTTCTCTGATTAGCATATAATCCACTACAATGGCTCCTGATGACTCTATGCAAATTGGAATGAGACTGCAAGGGAAACCTACAGACCCAGTTCCACCAGAGGAAGATTTTTTAAAACCCAGACTATGAAACCCCAAACTCCCGATGATGTAGGACGGGATAGGAAGAAGGAATAAGAGTACCTATCTCCGAAGAGAATCGGCAAAAAAACACACATCTTTAATCTCAAATCAATATATTCAATAATCTCCAAAATAATCAAGTATTACAACGCTTAAATACAAAACCCAATACTTGGGGACTAAGTAAAAACCCTAATTTAGAAAAGAAACAATCTCCTAACTAAAATCTACTACTATAATAAACTCTCATAATTAAAATCTACTATTACAATTAAAACTCTTCTAATGAAAAGCTATTACTATAATATCCTACTAAATAATTTCATTAATAACACATTTATCTCTAAATAACAATACAAAATTATTAATAAACTTATTGAATTTCTTCTTCTGTACCGCATCACCCGATCTGATTAGGCTTTCACAAGGTCTCCCGACAAGTTAAATGGTCCCTCTTCCCATCACCCATACTAGACCAAAGAAAAGTGTGCATAAGATGCTCCAACTCATCCACTACACTCACAAGGATCCAAAACAACAATGAATAATATTGGACTGAATAACACTTCTGTCCCTCCAAGTTCCTACTCACTTTCAAAGTCGTTCCTAAAGTTCATTTTTCGTCAGTTAGGTCATTAAACTGACTTTTTTTGGCGTTTTTGTCCATTTTACCCGATTTAATTGTAACCCGACCCATTTATCTTTAACCCGATTCGACTTTTTTTCGACTTCTGTCCCTCTTAAGTTACCCAATTTTATTTTTTTTTTATTTTAAGAAAAAAATTAAAAAATTGTTTTTTAAAAAAAAATGAGTAAAGTTTCAAAAAATATATATTACAAAAATAAAATTTTATTTTCAGAAAAAAAAAATATAATTTTTATTTTTTCTGAATATAATGTTTTATTTCTTTGAATCTATATTTTATTAAACTTTACTCATTTTTACAAAAAACAATATTTCTATTTTTTTTGAAAATATAGGTTTTTATATTTTTTTAAATCTATATTTTATTAAAATTGACTCATTTTTTTAAAAAAATCTATTTTTTTGAAAATGAAGTTTTAATTTTTTTTATTTAATACTTTTTTTAAATCTATATTTTATAAAACTTTACTCATTTTAAAAAAAAAAAAAAATTCTGAAAAAAAAGTTTTATTTTTTTGAATCTATATTTTTTGGAACTTTACTCATTTTTTAAATTTTTTTTTTTATTTTTTTCTTAAAATAATATTTTTTTGAATCTATATTTTATTAAACTTTATTCCTTTTTTAATTATTTTTTTGAAAATATAGTTTTATTTTATTATTTTGAATCTATATTTTATGAAACTTTATTCATTTTTTAAAATTAAAAATTCTATTTTTTTCAGAAAATAATTTTTTATTTTTTGAATCTATATTTTATGAAACTTTACTCATTTAAAAAAAATTATTTTTTTCTAAAATTAAAGTTTTATTTTTTCAATTTTTTATTATATTAAACTTTACTTAGTTTTTTTAAAAAATAAATTTTCTATTTTTTGTCTAAAAATAAATTTTTTTTTAATATATATTTTATGAAACTTTACTTTTTTTTTACAAAAATAAAATTTTCTATTTTTCTTAAAATAATTTTTTTTCCCTGAAAATAAAAAAAATAAAATCGGCTAACTTAGTGGGACAGAAGTGAAAAAAATGTCGAATCAGGTAAAAAATAAATGGGTCGAGTTACAGTCAATTAGGGTAAAAGGAACAGAAACACCAAAAATTATCACTTTAAGTACCTAACTGACGAAAAACAAACTTTTGGGACGACTTTGAAAGTGAGTGACAACTTGAAGGGACAAAAGTGTCATTCAGCCAATAATATTGGGCTGAAAAGGCAGGCCTGGATCAACATAATTCTAGCCTCAAGGAGAAAAAAGCTCATTTCCTCCCTTCCAGCCAATGAGCAACTCTCTCAACCACAGAATCCCAAAATGAAACAGGTTAATAATTTTCACCCAAGGGAACCCCTTCAAGTCAATGGGGTCCAAATTGAAACACCCCTATGAAAGAGGAATAACACTATAGAGCCTGACCATCCACATTCATTCGCACAATATGTCACATGTCAACAGAGGATATTTATAAATTAGAATAAATAGTATTTATCTAGAGCAAATGGTAATATCTAGTAAATAGTACTCCCTTTGTTCCTAAAAGATTGTCGTTTTAGAAGAAAAATTTGTTCCAAAAAGTTTGTCGTTTACAACTTTCGAGGAGAATAAATTATTTACTTTCCTATATTACCCCTACCTTCTCTCATTGTCCCAATAAATTCTATCCCTTGTATTAATAGTTTTCAATTTCCCATAAAGGGGTAGTGATGGAATTTCAAACAAATTTTACTTGGTAAATGACACTTTCTTAATCCATGTGCCAAAATCTTAAACAACAATCTTTTAGGAACGGAGCGAGTAGTTGTCTTAGTGCCCGAGGGCTTGTAAGTTCTTCTTAGTAAGTAGTTAGATTATGATAGTGAGTAGCCAATATGAGATAAGCATGTTGATGTAATCAAAATTTTCCTTCTATCAATGCAATTTATGTTTTCCCTCTCTAATCTTATTCTAGATCTATTTTCTCTCTTTTCTTCATCCTCTCTTATCTTCTCAATTAAAGTCTCTTAATCCTCACTTATTTTCCCTAATTTCTATGTTTTTTTTGTTAATACTAGATAGAACTGAAATCATGACAAGCGATATCAAAGCCGTTAATCATGCGACCTATTTAAACAAAATTTTGCAAATATTATCTTATTATTCTCCTTCTCCTTCCATTCTCAGGTATCTCTTTCTTTGTTATCCTAAAATGTCTTCTACAACTCTTATTCAATTATGACGCATGAGAAGAACAAGAAGTTCTCCCATAAGAAAATCAAATAAATCAAAGAAAACAAGAGATAAACATAAAATTAATGTAGCACCGTCTGCCAATCCTACGAAAATCAGACAAAGAAATTCCTCCAAAATCTCTCACTGCTTGAGACAAAAGAGAATCAACGAAAGACATTCTATCCCATAGCAAATCAATATATGTTATCCAACCACAAAAAATTCTAACATTCCTCTCTATCCAAATGCCCCATAAAATGGCAAAACAAGCACATTTCCAAATAATCCACCTATCACTTGTATGGCGAAAACCCCTGAATTTGCATAGTAAAAGATATTCTACTGAAGAGTGACATCCAATTTTCATCCATCACGCTACACAACCAACACCACAACCGTCAAGCCATGAAACAGTGAAGAAATAAATGAGAATAAGATTCACTATCAAGGTTGTTAAAATTGGGATCCCATGATTGTTTTGGTGTGTACAGGATCGGATCCTAAAATCGGATCATAGAATCGTAAGATTCTATGAAAAAAGAAATATAAATTATTTTAATATGAAAATATAGTTCCAATACGCAACACTTACCATAATGATATTTTGTATCTATATCATCTCATTTTTAAATTGTTAAAGAAGATTAAAGTGTAAATTCTCACATTGCTTGCTAAATTTTTAGTAGAATTCTACGACAACATAAAATAGAGTTTTTATTACAGTTACAAACATATATCGTTAATTAACTCAATACTTGTAAAAATCAAAAGTACTTATTTCACATATATTAAGTGATAAGTATCAACCAATCAACTTGAACACCAATTATGTACTATAAATTTATTGAACTAATGAAAGAAGTACTTAGTAGCAATATTCAAAGATCAAATGCATTTCATCCATATTTGGGCTTTAAAGGTTTAGAAATTAGGAGTTTAAAAGTTTTTTATTTAGTTAAGCCACATGTATAAGTCAAAAAAGCCAAAGACATACTTTTAGTTCACTGTGGTAGGATCGTACGATCCCACACTGATCTTATGATCCTATGATTCTTTGCGATCCTATGTGATTTTATTCATATTTGTGATCCTACTCTGATCCGAACCGTTTTCCTCTAGTGAGATTGCGATCCTATGCGATTCTACGATTCAAATTGGAATTTTAACAACCATGCTCACTATCCTGTAATTACATAATTCACATCTAAGGATAAGGATTTGTAAGGCCTACGTCTCTGATGCATGTCATTGGCATTAAGGCGACTATGGGTTAAGATGTTAAGTACAAAATGAAAACCTTAATTTTTGAGGGAACCTTTGCTTTCCAAATATAAGAGGCTAGAGAAAAAAGACGAATTGGACGAGAACCTAATAAGTGAAAAAAGAATAGCATGAAGAGGGAAGATGGATAGAATCCAAGAACTAGCCATTGGGTATAGACAATTACGGGAGAAAATGGATGATAGAGAGGGGGATTTTTTTGCGCACAGAGATTCATGAAATCTACAATAGTGAAGTAGCAACCCGAATTAGGGATTTGGAAATGGAGCTAAATTCATTGTACTTAGATAAAGATGAAATGGAAAAGTAAAATGACACAGTACAACCAAAGGTTGTGAACATAAAAGGAAATGGTCAAGCGCTAGTGCATCAAATAGCCTAAAGGATTTTCTAAGAATGACAAGGTGTTACAAGAAGATTAACCAGGTGTGATGTTGGACAAAGATAGAGCAAGGAATAAAGGGGATTCTAAGAAGATAATTAGGCTAAAAGCCACAAAGAACAAAGATTAAAATTAAATAATATCAACCATTCAATAATATAATAATGATGGATTACAGTTGTATATATAGGAATAAGAAAAACCCTAATATTTGGAGGCTAAGTAAAATCCTAGGTAATATAATTAAAAAAGGAACCTAATTAAATAAAAACTAAAATCCTACTAATTATCTACTACCTTAAATAATCAATACTCTAAAATATTCTACTAATATAATTAAATAAATATATCAATATCATGTACTAAATAAACTAATCACATTGAAATCGTCCATAGATAATA
Organism: Panax notoginseng; assembly: GCA_016801055.1. NCBI lineage: Eukaryota > Viridiplantae > Streptophyta > Magnoliopsida > Apiales > Araliaceae > Panax > Panax notoginseng. The sequence continues at coordinate 38,097,335 of CM029019.1, forward strand.
ATATAATAATAATAACCCAATAACATTAAATTTCTTTTACTTCGATCCTCATCAAGGGGGATGACACTTTTGAGGGACTTTTCACCCAATTTTGGCAGACACATTCTTCAAAGAAAAAGATGATAGAGATTTTGATAAAGCTCAAAAGAGCTATGAAAGAAATATTGCAAAAAGAAAGATGAGGCTCAGCTTAATGACTAGGAAATTCTTGAAAACTTTCCTTCACAAAAGTGAAATAGAAGCAAAAAATGGTCAAGAGAGTAAAAGCACTGTTTCTGCCATACTAAAGATACGAAGTTTCAGTTCTTGGTGTTAGTTTTTACCCTGGAGGACGGGTGCTTGGGAAGATGAGATAAGCATGATCCACTATTTTCTAGTCTTTAATCTGAATCCATGAAGACATGGATTAACTGAAGCAGGGGAAAATGTCACATGTCAGCAAATAATATATAGGGATTAGAATAAACAATAGTTATCTAGAATAAATAGTAGTCATCTTAATGTTGAAGGCTTATCAGTTTTTCTTAGTAAGTAGTAGTTAGCTTATAAAAGTGAGTAGCCAGTATGAGATAAGCATGTAATCATAATTTTCTTTCCTATCTATGCAATTTATGTTTCTCTCCCTCTCCTTACTCATTCTAGATCTATTCTCTCTGTCTTCTTCATATTCTTCCCTCCTCAACTGAATCCTCTTAATCTTCTCTTACCGTCTCTAATAATCTCTTTCTTTTCTGTTATACTGCACTGACAGATTCACCCAAACCCCAAAACAGCCTCAAAAACCTGCAGAAACGTAAATATATTCTTAAAACCCTTGTAACCCCTCTATAACAGAAGATTTGAACTACGGTAATATCCGCAACTGTATATGTGAAAGTCTAACCTCCTCATAGTATCATCCATGCACATGCATGGAAGATATCAATCTAAAGCTTTTACTACAGCTATGTTTTATGCAAATCAGAAACTAAATTGATCTCAAAGCAAAAAGAGATTCAAAAAAGTTCAACAGAAACATAGCAACAAAAGAGGAAAATTGTAAATGAGGAAAAGATTCCTCACATACCAATAAAATAGTATGTCCATTGTCCTTGAAGTACAGAATTTTGCAGTTCTGCAAGGAAGTTGAAAGCCTTCGAGCTTCATCTACACTGGGAAGCATATTATCCTTGCCACTGAAGTACAAATATATAAATACTCAGAATATTTCTATAAGGTTTTGCCAACTTAAAATATGAAAATACCACTCCCTCTGTTCCACTTTTAATGCCAAGGTTGGAAACCTTGTTTGCGGCAAAAGTTTCATATGTGCAGTTGACATATCTTGATATAAAACTTTTCATAAATTTTTAATCAAATTGCACTTTAGATGTAAGAAATAATTCAGAAAAGATATATATCCAGATAGTCTCTATATAAGCATTTTGAATGTTTTAAAATCTGTGCCACAAAAATGATTTTGAATCATGTCATTAAGGAGAACGGAGTAATTCACAGTTCACACGAATATCTTATGCGCCACATCTCATAGAACACAGTACTGAAAGGATACGCATATAAAGCATGAATAACAAACACTGAAATTCCAAATTTATGAATAACAAACACTGAAATTCCAAATTTAGCTAACATGTAATTTTTAACTAGTTTATTCAGAGTAGAAACAAAATAGAACTTCTGCTAGAATAGATGACGAGAATCCTTATGTTAACTGTGAGCATGATCTTGCTGAGTAAAATTTAACCTAATAAATAATAAATTAAAAAATTTGCAGTTCCATTTTATGGAAGATGGTGTCGGCTGTTGGGTCTCTAATATATGTGTGAATATTGATGATAATAAATAAGGCTTCAAACTTAAAAAAAAAAAAATTAAAATCCTCACCTTAGGTTTTATAATTATAAGATATATTTCTACTTTGATTTACAATATATTTTTATAAATATATTAAATCTATTTTGACCAAAGTTTTCTCACTATTAAAATAGCTCTTCAACCTTGATAGTTAATGCCAAGTGTTAGGAGAACTGCTTCATAAAGAAACATTTCCTAAGGCAAGAAAAACTCTCTTTTGTTAAAAGTTTTTATAAAACTCAAAATACATCAAAACTTTTATAAAATACTACATGTATAGCTATTATATTTTGGTATATAAAATATACAAAATCCTTCACCAGTTTGTCCAAATTCGGCTAGGTCACCTGGGCAAACAAAATGCCAAAATCCTTTTGTCCAAGTAAAAGAGTTTAAAAGGAAAAACCAAAGGACAAAAATTTTTAAGTTGGCTATTTTTTAAAGAAGGAAAAAGCAAGATTTATTCTCATCTTTTACTTCCTCTTTTGCTGGCTAGCATAGTGCAAGTAGTTGGTGTAAAATTCAAATGCAAAAACCATTATTTAAAACCTTCAAAACCAAAAGTCAAAACAAGAGACAAAGGATCATAAGTAAACAACTTTTTGAGCGGACTAATTGTCTCTATTTAACCCGGCGAGTGAGCGAGGAAGAAAGCCGAAGTCTTCAACCATAATAATTCCTTGAATCCACAAGGGGTTTTACATCACTATGCCTCTCTTTTGGCCGAATATGGGTGTTGGTTTTCAAGATTTAATCCAATCTACCTTCTTTAGACCAAAATACCCCAACTTTTTTCCTGTAAATAGAAGGCTTATTCTTTATTTCTCATTTTCCAATTTACAAGGTAGCAAAAGAGCTCTCTCATTGCCTACATTGACTCTAGCTTGCAAAGCTTTCTTCTACTCAAAGATCTAATAATTCTTTAGAAAAAAATTGGTCATAGTTTTTAATATAAGTTTGAAGTTAATTTTCATTTAGTAATTTTGATCGTCTCTTAACTGTTCTACATACATACATACATACATATATATATATATATATATATATATATATATATATATATATATATATATTTCAAACCTTAAATGGTTAATTAGCGAAACAAGTGCCCAAACCTCTAGTGATCTACTAAAATATATTATATTTATATAAATATTGTGAAGTTGGAGAACTTAGTGCATGGTGCTATAGCCAATTCCAGCCTTAAATGGTTGAGAGCCGAAGCCAATTGGTCTACTCAAAATATTTATATAAGTATAAACTGTGATACTTAAATTTTGGCGGGCCTGGTGCATGGTGCTATAGCCAAGATTCCAATCTTTAATGGTTAATTAGTGGAATGAGCGTCCAAGCCTAGTGGCTAACTTTCAAGCTCTCACTACACAGATCAACTATACAGTAATATAAATATTGTTGTAAAATTGCCATATCTATGATTATCTGTTTATTTCAAGTATTTATTTAATTGATTAAATCTTTATACTTGGAATATATATATATATATATATATATATATATATTGCAATTATCTGCTCTTTAAAGTATATTTAACGATTCTTGTGATATTATATAAAACTTAATTAACTTTTATATTATAACTGATATTGATCATGTCTACTTAAACTAGAAGAAAATCACATCAACCAAAACTATTTTCCAAAACGGATTTTAACTTTTAAGTATTGTATCCTACAGTTATCTGTGAAGAAAAGAGTGATCCTTTGTTCAAGACCAGAAAGAGAGGCCAACGGGAGTTAGGTTTCTAGTGTACTTGTGAGAAAAGTGAAAGATCTCTTTGTACTAAGACCAGTTCTATAGGAATACATTACATGGGTTTTCAGGTACAACTCTATTTGATGAAGTAAGGAGCTACTGTCCCAGAAAATAGGCTTTAAAGTTTAAAGTTTATTTGTAAGATTTTGTAAAGGTTTCTCCACCTGTAAAAGGAGTTTATTAGAAATAGTAACAGGATCTCAAGTTTTGGAGAGACGCTTGGAATTGGACGTAGCAACATACTGTACATATATGTTGTGAACCGGATAAATATCAAAGTATTGTGAAATTGATTTTTCTGTCTCTTCACTTATCTTGCTCATTAAATATTTATATGGTAATTATTATTTTGTTTAATATCCATGGAAGGTTTACTTTACAAGGTATACTTGGAAAGAAAGGGGGACCGCCCCAAACCAGCCTGATGCAGGGAAAGGAGAGAGGAAGTAAGAGGTCAAAAGTCAAGAACAAATCTAAGAAAGGAGAAAACAAAAAGGAAGCATAGCTCAACCAATAGGTGTAAACACCGATGATAAAAGTTCACACTAATCTGAATTATCTGCCGTGTGATTACATCATCATTAGATTAATATAGGCATACCTCTTACCAAGACATTAATCGTTAAATATTGAGTCCAAACAAAGACGTTAATTACTAAACATTGAATTTGAAATGCATTGACTATCCCAAGACAATGTATCTAGAAACTATCAAAAGATAAGAATTTCAACAGTCTCAAAAAAATACATTGTTCCAAGTCAGTTCTACTATATATAACTTCTACACCAATCCAGAAACTTCCTCAATGTAAATTTAGCACCATTGGAAAGCTACACGAGTCTACTTTTGAAGACCTCAAAACGGAGCCTATTGGATGTTTCTAGAGCGGTTAAGAGAGTTTTTCCAAGGTAGATTTCTGCTGGCTGCACTACTTGGAAAATTTTTCCTTCCTTGTGCACTGCATCTCCACCTTCCATGATGCAAGGTGACTAAGATGGTAAATCTTGCCTCCCATCTGATTGAGCTCTTGCTTCCTACTATTTCATATCTTTTGGCAAATCATAAACAACATATAAACTCTCCGTCTTCTTAGACTCAAGGTGTAGTTAGTATAGCCTATTTATTTGTTGATTTTTTATTGTGGGTGTATATTTAGTATAGCTTTTCTACGACGCCCCGAAATCCAGTCTATCTTCAAACCCGGATTCCGTACGTCACGAGTACTTACAAATTCTTTATATACATCATTATATCATTAAATATAACACATCTCTTCAAATCCCAGATTCTATTATCTTAAAATATTTGTTCATTACAAATAATGATAATTACATTATTCTTTACTTCCTTACAAGTGTGACTTTAACTAGTCACAACAATTACAGAATAGTTTAACTAACTATTCTACAAGTCTTGGCTTGATCTTCACGCTCATTCATATAATGAATGGCACTTCATCAGGATTCTGGTCAGCTTGATCTTCACAGGATCCTTAAGTTCATTCTACCGTCGTTCGCTGAAAATGTTTTTATTTAAAGCAAGAGTGAGCATTCAATTGCTCAGCACGTCATAGCAGTTGAATAATAACTCAAGAATCACATTTTTTTTAAAAACTTCAATAACCAAACAAAGGTTATGAAGTAGCTTGAATAACAGGAATATATTATGATTCCTGTCATTTTAAAACATTAGTAACATTCACTTTGATAAAACATAAATTCTTTTACTCTTTTCTTTACATTCTATCTGGCTAGAATCATTAACACAGAATTAAAACTTACGGTTCATGAATAAATAGAACTTTTTCATATTGAACAGTTCAATTACAGAACAGATCATCTCACAGAAACACCGAAGTGTTAAAAATATGACACATGGCATCATGCATACTACCACCTTATTCAAACATAACACATTTGAACATAGATAAAACTTTCTCAAGTTCAACATCTGAGAAAATTTAAGAAACTAGCATTAATTTAAAATATGAATGAAGTTAGGAAACTTTCCTTAAGCACTGCATACTGCTTATGCTATATCGTCATTCATAATCCCTATATATCACATAAGAAATAACATACACCAATTAATCGAATATTCGACGCACATATTGGTTTAACTTAACTTTAGTTTTTACAGTTCGCGTTCTTATAATCTAAGTTTACGCGACCAAACTCTACATTTATTATTTCAGTTGTTATGACATACGGAGATGCCACAACCTTACGATCATCTTTACGATTGTTTTATATCATCATTTTCTTCTCTCTAGCTCAACCTGTCCGAAACATTAATACTGTAATATTTGTTAAGTCAACTTATGGCTTTCTGACAAACAAATGTCTTACCTCAGGATTATTCATTAATGTCTAACTCATACAATTTTGTGTATGCCAAGAACAACATTCAATGTTAAGACTATGCGTTCATAGCCTTTACACATTTTACATTATTTCTATTTCGTATCTTAAAATGTCCGGTTAATTTAACTCAGAATACTTTTCGAGTTATTATCATTAACTCGACTTTTTAACGTTATACGTTATTCATTACTATTCAATTTTGTACGTTCAAACCATACACGGTTGTGTATGCTCAGCACGTTTATCTTTACGTATACACGAATCGCCTTCGTCGGTTTACGTGTTTTAACGCTTACGTTCTTTCTCACATTCCTTATCCGATCTAGATTTGGAACATTCGTTAACCCCATTACCGTTCGTTAAAACTTTATGACATTTAAATGTCATAAGTTATCATCTTTATTCAACGTTCAAGTCATTACATTTCCTGTAATCTTAAACGTTCATTCAATACGAATACAGTCTACCGTATTTCCGATTACGGGATTCTGCATTCCAATTACGCACTTTGCATTTATATTTTACAATCTTCAAAACATTTGTTCGACGCAAATAGGGTTCACGGATACGTCTACGTTTTTTGCGTTTACTTTACTCGTTCTTAAACTTCCGTTCAATCTTCCCGTTCAACCTTTACTTAAGGTTTAATTCAATTCTTAAGTGTTATATTATATGATTATTAAATTCATAATCATTCCATGTTCATCCCCCATGAACTGAGAAGTTAAAAGCTCATTTCTAGGCCTTACACTGTACCGGCGTTGCGGCGCCAGGAAGTGCCGGTTCCCTTTACATTTGCTAGCGCTGCAGCGCCACTCTCCAGCAACTCTTGCCCGGAGCCGCCACTGTTGCGCCTCCTTCTAAGCCTTGGCCGACGCTGCAGCACCAGGCCAAAAATCTAGTTTTTTTCTAGCATTTTTTCTAAGTGTTGGAACGCGTACAAATCGCCTATTTTGCAATATCGTAACTTTTTCGTTATAACTTGGAACGGATTCATTTCAAAGCCATTTTCTTCCTTTCCTTACATACTAAGATTTCCCCCGGACAGAATAATTTCCTGACTTCGTTAACAAGGCTTTGCGTTAGCTCAAATTTCATTGTTTGTTCGTTTTACATTATTAATGTTCTTCGTTCGTTCGTCCGTAATTCGGTCATCCGAATTCGGAATTCGTTCGTTATTGAGCACAACTCACGTTTTCAATGTTCTTTAACATTATTATGAAACCTCACTAATTCGGGTTCATTAACGTACTTTCTACATTTCGTTCGTCTTTTACGAAATTTTGTCACAACTTCGTTATAGGCTAATTTCAATCCGTTCTTCATAAACGTTTCTTTCAATTCTACTTTTCCTAACCAAACATATGTCAGCAATTCATATATATGATAACAAGTGATAAGTAGGTTTTATACCTACTTATTGGGTGTCAACTCACTAAAATTATGTTCATCTCAAGTAGTTTTTGCTATGTTTTAGTTGCATTTTATGTTTATTTTGCAGTACTTGTAATTGGAACTCTTATGGCGTGGAAAAGCAAGAAATGGCAAGGATTGGCATTGACATGATGACATGAAGTTAGCTAAAGGATGGCAAGAGGAACATGAGCAGATGGAGAATGAATGCAGTGAAGAAGAGAAGGGATGAAGAACGAATGACAACGAACAAGAAGCAGCAGCAACAGAACATCAGAGGACAGAAAGCAGAAGCAGCGCGGCCGCTGCTAAACAAGCCAAATCTCGCGCGCCCGCGCTACATGCATACAGAAGCTAAATTGCAACATTGCGCGGCTGCGCCCCATCAAAGAAGAAATCTTGGGCGCCCGCGCTAAGGCTTCGGCAGACACACCTATCGCGTGCCCGCGCCCGTTTTACATTAAGATCTCGCGCAGCCGCGCGAGTCCTCTGCAGTCTGTTTTGTTGACTTTTTGTAATTTGAATTTTGAGCGCTTTAGGCTCAACTGAACAATATTGGTTGGTACCAGACGTGTTTTAGTGAGTCTTTTATCAGTTTTCATATCAGTAATTAGGGTTCTTAAGTCCTAACTAGGCTAGAGAGGTTTGGATCAAATTTTGATACATTCTATATCCTCTCTTCACTTTGGTTTTTCAATAATCATTAGTTTCATTTTCTGGAAATTATTGGTGCTTTGAAACAAACATTGGAATAGATTCTGCAACTGGGTTTAATCATTTCTCTTTCATCTCTTATTTGCATTATTTAATGTCATGTGTTGCTTCAATCCCATAATGGCTTTTGGTTCAGAAATGAACTAAACTCCATTATGGGATTCTAATGGATTTTGATATGTAGTCTAAACTTACATGCCTGATTGTTGGTTGTATGTTATCATTGGATTACCTATTATGATTGAGCGTAATGAATGAATGTTTGATCACCATTTATCTTGTATGCTTATATGGATTTGAAAAATAAAATACGAGTATGGATATAATCATAATAGCATATGTTTATGAGGCTGAGTTGTTTAGCTTTGTAATTCGTGAACTGGATAGAAATATACCGTTTTACCGTGTGTAGTACGGAAAGAGCCTGTGTGCTTTAATTCATTATTGCTCCAATTTCACAGACACGTAGTGATTTTAGTAATAATGTCGCTTACATGATTTCTATCATATGTGGAGGTTATGTAAATAGGTCATAGTTCATTGAAAAATGGTTATGTCCACTTTTGTGCTCTTGACTAGTTTTCCATGATAAGTATATAAGCATTACATGATGGTTACAAGTTAGATGAAGTATGAAATGAAGTTAGAATCTCATTCTTTCCAACTTTGATTATAGTACTGTAGTATCCTATTTTTATTCATTAATTGAATTTAGAATTAATTATAATTGGGAGTTATTCGTTAGAGCATATGAAAATAGTGACATAGTTGATGTATAATATTTAAAATTTAAAATCTTTCTCCGTGGATCGATACTTTTCTTATTCTGTACTACTTGTTGACCCGTGTATGCTTGCATGAGTTAGAGTTCTTTTTGTTTGAATGAAAAGGAGGCAACAAGTTTTTGGAGCCGTTGCCGGGGAAAGGCGTTTATTTTTAATATTATCGTCATCAATTTTAAGCTAAATTTGTATGACTTAGACAAATCTAATCTTATCTTATTTCTATTTTTGTTTTTGTTTGTATTTCAGGTATTTGTATATATTTTATGCACACTCGATCATCCAATTCCGAGTTGACACCTGCACAGGACAACATAAACGGGAGAGGTTGGAAATCGAGAGTGCGTAGAAATATACAAGCAGAGTTAGAGACCGTAACATCTAATATGGCAACAGAAGAGCAAAGAGAAGAGCAAAGAGAGGAACACAGGGCCTTGAGAGATTATTCGATGCCAAACATAAATGGATTACAGTCAAGTATAGTCAGGCCAGCTATAGCAGTCAACACTTTCGAGATAAAGCCGGGTACTATTCAAATGGTGCAGAATTTGGTACTGTTTGGGGGTGTTGCTACAGATGACCCGAATGAGCATATGTTGAGTTTTATAGAAATATGTGATACCTTCAGATACAACGGGGTGACAGAGGATGCAATCAGACTTAGACTATTTCCATTTTCTTTACGGGACAAGGCAAGAAGTTGGCTTTACTCTTAACCTTCAGGATCTATTACAACATGGGAGGACCTAGCACAAAAGTTATTCGCCAAATTTCTTCCAATGGCTAAGACTGCCAAAATGAGGACATCAATTTCCCAGTTCGAGCAGCAGCAGGGTGAATCTCTATATGAAGCTTGGGAAAGATACAAGGAGATGCTAAGGAAGTGTCCACACCATGGTATGCCGGATTGGATGATGATAAATACATTCTATAACAGATTGGGATGGCAGTCAAGGCCAATTGTAGATGCAACTGCAGAAGGAGCTTTGTGGGCAAAGAGCTATGAAGAAGCCTACAACCTTATTGAGACTATGGCAGCTAATGACTTTCAAAATCCTACAGCCAGAATGCCAGCCCAAAGTTGCAGGATTGTTAGAGGTGGATGCTATCACTCAGTTGTCAGCTCAGATGGCATCAATGGCAAAGAAGATTGACTCTTTGGCGGAAAGTAAGGCGAAGACAGTTGCTTTCGTGTGTGAGATATGTGCAGGGTCGCATTCAACCGACCAATGTGCTATCAGTTCAGAATCTGTACAGTATGTGAGCAACTACCAGAAGAATTAAAGTCAGTTTCAGAATTCTTACAACCCAAACAACCGTAACTATCCAAATTTCAGTTGGTCCAACAATCAAAATAATGAACAAAGTCAGTTTCAACCACAACAACAATTTCAGGCACAACCATCTCAGCAACAGTTCGCACCAAGACCACCTTACCCACCTAGATTTTCTCAGCAACAACATCATCCACCACCTGCACCTCAGCAAGAGAAGAAGTCAGAGATGGAGGAGATGATGATGAAGTATATGGCAAATACCGAGGTGATGACTAAAAGTCAAGCAGTGGCTATCAGAAATTTGGAAACTCAAATGGGACAGATGGCTAGCATGCTTAACAACAGACCTCAGGGTTCATTGCCAAGAACAACGGAGGCTAATCCAAGAAGGGAAGGGAAGGTAAGGAACAATGTCAGGCAATTACACTTCGGTCTGGGAAGCAAACTGCAGAAATTCAGCATGGCGTGCCCGTGCCACTTTTGCAAGGAGAAACCGCGCGGCCGCGCGATCATGAAAATTCTTCTGAGGATGGTTTGAATAAAGAAGGTTCAGGACAGCAGGAAGTAAAGAAGAATAAAGAAGATTCATCTGATAAACCAATGACCAAGATACCAGTAGTTCATCCTCCTGTTCCTTACCCACAGAGATTACAGAAGCAGAGGGAAGACAAACAGTTCAGTAAATTTTTGGAGGTCTTTAAAAAGCTACAGATTAACATACCTTTCGTTGAGGCATTGGAACAAATGCCTAGTTATGCAAAGTTTATGAAAGGTATATTGTCAAGGAAGAAAAAGTTAGAAGATTTTGAAACAGTGGCCTTGACTGAAGAATGTAGTGCAGTGCTTCAACGCAAATTACCTCCAAAACTGAAGGACCCAGGCAGCTTTACGATACCTTGTACAATTGGAAAGATGAGTTTCAGCAAATGCTTGTGCGATCTTGGGGCAAGTATAAATTTGATGCCTTTGTCAGTGTTCAATCAATTGGGATTGCCGGCTCCAAGGCCGGCAAATATTTCTTTACAGCTAGCTGACAGGTCTATCAGTTATCCACGAGGAATTGTAGAAGATGTACTGGTGAAAGTGGATAAATTTATCTTCCCGGCTGATTTCATCATATTAGATTATGAAGAAGACAGAAGTATACCGATCATTCTTGGAAGGCTATTCCTAGCTACAGGAAGAACCTTGATAGACGTGCAGAAAGGGAAATTGACAATGCGAGTGCATGATCAGGAAGTTACTTTCTATGTATTCAAGGCAATGAAATTTCCGATAGATGAAGAGGAATGCTTCAGGGTTGATTTGGTGGAAAAGGTACTAAATGATGAAGTAGAGAACTTGGTGGATCATGAACCTTTGAGAAATGCTATTGTGGGAAGTTCAAAAATAGAAGATGAGGATATTGAAGAAATTGTTCAGATACTTGACACTACTCCACAATTCAGGAAGTTCAAGACTCCTGTTGAGCCATTAAAGAAAGCTGGAGAGTCATCAGTGAAATTAAAGCCATCTCTTGAGACACCTCCAGAACTTGATTTGAAACCACTTCCAGACCATTTGAGGTATGCGTTTTTAAATGAAAATTCAAAATTACCTGTGATTATTTCTTTTGCACTAACATCTTTTCAGGAAGAAAAACTGCTAAGAGTCCTCAGGGAGTTCAAGTCAGCAATTGGGTGGACTATAGCAGATATAAAAGGGATCAGTCCATCTTTCTGTATGCACAAGATCCTCCTGGAAGATGATAGCAAGCCTTCAGTGGAACAACAAAGAAGACTTAATCCAATCATGAAGGAAGTGGTCAAGAAGGAAGTGTTGAAATGGCTGGATCCAGGTATTATATATCCGATTTCAGATAGCTCGTGGGTGAGCCCGGTACAGTGTGTACCGAAGAAGGGTGGTATGACCGTAGTCTCTAATGAAAACAATGAGTTGATTCCGACAAGAACAGTAAAGGGGTGGAGAGTCTGCATGGACTACCGCAGACTTAACAAAGCTACAAGGAAATATCACTTCCCACTGCCGTTTATCGATCAGATGTTGGATAGGCTAGCGGGTCATGAGTTTTATTGCCTTCTGGACGGGTATTCAGGCTACAATCAGATTGTTATAGCTCCAGAAGACCAAAAAAAGACAACCTTTACATGCCCGTATGGTACTTTCGCCTTCAGAAGGATGTCTTTTGGTTTATGCAATGCTCCAGCCACTTTTCAGAGATGTATGATGGCTATCTTTTCGGGTATGGTGGAGCATAATGTGGAGGTGTTTATGGATGATTTTTCAATATTTGGTGATTCTTTTAACTTGTGTCTGGAAAATTTAGTGATGGTTTTGAGAAGATGTGTTGAGACGAACTTGGTGTTGAATTGGGAAAAGTGTCATTTTATGGTACAAGAAGGAATAATTCTGGGACATAAGGTGTCGAAGAAAGGACTTGAGGTGGACAGAGCCAAATTAGAGACTATTGAGAAATTGCCACCACCAACTTCAGTAAAAGGTGTTCGAAATTTTCTAGGACATGCAGACTTCTACCGCAGATTCATTAAAGATTTCTCCAAGATAACAAAGCCACTTTGCAGCTTATTGGGAAAGGATGCACAGTTCAAGTTTGATGAGGATTGCGTGTCTGCATTTGAGCATTTGAAGAGGAGGTTAACTTCAGCACCAGTAATTACAGCACCGGATTGGGACCTACCATTCGAGTTGATGTGTGATGCCAGTGATTATGTTATGGGGGCTATTTTGGGCCAGAGAAGGGAAAAGATTTTTCATGTGATATACTATGCGAGCAAGACCCTTACTGATGCTCAGTTGAACTATACCACCACAGCGAAGGAATTACTGGCAGTTGTGTATGCTTTTGACAAGTTTCGAGCTTATCTGATTGGGATAAGGGTGATAGTGTACACAGATTATGCGGCAAATCGATAGTTGGTGGCAAAGAAGGATGCAAAGCCTCGTTTGATCAGGTGGATACTTCTGTTGCAGGAATTTGATTTGGAGATTAAGGACAGAAAGGGAACTGAGAACCAAGTGGCGGACCACTTATCTCGACTGGAAAATCCGGGAAGGGAGGTATATGACAAGACTGTGATTAATGAGTCCTTTCCAGATGAACAGTTATTTGTGGTAAAAGGAGAAGTGTCGTGGTTTGCAGACTATGCGAACTACTTGGTGAGTAGGATAATTCCTTCTGACTTAGTTAGGCATCAAAAGAAGAAATTTTTGCATGACGTGAAGTGATTTATATGGGATGAACCATATTTGTTTAACACAATGTGCTGATCAGATGATAAGAAGATGTATCCCATATAGTGAGACAGGGGATTTTGCAAGACTGCCATGCTTCATTATATGGAGGTCACTACGGTGGAGAGAGGACAGCGGCCCGAGTATTACAAGCAGGATTCTACTGGCCGACGATTTTTAAGGCTGCTTACAGTTTTGTCCAGAGATGTGACAGATGTCAAAGAGTTGGGAATATATCGAAAAGGAATGAGATGCCATTGAACACGATCCTCGAGGTTAAAAATTTTGATGTTTGGGGGATAGGTTTCATGGGTCCTTTCATTTCTTCATGTGGAAATTTATACATCTTGTTAGCAGTCGACTATGTTTCGAAGTGGGTGGAAGTGGCAGCTCTTCCAACTAATGATGCTAAGGTGGTCCTACGATTTTTACAAAGAAGTATTTTTACAAGGTTTGGGACTCCAAGGGCTATTATTAGTGATGAAGGCAGTCATTTCTGTAATAGACAGTTCACAGCTCTGTTGGCTAAGTATGGGGTAAATCATCGCATTGCTACAGCTTATCATCCTCAAACCAATGGTCAAGCAGAGGTTTCAAATCGTAAAGTAAAGAGAATTTTGGAGAAAGTCGTGAACCCCACAAGAAAGGATTGGTCCTTAAAGCTTGATGATGTTGTTTGGGCGTATAGAACTGCAGACTCCGTTGGGCATGTCACTTTTTCAGCTGGTTTATGGAAAGGCTTGTCATCTTCCCATGGAGCTTGAGCATAAGGCATATTGGGCAATTAGGAAGCTCAATTTTGATTTGAAGGCTGCAGGTGAAAAACGCCTACTCCAACTCAATGAGTTGGATGAATTCAGATTACAGGCGTATGAAAACTCCAAGCTGTATAAAGAAAAGGTGAAGAGATGGCATGATCGTAAGATTATAGAGAGAGTATTCGAGCCAGGACAAAGAGTTTTGTTATTTAATTCAAGGCTTAAACTCTTTCCTGGGAAGCTCAAATCAAGGTGGTCAGGGCCATTCACAGTGAAGACAGTTTATCCACATTGTGCAGTAGAGGTATTCGACAAATTCCAAGATAAGTCGTTCAAAGTGAATGGACAGCGGCTAAAGCATTATTTTGATGGAGAGGTTGATAGGCAGAAAGTCACCTCCATTCTTTCTTCAACATAATTGAGTCAGAGATAGTCAACCTAATTGACTATAACTTAGCGCTTGATGGGAGGCAACACATTATTTCTATCCTTACCTCTTATTAATTATGTTTTAGATTGTATTTGATATTTCATTTTCATGATGAGTTTGTTTATAGCAAGACAAGTGTGCTATTAATATTATGGGAGTTGAATGTGCATATGATGATGCTTAAGCGTAGCACAGAAAGTATTGTTTTAGGATAGTCATTTATGCATAGTCATTAGTTCATGTTTTGATTTTGGAGACTTGATATCTCATAATGATATTTGTTGATTGAACAGGTGTATTGGAGATGATTCGTAGCTGCTTTGGTATGTTTAAGATGCAGATTAATATGGTAGGATGCAGGGAAGCGCGGCCGCGCAAGGAAATTAGTATAAAATGGCGTGCCCGCGCCATATGTCTGTGCAGCAAAACCAATCACGCGCCCGCACCACTTTTCAGTTCAAAAATCGCGCGGCCGCGCCCGAGACCGGATTTTGAAAAAAAAAGTTAGTTTTAAAGACGTTTCTTTGCCCATTTCTTATATCAGTTACAATAGAATTGTGTGTATCCCTTTCTCTCCACAGACGCATGACTCCTCTCCCAACCATTCCATTTCAAATTTGTAACTCCTCAACCCACTACGCATATCTCACATCCGTTTCCTACTCACGTTCAAAGTCCTTAACTAATAAAGCTAGGGTTCTTCAGAGGGTGCGTGAAATACAAGTTTGGGGGTGTTCAGTGTTTGTCAGATATTACAACCTTTGTTCCATCAGTACAGTTCTTCTTCTTCATTGGTAACAATGGGACCAAAACGTGCTTGCTCTCGCACTCCCGAGTCATCCTCTGCAAGTAGCCAGAGTGGTGATAATGTGGATTTTTCTAAATTTGTAAGTTTGGGGATATTGGGTAGTAGTGTAGTTGCATGTAGTTAATTTGCATATGTTTGTTGTTTAGTTTAAATTTTGCATGTTTATGTGTTAGTTAATAATTGCAGAAAATTTTCTGTTTTTAGTAGTTATTATATGTTTTAGTTGTGTTTAGTTGCATGTCCCAAATGTCTAGCTTTATGGAGTTTGAGTCTAGCCAATGATGAAATTGAATTTTGAAGGATTTTTGAATTTACTGGATAACATGAGTTTAGCTATAATATTTTACATGATGTAATCCATGTCTGTTGTTTAGATGCTTTCGGTTAGCCCATACGTGTTCACATATGCTTGTTAGTATAAGAGTAATGTGTTTTTATTGCTTAGTAGGAAATGTGGTTTTTAAAAAGAGAATTGTGTAGAAAATGGACTTAGGCCATGAAAACATTGATAATCAAACTTTGGGAACACATGGGTATGCTTATTGTATATAAAAAAAAAGAGAAAAAGAAAAATCCATCTTGAAACCTTCCTGAACTGAATTATTGAATCCTTGGAAGGTGCGAGATGGACCGTAAAACGCACTCGCTGCATAATAAAAAAAAATAGCAATAAACATCGCGGGAAAGTGCGAAAATCGCCCTCGTGAGTAAAAATAAAGCATATTAAACCCATTGTTGAACCTTAGTTTGTATTGATTTGTTGGAGTAGTTTTTGTTGCATTAGCAATTTTCTGTTTTGAGCAGTTTAACATGTGTATTCTTTGCCTTTGTCAAGTTTTTGGTGAACACAACACACACACACATCATCTTTATAGTGAGTAAGGGTTATTTGATTGTATGATATTATGTTTATAGCTCAGTTTGAAATTTTATTCTTGAATCTGGATAATTCGCTGAGGCACATTGGATTAGAATTCTATTTTAGCTGGAAAAATTTGAGACTCATTTGCATAGTAGTTTAGTTTGCATATCATGTAGTTGCATTTCATTGTTTACTGTCATATGCATTGCTTGAGGGCAAGCAATAGTTCAAGTTTGGGGGTATTTGATAAGTAGGTTTTATACCTACTTATTGGGTGTTAACTCACTAAAATTATGCTCATCTAAAGTAGTTTTTACTATGTTTTAGTTACATTTTATGTTTATTTTGCAGTACTTGTAATTGGAACTCCTATGACGTGGAAAAGCAAGAAATGGCAAGGTTTGGCATTGACATGATGACATGAAGCTAGCTAAAGGGCGGCAAAAGGAACATGAGCAGATGGAGAATGAATGCAGTGAAGAAGAGAAGGGATGAAGAACTAATGACAACGAACAAGAAGCAGCAGCAGAACATCAGAGGACAGAAAGTAGAAGCAGCGCGGCCGCGCTGCTAAACAAGCCAAATCTCGCGCGCCCGTGCTACATGCATACAGAAGCTAAATTACAACATTGCGCGGCCGCGCCCCATTAAAGAAGAAATCTCACGCGCCTGCGCCAAGGCTTCGGCAGACACACCTATCGCGCGCCCGTGCCCGTTTTACACTAAGATCTCACGTGGCCACGCAAGTCCTCTGCAGTCTATTTTGTTGACTTTTTGTAATTTGAATTTTGAGCGCTTTAGGCTCAACTGAACAATACTGGCTGGTACCAGACGTGTTTTAGTGGGTCTTTTATGGTTCTTAAGTCCTAACTAGGCTAGAGAGGTTTGGATCAAATTTTGATACATTCTATATCCTCTCTTCACTTTGGTTATTCAATAATCATTAGTTTCATTTTCTGGAAATTATTGGTGCTTTGGAACAAACATTGGAACAGATTCTGCAACTGGGTTTAAGCATTTCTCTTTCATCTCTTATTTGCATTATTTAATTCCATGTGTTGCTTCAATCCCATAATGGCTTTTGGTTCAGAAATGAACTAAACTCCATTATGAGATTCTAATAGATTTTGATATGTAGTCTAAACTTACATGCCTGATTGTTGGTTGTATGTTATCATTGGATTACCTATTATGATTGAGTGTAATGAATGAATGTTTGATCACCATTCATCTTGTATGCTTATATGGGTTTGAAAAATGAAATATGAGTATGGATATAATCATAATAACATATGTTTATGAGGCTGAGTTGTTTAGCTTTGTAATTCGTGGACCGGATAGAAATATACCGTTTTACCATGTGTAGTACTGAAAGAGCATGTGCTTTAATTCATTATTGCTGCAATTTCACAAAGACATATAGTGATTTTGGTAATAATGTCGCTTACATGATTTCTATCATATGTGGAGGTTATGTAAATAGGTCATAGTTCATTGAAAAATGGTTATGTCCACTTTTGTGCTCTTGACTAGTTTTTCATGATAAGTATATAAGCATTACATGATGGTTACAAGTTAGATGAAGTATGAAACGAAGTTAGAATCCCATTCTTTCCAACTTTGATTATAGTATTGTAGTTTCCTATTTTTATTCATTAATTGAATTTAGAATTAATTATAATTGGGAGTTATTCGTTAGAACATATGAAAATAGTGACATAGTTGATGTATAATATTTAAAATTCAAAACCTTTCTCCGTGGATCGATACTTTTCTTATTCTGTACTACTTGTTGACCCGTGTATGCTTGCATGAGTTAGAGTCGTTTTTGTTTGAATGAAAAGGAGGCAACAACAAGCTCTAATTAGGATGGTTTTCAATTTGTCCATCAACAACGTTCTTCACGTTTTCTTCGTGTTCTTCGTTCGTTCTTCATTTTTAATCGATATTTTGATTACGATTTTACGTTTTCTTGGATTTTTAGTGTTATAGCTCATCAATCCTTACTTATTTCACCGAATCGTTCATATGGTTCATTCAGATTGTTCATTAACATCAAGCAATTCATACTTCGTATGAAAGCTTTTAGGAAATTTTTATAACTAAATTTCAATTTCTTCTTACTTCATTTTCTCATGATTTCAATTGTATGAAAATCATTCCTTACATTTTTTACTTCCATTTCCATTAAGCCATGTTTTTTGACATAGAAAACTTAAAGAAATTTTTTATTAAAGCTAGGTTTCGAATTACTTTTCTTCTTTAATCTTCTTCCTTTAGGCGAAGCTTGCGATTTTCTAGCTTTTCCTCTTCCTTTCCTTCTTCCTTTCCTTCTTCTCCCCCATCCGAAATCTCCCTCTCAAGTGTTGGTTGAATTTTTCTAACCAAACAAATGAGTTTAAGCTTGGTTTATATATGTTTTTCAAGGTTAGGGGCATTTTGGTCAGTTGGCGGTTTTTTACCATTTTACCCCCACCTCCTTACTATTCATGCCTCCTTACTATTCACAAAGCTTCTCCCGGAAGATTCGTTGTTCCGTTTTTCAGAATTCGTCCAACAGTTTAAAAAAACTGCGTTCTCTGGAATCCAAATATTTTTAGATATTCCGCCTTTCTTCTACATATTTACTTTTACGTATTTTTCGAAACTTCAAAAAATTGAAAACCACTTTTTGATGAATAGTATTTTCTGTCACGTTTTCCCAAATCATAATTAAACGATCAAAAAGTATATAACAATATTTTTCGATATTTTTATTTCGCCCGATTTCTGCACGTTTTTCGAGAAAAATTTTTATCAGCTTATATGATTTTTCACGACATATTACCGACAAATCTTTTGATAGAATGTCATTTCGACATTCCGAACTCAAAATGACTTAGGTTATTCAAACCCTAAACCCTTAGGGTTCATCGGTGAATAGTGTATATGTTGTCTTTTTCTTGAAAAAATTTCTTTAATAAAAAAAATTTTATTTTCGTATTGAAAATTTTTACTCGTTCATTCTAGCTCGTAGCCAGAATCCTCCCGTTTTATAGTTATCCTAGGTTATAGAACGACTAGTAAACACATAACACAGAATATAATTAATAAAAATTTATTTTATTAATTAAAAATTATTTAACCTTAATTCTCTGGACAATCCGATTTTCCGAGTTGTCACATTTTCTATCATATGTTAAGTGAACAAGGGGCATCAAATAGTGTGATTAGTACGATCTTCTATGTTGAAAATAATATAACACAAACATAAGATGAATCAAGATTTACACAAATTTTAAAGAAAGAACAGTGTTTCTCTTTCTCTCGCTCTTTCTTGATAAAGAAAATTATTAATAAAAGAGATGTATAATGAAACAGGGGACAGGTTAGTATCAGACTAATGGGAGAAAAAAGCAAACAAGAGAGCATGTAAAAAATTGATGCCCTCCACTCTCTGCACACATCACTCACAGAGTTGAAAGCTAGTTCTAAAATTTCAAAATATGATCAAAATCCATAAAAAATATTGAATAGAGAAGCAAAAAAGTTCATGCATGGTATACAGAAAAAATCTCTCTTTAAAGTTGGAAATAAAAGAAACCTTGCAAGTACTAATACTTCAGCTGTTATGGCATGGAGACGGGAATTAGCATATGCAGCAGCTGATCTAAGTAGCTTCAGCTTCCAAAGAAGAGTATCTTTGGGTATGATATTGGCCATTGACTGATAAATAAAATGAAAAAGATGAGAATGCAGAATAGTAACCAACATAGTCCCCCAGAAATTCATTTAACTGGCAATTCTAAACAGAATCACAAACGCAAGGATTTGACTTAAAGGACAGATTATCCTAACATTCTTATTTACCACAAGGAAAAAATATACAAAAAGCAGAGTAAAAAAACTTTATCTTTTGCACACCAACCTACAATATTTTGACTATGAAAATTATTATGGACCACAATACGAGTCATTCATAGATAAATAGGTATGAGTCAATCATTTTAGATTTGTGTGTGTGTGTGTGTATATATATATATATATATATATATATATATAGAGAGAGAGAGAGAGAGAACATTCCTTGATTTAGCTAACTCTAATGTGATTAAATATTTTTTCAAAAAAACTGAAAATTGTAAAGAATTCAAATCAAGTCAAACCACACAACCAGCTTGACTCTGAAACACCTTAGTTGGAACAAAGATTTGTAGTAAAGAATATAGCAGACCATACGGGAAAAGTTGAAGGACTAATAGCAGTTCTTACAGAAAGGCATGGTAGCAAAGCAGTAAGGTTGGCAGACATTTGTTTAAGAACTATAGCACGAGGAAGCGTAGTATCGATGTTGACCATGGCCATCTTCATTGGATCACCTGATGTAATCATGTAAATGAAGATATACATTATTCCAGAGTTCCAGAAAGGTATTATTACCATAATCTGGTTCAGTAATATTCAAAATATTGATATGTAAAAGTATTACTTAAATTTGATACAGTGAAAGAGTAACCATGTCACAATCCTCTATTAAACATTTGAGATTTAAATGTCCATTAAATCAATTCACACAAACAATTAGCATTTTGTCAAGTTTCTATTGAGAAGTATTATATATAAATTTAGCACAATCCAAAAGAAAAATGAGCATGTAGTCAGTATTCTAACATTCTAGCTGGGGCACTCTATCAATCTCAGTTACAGTGTCAGAGAGATTAAAGAGCTGAAAAATTCTTATATGATTGTTATGGTACATCAGTGTTGATGATCTACCATCGCATCAGAATCAGCAATAGAAATGGAGGTGGAAATGGTGGCAACACGAGTGGCAATATAATGGTAGTTATAGCAGCATTGACAAAGCAATTGAAATTATGGTAAACTTGGTGCAGTTAGGAAGTAAATATAATGGTGGGTAGCAGTTGTTCTAAAACTGTATCACAGACTAGGAATCCAGGCGAAGGAAAACTGGAATTAAAGCAGAAACATGTAGCACATTTATTGGAAAAAGCTTCTTAATGAGCATACTTGTTTCAAGTTACTTATATGAACTAGTGGAAGTAATATGTAAAACCCTATTGAGTAGCTTTCACTCTTTCATAATTCTAAAAAAATAATATATGTCAAAGTAACCAACAAATGCATGTCAAGTAACCAACAAATCACATATTTCACTTGTCTTGGCTTACGATTCTTTGTTATTCATGCTCCCTCTCTTTTTCTCCTGACTAGAGAACATGGTCTCTGGTCTCCTAGAAAATCTTTCCTTTATTGAGACTTTATTGCATTCCAAGGTTGCATCTGTTCCCTGTACACTTTTGGCAACTTAAAAATTACGATCAGGTCCCGCTCTTAGATTATAAAGCTTTTGTCTGGTCTTTAGTATCCAATAGGCTAAACACTAACAATTTACTATGGATGCGTAGACCTTATATAGTCCTCTCTCCAAATACACATGACGCAAAGCAGAGTAGCAAATCACATGAACGCTTGTTTCTTCATTGTCCAGTAGCAAAGAGTCTTTTAAATTATTTGTCCAGGGCATTTGGTGAATCATATGTCTGGTCAGTCCTTCAAATGTGGATATTTAAATTGCTTTTGATCAGATTTGGGGTATTCGGCGGAGGAAAGGATGGTACAATCCTCTGCCAGTACCCGTATTTGCTATTCTTTATATTATAGACTGGGAAGAATACTGACTGTATAGGATAATTATGTTTCGGCATCATTAATGATATCAGGCGTATTTTGCTTCTTATATTTCTTTTTGTTCTTGAATCTCATTGCTCTCAGCATTGAAGTGTTTAGAGGGGCAGCCTTGCCATGAGAGTTTTAGAGGGGCAGCCTCTGCCATAGTGTTTGTAGGTGTAACAGTTTCAGATTGGAATATAAATGGACAAACAATCTTTTTATTAAAGAAAATATATTTTCTTCAACATCATATCTTTTCCTTGAAAGACCAGTGTCCTACCCTATTACATCTCTTTCCTCTATAACAATTTTTTTTTCTTTTATCTTAAAACACTGTTTTAATAACAGACTTCACCGTGAGGTTAACTAAGAAATTGGTTCTAAGCTGAGTGTAATGGAAAAATATTATTCCTGGTGACACTAAATCGCGATTGCATGGCTTTACTAAGAAAGGCTTTATTGAGAGAGTAATCTAGATGGAACAGCCGGTGATCTGTTTCAATGGGTTGGAGTAGTGTTATTTCCTATCAATCTACACAAGGCTCGGGCTTGGTGGCATCCCTGAATCATTACAATCCCTTTAAACTTCAACCTAATAAAAATGGAAAAACTTGCACTCTAGTCCAGGGAACTTTAAGGAAACTACTTTCAATCTGAAGTCAGGAACTAAGCTTTCTACAATAAAATGTAGCAAGACCAGCGAGCAAGTCGATACGATAGAAGAGCAACAACTCAACAAACATTATTGGAAGCACAGAAAATTGTTCCATTTCTTACTTAAATTCTATAAAAATAAATTACTAATAATAATAAATAAATAAATAATAGTAGTAGTAGTAGTAAATAATAGTAGTAATAATAATAATTATTATAATTATAATAATAATGATAATAGTAATAATAATATGACCATAAGTTATCATACTAACAAATCAATACCCATAATGCCACTAAGAAGATAAGGGACTGCAACTTGAAGTTCTTCAGGCAGAGCATTCAACAGGGGAAATATAGGTTGCAGCTGTGACCTGCCAAATGAAGTCGCTGAAATGGATATTTTAAAGCAGCAGTTATTACCAAAGAATATCGACAAGAAGTGATCAACCAGAACATCCTAATATATGTGAATTCAAGGAATTTGAAAGCTAACCTGGATTTGCTAAAATTAATACTAGGTCAATGGTAGGATTGTGAGCAGCAACTGCAAGTGCTAAACATCCTCCAAAGGAGTCTCCCACCAAATAAATTGGCTTATTTGGAGAAGCAGCATGTTCAAACCTCACAGATTTTTCAACAAATTTCACCAGATCTTCATACAAAATTGTGATTAAATTTTGTTCCATAGATTTATTCAATACATGAAGGCATTACAAACAAATTGTACAGGCATAAAAGTATGAATAAACAAACACACTCAAATGGATGCATATTCTGGTGTCTGGAAGAAGGCTTATGATATATTTGTTTTTATAAAAAAGAAGATTTTATCGATAAAGAGGCAGATACAAGAGGGGAGGACACGGAATCCACCATAAGTGGAACAAAAAGGAAAACAACCTTTTTAATAAAGTTTTGTTAAAAATATTTTGTTATTGATAGTTCTGCTACACCTCGGTAGTACTTTCTGGTAAACAATAGATGTTGCGTCCTTTTCTAGTATATTCATCTATTTAGGTCTTCCTGTTTGTCTTAGAATGTAGTCAACTTTGATCACATTTCTTGCATGCCAGCTCGTTTAGTATCCTAGAGTCTACGAGTTCAAAGTTCAAACCATATAAGACAATATTCTCTCAGTATAATCCCAATTGATAATTCATCCAACAAATGTGTTCAAATCCTTTTTACAATCTCTTATTTTCCCACATGTCCATTTTAACATTCATAGTTTAGGAAACCTCACTAACATATGTTTTCTTGGTTGTTGACTATATTGTCCCATATGCACAGCTGGTCTAATTTCCATCCTATTAAACTTCTTCTTCAGCTTCCAAAGGTAAATTTCAATCAGATAACATGCTATTAGGAGACTTCTCTACTTGACAAGAACTGCATTAGTTTTAATCACAATAACTTCAATCTTTCCTTCTTTATGGCTAATTAAGCGTATTACCTATATATGTTAAATTGTTCACTCTGATATATCTCGACCTTTCAGATTCTCTAGCACTTCATTCTACTCCTACTACTAAAGAGCTAGCCCAAAAAAAAATACAAACTAAAAAGACATCCCTTTCTTTCCCTAGCTTTCCTCTTGGAAAACCTTTGCTTCCCTTTCCTATCTCCAATTACTCCTTCCCCCCCTTCCCTTCCATGTACCAAACAGAGGATTAACAGTAAAGATCTAGAAAATTTAATAGACATCTAATATTCCATTTACCAAAAAATAATACCTATGAGTCACTAGACCAATTCAAGTACAGAAAAATTTATACCCATGAGATTATATAGAGTTTTTGATGTATCAGCAGAACAAATGAACTTCCTCAACAGGTCAAGATTTTAGTCAAACATATATTTTGAAGCAAGAGAAAATTAGGACCTCCAAATGGTGTTTTGTCCCGAACAGGAATGTGCAAGCATCGAACTTCAAAAGCTCTGCAATGAAAATATCATATATTACATACCACGTTTACAAGTAATTGATGGTTTAGAGGCTAGACACAAAATTCTATCATGATGTTATTTTCCTAACAAAAATTACATAGTAAGAATACATTTCAGTTTGAGAACCAATAAAGTAAATAAAGTACCAAATCCATGGCATCAAGAACATACATAATGGAACCTCTTATATTCATTTATAAGCAGACATGCACACATCTCTTTAAATATTCAAGTGCAAATATACATAGATCACGTAAATATACAATTATACATTTAGAACCATTTTTAATGAGAATATTTTTGCATACATATACCAGTAATGCGATCAAATAGCATGAATAATCATAAATATTACACAGAATAATTATCATTTTCATGAGTAAAATCACTTGTTCTCCAAACCAAAATTACCTACGGTTAAAGAACTGCAATTGTGAAATTTGGGCTCTTTCATTTGTTTATTTCAAGTCTATGAAAAGGACTACTAGAACAAGCAGTGTCACGAGCAGTACTACAGAATGAGTTAAAAGGAAGTTTTCAGCACGGAATTTCCAAATCATATACTTATTTGGATAATTATTTATGACCAGTCAGCTCTATCTATTGTGGGTTTGCAAGGTAGATTACTCTGTGTCTCTACTTTTTCATAACAACCCAGGTCAAATCCCGAGCCCAAATTGAATCAAATCCATCCAAACAAAGTCTTAAACTGCTAATACTATCTACTTGGGTCATCTTAGTTCATCACAGACTCTCCCAAAAGGTCATGACTAAAGGTACTATATTACTAACTTAATTCCTTACATACAAACAAATTCTTTGTGCATGTTTCGACGTGAGACTGGAGTGTTACAAACTTTCCCACTTAAATTTCTGATTTCCTTGTCAGAATCAGCAACACACATATTCCACAGACCTTTGTCGCTTTAGCAATTGTGGAATAATACTAGTTGGCATTGTCTCCCCACCTTAGAATATCTCTCTATTGTGGGATAATAAGACCAACCTTCATTTCCCCACCTTCGGAAACCCGATCGGATGACCCGACATGAGTTTTTGAGAGTCGGCTCTGATTACCATATGTAACCCTGGTCAAATCCTAGGTCCGTGACAAATCTCGGGCCAAACTCCGAGTCCGAATCAAAATTTTCAAACAAGGCCTTAAACCACTAACTCAATAATATCTTCTAGGGTCATCTTGACCTACCACGATACAGGACTAAAGTGTTACAAATGATTCTTCTTAAATAGACTCCTTGAATGAAAGAGTTCAGACATCGTAGAAAACTATTCCTTTATATATTCCCGATAAACCCTCCAAATAACAAACATCAACAGTTTAACTCCTTTCTTGTTATTAGAGTATATTATTATTAGAACTTAGTCACCAAATATGCTCAAGCATACTTGGTGACCACACATACTTGACCACTACTCAACTTTACTTGGTCGCTACTCAACTTATAGCCCATATTTAAGGCTTAATACTCTTTGTAATAACAACAATATTCTATGCATCTATTTTCTCTCTAACATGGTATCAAATGGGAGGCCCACTAGCAGTCTTGCTTCCGCCACCGGCAACGCATAGTCGGCAGCGGGTATCTTTTCTTGCAATTCTTTTTCTGTGTTTTTTTAAGAGAAAACAAAATAAAAATTCATGGTCGTTTGTTTTTATGGTGAAACAAAAATGGTTTGTTCTTAGTAGTTATTTCTCTGGTGTAATGGATGGTTGATTGAAAAGTAAAGATTTCATGAGGCCAAGATTTCATGAAGGAATGTGTCCTTTGATTTTTTGGGAGGCTAGAGAGTGCTCCATTATTTCAGGAAGGCAAGGGCCAAGGAGTCCTTCGTAGTTTTTTCTAGAGAGAACTTTTTCATTTTTTATAGGAGATGAGTATTCTCCGTTATTGCCGGTACATGATATACTTGGAAAGTGGATGTGTGAAATTATATAACGAGGGTGAGAAATCTAATTTTGGACATAAAAACAATCAATCTTTTTTCCATGCAAATTGAAGAGGGTCTCAATCTTTATAGTTGGTTTGAGTCTTTTATTTTTAAGATTATGTTATGTAACACATGATATAAGATTTCCAACTTGAGTGGGAGTATTAGAGTATATTATTATTAGGCAAGGAGTCATTTGTAGTTGTTTTTGAGTATTTTATTTTGTTATGTAACAAGTTGTAAGTCATGATATAAGACTTCCAACTTGAGAGGGAGTATTAGAATATATTAATATTATTAGAGTATACTATTATTAGAACTTGGCCACCAAGTATGCTTGGTGACTTACTTGGCCACTACTCAACTTGTAGTCTTTGTAATAACAACAATATTCAATACATCTATTTTATCTCTAACACTTGTCCTACTTTCTCTCCTTGAATTCACAAACATAAAGAAAGAAAGATACAGTCACTTCCATTCATTTCTCTTCACAAATGATTAAAAGTTTCCCTCATCTCACCTTCCATCCAAACTCACAAACACTGCGTAATGCTATACAATTACCTGACTGGTGCCCTTGCATAACTAGCTTCAAGCACCCAAAGCTAATAGCACATTGAATCTTGGTCCTTTACCTCTCGATTACAAACTAATTGGTTGTAAATGGGTCTTTAAAAAATTAACAAAATTAAGATGGCTCAAAACTGAAAAGTGCAATGCCAGATCAGTCGCCATGGTTACACACATATTGAAGGGGAAAATTACCATGAGCAGTTTTTACCTAATGAGAAATTAGTATTGTCGAGCACTTCTTACTTCTTCTATTGCTTCCTCTATAGGGTGATCACAACGAATTCTTACATGGATATCTAATTGACGAAGTACGTAAGATCCATCCACCTGGTTATTCTCCTAATGAGGAGAACTTTATTTCTTCACTACAATAATACCTCTTAAGGTCTTACAAAAGCTACTATAAATTGATTTAAAATTTTCTAGTTCTCTTCTTGGTGCAAATATCTCAGAATCAAAAGAAGATTCTTCTCAAAAAAGTTTAGCATTGGAGTGTGTCTTCTATATTTGTCTTAGAATTTGTTGACGATGTCGTCATTACCGACTGGGATCCTTCATCCATCTGTACTTTTAAGCCATTCTTTTATTAAAGTTTCCATATCAAGGATCTCAGACCACCCTTACAATATATTTTGACATTGAGGTTCCTCGGTCTTAACAAGAATTATTAATTGCCAACAGAAATATGTCTTTGACATACTTAATGACGCTGACTTACTTGATAATAGACATTATATTTTCCTATGAAACAATAGCTTAAGCAGACCCCAAATGATGTCCTTCCACTTATCGTCTATCGATATTTGATAGGGCATCGCATTTACTTTGCAATCACTCAACCAGATACCATTCATACCATGAACATCCAAAACCAATTTATGCACAAACCATGCAAACCAGAAATAGATGCTGCATTGATATTATTAATCTATTTGGAAGACTTTACCGACAGAGGCATCATTTTGGCTGCTTCAGCTTCAATATAAATCAAGGATCTTGTGATTCTTATTGAGCTAGTTGTCCAATAACATGTATATCTATAGACAATTGCACCTTCCTTAGTTCTAGTCCCTATTTAACGGGGGGGAAAACACAGTATCCAGGTCCACCCCTGAAGCAGAATATTGAGCAATGCGAAATCAAATGGCTGGGCTGGAATTTCCAGTCAAAAGTTTGTTTCGTTATTTGAGGAAATCAGGCTGCTCTGCAAATTTTAGTGAATCCCATTTATCATGAGCGTACAAGACAAGTTGAACCTGATGACAATGTTGTTTCGACAAAATACAAAGTGGCCTTCTATTATTAGCTGATATTTCCACCAAATTGATGAAATATTGGGGCAAAGTCCAGCTTCTTGTCTTAAGAAACAAGTTGGGAGTTCATGATAATCACACTCCAACTTTAGGACATTATTGCAGATTTGAATACTCTGTTGATTTATCACATATTGCAAAAGCATGTTGTAATTAGTTATTTTGCTAGAATTAGGAGTTATTGTCAAGTGCTACAATCAAGGGATCGTGTGCATTGTTCTACGATACACAAGAGTTCATGATAATCACACTCCAACTTTAGGACACTACTGCAGATTTGAATACTCTGTTGATTTATCATATATTGCAAAAGTATGTTGTAATTAGTTATTTTGCTAGAATTAGGAGCTATTGTCAAGTGCTTCAATCAAGGGATCGTGTGTATTGTTCTGCGATACACAAGTCTCATCAACAGTAATGTAAAAACACACAAGATATTGTCAAATTTGAGCTCTTTCATAGGATTTCTGCTTTTGGATAAGATGATGAAAAGTTATAATTTATGCCAAGGTGACTAAAGGTTAGTGACATCATAGATATAAATGATAGGTGGAATTAAACATATAATGACAACCTTAAAACATAGATGATAGAACGACTTGTACAGTTTACCGAATCAATAAAATTTGCACTAATGTTACACCTCAACTAATAACTAGTAAGTCAGAATACACAATAATTATAGAAATACATGCTTCAATCCACACAGATTTGCATATAGTTTTTAGAAAGGAATTTTGACTCACTTTCCGAGAGCTTTGTGGTGCAGTATGAGACCCATCCCAAGACCATCCATCCCTGCATGCATCAATAACACAAAACTTTAATTACAATGGAAACAAAAATTCAAAATTTGAGAAAAGCATGTGTAAAGCTACCATCCAACTATATAGCATACACACGTATCTTTTATTTTTTCCCCAAAAGTCACTTATATACACATACAAAGACAACAAGAGTTGCACGAGTAAAAATCATCGAACATACAAAAGGAAAATTTGCATACCACTTAGAAAAAAAACTAGAAAGGCTAAACTATATTTAGAGCTCACAACAACTTATCATGCATCGAATTACCAGGCAAAAAAAGAAGAACAGGCGCATCTTTTACAGGATGAGCGCATTCAACAGGGCAAAACCACCGCGGCGGTCCACCATCTGGCTTAATAATCTCCTCAGCTAAATCAAAATAATCTTTAACAGTCTGGGTTCCATACCCATCATCCCATAAAGGCTTCAACTTTTCATGAATAGCATCCTTCCCACTCTTCTTCTCCTTTACGCTCAAATCCACCCTCCCATTCCCCATATCACTCAAAACTCTCTCCTTCTTCCCAACAAAAGTAAATCCATTAACTCCACTTGAATCCTTAGATACTGTTGCTGACTCCCCACCACTTACACTACTAACTCGAACTCTAAACCTGGGTTTATACTCTGAACTTAAAGCAAAACAAGGAGACACCCACAAATTCCTTACAATTGATGCCATCAGCTCCACAACCAATAGCTTCAAACTTGAACCCCTTCTCAAGATTCAGTTATCTCCAGCCCACAAAATTATTCATTTATGAACTGAATATCAGCGAGAAAAAAAATCCCACAACACAACTCCAACTAAACCCAGAAATTTTATGCCAATTAAAACATCGTAAGAAACCCAAAAACCAAATTGAAATGTGGTGTCGATAAACACACACTTCGTGCTTTTTCTAGTATGAGTAAGAATTTCATAAAAGGATGAAAGTTCAGTTAGGCATAAAATCAAACACGTGGTGGTAAATGGTTCATGAGTTTATCATGGACGGAAAGCAGTAGCGTGTAAGAAAGATATGCTAAGTGCCTGAAAAATTCTGCAATTTCGTTGTTGATGGCTTAGAACAATAATGTTACTATCAAAGATATTATGTGATAATAACAATTATTTTAAATTATATCAGTGTAAATTGTCGTTAGTTTCCATTGTCATTTTTCTCTTTCTCTTCAGCCACACATTATTTTGCTGATGATGCTTTCCATTTCGTTTCTTTCATGCGGTTAAAAGTTAAAACTGCCGATTTGAGTAAAGATAGGAAAGGGGAAGGGGAAGGGGAAGGGGAAGGAATGGAAAATTTTGGCGTTTAGGAAATACAGTTAAGAAATATCGGAAATGATTAATAATTGAACATGATAATTGTATATTAAAATTAGACAAAATATAAATAAATGAAATTATAAAGCACTCATATCTATTTTTCATCTCTAATTATTATGTCCAATAAGTCTTGCCGGACAGGAAAATTGGACCGGTCCATTTTTTTATTTTTATTTTATTTTTTTTTATTGTGACTCTCAAAAAATGTATAGTATTTATTCCAACATGAATTTTTATAAAATATAGTGTTTTAGGTGTAATTTGGATACACATACAAATATAGGGTTATACAGACTGTATAATCCTGTATTTGTATGTGTATCCAAATTACACCTACAACACTATATTTTATAAAAATTCCTGTTGGAATAAATACTATACATTTTATGAGAGTCACAATAAAAAATAAAAAAAAATTGGACCGGTCCAATTTTTCAGTCCCAATTTCCTGTCCGCGTAGCACTGCTCTATTATGTTTGCATAAAAATTTTCATAATGTAAATCGAAAGTCTGACAAGGGTAAAATAGTAATCTTATTTTACAGAACTATATATCTATTACTATCAATACCTATATATAAAAGGACTAACGACCATCCTTTCAATTAGAAAACTCACCTATTAATTGAAAAATTTACTGGGTTAAGTCTTAATTAATTAAAAGTTAACTTGATTATTTCTCCTCTCATACATCGGCTCTTCCCCTTCCCCTTCCCCTTCCCCTTCCCCACTCTTACGTCTTCTCAATTAACCCTCATTTGATTCTTTTGCGATTTGTTTTCCTTCGCTTCATTTTCAGTTTACTTCTCACTTAATTAATTACTCCTCCTCTCTGCTCAATGTTCAATCAGAGCGTCCTCCCTCTCCCCAATTTCATAATCTCGCAATTCTCGCATCCCTAATTTTAAGATTTCCAATTTACTCCAATTTTAATATGGAATGTGTTGTGTTTCATTGGCATCCCAATTTCAGCAATCATCTTCTTCAATTCGTATGCTATCTTAGGAAGATGAAGGTTAGGCCCAACAAGATAATTGCAAGGAGGATCTATCAACTTCGAAAGACTATCAAAGGCGGCACAAGGTGTGTGATGTCCATATAGGGGTGTAAGTCGAGCCAAGTAGTTCAGTACTCGACTCGAGATCGGCTCGAAAATATGATCCAAAACTCGAATTCGAAGTTGATCCAAGTCGAATCTGATCCATACTCGTTTTCTGTTTAATGATACATGAGTCGAATTCGACCATACCAGTGTTCACTTAAATTAGGGTTCGAGTATTTCATTTTTTCTCGAGCCATACTCGATACATGCTTGATAGATCATATTCGAATATTGGTTTGATCCATGCTAGTAAGCTAAATATGTTATATTTCTATCAATCTTTATAGTTTATAAAGTGTAGTATGTGTGAAACCCCAGATTTTATGAATAAATATTTAATTTTTTCGAAATATTTTTTTAAATATTATGGTGTGAAATTGAGATAATGTTATAGTTGTGGGTAGTATTTATAAATTTTACAAAGTATGCAAGTTGTTGTATTATATTCGATTGGTCGGGGAATATTATTTTTGTCGGAAAATATTCGTACGACGACATAATTATTGGTGGACCCCACAACGGAATTATTGTCGGATGGAGAAAACGACAAATTTTTTTTATGAAAATAACGGCGAAAGTTTTATCGTTAATACTGTTGAACTACTCGGTAGTAAAAGTACAGTAATACGTGTGGTTGCATAGTAGCATACGGTATTGATTATTGAGGCTTATGTGATAAGTCACTCAGTTTTGTTTTATTAGTATTATTAACGTAATAAAACAGAAAAACTTTTTATATAAAATAGAATACTTTTATAAAGTTATTCGTTTTATTAGGCTAATAGTAAAATCTTTTTATATAAAGCATAATACTTTTATAAAGTTATCTGTTTTATTAGACAATAATTAAAATATATTATATTTTATTATGCGTAGTGTTTGCATAGTGTCTGCATAGTATTTGCATAGTAAAATCTTTTATAAAGTTATTCGTTTTATTAGATTATAAATAGAATATATTATATTTTATTTAAAAGATTTTGCTTTAAATATGGACCGTCAGATTAAAGTAAATCAATCTAGACCGTTCATGAGTTAGTTACTATGCAGTCCATTTTTCAATAAATAGAAGCTCATTCCTTCATTATTTTCTTACGAATTCATTGAAACTCTAGAGAGAGAAATTATAGAGAGAGAGAAGAAAAGTATTCTGCTACTTCACTACTCCGATATCAAGTTTTTTTTACGGTAAGGGATATTATTTGTTGTACTCGTAAAGGGTATTCTTTCTTTCTTATTCATGAAGAGAACTTCTGTTATTCCATTCTTTATTATTCTGTTGGAATAACCTGAATATGCGGGCTACCCTATACTTGGTGAAATTCTTCTGTTGTTTCATTCTTTATTATTTTGTTGAAATATCCTGTCTGTGCGTTTACGCCGGACCTGGTTCCATGATTTATTATTCTATTGGAATATCCTGTCTGTGCGTTTTACGCCGGACCTGGTTCCATTCTTTATTATTCTGTTGGAATATCATGTCTGTGCGTTTTACGCCGGACCTGGTTCCGTTATTTATTATTCTGTTGGAATAACCTGCCTGTGCAATCTATCGCATGCATGGTGATTTCTTTTGTTATTCTATTCTTTATTATACTCAGTTGGTTAAAACTTTGACTTCTATACTCCATGAAATTAGTGGAATATCCTTGATATTTGCGCTTCATCCAGTATCTTTTCATGTAAATATTCTTCTGAGCATTCTTGAATTTTACTCTACAAAGCAGTATCATGCTGATAATTTGGACGTTATCAGTTCCTAGATAAATTAATTCTTGAACTTGTTTTATTGAATTCTTATATCATTGTCATCATCCTCATGCTTATATTATGTTGAAAGTCATCTGTGGCATGTAGTGTATAGATGGACTTGGTATGATTATGACCAGGGATTATTCGGTATAATCATAACCGTAATGTTATAAATGATGTGAAAAAAGTCCTCATTGGCCTGTAGTGCATTGATGGACAGTTTTTGGTATGATTATGGTTATGGATTCTCTTTGGCCGTAGTGCAGAGATGAATTATTTTATGGCATGATCAGGACCGTTGATGAAAACATGATTATCTTTAGCCGTAGTGCATGGATAATTCGTGGTCGTGATACTAAAGAATATCATTGGCCGTAGTGTAGGGGTGATTCGATTATGTGAATTATTTATTAAGCTGAGTCTTAGCGATAAAAGTCATGAAAAACCTTTTAAATCATAAAAGATAGTAGATTTTATTCTCTACTTGACTCTTTTAATGGATTGATTAATCCGCTGCAGTTAAACTTGATGTCTATTGTATTTTATCAGTTTAACATTGTTGAAGACTAATAATAATTTATTTTGTATTATCTTAGTCATAATATTTTTTACTGGCCTAGTTGAGCTCACCCTTTCTTTCACTGTTCTCTTCATAAAATGAGAATATAGTTGGGACGAGTCGGGAAACGGAGTGATAGACCAGATGATAGCATTAGTAGTCCTCACTATTCTATATAATAGTGTGATAATAATTGTTATGAGGACTCCTTTTGAGTTTGTATACTCTCTAGTAGACAATATTTGTATTCAAACTCACAGTTTATGTTTTGTCGTATTATACACGACAGTTGTATTATTAAGTTGTATTTGAATTCTGTACCATATATCTGGCGACTCAAGATGGGTGATGTATACTTAATTTTAGGGGCGTCACAGTTGGTATCAAAGCTTAGGGATAGGATCCCTGGCTGAGATGTGAGGCAAGAACTAGGAGGGGAGAGACGAGGGAATTCTTTCGCTAGTATGACCTACCTAAGTTTATTTAGTATTTAATTGGTCGGTCAGAGTATAGGGATAATATGTGATATGTTAATTAACCCTTGTTTTGTTGCAATATTTGAAAATGGCATCTAAAAATATTGAGATAAGCAATGGAGCACAGGAGACCGTTGAGTCTCCACAGATCAATAATCAGGACAATATGCAACAGGAATACAATAATCCTCATGTAAACAACAACGCTGATCAATTGACGAACGACGGTACATTTAGGAGTTTTTTAGAATTCATGCAACATCAGGCGAAGGCGGCTCCTGTTCATAATGCAGGAGGAAACGATGGCAACCCACGGTTGGTCACCGCTAAGCAATTCAAGGAGCTGGGACCACTGGAGTTTTTGAGAAAGTCAGAACCACTTAAGGCGGAGACGTGGTTAAAGAAGATCACTAAGATATTTGATGTCTTGGGATGCTCCAAGGAGCAAAAGGTTCCCTTTGCCACCTTTATGTTGCGTGAAGAGGCAGATCACTGGTGGGAATCTGTAAAACGTACCCAGCCTGACGCACTCAAGATGTCTTGGGAGAAGTTCCGAGAGCTGTTCAATGACAAGTACTTTCTCGAAAGCATTCGTCACATGAAGGAGGTGGAATTTATCAAGTTAGAGCAAAACAACATGACCGTGTCGCAGTACGAAGCCAAGGTTGCCGAGTTGTCCTGATTTGCGTCCCACTTGGTTGATAATGAAGAGAGAATGACGTGGATGTTTTTAAGTGGTTTGAAGCCGGAGATACATCAATATCTTATTTCTCATAAACTGAGTTTGTATTCAGATATTGTAAATAGGGCTCAGTTAGTGGAGCGCGATAACGAGTCAACGCAACTAAAAGAGAGCAGCCAACAAAATGATAATACCGGTGATAACAGTCATCAAAGCGGTGATAATAAACATGGAGGGAATCAACATGCCAG
This sequence comes from Panax notoginseng, assembly GCA_016801055.1. Classification (NCBI taxonomy): domain Eukaryota; kingdom Viridiplantae; phylum Streptophyta; class Magnoliopsida; order Apiales; family Araliaceae; genus Panax; species Panax notoginseng. The sequence goes on from CM029019.1 coordinate 38,132,693, forward strand.
AAATGGAAACCACTTCGGTGGTAATCATGGTCAAAATAATAAGAATGGACATTTCAAGAAGAGGAGATTCAACAATGATGGAAAGACGTCAGCACCAGCACCCGTTGTTAAGGAAGGTGAACGACCACCTATCATATGCTTCAAATGCAGAGGGGAGGGACACATCAGTCCAAACTGCGCGATGCCGTCCAAAGCATGTTATAATTATGGAAGAGAAGGTCACTTAGCCCGATTTTATCGTTCACCGAAGATAAGTTCAGCTAAGATGGAGGCACCAAAGGCCGTCCTAGAAAAGTCAAAGCTGGTAGTTTAAGAGAGCGCATTTTTTTTCGTGACAAGGAACCTGAATAAAATTATCACGGGTATGTTAGTCATAAACTCTTGTGAAGTCTATACCGTGTTAGATACTGGTTCTACTCACTCTTTTATTTTACCTAGTTGTGTTCAATGTTTGAAGTTAACTCCGGAGAAGTTAGACTTTGATATAACTGTTTAAACTCAGTTGGGAGAAACCTTCGTTACCTCCACTATTTATAAATCTTGTTCAAATCAACACTTTCACGTTACCTGTCGATCTTATCTCTTTAAAAATACTTACCTTTGATATGATTTTAGGAATCGATTGGTTAACTATTCATCATGCTTTTTGTAAGGTTGTTAGCTTTCATACTCCTAACCAACCTGTTATGTGAATTCAAGTAACCAAACCACTAAAGTCAATCATTGTCATATCAAACTATAAGTAAAGAGCCCCGGTCCTTTCGTTGTGGACTTTCTTGTGTGGAATGCACCGAAGCCAGACTTTCTGTAGGCGACGTCGTGAACGACGATGGCAAGTTGATAGGTATCAATGTGACGTGCTATCCAAGTCTTGGATGAGGGTCACAGTTTTGAACGATATTTCTATTATTAATAAAGTTTCTGACGTATTCTTGAAAACTTCTTAGCCTACCCCAGAGCGTGAAATCAAATTTTGTGTTAACCCCAATACAAAACCCATTTCTTAAACCCTCGAATATTTCTTCAACTAAAACGAACGTATTATGCTCTAAATACGTTGGCTCGAGCTGTTGAAGATTATGATCGTACCGTTCAATATCATCGTGGAAGTGCGAATGTGGTAGCTGACGCGTTGAGTAGAAGATCGTATGCGGTTATAAGTGCGAATATACGAACCCACGTGAAGATAACGAATATACGATTAAAATCGACTGTAATCGATAAAGTTAAAACCGCTCAAGCTACATACTCAGAGCTGATGAATATGAAGAAGAAGGTTCAAGAGGGCGTTATTCTAGAAGCAAGAATCGACGAAGAGAGAAAATCTCAACCCTCAATTTAATTGGCCCATTTGAAATCCTCGATCAAGTAGGAACTGTGGCTTATAGACTCGTTTTACCGCCAAGTATGTCGCGTGTTCATAGCATTTTTAACGTATTGATGCTACGTAAATATGTGGACGACCCGAACCACATTATTGATTTAGAACCGGACGAGATAGCGGATAATTTAACGTATGAAGATGTACCTGTTAAAATCCTGGAATATATTCAACACTCAAAGGTTATACCTCAAGAGTTAGAATTTGATGAAGTATCCTCATCTGTTCGGCATACCAGGTACGTACGTAAATTTCGTGGGCGAAATTTCATAAGGAGGGGAGATTGGGAAACCCCAGATTTTATGAATAAAAATTTAATTTTTTCTAAATATTTTTTAAAATATTATGGTGTAAATTTGAGATAATGTTATAGTTGTGGGTAGTATTTATAAATTTTGCAAAGTATGCAAGTTGTTGTATTATATTCGATTGGTCGGAGAATATTATTTTTGTCGGAGAATATTCGTATGACGGCACAATTATTGGTGGACCCCACACCGGAATTATTGTCGGATTGAGAAAATGACAAAAAATATTTTATGAAAATAACGGCGGAAGTTTTACCGTTAATACTGTTGAACTACTCGGTAGTAAAAGTACAGTAATACGTGTGGTTGCATAGTAGCATACGGTATTGATTATTGAGGCTTACGTGATAAGTCACTCAGTTTTGTTTTATTAGTATTATTAACGTAATAAAACAGAAAAACTTTTTATATAAAACAAAATACTTTTATAAAGTTATTCGTTTTATTAGGCTAATAGTAAAATCTTTTTATATAAAACATAATACTTTTATAAAGTTATCTGTTTTATTAGACAATAATTAGAATATATTATATTTTATTATGCATAGTGTTTGCATAGTGCCTGCATAGTGTTTGTATAGTAAAATCTTTTATAAAGTTATTCATTTTATTAGATTATAAATAGAATATATTATATTTTATTTAAAAGATTTTGCTTTAAATATAGACCGTCAGATTAAAGTAAATCAATCTAGACCGTTTATGAGTTAGTTACTATGCAGTCCATTTTTCTATAAATAGAAGCTCATTCCTTCATTATTTTCTTACGAATTCATTGAAACTCTAGAGAGAGAAATTATAGAGAGAGAAGAAAAATATTCTGCTACTTCACTACTCCGATATCAAGTTTCTTTTACGGTAAGGGATATTATTTGTTGTACTCGTAAAGTGTATTCTTTCTTTCTTATTCATGAAAAGAACTTCTGTTATTCCATTCTTTATTATTCTGTTGGAATAACCTGTATATGCGGGCTACCCTGTACTTGGTGAAATTCATCTGTTGTTTCATTCTTTATTATTCTGTTGTAATATCCTGTCTGTGCGTTTACGCCGGACCTGGTTCTATTATTTATTATTCTGTCGGAATATCCTGTCTGTGCGTTTTACGCCGTACCTGGTTCCATTCTTTATTATTCTATTGGAATATTCTGTCTGTGCGTTTTACGCCGGACCTAGTTCCGTTATTCATTATTCTGTTGGAATAACCTGCCTGTGCGATCTATCGCATTCATTGTGATTTCTTTTGTTATTCCATTCTTTATTATACTCAGTTGGTTAAAACTTTGACTTCTATACTCCATGAAATTAGTGGAATATCCTTGATATTTGCGCTTCATCCAGTATCTTTTCATGTAAATATTCTTCTGAGCATTCTTGAATTTTACTCTACAAAGCAGTATCATGTTGACAATTTGGACGTTATCAGTTCCTAGATAAATTAATTCTTGAACTTGTTTTATTGAATTCTTATATCATTGTCATTATCTTCATGCTTATATTATGTTGAAAGTCATCTGTGGCCTGTAGTGCATAGATGGACTTGGTATGAATATGACCAGGGATTATTCTGTATAATCATAACCGTAATGTTATAAATGATGTGGAAAAAGTCCTCATTGGCCCGTAGTGCATTGATGGACAGTTTTTGGTATGATTATGGCTATGGATTCTCTTTGGCCGTAGTGCAGAGATGAATTATTTTATGGCATGATCAGGACCGTTGATGAAAACATAATTATCTTTAGCCGTAGTGCAGGGGTGATTCGATGATGTGGATTATTTATTAAGATGAGTCTCAGCGATAAAAGTCATGAAAAACCTTTTAAATCATAAAAGATAGTAGATTTTATTCTCTACTTGACTCTTTTAATGGATTGCTTAATCCACTGCAGTTAAACTTGATGTCTATTGCATTTTATCAGTTTAACATTGTTGAAGACTAATGATAATTTGTTTTGCATTATCTTAGTCATAATATTTCTTACTGGGCTAGTTGAGCTCACCCTTTCTTTCACTGTTCTCTTCAGGAAATGAGAATATAGTTGGGACGAGTCGAGAAACGGAGTGATAGACCAGATGATAGAATTAGTAGTCCTCACTATTCTATGTAATAGTGTGATAATAATTGTAATGAGGACTCCTTTTGAGTTTGTATACTCTCTAGTAGACAATATTTGTATTCAAACTCACAATTTATGTTTTGTTGTATTATACACGACAGTTGTATTATTAAGTTGTATTTGAATTCTGTACCATGTATCTGGCGACTCAAGATGGGTGATGTATACCTAATTTTGGGGGCGTCACAGTATGAAATTGTGTAAATTTATACTTGAATAAATCAATGAATTGAATGTCAATTTTTATTACATTCTTTATAATTTTAAAACATAAATAAAAGTGAAAAAGTTTTATATATAAATATTAGTTAAGTAACCAATTTAGTATGTAGTAGTTCAGCTTTAAGTGAAATGGTTCATATTCGAAACTCGATTTGAAGGTTTATGAGTAACTCGCTTTGTAAACGAGTTGAGTACTTACGAGCCGAGTAGGTCCGAGTAATGATCTGAGTCGAATCTGGCGTAAAAATATAAATCTCTTATCGAATCCGAGTCGAATTCGAGCTTAATTTTTTCGAGTCGAGACGAATCTGAGCATAAAGGTGTTCGCTGAGATTCGACTTGTTTACACTCCTATGTCCATAGTAAAGCCATTAAGGCCTTAGTGGGGAAGCAGATGTCGACACCGGGAAAATTAAACCCTCTTTTTCCTTTTTTGTTTATTTGTTTGTTTTCTTGTTTTCTACCCTTTTGAAGACTTTTGTTTTGATGCTTATGTAAAGGGTGAAATTTTTAGAAAAAAGGATCGACTTGAAAAAGATTGATTTTAATGATTGGGTCGAATTAGACAGAGTCGCCAGTTGGTATAGTTTTTAATGGATGTACCAACTCATCCAGATTTTGGAGGTTTTTGCAATATGGCCCAATATGTGACTCCGTAAAATTGGTCTGGAACCCGAGATTCATAGAGTTCGGGGGCTTGTTCAAGAGAGGGGGTGCTAGGCAGCCCCCCCGACTTCCGTAAAAATACGGATACAACATCTTGTTGATTTCCTAAGCATGAAGTGTGTGTGTGTGTGTGTAAATGTTTGATTTTGAGAAAGCTTTTGATATTGATTTGACTTATGCTAAGTGGTTTGATTTTAAGAGTTATTCTAAACCTTGTTTTAACCTATGTGTGGCATTGTTTTTGAAAGTAGTGTTGAACCTCTTTGGACCTATGCATGAAGGATTTGATTTAAAGAAAAGTTTATTTTTAGACAAAGCATATTGAAATAACGTTTTGGAAAACAAGGTTTTCAAATCCTTCGCTAGATATGAATTGAGGTCCTTTGATACTTTTGATTATTAACCTTAGATTTTTCTATCCCCGAAGCGCTTTATTATTTTTATAAAAGCTCTTTGCTATTTTGTTTGAAAATTGTTTTGGGTGATAATGCATGAAAGAAAACATAAAAAAGGGTCGGGCCATCTCCAAGCATGAAATCGTCTCGATAGACCTGAGCACCCACAATCACAACTGTTCATTATAACAAGGCCTTAAATCCAATCTCTCGGGATAAGGCCCTCGAAGTCGTTTTAAGGCCTTATATTACATATACAAGTATTTGCGCAGTTTGATATTACATTGTAAACAAAAAGTCCATCGTGAGAATCTAGTCGAGTTCCGATTATTATATCTCAATCCCGGAATTCCTAGGCTCACATTAGTATGCTTGAATGTATATATATAATGTATCCTAACCTTTCAATAAAGAGATTCATTGATTAGAATCCCTGATTGTAAATAGTTAGGACCCCCTCACCACTAAATAGAGATCTAAGACTCTACGGAGTACCGAAATCGGTCGAAAACATTGAAAAACGACTAGATCTAAGTCGATCTAGCGTAGAGGTTCGAGCTTTGAAGCTCCTGAACCAATTAAGGGATAGATCCCGTTAGATCTAAGTAGATCTAGTGAAAAAACTTATTTTCTAACTAGATATGTACAAAATAATTGGTAAAATCTACTAACCAACGTACAATATATGCACTATACAACAAGTCTAACTATAGATAAACACTATATTGAAATAGATCTAGTAGTTCTAACAATATTTACAAATGAATGGACCAAATATTCGACTTTTTCACCTTGGGGGATGTAGAAACAAGTCTCTTGGGACTCAAATCAATGTTATATTACTCTATATGTATGAGATCTAGTATATATGTAATGGATTTAACTCAAGGATGGTATTATAATGCCAAACCCGAGCCTTTCTCTCTCTAGAATCTCCTTTTCTTATCTCTAACTTTCTTCTCTTTTTTTTTCTCTAAATGAACTGTTGTAGGCCTGTTGTAGGCCTCAGGGTGGCCAGCTGCAGGTACACCTATGGTTAATCGTAGTTACACCTGCAGCTGGGCCCCGTGGGCCCCTTCGTCTCAAAATTTATTCCTTTGGTTGCCCGTGTCTTTCATTATGGGAAAAGTTGAGGTATGTGCCCAAATATCCCAGAAAGCTTCTATCGAATGCTGCAAAACAAAGTCGAGTCTGACTGATTCTACGTCCTGGAAGATGAAGCAATTAGTCGTGAAGTATCTTCCGGTTCCAAGGTGGTCAACTAGCTTGTCTTGGGTAGTTCGCAGTTCGAGGATTATTGTGGTGGCTTCTTATGACCTCATCCTCAGCTTTGCAATCCTCGTTCGTACCATATTGTGTTTGGGCATCGCTGCACTTTGATTTCTCCACGGGGTTGTCTCCGGGGTGAAATTATGCTTTTACCCGCCTGTAATGTTAGTCAAAGGAAAGAGAAATTTCGGGTGTCTACAGCAGATGCAGATGTTTTGTCAACAGTGCAGCAGGTTTATGAATTCACTTCACCAATTTAACATCATATTATCGTTTTGTGTGTATAATTTGTGTTTATGGATTATTGTCTATTTCATTTCTCTTTAATGTAGCATCACTTTGTCGTATAGATTTCGAATATTGGGTTGTTTTTCATATGTTGTTCTGTACTTGATTTAATTGAGTATTGCCCCCAATTTTGTTCATCACATAATGGTTTTACTTGCACTCCCTTTAGAAGAATCTAAATGGAACATATATTTCAAGAATAGTTTATCTTGGGCAGGAATCACTAATTTAGTTGAGGATCATCATAGTAAGAGCTGTTGGTGATGGCTGGATATTCTATGTTTGAATTAAAAATTAAAAAATATGTTGTAATTTTTCCAATTATATTTTTAGGCATTCTTGACTGCTAGAACTGGATGAAAGTAATATGATCTCAAGCCAATCACATTGGATGCGATAAGTATTTACTTTGTAATTTTGTTCATTTATTAATAAGAGAATTTATATAATACAATAGGCATTCTTTATACATGCTAATTAGTTGAATTAATAAATGTGATAAACCCATAGTTTTGAAGTAATGCTTTTAGAATCATGATGTTGATCATGCTAATGAGATCTAAATTCTAGATAGCTCTCAAACTAAAATGTTCTTAATCGTATGGATCACTAATGTGGGGTTACTGATTCCGGATAAATTAGTACATACTATACTTGCTTTGTTGAAGAGGATGATTGATCTCATAATCATTTGTGTGAAGATACTAAAGCAAGTATGTAGGTGCTTATTGGAGAATAATTTCACTGAACGTGATTCACTTAAAGAAACCCTAATGGAATTATACTTGCCTGGCAATAGGAGTTCCTATAGTGATAGTTGTACAAGTGATCCTTGGACTTTAGATCATCATAGTATTTTGTGTATTTTGAATTATACTTTGTCATATTCCTTAATACTTAAAAGTATGTTGTAGGGTATGTTCGGGTTTAATAAAGTATACATGGAGGTAGGTGAATGATCAACAAAGAATCTACCACTTTTAGTAAAAGAAGAGAATGTCCTATGCGATTCGATGATAACTCAGAAAGAAATTCAAAATTATTACAGTGTAAACCATTGGCGATAACTCCAGTGTAGCATCGGGAAGGGTCCAGTGATGTAGGTCATTGAAAACTACTTCAATGAAGGTCAGAATGATTGACAGTATCAAATCGTTAGCGACAACTCCAGCGTAGCATCGGGAAGGGTCCGGTGATGTAGGCCGTTGAAAACTACTTCAACAAAGGTCAAAATGATTGACAGTGTCAAACCGTTGGTGAAAACTCCAGCGTAGCATCGGGAGGGGTCCGGTGATGTAAGCCGTTAAAAACTGTTTCAATGAAAGGAAGAGTATCTGATATTGCGAACTGTTGGCGACAACTCCAGCGTAACATCAGGAAAGATCTGATGATGAAAATCATGGAAAACTATCTTCCTCGAAGAGGACAGATGATGGAATCTGTTATATAAATCCCCAGCCAAGGCACCTCGAAGGTTCGGTGATTTCCAGACCGTTGTAAACTAATGTTCAAGTAGGCACCGAGGAAATTCGGTGATGGTCAACCTTCACAAAACTACAGTTGAGTAGGTATTGTGAGGATGTTGTGAAAGCAAGTAGTAAAAATTATATCTTTAGTGGAGCTATCAGCATTAACCTGATAGAAAGCCCGGGCGGTGGTGACAATCCCAGCGTAATGGTAGGAAGAATCCAATGATGGCAACCAAGGCAAGTTATCATCAAGATAAACATCAACAATCCCCATTGAGTCGCTCGCAAAAGAGAGGAACATCTTCTGCGAAAGTAAAGCCAGAAAGCACATCTAAAGATAAAGAACGTTGGTGATAACCTCAATGTCAGAATCCAATGGTCTTAGCCATAGGAAAACCTCCACAGCAGGGATTTTGAAAAACATCTCTACAACTTGTCGTCAAATCAGTCTCAATAACACTAATGGACATTTCAAGCCGTTGCTGACAACCCCAATGTAGCATCGGGAAAGATCTGGTGATAAAAGCTTTCAAACTACCATTCGAGTAGACATCAAGGCAGTTCAGTGGAGACCAACCTTGACAATTCCATCCCCAACATAAATGGCGGGAGCAGTCAGTGATAGAATATTGTCGGAGGTAATTCAACACCAAAACAGTCAGAGTATATAACATGTTGTATTGCATAACATCATTTAATCTTATCATATTTCAAGTGTCTAGTAATCTTTATCATGTTCATGCAATTACATTGCATAAACATGATAAAGAGGGGCATTTGTAGACACTCAAAATTTTGCATTCCTGTTACTAACCATGCAGGAGGGAAGAATCGTCTTTTATCTTCCAGAGACAACCCTGGGAGATCAAGTCAAATCCTAGATACAACCCCGGGAGATAAAGTCAAACCCCGATGACAACCTCGGGAGATCAAGTCAAACCCCGGTGACTACCCCGGGAGATCAAGTCAAACCTCGAAGACAACCCCGAGAGATTAAATCCAACCCCGGAGACAACCCCGGGAGATCAAAGTCAAACCCCTATGACAATCCCGGGAGATCAAGTCAAGACCCCGACAACAACTTGGGAAAATATCAAACCAACCTCAGAGATAATCCTGAGGACTATCAAAAGTCAACAGTAGTCCAATCTCAGAGACAACCCTGAGAAAAGACAGTTACAACTACATTAAGCCCGAAACCAACCAAGGAGAGGAAAATAGTAATTTTGTCAACACAACATTAATTCAGCCCAAATCACTGCAAATGAGGTCATGCAGAACCATAACATCAATCCCGAGTGAAAATAGCATAAGACAGCTTAATGGATGGACTGTGATGATTTGAAGATCTTGTTATGGACTCATCTTCCTGGATTCAAAAAAAGTTAAATCCCATGTCATTGTGTAGCTCTCGTAAAGGGCTTTCCAGAAATGTATAACACGTCTCCATTGGATTCTCGGATTAAAAGTTATGAAGGTTCAAGCGGACGACAGGTTGATCTTATTGGGTTTGTATATAGCACGAATGTAAGACCCCGAATTTTATGAAATGAAAGTATTCAATTTTCTTATAATTATTATTCTATTTAGTAAATGGTTGAATTGTTAAAAGATTTAAGTTAAGGGTGATATGTGAAATTTTTTCAAAGTAAGCAAGTTGTCATAAAATAATTGGTGATAAAAGAACAGTAATACGAGTGATTGCACAGTAGCACACGATATTGTATAGTTTTCCTGATTATTGATGCTTATATAAGAAGTCACTCAGTTTTATTCAATTCTTGCCACAGTAATTGCTACATAATATCTCACGTTATTGATTCAATTATTATCACAATATTTTATATTATTAAATTAATAATTGAGACGGCAAATTTATTCATATTATTATTTGCATTATTGATGATGTCTAGAAAGTTCTGTTGAGGAAAGGGGTTTGGTCATCTATCGGAAAGCCCCCTCTTTCTTGGAAATGATCTGGTTGTTAATATTGTGAGTTATAATATTAATGATGAATAATTATTGAAAGATTAAAGATGTGTTATATATATTTATTAGCGGTAAATGATGAGATTTAATTTAATAGTTAGTTAAGACTAATTAAATAGTTTGAACTAACTAACAAATCAAAAGTATGTATAAAACACAAGAAAATGAAATTAAAAATCGAATTTGTGTTTGGAGTTGAATTTGGAGACGCGGACGAGATATTTGAGTCTAGGACGATGAAATTAGTAAAAATAGACTATAAACACAAAAAATTGTTGGGGTTAAATTTTTGTTCAAAAAGTCAACAGATGACTTTTTTGAAAAAAGTCAAACTTCAAAAATTTAAAAATAAAATTATTGATAAAAATATTTCCATTGTGTTGGGATTATTAGTGTTAGTGGAAATCGACATTTATTTCGATAATAGTTAATTTCTAGATGTTAAATTGACCAAACGGGTAATTAATCGGATAAATGAACAATTAATTGATATTAGTTCATATGCAAATAACTATTGGATCACATACATAGAACTATTGGTTCACATGCATGTATTATTAGGGTAGGTTAAGCAAGATTGATAATACTTGAATGACTAAATTAAAAATAGAGGCAAAGATGAAGGTACTAAACTATAATAAGTCGAGCCCCTAAACATGCAATTATCGAAACTATATTTTTCTATAAATAGAAGCTCATTTCTTCTTCCATTCTCAACAATTCACTAAGACTCACAAGAGCAACTATAGAGAGAGAAACTATAAAGAGGAAGAAGAAGAGTATTCTGCTACTTCACTATTGTAGTATCCAGTCTTCTACTAAAGTAAGGGGTGTTATTTCTATTCATGAGCACTATTTATATATACGGTACTATTCATAGAGTACTATTCATGAGCATTATTCATATTTACGGTACTATTCATGAGCACTATTCATATATACGGTACTATTCACGAAGTACTATTCATAGGCACACTTCATAAATACGATACTATTCACGAGATACTATTCATAAAGTACTATTCATGGGATACTATTCATAAATCACTATTCACGAGGTACTATTCATAAAATACTATTCACGAAGTACTATTCATGACAAACATTAATTTCTTTTCTGTCCAAATTATTTTGATATATGAATATTATTCTTAAATTTTACTCCACATTTAGTTATCATGTTGACAATTTGAATATTCTTGAATTCTGGATAAATTAAATTACAAATTTCTAATATTTATCCTTGATCTCACTTGATTGAATCCTTATATCATTGTCATCATTCTCATGTTTATATTGTGGTGAAAGTCATCTTTGGCCCGAAGTGCAAAGATGGACTGTTGATTATTGATTTTACAGTACTATATCTTCAGCCCAAAGTGCAAAGATGGACATGTGTATGACATGATCATGACCACTGGTGATACTAACGAATATCCTTGGCCCGTTGTGCATGAATAATTCGATAATATGTTTGGCAGGATCTTGGCCATTAGTTAACAATTGAATGTCTTTGGCTGTAAGACCCCAACTTTTATAAATAAAGATGAATTTTCTATAAATATCATTTTTGAATATTATGGAGTTAATTTGATATAATGTTATAGTTGTGGGTAATATTTATAAATTTTGCAAAGTACGCAAGTTGTTATATAATATTCGATTAGTCGGGGAATATTCGTTTTAATAGAAAATATTCGTACAACGGCACAATCATTGGTGGACCCCACAACAGAATTATTGTCGGATTGAGAAAACGACAAAAATATTTTATTAAAAATAACGGCAGAAGTTTTACCATTGATACTGTTGAATTACTCGGTAGTAAAAGTACAGTAATACGTGTGGTTGCATAGTAGCACACGGTATTGATTATTAATGCTTATGTGAGAAGTCACTCAGTTTGATTCAATTATTGTCAGTAAATAATATGAATTATTTAGCGATAATGACGTTTTGTTTTATTCGTATTATTAACGTAATAAAACAGAAACATCTTTTTATATAAAACAAAATACTTTATTAAAGTTATTCTATAAATATAATATATTATATTTTATTTAAAAGATTTTTCTTTAAATATGGACCGTCAATATGGACCGTTCATGGATTAGTTACTATGCATTCTATTTTTCTATAAAAAGCAGCTCATTCCTTCGTTATTTCTTACGAATTCACTGAACTCTAGAGAGAGAAACTATAGAGAGAAACTATAGAGAGAGAGAAGAAGAGTATTCTACTACTTAACTACTTTCTTATTTCAGCACTTCTTTAAAACGGTAAGGGGTGTTATTCTTTCTTATTCATGAAGAGAACTGTTGTTATTCCATTTCTTATTATTCTGTTGGAATAACCTGTATACGCGGTCTACCCTATACTTGGTGACATTATTCTATTATTCTGTTGGAACATCCTGTTTGTGTGTTTTACACCGGACCTGGTTCCGTTTTTATTATTATTCTGTTGGAACATCCTGTCTGTGTGTTTTACACCGGACCTGGTTCCGTCTTGTTATTATTCTGTTGGAACATCCTGTCTGTGTGTTTTACACCGGACCTGGTTCCATTATTTATTATTCTGTCGGAATATCCTGTCTGTGCGTTTACGCCGGACCTGGTTCCATTATTTATTATTCTGTTGGAATAACCTGTCTGTGTAGTCTATCGCATGCCGGGTGATTTCTTTTGTTATTCCATTCTTTACTATACTCAGTTGGTTAAGTTTTAACTTCTATACTCCATAAAATTAGTGGAATATCCTTGATAATTGCGGTTCATCCAGTATCTTTTCAAGAAAATATTCTTCTAAGCATTCTTGAATTTTACTGCACAAAACAGTATCATGTTGACAATTTGGACGTTGTTAATTCTTGGATAAATTAATTCTTGAACTTGTTTTATTGAATTCTTATATCATTGTCATCATCCTCATGTTTATAAAATGTTAAAAGTCATCTGTGGCCTGTAGTGCATAGATGGACTTGGTATGATTATGAACAGGGATTATTCGGTATAATCATGACCGTAATGTTACAAATGATGTGGTAAAAGTCCTCATTGGCCCGTAGTGCGTTGATGGACAGTTGTTGGCATGATCATGACCATTAATGAATACACGAATATCCTTGGCCGTAGTGCAGGGGTGATTCGATGATGTGGATTATTTTATTAAGCTGAGTCTCAGCGATAACAGTGTTGAAAAACCTTTTAAATCATAGAAGATAGTAGATTTTATTTTCTACTTGACTCTTTTAATGGATTGCTTGTTTCGCTGCAGTTAAACTTGATGTTCGTTATATTTTATCAGTTTAACACTGTTGAAGGCTAATGATAATTTATTCTGCATTATCTTAGTCATAATATTTCTTACTGGGCTAGTTGAGCTCACCCTTTCTTTCACTGTTCTCTTCAGGAAATGAGAACGTAGCTGGGGCAAGACGGGGAACGGAGTGATGGTCCGAATGATAGTATTAGTTAGTAGTCCTCACTATTCTATGTAATAGTGTATTAATAAATGTAATGAGGACTCCTTTTGAGTATGAATACTCTCTAGAAGATAATATTTGTATTCAAACTCACAGTTAATGTTTTGTAGTATTGTACACGACAGTTTTATTAGTAAGTTGTATTTGTATTCTATACAATGTATCTGACGACCCAAGATGGGTGATGTATACCTAATTTGGGGGCGTCACAGTTGGTATCAGAGCTTAGGGATATGATCCCTGGCTAAGATGTGAGAATAGAACTAGGAGGGGAGAGACGGGGAATTTCTTCCCTAGTATGACCTACCTAAGTTTATTTGCATGGTATTTAATTGGTCGGTCATAATATAAGGATAATATATGACATATCAATTAACTTTTATTTTGTGGCAGTATCTGAAAATGGCATCTGAGAATGTTGAGAATAGCAATGGAGCACAGGCGACTATTGATTCACCACATATCAATAATCAGGATAATGTGCATCAGGAAGGTGACAATCCTCATGCAAACAACAACACTGACCAGATGATGAATGATGGAATATTCAGAAACTTTATGCAGTTCATGCAACAACAGGCGAGAGCGGCTCCTGTCCAAAATATAGGTGGAAACACTGAAAACTCTCGGACGGTCACCGCTAAACAGTTCAAGGAGCTGGGACCACCAGAGTTTAAGGGAGAGCCAAAATCACTTATAACGGAAATATGGATAAAGCAGATTACCAAGATATTTGATGTCTTGGGATGCTCCGAGGAGCAAAAGGTTCCCTTTGCCGCCTTTATGTTGCGAGGAAAGGCAGATTACTGGTGGAAATCGATTAAGCGTACTCAACCTGCCGCACTGAAGATGTCTTGGGAGAAGTTCCAAGAGCTGTTCAATGACAAATACTTTCCCGAAAGTGTTCGTCACATGAAGGAGGTGGAGTTCAACAAATTGGAGCAGAATAATATGACCGTGTCGCAATATGAGGCTAAATTTGCTGAGTTGTCCCGGTTTGCGTCCCACTTGGTGGATAATGAAGAGCGAATGACGCAAATGTTTTTGCGAGGTTTGAAACCAGAGATACGTCAACATCTTATTTCTCAAAAACTGTGTTTGTATTCAGATGTTGTGAATAGGGCTCAGTTAGTGGAGCGCGATAACGAGTCAACGCAACCAAAAGAGAGCAGTCGACAAAATGATAATACCAGTGAGAGCAGTCATCGAAGCGGTGACAACAAGCGTGGAGGGAATCAACAGGCCAGAAATGGTAACCACTTCGGTGGTAATCAGGGCCAAAACAATAAGAATGGTCATTTCAAGAAGAGGAGATTCAACAATGATGGAAAGACGTCAGCACCAGCACCCGTTGTTAAGGAAGGAGAACGACCACCTATCATATGTTTCAAATACGGAGGGGAGGGGCACATCAGTCCAAACTGCGCGATGCCGTCTAAAGCATGTTATAATTATGGAAGAGAAGGTCATTTAGCTCGATTTTGTCGTTTACTAAAAACAGGTTCAGCCAAGATGGAGACGCCAAAGGCCATCCCAGAAAAGTCAAAACCGGTAGTGCAAGAGAAAGCGTTTGTTGTGACCTCCCAGAAAGCAAGGAACCCGAATGAGGTCATCACGGGTAAGCTTATCATAAACTCTAACGAAGTCTATACTTTATTTGATACCGGTTCTACCCATTCTTTTATTTCTCCTACTTGCGCTCATCGATTAAATTTGACTCCGGAGAAATTAGACTTTGATTTATCTGTTGAAACTCCATTGGGAGAAACCTTCATTACATCCACGGTTTATAAGTCTTGTTTGGTTCAAGTTGGTACCCACACATTACCTGTCGAACTGATTTCATTAAAAATACTTGCATTTGACGTGATTCTAGGGATTGATTGGTTAACTACTCATCATGCAAAAATTGATTGTTTTCGTAAGGTTTTTAGCTTTCATATTCCTAATCGACCTATTATGCGAATTCAAGCAACCAAACCATTAAAATCAATCGCTGTCATCTCAAGCCATAAAGCTATTCGTTTATTAAAAAACGGATGTCAAGCTTTCTTAGCTCATGTCACGGATCTAAACAAAAATACGTCAGTTTTGAATGATATTTCTATTGTTAATAAATTCCCTGACGTATTCCCTGAAAAACTTCCTGGCCTACCCCCAGAGCGTGAAATTAAATTTTGTATCGACCTTGAACCCGGTACAAAACCCATTTCCAAAGCCCCATATCGAATGGCTCCTATTGAACTTCAGGAGTTAAAGATCCAACTGCAGGAATTGTTAGACATTGGCTTTATTCGTCCTAGTACTTCTCCTTGGGGTGCTCCTGTGCTATTCGTGAAGAAGAAAGATGGAAGTATGCGACTTTGTATTGATTATCGGGAGTTGAATCATGTCACCATCAAAAATAGGTACCCATTGCCACGTATTGATGACCTGTTTGACCAGTTGCAAGGAGCACAATTCTTTTCAAAGATCGATCTTCGTTCTGGATATCATCAGCTGAAGGTTAGAACTGAGGATATTCCAAAGACGGCTTTCAGAACTCGGTACGGGCATTATGAATTCCTAGTCATGTCCTTTGGATTGACTAATGCTCCTGCTGCCTTCATGGATATGATGAACCGGGTATTCAAGGAATATTTGGATCACTTTGTGGTCGTCTTTATTGATGACATCCTTATTTATTCCAAAAGCCGTGAAGATCATGAGCAACACTTGAGGCTGGTACTCCAAAAGCTTCGTGAATACAAGCTTTATGCCAAGTTGAAGAAATGCGAGTTCTGGTTGGAGGAGGTAGCATTCCTTGGGCACGTAGTATCAAGTCGTGGAATATCGGTTGACCCGACAAAGATTGAAGCTATTCAAAGCTGGGAGCAACCTAAATCAGTGACCGAAGTACGTAGCTTTCTTGGTTTAGCTGGTTATTATCGGAGATTCGTGGAAGGATTTTCTCGAATCGCTACTCCATTAACTCAGCTGACTCGGAAAGATACAAAGTTCGGTTGGAGCAAAGAATGTGAGAAGAGTTTTCAAGAACTCAAGAGAGACTCATTTCAGCACCTGTTCTAACAATACCATCTGGCTCGGAGGGATTTGTCATCTACAGTGATGCTTCGAGCAAAGGGTTGGGATGCGTTCTCATGCAACATAGAAAAGTCATAGCCTATGCATCAAGACAACTCAAGGAATATGAGAGGAATTATCCTACTCATGATCTAGAGTTGGCAGCTGTTGTCTTTGCACTTAAAATTTGGAGGCATTACTTGTATGGGGAGAAGGTGGAGATCTTTACGGATCATAAAAGCCTCAAATATTTCTTCACTCAAAAGGAACTCAACATGCGACAACGACGTTGGCTTGAACTGTTGAAAGATTATGATCATACCATTCAATACCATCCTGGAAAAGCGAACGTGGTAGCTGACGCATTGAGTAGAAGATCATATGCAAGTACGAGTGCAATATTGTCAACACAAAGGCCCATTTTGTGTGACTTGCAAAGGATGGAGATAGAGTTAAAGACTCCAGGGACCCATGTGATGATGGCAAATATACGAGTAGAACCAACTTTAATCGATAAAGTTAAAGCTGCTCAAGCTACAGACCTGGAGCTGATGCGTATGAGGAAGAAAGTGCAAGAAGGTGCTATGCCGGAAGCAAGAATCGATGAAGAAGGAATACTTCGAGTCAACTCCAGACTTTGTGTTCCTAACAACCCTGATTTAAAGTATGAAATCATGATGGAGGCGCACAACACACCGTTTGCAATCCATCCTGGAAGTACCAAAATGTATCATGATCTTCGTCATACATTTTGGTGGAGCAATATGAAGAGAGAGATAGCGCTGTTTATCTCAAGGTGTCTAACTTGTCAACGAGTCAAAGCGGAGCATCAAGTACCAAAAGGTCCATTGCAACCACTTGAAATTCCAGAATGGAAGTGGGAGCACATTACCATGGATTTCGTTACCGGTCTTCCTAAGGTTTCTCAAGGTATAGATGCGATTTGGGTCATTGTTGATAGATTGACCAAGTCTGCTCATTTTTACCGATACGAGAAACTTATACACTTGAACGTCTTGCTCGTATGTACATAAACGAGATTGTAAGACTGCATGGTATGCCAGTATCCATAGTTTCTGATCGAGACCCAAGATTCACTTCACGATTTTGGGTTAGTTTACAAAAAGCTATGGGCATAGATTTACGATTTAGTTCGGCATATCATCCTCAGACGGACGGACAATCAGAGAGGACTATTCAAACTCTAGAAGATTTATTAAGACTCTGTGTCTTTGACTTCAGGGAAGTTGGGACAAGTTCTTACCATTGGTGGAGTTTTCCTACAACAACAGTTATCAAGCAAGTATTGGCATGGCTCCATTCGAAGCATTGTATGGAAGAAAATGTCGTTCTCCAGTATGCTGGGATGAGGTGGGTGAAGCAACGTTGTTGGGACCGAAGTTGGTACGTATGACTACAGAAAAGATTCAAACGATCCGACAACGTATAAAAACCTCACAAGATCGACAAAAGAGTTATGTTGATCTTCATCGAAAGGACGTGGAATTTGATATAGGAGATCATGTGTTCTTACGTGTTGCTCCATGGAAAGGAGTTACGAGATTTGGAAAAAGAGGAAAGCTCAATCCTCGATTCATCGGTCCATTTTTAATCCTCGATCGAGTAGGAACTGTGGCTTATAGACTCGCTTTACCGCCAAGTATGTCTCGTGTTCATAACGTTTTTCACATATCCATGTTACGCAAATATGTGGAAGACCCGAACCACATTATTGAGTTAGAACCGGACGAAATAGCGGAGGATTTGACGTATGAAGAAGTTCCTGTTCAAATCTTGGATAAGAAGGAACATATTCTACGCTCCAAGGTTATACCTCAAGTCAAAGTTTTGTGGAGAAACCACGATGTTGAGGAAATGACTTGGGAGTTAGAATCTGAAATGAAATCAAGGTATCCTTACCTCTTCGACATACCAGGTACGTACCCTAATTTCGAGGGCGAAATTTCATAAGAAGGGGAGGTTGTAAGACCCTAACTTTTATAAATAAAGATGAATTTCTTATAAATATCATTTTTGAATATTATGGAGTTAATTTGATATAATGTTATAGTTGTGGGTAATATTTATAAATTTTACAAAGTACGCAAGTTGTTATATAATATTCGATTGGTCGGGGAATATTCGTTTTAACAGGGAATATTCGTACAACGGCACAATCATTGGTGGACCCCATAACAGAATTATTGTTGGATTGAGAAAACGACAAAAATATTTTATTAAAAATAACGACAGAAGTTTTACCATTGATACTGTTGAACTACTCGGTAGTAAAAATAGAGTAATACGTGTGGTTGCATAGTAGCACACGATATTGATTATTAATGCTTATGTGAGAAGTCACTCAGTTTGATTCAATTATTGTCAGTCAATAATATGAATTATTTAGCGATAATGACGTTTTGTTTTATTCGTATTATTAACGTAATAAAACAGAAACATCTTTTTATATAAAATAAAATACTTTATTAAAGTTATTCTATAAATATAATATATTATATTTTATTTAAAAGATTTTTCTTTAAATATGGACCGTCAGATTAAAGTAATCAATCTGGACCGTTCATGGATTAGTTACTATACATTCTATTTTTCTATAAATAGCAGCTCATTCCTTCATTATTTGTTACGAATTCACTGAACTCTAGAGAGAGAAACTATAGAGAGAAACTATAGAGAGAGAGAAGAAGAGTATTCTACTACTTAACTACTTCCTTATTTCAGCTCTTCTTTAAAACGGTAAGGGGTGTTATTCTTTCTTATTCATGAAGAGAACTGTTGTTATTCCATTTCTTATTATTCTGTTGGAATAACCTGTATACGCGGTCTACCCTATACTTGGTGACATTCTTCTATTATTCTGTTGGAACATTCTATCTGTGTGTTTTACACCGAACCTAGTTCCGTTTTTATTATTATTCTGTTGGAACATTCTGTCTGTGTGTTTTACACCGGGCTTGGTTCCGTCTTATTATTATTCTGTTGGAACATCCTGTCTGTGTGTTTTACACCGGACCTGGTTCCATTATTTATTATTCTGTCGGAATATCCTGTCTGTGCGTTTACGCCGGACCTGGTTCCATTATTTATTATTCTGTTGGAATAACCTGTCTGTGTAGTCTATCGCATGCCGGGTGATTTCTTTTGTTATTCCATTCTTTACTATACTCAGTTGGTTAAGTTTTAACTTCTATACTCCATAAAATTAGTGGAATATCCTTGATAATTGCGGTTCATCCAGTATCTTTTCAAGAAAATATTCTTCTAAGCATTCTTGAATTTTACTCCACAAAACAGTATCATGTTGACAATTTGGACGTTGTTAATTCTTGGATAAATTAATTCTTGAACTTGTTTTATTGAATTCTTATATCATTGTCATCATCCTCATGTTTATAAAATGTTAAAAGTCATCTGTGGCCTGTAGTGCATAGATGGACTTGGTATGATTATGACCAGGGATTATTCGGTATAATCATGACCGTAATGTTACAAATGATGTGGTAAAAGTCCTCATTGGCCCGTAGTGCGTTGATGGACAGTTGTTGGCATGATCATGACCATTAATGAATACACGAATATCCTTGGCCGTAGTGCAGGGGTGATTCGATGATGTGGATTATTTTATTAAGCTGAGTCTCAGCGATAACAGTGTTGAAAAACCTTTTAAATCATAGAAGATAGTAGATTTTATTTTCTACTTGACTCTTTTAATGGATTGCTTGTTTCGCTGCAGTTAAACTTGATGTTCGTTATATTTTATCAGTTTAACACTGTTGAAGGCTAATGATAATTTATTCTGCATTATCTTAGTCATAATATTTCTTACTGGGCTAGTTGAGCTCACCCTTTCTTTCACTGTTCTCTTCAGGAAATGAGAACGTAGCTGGGGCAAGTCGGGGAACGGAGTGATGGTCCGAATGATAGTATTAGTTAGTAGTCCTCACTATTCTATGTAATAGTGTATTAATAAATGTAATGAGGACTCCTTTTGAGTATGAATACTCTCTAGAAGATAATATTTGTATTCAAACTCACAGTTTATGTTTTGTCGTATTGTACACGACAGTTGTATTAGTAAGTTGTATTTGTATTCTATACAATGTATCTGACGACCCAAGATGGGTGATGTATACCTAATTTTAGGGGCGTCACATTGGCCGTAGTGCATTAACAGACAATTGATTGGTATGATCATGACCATTGGTTTTATAGTTGAATATCTTTGGCCCGTAGTGTAAAGATAGACAACTGATTGGTATGATCATTATTATTACATTTGAACGTCTTTAGCCTTTAGGGTAAGGATATTGAGTGAACGTTCTATTAAGCCTTTATGGTAAGGAGAAATTGTTGATTATTGGTTTTTACAGTTGTATATTTTTGGCTTACGTGCAAAGATTGACTGTTAATTATTAGTTTTACAGTTGTATGTCTTTGGCCCGTAGTTCAAAGATGGACTGTTGATTTACATGATTATAAATATTAATTGTGAAGTTAACTATAATCTTTGGTGGTTTAGGTGAAGACAGGTGATTAAAGTTCTCTTTGTCTTGGGTACAATAAAGAATTGTTGATGGGTATTATAGTAATGAATTATTAACGATGAACTTTTAAATTGGAGATGATAGTAGACATTATATTCTACTTGACTCTTTTAATGGATTGTTAATTCCGCTGCATTATGGTTGAAAACTTTTATCATCTACCATATGTTCTAAATCTCTTTTTTATTATTGATGAAGGTATTGATAAATTAATTATCTTAGTCATAATATTCTTTACTGGGCTATTTTTGCTCACCCTTTTGCTTCACAATTCCTTTCAGGTATTAAGAGTGTAGCTGACTCGAGAGGGGATAATAGGGAAATAGTGTGATGGTCCGAGGCTGTGGAAGTTTCTCAATACATTATAAAACTGTATGACATGCAATATATAATTGTATTAAGGACCTAAGATGGGTGTGTCGTAGATTTTACGTCACTTAATAATTGATTTTGGTGAACAACAATAGGATGATGAGAATCCAACTTTAGAAGCGTAAAAAATGCACGCCATTAGAATGAGGAGGACAAAAATCTTCTCTGTCCCTTAGAGTCTTAAAATATTTGCTGCTGTATTTTATATGGCACTGTAATAATTTGTGTTTGGATACTATCTGCGAGATAATATTGTATTAAAACTCACAGCTTATGCATGTGTTGTCGTATTCTGCACGACAGTTCAACAGTCATATAAATGAAGTTTGTATTTGTATTCTGTATCGTGTATCTGGCGACCCAAGATGGGTGATGTATACCTATTTTGGGGTCGTCATAGTTGGTATCAGAGGGATATAATTTCTGGCGGAGATCCGAGATTAGAACTAGGAGGGGAGAGATGAGTAATATCCTTCGCTAGTGTGTTTCCTACCTAAGCTGAATTTTCTTACTTAAGTTAAGAAATTGTGATATGTCAATTAACCCT
Organism: Panax notoginseng; assembly: GCA_016801055.1. NCBI lineage: Eukaryota > Viridiplantae > Streptophyta > Magnoliopsida > Apiales > Araliaceae > Panax > Panax notoginseng. The sequence continues at coordinate 38,154,831 of CM029019.1, forward strand.
TGTTTTGAAGCTGGATTTTGGAATGATATCTGAAATCCGAGAGATGAGCAATGTAGAAATCATGATACAGAGGAAATAACCGAGAAGGTATAGTCTGGTAAGAAAGCAAGGTATTCTCACCTCTTCGAACTACCAGATACGTAAATTTTGAGGGTAAAATTTTATAAGGAGGGGAGGTTGTAAGACCCCTAATTTTTTGAAATGAAAGTATTCAATTTTTTTATAATTATTATTTTATTTAGTAAATGATTAAATTGATTAAAGGTTAAAGTTAAGGGAGATATGTGAAAATTTTTCAAAGTAAACAAGTTGTCATAAATAATTGGTGATAAAAGAACAGTAATACGCGTGGTTTCACAGTAGCACACGGTATTGTACAGTATCTCTGATTATTGATGCCTACGTAAGAAGTCACTCAATTTTATTCAATTATTGCAACAGTAATTGTTGCATAGTATCTCACGTTATTGATTCAATTATTGTCACAATATTTTATATTATTAAATCAATAATTGAGACGACAAGGTTATTCATATTATTATTTATATTATTGACGATATCTAGAAAGTTCTTTCGAGGAAAGGGGTTTGGTCACCTATCGGAAAGCCCCCTCTTTCCTGGGAATGATCTGGTTGTTAATATTATGAGTTATAATATTAATGATGAATAATTATTGAAAGATTAAAGATGTGTTATATATATTTATTAGCGATAAATGATGAGATTTAATTTAATAGTTAGTCAAGGCTAATTAAATAATTTGAACTAAATAAGAAAGCAAAAGTGTGTATAAAACATAAGAAAATGAAATTAAAAATCAAATTTGTGTTCGGAGTTGAATTTGGATACGCGGACGAGATATTTGAGTCTGGGACGATGAAATTAGTTAAAATAAACTATAAACAAAATTTGTCAGGGTTGACTTTTTGGTCAAAAAGTCAACAGTTGTTTTTTTTTAAAAAAAGTCAAACTTCAAAAATTCAAAAATAAAATTGTTGATAAAAATATTTTTATTAGCACTATTCATATATACGGTACTATTCATGAGCAATATTCATAAATACGGTACTATTTATGAATACGATACTATTCACGGGATACTATTTACGAAGTACTATTTACGGGGTACTGTGAAACCCCAGATTTTATGAATAAAGATTTAATTTTTTCGAAATATTTTTTTAAATATTATAGTGTGAATTTGAGATAATGTTATAGTTGTGGGTAGTATTTATAAATTTTGCAAAGTATGTAAGTTGTTGTATTATATTCGATTGGTCGGAGAATATTCGTACGACGACACAATTATTGGTGGACCCCACAATAGAATTATTGTCGGATTGAGAAAACGACAAAAATATTTTATGAAATAACGGCGGAAGTTTTACCGTTAATATTGTTGAACTACTCGGTAGTAAAAGTACAGTAATACGTGTGATTGCATAGTAGAATACGGTATTGATTATTGAGGCTTACGTGATAAGTCACTCAGTTTTATTTTATTGGTATTATTAATGTAATAAAACAGAAAAGCTTTTTATATAAAACAAAATACTTTTATAAAGTTATTCGTTTTATTAGGCTAATAGTAAAATCTTTTTATATAAAACATAATACTTTTATAAAGTTATCTGTTTTATTAGACAATAATTAGAATATATTATATTTTATTAAGCATAGTATTTGCATTGCATAGTAAAATCTTTTATAAAGTTATTCATTTTATTAGATTATAAATAGAATATATTATATTTTATTTAAAATATTTTACTTTAAATATGGACCGTCAGATTAAAGCAAATCAATCTAGACCGTTCATGAGTTAGTTACTATGCAGTCCATTTTTCTATAAATAGAAGCTCATTCCTTCATTATTTCTTACAAATTCACCGAAACTCTAGAGAGAAAATTATAGAGAGAGAAAAAAAAGTGTTCTGCTACTTCACTACTCCTATATCCAGTACTCTTCCTTTCAAGGTAAGAGATATTATTTGTTGTACTCGTAAAGGGTATTCTTTCTTTCTTATTCATGAAGAGAACTTCTGTTATTCCATTCTTTATTATTCTGTTGGAATAACCTGTATATGCGGGCTACCCTATACTTGGTGAAATTCTTCTGTTGTTTCATTCTTTATAATTCTGTCGGAATATCCTGTATGTCCGTTTACGCCGGACCTGGTTCCATTATTTATTATTCTGTCGGAATATCCTGTCTGTGCATTTTACGCCGGACCTGGTTCCATTCTTTATTATTCTGTTGGAATATCCTGTCTGTGCGTTTTACGCCGGACCTGGTTTCGTTATTCATTATTCTGTTATAATAACCTGCATGTGCGATCTATCGCATGCACGGTGATTTCTTTTGTTATTCCATTCTTTATTATACTCAGCTGGTTAAAACTTTGACTTCTATACTCTATGAAATTAGTGGAATATCCTTGATATTTGCGCTTCATCTAGTATCTTTTCATGTAAATATTTTTCTGAGCATTCTTAAATTTTACTCTACAAAGTAGTATCATGTTGACAATTTGGACGTTATCAGTTCCTAGATAAATTAATTCTTGAATTTGTTTTATTGAATTCTTATATCATTGTCATCATCCTCATGCTTATATTATGTTGAAAGTCATCTGTGGCCTGTAGTGCATAGATGGACTTGGTATGATTATGACCAGGGATTATTCGGTATAATCATAACCGTAATGTTATAAATGATGTGAAAAAAGTCCTCATTGGCCCGTAGTACATTGATGGACAGTTTTTGGTATTATTATGGCTATGGATTCTCTTTGGCCGTAGTGCAGAGATGAATTATTTTATGGCATGATTAAGACCGTTGATGAAAATATGATTATCTTTAGCCGTAGTGCATGGATAATTCGTGGTCGTGATACTAAAGAATATCCTTGGCCGTAGTGCTGGGGTGATTCGATGATGTGGATTATTTAATAAGCTGAGTCTCAGCGATAAAAGTCATGAAAAACCTTTTAAATCATAAAAGATAGTAGATTTTATTCTCTACTTGACTCTTTTAATGGATTGCTTGATCCGCTGCAGTTAAACTTGATGTCTATTGTATTTTATCAGTTTAACATTGTTGAAGACTAATGATAATTTATTTTGCATTATCTTAGTCATAATATTTTTTACTGGCCTAGTTGAGCTCACCCTTTCTTTCACTGTTCTCTTCAGGAAATGAGAATATAGTTGGGACGAGTCAGGAAACGGAGTGATGGACTAGATGATAGCATTAGTAGTCCTCACTATTCTATGTAATAGTGTGATAATAATTATAATAAGGACTCCTTTTGAGTTTATATGCTCTCTAGTAGACAATATTTGTATTCAAACTCACAGTTTATGTTTTGTCGTATTGTACACGACAATTATATTATTAAGTTGTATTTGAATTCTGTACCATGTATCTGACGACTCAAGATGGGTGATGTATACATAATTTTGGGAGCGTCATAGTTGGTATCAGAGCTTAGGGATATGATCCCTGGCTAGGATGTGAGAATAGAACTAGGAGGGGAGAGATGGGTAATTCGTTCGCTAGTATGACCTACCTAAGTTTATTTGGTATTTAATTGGTCGATCAGAGTATATGGATACTATGTGATATGTTAATTAACCATTATTTTGTTGCAGTATTTGAAAATGACATCTGAAAATGTTAAGATAAGCAATGGAGCACAGGAGACCGTTGAGTCTCCACAGATCAATAATCAGGACAATGTGCAACATGATGTCGATAATCCTCCTGTAAACAACAACACTGATCAATTGACGAACGACGGTAAGTTTAGGAGTTTTTTAGAATTCATGCAACATCAGACGATGGCGGCTTCTGTTCATAATGTAGGTAAAAATAATGACAACCCACGGTTGGTCACCGCTAAGCAATTCAAGGAGCTGGGACCACCGGAGTTTTTGGGAACGCCAAAACCACTTAAGGCGGAGACGTGGTTAAAGCAGATCACCAAGATATTTGATGTCTTGGGAATCTCCGAAGAGCAAAAGGTTCCCTTTGCCACCTTTATGTTGCGTGAAGAGGCAGATCACTGGTGGGAATCTGTAAAACGTACTTAGCCTGACGCACTCAAGATGTCTTGGGAGAACTTCCAAGAGCTATTCAATGACAAGTACTTTCCCGAAAGCATTCATCACATGAAGGAGGTGGAATTTATCAAGTCGGAGCAAAACAACATGACCGTGTCGCAGTACGAAGCCAAGTTTGCCGAGTTATCCCGATTTACGTCCCACTTGGTTGATAATAAAGAGAGAATGACGCGGATGTTTTTAAGAGGTTTGAAGCTGAAGATACGTCAATATCTTATTTCTCATAAACTGTGTTTGTATTCAGATATTGTAAATAGGGCTCAGTTAGTGGAGCGCGATAACGAGTCAAAGCAACCAAAAGAGAGCAGCCGACAAAATGATAATACCGGTGATAACAGTCATCAAAGCGGTGACAATAAACATGGAGGGAATCAACATGCCAGAAATGGTAACCACTTCGGTGGTAATCATGGTCAAAATAATAAGAATGGACATTTCAAGAAGAGGAGATTTAACAATGATGGAAAGACGTCAGCACCAGCACCCGTTGTTAAGGAAGAAGAACGACCACCTATCATATGCTTTAAATGCGGAGGGGAGGGACACATCATTCCAAACTGCACGATGCCGTCTAAAGCATGTTATAATTGTGGAAGAGAAGGTCACTTAGCCCGATTTTGTCGTTCACCGAAGACAAGTTTAGCTAGGATGGAGGCACCAAAGTCCTGCCCAGAAAAGTCAAAGCCGGTAGTTTAAGAGAGAGCGTTTTTTTTCGTGACGAGGAACCTGAATAAAATTATCACGGGTATGTTAGTCATAAATTCTTTTGAAGTCTATACCGTGTTAGATGCCGGTTCTACTCACTCTTTTATTTCACCTAGTTGTGTTCAATGTTTCAACTTAACTCCGGAGAAGTTAGACTTTAATTTATCTGTTGAAATTCTGTTGGGAGAAACCTTCGTTACCTCCACTATTTATAAATCTTGTTTGATTCAAATCAACACTTTCACGTTACCTGTCAATCGTATCTCTTTGAAAATACTTGCCTTTGATGTGATTTTAGGAATCGATTGGTTAACTACTCATCATGTTTTTTTGTAAGGTTGTTAGCTTTCATACTCCTAACCAACTTGTTATGCGAATTCAAAGTAACCAAACCACTAAAGTCAATCATTGTCATATCAAGCCATAAGTAAAAAGTCCTGAGCCTTTATCTGGTGACTTCCTTGTGTGGAACGCACCGAAGCCAGACTTTCTGTAGGCGACGTCGTGAATGATGATGGCAAGTTGATAGGTATCAATATGACGTGCTATCTAAGTCCTGGATGAGGGTCACAGTTTTGAATGATATTTTTATTATTAATAAATTTTTTGACGTATTCGTGAAGACTTCTTAGCCTACCCCATAGTGTGAAATCAAATTTTGTATTGACCCCAGTACAAAACTCATTTCTTAAACCCTTAAATATTTCTTCAACTAAAACGAACGTATTATGCGCCACAGACGTTGGCTCGAGCTGTTGAAGATTACGATCGTACCATTCAATATCATTGTGGAAGAACGAAAGTGGTAGCTGACGCGTTGAGTAGAAGATCGTATGCGAGTGAGATGTTATTAACACAAAGACCCATTTCGTATAACTTACAAATGATGAAGATAGAGTTAAAGACTCTAGGGACCCACGTGAAGATAATGAATATATGATTAGAATCGACTTTAATCGATAAAGTTAAAGCCGCTTAAGCTACATATTCAGAGCTGATGAATGTGAAGAAGAAGGTTCAAGAGGGCGTTATTCTAGAAGCAAGAATCGATGAAGAGAGGAAATCTCAACCCTCGATTTAATTGACCCATTTAAAATCCTCGATCGAGTAGGAACTGTGACTTATAGACTCGTTTTACCGCCAAGTATGCCGCGTGTTCATAACATTTTTAACGTATTGATGTTACGTAGATATGTGGACGACTAGAACCACATTATTGATTTAGAACCGGACGAGATAGCGGATAATTTAACGTATAAAGATGTACCTGTTAAAATCCTGGAATGTATTCAACACTCAAAGGTTATACCTCAACAGTTAGAATCTGACGAAGTGTCCTCATCTGTTCGGCATACCAGGTACGTACGTAAATTTTGAGGGCAAAATTTCATAATGAGGGGAGATTGTGAAACCCCAGATTTTATGAATAAAGATTTAATTTTTTCGAAATATTTTTTTAAATATTATGGTGTGAATTTGAGATAATATTATAGTTGTGGATAGTATTTATAAATTTTGCAAAGTATGTAAGTTATTGTATTATATTCGATTGGTCGGGGAATATTCGTACAACGACACAATTATTGGTGGACCCCACAACGGAATTATTGTCGGATTGAGAAAACGACAAAAATATTTTATAAAAATAACGGCGAAAGTTTTACCGTTAATACTGTTCAACTACTCGGTAGTAAAAGTACAGTAATACGTGTGGTTGCATAGTATTATACGGTATTGATTATTGAGGCTTATGTGATAAGTCACTCAGTTTTGTTTTATTGGTATTATTAATGTAATAAAATAGAAAATCTTTTTATATAAAACAAAATACTTTTATAAAGTTATTCGTTTTATTAGGCTAATAGTAAAATCTTTTTATATAAAACAGAATACTTTTATAAAGTTATCTATTTTATTAGACAATAATTAAAATATATTATATTTTATTATGTATAGTATTTGCATAGTGTCTGCATAGTATTTGTATAATAAAATCCTTTATAAAGTTATTCGTTTTATTATATTATAAATAGAGTATATTATATTTTATTTAAAAGATTTTGCTTTAAATATGGACCGTCAGATTAAAGTAAATCAATCTAGACCGTTCATGAGTTAGTTACTATGCAGTCCATTTTTCTATAAATAGAAGCTCATTCATTCATTATTTCTTACGAATTCACTGAAACTCTAGATAGAGAAACTATAGAGAGAAAGAAGAAAAGTATTTTGCTACTTCACTACTCCAATATCAAGTTTCTTTTACGGTAAAAGATATTATTTGTTGTACTCGTAAAGGGTATTCTTTCTTTCTTATTCATGAAGAGAACTTCTGTTATTCCATTCTTTATTATTTTGTTGGAATAACCTGTATATGCGGGCTACCCTATACTTGGTGAAATTCTTCTATTGTTTCATTCTTTATAATTCTGTCGGAATATCCTGTCTGTGCGTTTACGCCGGACCTGGTTCCATTATTTATTATTCTGTCGGAATATCCTGTCTGTGCGTTTTACGCCGGACCTGGTTCCATTCTTTATTATTCTGTTGGAATATTCTGTCTGTGCGTTTTACGCCGGACCTGGTTTCGTTATTCATTATTCTGTTGGAATAACCTACCAGTGCGATCTATCGCATGCATGGTGATTTCTTTTGTTGTTTTATTCTTTATTATACTCAGTTGGTTAAAACTTTGACTTCTATACTCCATGAAATTAGTGGAATATCCTTGATATTTGCGCTTCATCTAGTATCTTTTCATGTAAATATTCTTCTGAGCATTCTTAAATTTTACTCTACAAAGCAGTATCATGTTGACAATTTGGACGTTATCAGTTCCTAGACAAATTAATTCTTGAACTTGTTTTATTGAATTCTTATATCATTGTTGTAAGACCCCGAATTTTATGAAATAAAAATATTCAATTTTTCTTATAATTACTATTCAGTAAATGGTTAAATTGATAAATATTAAAGTTAAGGGTGATATGTGAATTTTTTTTCAAAATAAGCAAGTGGTTATAAAATAATCATTGTTGTCGGGGAATATTCGTTTGGTTGTAGAATATTCTTTCTGTCGAGGAATATTCGTACGACGGTGCAGCCATTTGTGGGCCCCATAACAGAATAACTGTCGGATGAAGAAAACGACAAATTTGAGTTTTTACAAATAACGGCGTAGTTGTTACCGTTAATACTGTTGGAATACCCGGTGGTTAAAATACAGTAATACGCGTTATTGCACAGTAGCACACGGTATTGCATAGTATTTTTGAAATTATTGATTCTTACGTAAGAAGGCACTACTCAATAATTGTTACAGTAATTACTGTTCAATGTTTTATTTTATTGATTCAATAATTGCTACATTGAAATTTTATATTATTGTTATTCAATAATTGTCACTGCACAGTATTTCCCATTATCAGATCAATAATTCATATTATTTGAATAATATTATTAGATACCATTATTGGCAATGTCTAGAAAGTTCTGTCTAAGGAGAGGTTTGGTCACCTAATTGCGCGCCAGTAAGGAAAATTTTTTATTGGAAAGCCCCCTCTTTCCTGGGAACGGCCTAGTTGTTATAAATGTGATTCTGTAATATTATTTGTGAATAATTAATTATTGATTCAAATGATAAGGAAATATTTATTTTATGTGGATATAAATGAGGGATATATTTTTGTGGTTAAAAATGAAGGAGTTAATATTGAGGTGTTTTATCTGTATTTTTGTCGGAACGGAGGTATTGAAAATCAAATTAGGGTTTTTGAGATATATTGCGGGGGTTATAATTTTTAATCCGACCGTTGGATCGTTGTGATTTTTGGATATGTTATACATATATAAGTTGAGTATATGCCCACAAATTTTGAACCGTTAAAAATGAACGTATGATTTATTATGAATTTTACGAGATGACTGGTTCAGAAATTGTTGAATTTTCGGAGTTTATCATTTTGGTTAAAAATTCTAGAATTGGTGGGCCCCACTTGTGGTTGGTGAAGAAATGTGCTGAATTATATTTCAAATGTGGTGGGTGGGAATAGTAGCAGGTAAAGCCATCAGGTTGCAGGTCAAACCTACCAAAATTTTCCTATAAATAGAGGGCTAAGTTAGAATTGAAAATCACACCAGAAACATAAGCTTTCTCTCTTTCTCTCTCTAGATTATTGAGTGTATTTTGTGAGTATTTAGATACTTTGTGAGTTTCTATTCATCAGTGCAAGTTTTCTTCAGCCTTATATCGATCAGAAGTACTGCTCTTTTGAGGTAAGGGATAGTAAGGGATAGTAAGGGATAGTAAGGGATATTAAGGGATTTTAAGGGTTGTTATGATTTTCAGTTTCGTAATTTTTCTGATCTTCAAAAATTCTGGAAAAATTTGAAATGATATTTTGATGAGTTTTCTTGATTGTGTCCAAAAATGGTGATTTTTGGATGTATAGATTAAGAGTTATGAATTTTACGGGAAAAGACTATTTTAAAAGTAACCGCTTATAATTCCTTGTGGTTAACTCAAAATTGATGAAATTTTTATTGGGAGTACATGTATATGATAGAAGTATACTCTGTAAATTTCAGAATTTTTAGACAAAAGTACAATTTTTGATAAATGTCTAAATATTCGGCTATTTTGGCCATATGAAAAATAGTAAATGACTTTTAAAAATTCTGAGAAAAATATATGTTCACTATGGGACTATATTATGCTAAATCCCAGAAAAGAAATATTTTTGGAACTGATTTGGTATTTTTTATGAAAATGGTCTAGTTATGAGTAAATGAATTAAATATGTTTTGTGAAGAAAGAAAATTGAAAAATAGGATTTTATGGCTTGAGAATCCTATATGAGGTATATGCAGATTTTTGATGAGGGTTTTGGCTATTGATGATGAAATCTTAAGAGTTGACATTTTATGATGATTAAATGCATTAATTAGTAAAGTGTAAACAATTTAAATAAATTGTTTATAAGCTTAAGAAATGTTATTCTTTCAATATCATTATACCGAAATATTGGTATAGATTTTATTGTTGAATTTCTATCTTTTGTGTCGGGGTTACTATTCATGAGTTACGAATATTACTCTTGAGATTAAAACTATATGTTGATCATATTATTTTTATCATCATATATAACATTTTTATAACCCTAATGTTGAATTTCTCTTTCACTGGAGTGTAAAGATGGGTAGATTATTGGTATGATCATGACTATGGGTTCTCTTTGGCCAGTAGTGCAAAGTTGAATTGTTGACTGGTATGATCATGACCATTGAATTTGTAATTGAATATCTTTAGCTTAAGTGCAAAGGTGAAATGATCAACATGGTTATAATTATTGTTTATATAAATTCTTAAATGATTATATATTCTTTGAGGTATTAATATATTTGGCATGTAGTGCAAATATTAATTGTTGAGGAATATCTTTGGCCTGTAGTGCAAAGATGAATTGTAGATGAATATCTTTGGCCAGTAATACAAAGATGAACTGTTGATGAATATCTTTGGCCTGTAGTGCAAAGATGACTTGTTGATGAATATCTTTGGCCCGTAGTGCAAAGATGAAGTTATTAGTATGATTATGAACTGGAACTGTGATTTGGTATAACCATGATGTTTGATGTTTCAGGTGATGAAAATTATCTTCGTCCTAGATGAGAATAGGAATTTAGAACTACAGTTATGATTATGAGTTATTCATATGATTGTGGACCAGAATTGTTGATTGATGTTACAGGGATAAAACATTGTTGGTGAATTTTTAACATGGAGAAAATAATAGACTTTATAGTCTATTTGACTCTTCTAATGGATTGCTCGTTCCGCTGCAACTATGGTTGAAATTTTTATCATTTACCATATGTTCTAAATCTCTGATTTATTATTGATGAAGGCTATTGATAATTTAATTATCTTTAGTCATGATATTCTTTACTGAGCTAGTTGTGCTCATCCTTTTGCTTCACAATTCCTTTCAGGTAATAAGAGTGTAGCTGGGTCGAGCGAGGGTAACGGGAAAATAGAACAGTGGTCTCTAGCTGTGGATGTTCTCCCGAAGCAGTATAGAAAAGTTTATTTAGTAGTTATATTTGGTGAATCCAATAGGGTAAGGTGTACCCAACGTTGGAAGGGTGGTTTTCCACTATCATACAAGATGTCTAACGACATACAACCTCGTGTCATCATAAGACAGGGATGTGCTCATCCACTTGCTGAGTATATATACGAGCACTACCTATATAATCTTGGTGTTTGTTTGAAGTATAATTCTCAATTAGAGACAGTGGAGATAATGATAAGTCAAGAGAAGACTCACCATTGGGAAGAATATGATAGTAATCTTCTCGTTTTTCTTTGGGGTCTATTGGGTAAACCAAGGATAATTCTGTGGCCATATGATATCTATCACAACCTAGAAGCATGGCCTCCCATGTACGAAGGTTTCCTTAAGCACTTCCCAAAGATTCTAATTTCCAAAACAGTTTTTGACTATACCTTTATGTAAGGTGTCATTGTGAGGTGATGTCCACGATTGGAACATGAGTCACATTTGATATATATTTGTATCCAAACTCACAGCATATGTGTTGTTGTATTTTGCACGACAATTGTTGTAATAAAGTTGTAGTTATTTTCTGTACCATGTATTTGGCGACTCAGAATAGGTTGGATTGAATGGACCTATTTTGGGGTCGTTACATTTGGTATCAGAGCTTAGGGATATGATCTCTGGTGGAGATCGGGAAATATAACTAGGAGGAGAGAGATGAGTAAATCCTTCGCTAGTGTGTCCTACCTAAGCTTATTTGTTAGTCAGTCATAATATTGGGATATTATGTGATATGTTAATTTGTTAAATTAACCCTTGTTTTGAAGCTGTATTCTAGAATGATATTTGAAATACAGGAGATGAGCAATGGAGAAATTATGATGATAGGAAGATGGAATCTGAAATGAAAACAAGGTATTCTCAACTTTTCGAAATACCAGGTAAGTAAATTTCGGGGACGAAATTTCATAAGGAGGGGAGATTGTAAGACCCCGAATTTTATGAAATAAAAGTATTCAATTTTTCTTATAATTACTATTCAGTAAATGGTTAAATTGATAAATATTAAAGTTAAGGGTGATATGTGAATTTTTTTTCAAAATAAGCAAGTGGTTATAAAATAATCATTGTTGTCGGGGAATATTCGTTTGGTTGTAGAATATTCTTTCTGTCGAGGAATATTCGTACGACGGTGCAGCCATTTGTGGGCCCCATAACAGAATAACTGTCGGATGAAGAAAACGACAAATTTGAGTTTTTACAAATAACGGCGTAGTTGTTACCGTTAATACTGTTGGAATACCCGGTGGTTAAAATACAGTAATACGCGTTATTGCACAGTAGCACACGGTATTGCATAGTATTTTTGAAATTATTGATTCTTACGTAAGAAGGCACTACTCAATAATTGTTACAGTAATTACTGTTCAATGTTTTATTTTATTGATTCAATAATTGCTACGTTGAAATTTTATATTATTGTTATTCAATAATTGTCACTGCACAGTATTTCCCATTATCAGATCAATAATTCATATTATTTGAATAATATTATTAGATAACATTATTGGCAATGTCTAGAAAGTTCTGTCTAAGGAGAGGTTTGGTCACCTAATTGCGCGCCAGTAAGGAAAATTTTTTATTGGAAAGCCCCCTCTTTCCTGGGAACGGCCTAGTTGTTATAAATGTGATTCTGTAATATTATTTGTGAATAATTAATTATTGATTCATATGATAAGGAAATATTTATTTTATGTGGATATAAATGAGGGATATATTTTTGTGGTTAAAAATGAAGGAGTTAATATTGAGGTGTTTTATCTGTATTTTTGTCGGAACGGAGGTATTGAAAATCAAATTAGGGTTTTTGAGATGTATTGCGGGGGTTATAATTTTTAATCCGACCGTTGGATCGTTGTGATTTTTGGATATGTTATACATATATAAGTTGAGTATATGCCCACAAATTTTGAACCGTTAAAAATGAACGTATGATTTATTATGAATTTTACGAGATGACTGGTTCAGAAATTATTGAATTTTCGGAGTTTATCATTTTGGTGAAAAATTCTAGAATTGGTGGGCCCCACTTGTGGTTGGTGAAGAAATGTGCTGAATTATATTTCAAATGTGGTGGGTGGGAATAGTAGCAGGTAAAGCCATCAGGTTGCAGGTCAAACCTACCAAAATTTTCCTATAAATAGAGGGCTAAGTTAGAATTGAAAATCACACCAGAAACATAAGCTTTCTCTCTTTCTCTCTCTAGATTATTGAGTGTATTTTGTGAGTATTTAGATACTTTGTGAGTTTCTATTCATCAGTGCAAGTTTTCTTCAGCCTTATATCGATCAGAAGTACTGCTCTTTTGAGGTAAGGGATAGTAAGGGATAGTAAGGGATAGTAAGGGATATTAAGGGATTTTAAGGGTTGTTATGATTTTCAGTTTCGTAATTTTTCTGATCTTCAAAAATTCTGGAAAAATTTGAAATGATATTTTGATGAGTTTTCTTGATTGTGTCCAAAAATGGTGATTTTTGGATGTATAGATTAAGAGTTATGAATTTTACGGGAAAAGACTATTTTAAAAGTAACCGCTTATAATTCCTTGTGGTTAACTTCAAAATTGATGAAATTTTTATTGGGAGTACATGTATATGATAGAAGTATACTCTGTAAATTTCAGAATTTTTAGACAAAAGTACAATTTTTGATAAATGTCTAAATATTCGGCTATTTTGGCCATATGAAAAATAGTAAATGACTTTTAAAAATTTTGAGAAAAATATATGTTCACTATGGACTATATTATGCTAAATCCCAGAAAAGAAATATTTTTGGAACTGATTTGGTATTTTTCATGAAAATGGTCTAGTTATGAGTAAATGAATTAAATATGTTTTGTGAAGAAAGAAAATTGAAAAATAGGATTTTATGGCTTGAGAATCCTATATGAGGTATATGCAGATTTTTGATGAGGGTTTTGGCTATTGATGATGAAATCTTAAGAGTTGACATTTTATGATGATTAAATGCATTAATTAGTAAAGTGTAAACAATTTAAATAAATTGTTTATAAGCTTAAGAAATGTTATTCTTTCAATATCATTATACCGAAATATTGGTATAGATTTTATTGTTGAATTTCTATCTTTTGTGTCGGGATTACTATTCATGAGTTACGAATATTACTCTTGAGATTAAAACTATATGTTGATCATATTATTTTTATCATCATATATAACATTTTTATAACCCTAATGTTGAATTTCTCTTTCACTGGAGTGTAAAGATGGGTAGATTATTGGTATGATCATGACTATGGGTTCTCTTTGGCCAGTAGTGTAAAGTTGAATTGTTGACTGGTATGATCATGACCATTGAATTTGTAATTGAATATCTTTAGCTTAAGTGCAAAGGTGAAATGATCAACATAGTTATAATTATTGTTTATATAAATTCTTAAATGATTATATATTCTTTGAGGTATTAATATATTTGGCATGTAGTGCAAATATTAATTGTTGAAGAATATCTTTGGCCTATAGTGCAAAGATGAATTGTAGATGAATATCTTTGGCCAGTAATGCAAAGATGAACTGTTGATGAATATCTTTGGCCTGTAGTGCAAAGATGACTTGTTGATGAATATCTTTGGCCCGTAGTACAAAGATGAAGTTATTAGTATGATTATGAACTGGAACTGTGATTTGGTATAACCATGATGTTTGATGTTTCAGGTGATGAAAATTATCTTCGTCCTAGATGAGAATAGGAATTTAGAACTACAGTTATGATTATGAGTTATTCATATGATTGTGGACCAGAATTGTTGATTGATGTTACAGGGATAAAACATTGTTGGTGAATTTTTAACATGAAGAAAATAATAGACTTTATAGTCTATTTGACTCTTCTAATGGATTGCTCGTTCCGCTGCAACTATGGTTGAAATTTTTATCATTTACCATATGTTCTAAATCTCTGATTTATTATTGATGAAGGCTATTGATAATTTAATTATCTTTAGTCATGATATTCTTTACTGAGCTAGTTGTGCTCACCCTTTTGCTTCACAATTCCTTTCAGGTAATAAGAGTGTAGCTGGGTCGAGCGAGGGTAACGGGAAAATAGAACAGTGGTCTCTAGCTGTGGATGTTCTCCCGAAGCAGTATAGAAAAGTTCATTTAGTAGTTATATTTGGTGAATCCAATAGGGTAAGGTGTACCCAACGTTGGAAGGGTGGTTTGCCACTATCATACAAGATGTCTAACGACATACAACCTCGTGTCATCATAAGACAGGGATGTGCTCATCCACTTGCTGAGTATATATACGAGCACTACCTATATAATCTTGGTGTTTGTTTGAAGTATAATTCTCAATTAGAGACAGTGGAGATAATGATAAGTCAAGAGAAGACTCACCATTGGGAAGAATATGATAGTAATCTTCTCGTTTTTCTTTGGGGTCTATTGGGTAAACCAAGGATAATTCTGTGGCCATATGATATCTATCACAACCTAGAAGCATGGCCTCCCATGTACGAAGGTTTCCTTAAGCACTTCTCAAAGATTCTAATTTCCAAAACAGTTTTTGACTATACCTTTATGTAAGGTGTCATTGTGAGGTGATGTCCATGATTGGAACATGAGTCACATTTGGTATATATTTGTATCCAAACTCACAGCATATGTGTTATTGTATTTTGCACGACAATTGTTGTAATAAAGTTGTAGTTATTTTCTGTACCATGTATTTGGCGACTCAGAATAGGTTGGATTGAATGGACCTATTTTGGGGTTGTCACAATTGTCATCATCCTCATGCTTATATTATGTTGAAAGTCATCTGTGGCCTGTAGTACATAGATGGACTTGGTATGATTATGACCAGGGATTATTCGGTATAATCATAACCGTAATATTACAAATAATGTGGAAAAAGTCCTCATTGGCCCGTAGTACATTGATGGACAGTTTTTAGTATGATTATGGCTATGGATTCTCTTTGTCCGTAGTGCAGAGATGAATTATTTTATAGTATAATAAGGACCGTTGATGAAAACATGATTATCTTTAGCTGTAGTGCATGGATAATTTGTGGTCGTGATACTAAAGAATATCCTTGGCCGCAGTGCAGGGGTGATTCGATGATGTGGATTATTTATTAAGCTGAGTCTCAGCGATAAAAGTCATGAAAAACCTTTTAAATTATAAAAGATAGTAGATTTTATTCTCTACTTGACTCTTTTAATGGATTGCTTGATCCGCTGCAGTTATACTTGATGTCTATTGTATTTTATCAGTTTAACATTGTTGAAGGCTAATGATAATTTATTTTGCATTATCTTAGTCATAATATTTCTTACTGGGCTAGTTGAGCTCACCCTTTCTTTCACTGTTCTCTTCAGGAAATGAGAATATAGTTGGGACGAGTCGGGAAACGGAGTGATGGACCAGATGATAGCATTAGTAGTCCTCATTATTCTATGTAATAGTGTGATAATAATTGTAATGGGGACTCCTTTTAAGTTTGTCTACTTTCTAGTAGATAATATTTGTATTCAAACTCACAATTTATGTTTTGTCGTATTGTACACAATAGTTGTATTATTAAGTTGTATTTGAATTCTGTACCATGTATCTGGCCACTCAAGATGGGTGATGTATACCTAATTTTGGGGGCGTCACAGGTACTATTCATGAAGTACTATTCACGGGGTACTATTCATGGGGTATTATTCACAAAGAACTATTCACGGGATACTATTCATGACAAAAATTGATTTTTTTTTGTCAAAATTATTTTGATACATGAATATTATTTTTGAATTTTACTCTATGTTTAGTTATCATGTTGACAATTTGGATATTCTTGAATTCTAGAAAAATTAAATTACAAATTTCTAATATTTATCCTTGATCTCACTTGATTGAATCCTTATATCATTGTCATCATTCTCATGTTTATATTATGGTGAAAGTCATCTTTGGCCCGAAGTGCAAAGATGGTCTGTTGATTATTGATTTTACAGTACTATATCTTTGGCCCAAAGTGCAAAGATGGACATGTGTATGACATGATCATGACCACTGGGGATACTAATGAATATCCTCGGCCCGTAGTGCATGATTAATTCGATAATGCATTTAGCAAGATCATGACCATTAGTTAACAATTGAATGTCTTTGGCTGTAGTGCACTAACAGACAATTGATTGGTATGATCATGACCATTGGTTTTATAGTTGAATATCTTTGGCCCGTAGTGTAAAGATAGACAACTGATTGGTATGATCATTATTATTACATTTGAACGTCTTTAGCCTTTAGGGTAAGGATATTGAGTGAACGTTCTATTAAGCCTTTGTGGTAAGGAGAAATTGTTGACTATTGATTTTTACAGTTGTATATTTTTAGCTTACGTGCAAAGATGGACAGTTGATTATTGGTTTTACAGTTGTATATCTTTGACCTGTAGTGCAAAGATGGACTGTTGATTTACATGATTATAAATATGAATTGTGAATTTAACTATAATCTTTAGTGGTTCAGGTGAAGATAAGTTATTAAAGTTCTCTTTATCTTAGGTACTATAAAGAACTGTTGATGGGTATTACAATAATGAATTATTAACTATGAACTTTTAAATTGGAGTAGATAGTAGACATTATATTCTACTTGAATCTTCTAATGGATTGTTGATTTTGCTGCATTATGGTTGAAAACTTTTATCATCTACCATATGTTCTAAATCTCTAATTTATTACTAATGAAGGTTATTGATAAATTAATTATCTTAGTCATAATATTCTTTACTGGGCTATTTTTGCTTACCCTTTTGCTTTATAATTTCTTTCAGGTATTAAGAGTGTAGCTGGGTCGAGCAGGGATAACAGGAAAATAGTGTGATGGTCTGAGGCTGTGGAAGTTTCTC
Organism: Panax notoginseng; assembly: GCA_016801055.1. NCBI lineage: Eukaryota > Viridiplantae > Streptophyta > Magnoliopsida > Apiales > Araliaceae > Panax > Panax notoginseng. Next base: position 38,172,659 of record CM029019.1, read on the forward strand.
AATACATTATAAAACTACATGACATGCAATATATAATTGTATTAAGGACCTAAGATGGGTGTGTCGTAGATTTTACGTCACTTAATAATTGATTTTGGTAAACAACAATATGGTGATGAGAACCCAACTTTAGAAGCGTAAAAAATGCACGCCATCAAAATGAGGAGGACATAAATCTTCTCGTGTACCTTGGAGTCTTGAAATATTTGCTGCTGTATTTTATATGACACTGTAATAATTTGAGTTTGGATATTGTCTACGAGACAATATTGTATTAAAACTCACAGCTTATGTGTTGTCGCATTCTGCACGACAGTTCAACAGTCGTATAAATGAAGTTTGTATTTGTATTTTGTACCGTGTATCTGGTGACCCAAGATGGGTTGTAAGACCCCAAATTATTAATAAATGAAATTTAATTTCCTCTATTTATTATTCTGAAATAGTAAGGGTTGATTTGATTAATGTGGTTAGTTATGGGTAAAATGCGCAAATATTTTAAATAAGTAAGTGGTTATAAAATATTCATTGTTGTCGGGGAATATTCGTTTGGTCGTGGAATATTCTTACTGTCGGAGAATATTCGTACGACGGCGCAGTCTTTTGTGGGCCCCATAACGGAAAGCGATTGGATGAAGAAAACGACAAAAATAAGTTGTTTATAAATAACGGCGTAGTTGTTACCGTTAATACTGTTGGAATACTTGGTGGTTAAAGCACGGTAATGCGCGTTGTTGCACAGTAGCACACAGTATTGCACCAATTATTGATTCTTACGTAAGAAGGCACTACTCAATAATGATTATAGTAATTACTGTTCAATATTTTATTTTATTGATTAAATAATTGCTACGTTGATATTTTATAATTGTCACTACACAGTATTTTCCATTATCGGAGCAATAATTCATATTATCTGAATAATATTATTAGATAACATTATTGGCAATGTCTAGAAAGTTCTGTCTAAGGAGAGGTTTGGTCATCTAATTGCGCGTCAGTAAGGAGAAATCCTTATTGGAAAACCCCCTCTTTCCTGGGAACGGCCTGGTTGCCAGTACTGTGATTCTGTAATATTATTTGTGTATAATTAATTATTAATTTATATGATGAGGAAAATATTAATTTTATGTGGATATATATGGAGAAAATTTTTAATGTGACAATTGTTAAAAATTAATATTTTATCTTTTAAATATATTATTTTAATAATATATTGATGGTGATATTTTTATAATGAATGTGGGATATATGAGTATATGAGGAGAAAAAGTATTTTTATGGCATTAAATGATTAACACATATTTTGTGTGTTGGTGGACACAATTCTTGACCGAAAATTTATTATTGACTGTAAAATCGCCTATTTGTGGATTTCGGTCAATTTTTGTTTGGAATTTGAAAAAACTTTCTTCTGTAAAGTTGTAGAGAATTGAATTTCCTATAAAAACTCGCAAGATTCGAATTTTCTGATAAAATGGCTATTTATTATGAATTATTGAACTTCTGAAGTTCCGAAATAATTGATTTTTGGATGTTTTATTTATTATTTTGAAGAAAAACGTTTTTTGGCATTTAAGTGGGCTAACATGTGATATAAATGGGCTGAGATCATATGTCTAGAGGTGGGCTAAGGAAAATTTGATAAATATATTAATATTATATTAAATTTTCTGCTTTGGTGTTCTAAGCATTTTCCTATAAATAGGGTGCTTAGGTTAGAATTGAAAATCACACCAGAAACATAAGTTTCTCTCTATTTCTCTCTCTATATCGAGCGTATTCTTGTGAGTATTTGATACTTTGAGTGTTGCTATACGGTGCAAGTTTCCTTCAGCACTATATCTAGTATTCCAGTCAGAAGTACCGTCTTTCCGAGGTAAGAGATGTTATTTCTTCTTAAATGATATTATTTTCTTCAATATCATTATGCCGAAGTATTGATCTGAACTTTTTATCAAATTTGAAATTTTTCATGTCGGGGTTACTATTCACGAGTTACTATTCACCAAAAAATGAAATTTTCTTCTTTTTGTCCAAAATATCTATTATGGATACTAGCTTTGATTGTATCCATATTTTGATCATTCTTAAATTTTACTCCACTATGATTATTTATGAGGTATTTTTGGACATGGAGTAGTTGAAATACGAATCCTTAATATTTATTATTTCGTTTCACTGGATTCGTTTCCTTTAAAATATTTTTCATCATCCTCAGTCCTAAATGATGATATAATTGAATATCTTTGACCTGTAGTGTAAAGATTAATGATTTCTGATGAATATCTTTGGCCCGTAGTGCAAAGATGAACAGGTGTTTAGATGAACATGACCAACTGGTGAATATCTTTGGCCTGTAGTGCGAAGACGAATATTGATTGATGTTACAGGGATAAAATGCTGATGATGGACTTTTAAATTCATAGATAATAGTAGATTTCATTCTCTACGTAACTCTTCTATGAATTATTATTTTCCGCTGCGAATATTGATTTAAAACTTGTTGTCTATTGTATTCTATTATATTTTTCCCTGTTGAAGACTAACGATAATTTGTTCTATGTTATCTTAGTCATAATGTTCTTTACTGGGCTAGTTGAGCTCACCCTTTTCTTTTTTGTTCCATTTTTCTCAGGAGGCGAGAATATAGCGAGTACTAGTCGGGGTATGGAATGAAGGTTCTAGGAATTGTTTTAGTAGTCCTCACCATTTTTTTTTGTAAAATATTGTACCAATAATTGTAATGAGGACTTATTTGAGTGTGGATATTGTCTAGATGACAATATTTGTATTTACACTCACAGTTTTTATGTTGTATTAATAAAGTTGTAGTTGTTTCTGTACCATGTTATTGACGACACAGAATGGGTGTTGTATACCTATTTTAGGGGCGTCACATGGGTGATGTATACTGTGAGACCCCAAATTTTATGAATAAAGATTTAAATTTCTCAAAATATTTTTTTAATATTATGGTGTGGATTTGATATAATGTTACAGTTGTGGGTGATATTTATAAATTTTACAAAGTATGCAAGTTGTTACAAAATATTCGTTTGGTCGGAGAATATTCTTTTTGTCAGAAATATCCATACGACGGCACAATCATTGGTGAACCCACAACGGAATTATTGTCGTAGTAAGAAAACGACAGAATTATCTTTTTATAAAATAACGGCGAAAGTGTTACCGTTAAAGCTGTTGAACTACCCGGTAGTAAAAGTACAGTAATACGCGTGGTTGCATAGTAGCACACGGTATTGATTATTGATGCTTACGTGAGAAGTTACTCAGTTATACTTAATTATTGCTACAGTAATTGCTGCATCATATCTCTCATATTATTTATTCAATTATTGTCACAGTATCATCTGCATAATATGATATATTATTAAATCAATAATTGAGATGACAAAGTTATTCATATTATTATTTGTAATATTGACAATATCTAGAAGTTCTGTCAAGGAGAGGTTTGGTCACCTAATTGCGCGCCAATAAGGAGAAATCCTTATTGGAAAGCCCCCTCTTTCCTAGGAACGACCTGGTTGTTAAATATTGTGAGTTATAATATTAATGATGAATAAGTTCGTATTGATTAAAGATGAATTTGATAGTTCTATTGTGTTGAAATTGTTGGTGTTAGTGGAAATCGACATTTATTTCGAAAATAATTGATGTCTGGAGGTTATATTGTTCAATCAGGTATTCGGAGCACTTTTCATGTCGGAGTACTATTCACGAGTTACTATTCATGAGTTACTATTCACGAGTTACTATTCACGGGATACTATTCACCTGAAAAATATATTTCTTTTCGGTTCAAATCAGTTTTGGGTACAATATTATTTCATGAGGAGATGTGATAATTTTTCAGACCGTTGGTTGAAGTTATACTAGTAAATCAATATGGATCGTTGGTTGAAGATATAATAGTAAATTAATATGGACCGCTGGTGAAAAGTTATAATAGTAAATCAACATGGATCACTGGTTTAAAGTTTTAATAGTAAATCAGTATGAACCGTTGCTTTAAGTTTTAATAGTAAATCAATATGGACCGTCCGTTTAAAAGTAAATCAATCTAGGCCGTTCATGAATTAGTTGCTATTCAGTCCATTCTCCTATAAATAGAAGCTCATTCCTTCATTATTTCTTACGAATTCACTGAAACTCTAGAGAGAGAAACTATAGAGAGAAAGAAGAAAAATATTCTGCTACTTCACTTTTCCAATATTCAGTTTTTTCTAAGGTAAGGGGTATTATTCTTTCGTATTCATGAAGAGAATTATTTTCTTTCAATACTCGTAAGTGTTGTTATTCCATTCTTCATTATTATGTTGGAATAACATGTATATGCGAAGTACCGCATACATGGTAAAATTCTTCTGTTATTCCATTCCTTATTATTCTGTTGGAATAACCTATTTATGTGAAGTACCGCATGCATGGTGAAATTCTTTTATTATTCTGTTCTTTATTTTTCTGTGGAATATCATGTCTGTGCGTTTACGCCAGACCTGGTTCCATTATTTATTATTCTGTCGGAATATCCTGTCTGTGCGTTTACGCTGGACCTGGTTCCATTATTTATTATTTTATTGGAATAGCCTGTCTGTGCGGTCTATCGCATGCCTGGTGAATTCTTCTGTTATTCTATTCTTTATTATTCTGTTGGAATAACCTGTCTGTGCGGTCTATCGTATGCCTGGTGAATTCTTCTGTTATTCTATTCTTTATTATTCTGTTGGAATAACCTGTCTACGCGGACTATCGCATGCATGGTGAATTCTTCTGTTATTCCATTCTTTATTATTCTGTTGGAATAACCTGTCTACGCGGACTACCGCATGCATGGTGAATTCTTTTGTTATTCCATTCTTTATTATTCTATTAGAATAAACTGTCTATGTGGATTACCACATGCATGGTGAATGATCCTTTGTATTCATTCCTTATTAAATTGTGGAAATGATCTGTATACGTGGATTACCGCATGGAGGGTAAAAATCCATTTGCAGTTTCATACATTCTACTATACTCAGTTGGTTTAGTTTTGGATTCTATATTCCTTAAAATTAGTGGAATATCCTGGATATTTGCATTTCATCCAGTATCTTTTCGTGGAAATATTCTTTTGAGCATTCTTGAATTTTACTCCACAAAGCAGTATCATGTTGACAATTTGGACGTTATTGAGTTTAGGATAAATTAACTTATTAATCTTTAAAATTTATTCTTGAACTTGTTTTATTGAATTATTATGTCATTGTCATCATCCTCATGCTTATATTGTAATGAAAGTCATCTTTGGCTTACGTGTATAGATGGACTTAGTATGATTATGACCAGGGATTATTCGGTATAATCATGACCTGTAATGTTATAAATGATGTTGTAAAAGTCCTCAGTGGCCCGTAATGCATTGATAGACAGTTTTTGGTATGATTATGACCAGGGATTATTCGGTATAGTCATGACCGTTGATGATTTAATGAATATCCTTGGCCCGTAATACAGGGATGATTAGAAGACGTGGTTTATTTATTAAGCTGAGTCTCAGCGATAAAAATTGATGAAAATATTTTAAATCATAGAAGATAGTAGATATCATGCTCTACTTGACCCTTCTAATGGATTGCTTATTCCGCTGCAGTTAAACTTGATGTCTATTGTATTTTATCAGTTTAATATTATTGAAGACTATTGATAATTTATTCTGCATTATCTTAGTCATAATATTTCTTACTGGGCTAGTTGAGCTCACCTTTTCTTTCACTGTTCTCTTCAGAAAATGAGAATATAGCTGGGATGAGTCAGGGAAAGGAGTGACGGTCCAGATGATAGCATTAGTAATCCTCACTATTCTGTTAATAGTGTGACAATAAATGTAATGGGGACTCTTTTGAGTGTTGATATTGTCTAGATGACAATATTCCTATTAAAACTCTTAGTTTATATATTGTCGTATATTACACGACGGTTGTATAATTAAGTTTGTATTTATATTCTGTACCATATATCTGACGACCCAAGATAGGTGATGTATACCTGTTTTGGGGGCGTCACAGTTGGTATCAAAGCTTAGGGATATGATCCATGGCTGAGATGTGAGACAAGAACTAGGAGGGGAGAGACGAGAAATTCCTTCGCTAGTATGACCTACTTAAGTTTATTTGATATTTACCCTTGTTTTGTGGCAGTATTTGCAAATGGCATCCGAAAATGTTGAGATAAGCAATGAAGCACATGAGACCGTTGAGACACCTTTAATCACTAACCAGGTTAATGTGATGTCAAACGAAGAAGAAATTAGAGATATCTATGTGGTGCGTGAAGAACAAATAGTTTCACCCGAGCTAGTTGTAGAGGTAGCAGCTGAGAGTGAGGAAGAAGAGGAACCTGAGGAGAATTTATTAGAAGAATTTTATGATCAAAATTTATAATTACAAAATCGTATTCATGAGTTAGAAGAGCAGGCTGAAGAACGGCAAGCGGTCGTGGAATAAAGAGATGCAACAATTCAAAATTATGTTACCCGATGTGCATGTCGATAAAGACGTCCGATCCAATAAAGTAAAAATAGATGAAATGGATTTTGCTTTTTGGACAACAATTGGGAGAATCTAACATCGAATTCGAAATTATCCTGTACAGAGCGGTCAACCCCAATTCGATATGGATCGAAGAGTAATGATTCAAATTATGGATCAGGAATGTGACGAAGCAATTGAGGGTGGAATGTACTCTATAGCAAAGTCAAATCTGATAGTTTAAGTGAGAGCATTTGTCGAGAAACCAGAACGAAGTTATTACGGGTAAGTTAATTATAAACTCTTGCGAAGTCTATGCCTTATTAAATACCGGTTCTACCCATTATTTTATCTCTCTTGCTTGCGCTCAACGTTTAAATTTGAATTCGGAGAAATTAGACTTTGACTTATCGGTTGAAACTCCATTAGGAGAAACCTTCGTTACCTCTACTGTTTATAAATCTTATTTGATTAAAATCGATACCCTCACGTTACCTGTCGATCTTATCTCTTTGAAAATACTTGCATTTGATGTGATTTTAGTAATTGATTGGTTAACTACTCATCATGCTTTTCGTAAGGTTGTTAGTTTTCATATTCTTAACCAACCTATCATGCGAATTCAAGCAACCAAACCATTAAAGTCAATCATTGTCATATCAAGCCATAAGTAAAGAGCCCCGAGCCTTTTGCTGGTAACTTCCTTTGTGGAATGCATCGAAGCCAGACTATCCGTAGGAGACGTCGTGAATGACGATGACAAGTTGATAGGTATCAATGTGACGTACTATCTAAGTCTTGGGATGAGGGTCACAGTTTTGAATGATATTTTTATCGTTAATAAATTTCCTGACGTATTTTTGAAGAACTTCTTAGCCTACCCCCAATGCGTGAAAACGAATTTTATATTGACCCCAGTACAAAAACCCATTTCGTATAACTTACAAATGATGAAGATAGAGTTAAAGACTCTAGGGACCCACATGGTGATATCAAATATACGAGTAGAATCGACTTTAATTGATAAAGTTAAAGACGTGCAAGCTACATACTCAGAGCTGATGAATGTGAAGAAGAAGGTTCAAGAGGACGTTATTCTAGAAGCAAGAATCGATGAAGAGAGGAAATCTCAACCCTCGATTTAATTGACCCATTTGAAATTCTCGATCGAGTAGGAACTGTGGCCTATATACTCGTTTTACCGCCAAGTATGTCGCGTGTTCATAACGTTTTTCAAGTATCAATGTTACGTAATTATGTGGACGACCCGAACCACATTATTGAATTAGAACCAGATGAGATAGTAGAAGATTTAACGTATGAGGAGATACGTGTTAAAATCTTGGATAAGAAGGATCGTATTCAACACTCAAAGGTTATACCTCAAGAGTTAGAATCTAAAATGAAGTCAAGGTATCCTCATCTCTTCGGCATACCAAGTACGTACGTAAATTTTGAGGGCAAAATTTCATAAGGAGAGGAGATTGTGAGACCCCAAATTTTATGAATAAAGATTTAAATTTTTCGAAATATTTTTTTAATATTATGGTGTGGATTTGATATAATGTTATAGTTGTGGGTGATATTTACAAATTTTGTAAAGTATGCAAGTTTTTACAAAATATTCGTTTGGTCAGAAAATATTCTTTTTCTCGGGAATATCTGTACGACGGCACAATCATTGGTGAACCCACAACGGAAGTATTGTCGTAGTAAGAAAACGACAGAATTATCTTTTTATAAAATAACGGCGGAAGTGTTACCGTTAAAATTGTTGAACTACCCGATAGTAAAAGTACAGTAATACGCGTGGTTGCATAGTAGCACACGGTATTGATTATTGATGCTTACGTGAGAAGTTACTCAGTTATACTCAATTATTGCTACAATAATTGCTGCATCATATCTCTCATATTATTGATTCAATTATTGTCACAGTATCATCTGCATAATATGATATATTATTAAATCAATAATTGAGACGGCAAAGTTATTCATATTATTATTTACAATATTGACAATGTCTAGAAGTTCTGTCAAGGAGAGGTTTGGTCACCTAATTGCCCGCCAATAAGGAGAAATTCTTTTTGGAAAGCCCCCTCTTTCCTGGAAACGACCTGGTTGTTAAATATTGTGAGTTATAATATTTCTATTCTCCTAGAAATAGAAGTTCATTCCTTCATTATTTCTTACAAATTCACTAAAACTCTAGAGAGAGAAACTATAGAGAGAAAGAAGAAAAATATTCTGCTACTTCACTTTTCCAATATCCAGTTTCTTCTAAGGTAAGGAGCATTATTCTTTCGTATTCATGAAGAGAATTATTTTCTTTTAATACTCGTAAGAGTTGTTATTCTATTCTTCATTATTATGTTGGAATAACCTGTATATGCGAAGTACCGCATACATGGTAAAATTCTTCTGTTATTCCATTCCTTATTATTCTGTTGGAATAACCTGTTTATGCGAAGTACCGCATACATGGTGAAATTCTTCTATTATTTTGTTCTTTATTTTTCTGTCGTAATATCCTGTCTGTGCGTTTACGCCGGACCTGGTTCCATTATTTATTATTCTGTCGGAATATCCTGTCTGTACGTTTACGCCGGACCTGGTTCCATTATTTATTATTCTGTTGGAATAACCTGTCTGTGCGATCTATCGCATGCCTGGTGAATTCTTCTGTTATTCCATTCTTTATTATTATGTTGGAATAACCTGTCTGTGCGGTCTATCGCATGCTTGGTGAATTCTTCTGTTATTCCATTCTTTATTATTCTGTTGGAATAACCTGTCTATGCGGACTACCGCATGCATGGTGAATTCTTCTGTTATTTCATTCTTTATTATTCTGTTGGAATAACCTATCTATGTGGATTGCCACATGCGTGGTGAATGATCCTTTGTATTCATTCCTTATTAAATTGAGAAAATGATCTGTATATGTGGATTACCGCATGGCGGGTGAAAATCCATTTGCAGTTTCATACATTCTGTTATACTCAGTTGGTTAAAGTTTTGACTTCTATATTCCTTGAAATTAGTGGAATATCCTGAATATTTGCGTTTCATCCAGTATCTTTTCGTGAAAATATTCTTTTGAGCATTCTTGAATTTTACTCCACAAAGCAGTATCATGTTGACAATTTGGACGTTATTGAGTTCAGGATAAATTAACTTACTAATCTTTAAAATTTATTCTTGAACTTGTTTTATTGAATTATTATGTCATTGTCATCATCCTCATGCTTATATTGTAATGAAAGTCATCTTTGGCTTACGTGCATAGATGGAATTAGTATGATTATGACCAGGGATCATTCGGTATAATCATGACCTGTAATGTTATAAATGATGTGGTAAAAGTCCTCAGTGGCCTGTAATGCATTGATAGACAGTTTTTAGTATGATTATGACCAGGGATTATTCGGTATAGTCATGACCGTTGATGATTTAATGAATATCCTTGGCCCGTAATACAGGGATAATTAGATGATGTGGTTTATTTATTAAGTTGAGTCTCAGCGATAAAAATTGATGAAAACATTTTAAATCATAGAAGATAGTAGATATCATGCTCTACTTGACTCTTCTAATGGATTGCTTATTCCGCTGCAGTTAAACTTGATGTCTATTGTATTTTATCAGTTTATCATTGTTGAAGACTATTGATAATTTATTCTGCATTATCTTAGTCATAATATTTCTTACTGGGCTAGTTGAAATGAGAATATAGCTGGGACGAGTTGGGGAAAGGAGTGACGGTCCAGATGATAGCATTAGTAGTCCTCACTATTCTGTTAAATAGTGTGATAATAAATGTAATGGGGACTCTTTTGAGTGTGGATATTATCTAGATGACAATATTCCTATTAAAACTCTCAGTTTATGTATTGTCGTATATTACACGACGGTTGTATAATTAAGTTTGTATTTATATTCTGTACCATGTATCTAACGACCTTGGATGGGTGATGTATACCTGTTTTGGGGGCGTCACATATACCTATTTTGGGGGCGTCACAGTTGGTATCGGAGCTTAGGGATATGATCTCTGGCGTAGATTCGGGATTAAAACTAGGAGGGGAGAGACGAGTAATATCCTTCGTTAGTGTGTGTCCTACCTAAGCTAAATTTTCTTACATAAGTTAACAATTTGTGATATGTCAATTAACCCTTATTTTGAAGCTGGATTTTGGAATGATATCTTAAATCCAAGAGATGAGCAATGTAGAAATCATGATACAGCGGAAATAACCGGGAAGGTACAATCTGGAAAGAAAGCAAGGTATTCGCACCTCTTCGAACTACTAGGTACGTAAATTTCGAGGGCAAAATTTCATAAGGAGGGGAAGTTGTAAGACCCCGAATTTTTTGAAATGAAAGTATTCAATTTTCTTATAATTATTATTCTATTCAGTAAATGGTTAAATTGATAAAATGTTAAAGTAAAGGGTGATATGTGAAATTTTTTCAAAGTAAGAAAGTTGTCATAAAATAATCGGTGATAAAAGTACAGTAATACGCGTGGTTGCACAGTAGCACACGGTATTGTACAGTATCTCTAATTATTAACGCTTGCGTAAGAAGTCACTCAGTTTTATTTAATTATTGCCACAGTATTTGCATTATTCAGTCTTCTACTAAGGTAAAGGGTGTTATTTCTATTCATGAGCACTATTCATATATACGGTACTATTCACGGAGTACTTTTCATGAGCATTATTCATATATACGGTACTATTCACGGAGTACTATTTATATATACGGTACTATTCACAGAGTACTATTCATGGGCACAATTCATAAATATATTACTATTCACAAAGTACTATTCACAGGATACTATTCACGATGTACTATTTACAGAGTACTATTCACGAGATACTATTCACGGGATACTATTCACGAAGTACTATTCACGGGATACTATTCACGACAAAAATTAATTTCTTTTATGTCCAAATTATTTTGATACATGAATATCATTCTTGAATTTTACTCCACATTTAGTTATCATGTGGACAATTTGGATATTCTTGAATTCTGGATAAATTGAATTACAAATTTCTAATATTTATCCTTGATCTCACTTGATTGAATCCTTATATCATTGTCATCATTCTCATGTTTATATTGTGGTTAAAGTCATCTTTGGCCCGAAGTGCAAAGGTGGACTATTGATTATTGATTTTACAGTACTATATCTTTGGCCCGAAGTGCAAAAATGGATAGGTGTATTACATGATCATGACCACTGGTGATACTAACGAATATCCTTGGCCCGTAGTGCATGGATAATTCGATGATGTGTTTGGCAGGATCATGACCATTAGTTAACAGTTGAATGTCTTTGGCCGTAATGCACTGACAGACAATTGGTTGGTATGATCATGACCATTTGTTTTATAGTTGACTATATTTGGACCGTAGTGCAAAGATAGATAACTGATTGGTATGATTATTGTTATTACATTTGAACGTCTTTAGCCTTTGGGGCAAGGATATTGAGTGAACGCTCTATTAAGCCTTTGTAGCAAGGAAAAATTGTTGATTATTGATTTTTACAGCTGTATATCTTTGGCTTACGTGCAAATATGGACTGTTGATTATTGGTTTTATAGTTGTATGTCTTTTGCTCGTAGTGCAAAGACGGACTATTGATTTACATGATGATAAATATGAATTGTGAATTTAACTATAATCTTTGGTGGTTTAGGTGAAGACAGATGATTAAAGTTCTATTTGTCTTGGCTACAATAAAGAATTGTTTATGGGTATTACAGTAATAAATTATTAACGATGAACTTTTAAATTGGAGGAGATAATAGACATTATATTCTACTTGACTCTTCTAATGGATTGTTGATTCCGCTGCATTATGGTTGAAAACTTTTATCATCTACTATATGTTCTAAATCTCTGATTTATTACTGATGAAGGTTATTGATAAATTAATTATCTTAGGCATAATATTCTTTACTAGGCTATTTTTGCTCACCTTTTTGCTTCACAATTCTTTTCAGGTATTAAGAGTGTAGTTGGGTCGAGCGTGGATAACAGGGAAATAGTGTGATGATCCGAGGCTGTGGAAGTTTCTCAATACATTATATAACTATATGATATGCAATATATAATTGTATTAAGGACCTTAGATGGGTGTGTCGTAGATTTTACATCACTTAATAATTGATTTTGGTGAACAATAATAGGGCGATGAGAACCCAACTTTGGAAGCGTAAAAAATGCATGCCATTAGAATGAGGAGGACATAAATCTTCTCATGTCCCTTGGAGTCTTGAAATATTTAATGCTATATTTTATGTGGCACTATAATAATTTGAGTTTGGATACTGTCTACGAGACAATATTGTATTAAAACTCACAGCTTATGTGTTGTCGTATTCTGCACCATAGTTCAACGGTCTTATAAATAAAGTTTGTATTTGTATTCTGTACCATGTATCTGGCGACCCAAGATGGGTGATGTACACCTATTTTGGGGGCGTCACAACGAACATGCAATCAAATTACACAAAAGGTGTGGAAGCGCGATAAAATAGGAATTTAAAATTTTTATACAAACCCATCACCATGATCATAGTTTGTACATAATTATCAATCAATAGAAAAGAGATGGGATTACATTTATACCCTTGTAGAACTAGCTCAGGTACAAGTTCACCTCCAATCCTCTTCGCATTAACCTTAAATCCACCGAGTTAGATTCCTTCCTTTGATCAACGTTAGCTACCCATGTGTTTGGCCTCTAGAGGTGATCTACCAAGGAAGAACAAATATTCAAGAAGAAGGGTGTTTTGGTTCAAACCCTAATTTTTCTATTCTCTGTAGAAAAGGGGCGTACTCTCCAACAATTGGAATCACGTATTTTTCACACACTGATATCTGATATAAGACTCCTTTTATAAAGATATCAGTTAACCTATTTTAATATAACTAAAATAAGATATTATTTAATTAATTAAATTCCTTTAATTAATTAGGCTCTCTAATCTTATTAGGGATAATTTATTAAACTCTTTTAATTAATTTACCTCCTAATCTTATTAGGAATAAATGAGAGTACTAATATTAAATTAATTCCCAAACTCCTTTAGAAATTAAAATAATAATATTAATAAGACTCCTCTTATTAATTTATATTTAATATTTCTAAAATATTAAATAATAAATATTAAGCTATTTAATTTATTTCATCACCATAAATTAAATTAAATATACTTAACATATTATTATGATTATGTCATTAAATTCTTAAATAATTATTCTTCCTTTTATGGTGTGACCCTTTAGGTTATCCATATTGAACCGGTTGTGAATAAATCAATTAGAACAATTCTAATCTTATTTAAATAAATAAATTAAACTATTAATTTATTTAAATAAATAATACTTATTCTACAATAGGGATAAACCTCCCTAGCGATTAACGACTTTTCAGATAATATAAATTTTAACATTAATCATAAAAGAACCTTTGAGTAAATAGTTACCGTACAATTCAATCCTTCCACCATACAATGTCCCAATTAAATATAAGACATAAAATTACTGTCAAGTCTTATTTTATTTAATTATATGTATTTTGATTCTTAAATGCACAACACCAAATAATGTAAGTTAGAAACTCCTTTCTAATTTCATTCTGTCTTGGCCAAGGACTACTGGGTTGTCATTTATCGAATCACATAGAACATTTTTCTTCTTTTACTAGAAGTGGTAGATCCTTTATTGATCATTCATTATCTCCATATATAACTTATTATACCCAAGCATACCCTTTGATATACCTTAAGGGTCATAAGGAATAAGTCAAAGTATAATTTATTATACACAAGATACTATGTTAATCTCAAGTCTAAGGATCACTTGTACTACTATCACTTCAGGAATTCCTATTGACAGGTAAGTAAAACTCCATTAGGTAATTCTTAGCGAGCCACATTCAATGAAATTATTCTCCAATAAGCACCTACATACTTACTTTAGTGTCTCTACACAAATAATCACGAGATCAATCATCCTCATCCAATGAGCAAGTAACGTATGTAGCAATCTATCCGGATTCACTAATCCCCTTTTTAGTAATCCATCGATTGGGAAAATTTTAATTTTTAAGCTATCTAAGAATTTAGATCTCATTAGAATGATAATCTTCATTATTCTAAAAGCATTGCTTAAAATTATGAATTTATCACACATTATAAAGTAGCATCATGTAGATAATTAAAAGCCTTTAATAAATTAATATATTTTTATTAATAAATGAATGAGATTGCTACAAAGTATATGCTTTATCATCAAACATGATTGACTTATGTGCATACTCCTTTCAATCTCCCACTTGCACTAAAGCCAATCGCCATGGTATCTCATACCCTTATTATCTAAGTGACGATTATCCTACTGTTTGATAAACTTTAGTTAATGGATATGTAATGTTATTCTTGAGAATCCACTATCTCTATAGTGACTTCTCCTCTTTCAATGATTCTTTTATCAAATGAAAGTGCCGCAACACATGTTTAGATCCAAGATGAGACAGGAACTATTCCTAGTTATGTAATGAACTTTTCATCCAAACAATCAACTTGCAGCTTCATTTACAGCTATATACTTTGTCTTTATCACTAAATAAGCAACTTTTTGCTTTTTAAAACTTTTCTAATTCACTGCACCACCGTTCAAGGTAACACCTTACCCTAAAGTGCATTTACTATCGTCTTGGTCAATCTGAAAAACTTGAGTCTGTTAAGCCCTATAGTTTTTAATTCAGACCCACCATAAATTTGATCACATCCTTAGTGCCGGTTAAGTACTTTTAAATATTTTTCACTGTCTTACAGTGATCTTCTCCAGAATATAACTGATCAATACAAGTCTCGTATATTTCATTGCATACATGATAGTTACTCATGCGATCTCTCTTTTAGGAGTCTTTGTGAATTATTAAGAGAGATACACTCCAAGGCTCATCAACATGAGACATCTCTTGGAGTTTGCCATACTAAACGACTTTAACATCAAATGAATATACATTCATTGGGTTAAGCCGAGCATTCTTTTAAATCAATCTTTATAGATTTGTATCCTCAATTATGATACTTTTCCCAAATCATTCATGGAGGAATGTTTAGACAACTTTATCTTTACTGATTCTAGTATTGGCATGTCATTCCTTATCCGTAGTATATCAACATATAATACTAGGAATGTCACAACACTCTCACTGACCCTTTTGTACACACTAGGTTCATTCTTTTTTTTTTGATAAAATCAAACTCTTTTGATTGTCTCATCAAAACGAATGTTACATTTTTGAGAAACTTGTTTCAATCCATTTCTCTGAGTGTCTACAACTCTTACCTCATCGTATGTAACTAGATCTCTTCTATGATGCGTACCTCATCATCATCATCTATGATGAATCCATACCTCCCAGGTATCTTCGGTACTATTCTAGATTTACGATTCGGTTGTGGTACAATAGGTCTATCTACAAGTTACTCTTATTTGACTTATAGTATTTTGTGGTTCTTGAACTCTTCAAGATTCTATTATCCTCCCAATAGCCCCTTCAATGATAAACACATTTATCTTAGAAGGAAGTGTATTTCGCAACAAACACCTTTTGCTAAGTAGGATTATGAAACATATACCCTAAACTTACTTTAGGATGTCCCACAAATCGACACTTGTCAAATCTTGTCCCAAACTTATTGTGACGCCCCCAAAATAGGTATACACAACCCATTCTGAGTCGCCAAATACATGGTACATAATTTAAATATAAACATAATTTATGCAACTGTCATGCAAAATACGACAATACAATAGCTAAGTTTCAATACAAATATCGTCTCGTAGACAATATCCAAACTCAAATAAAGTCATCATTACAATTATTTTTACACTATTTTATAGAATAGTGAGGACTAATACAACAACCATCTTGGACCGTCACTCATTCCTCGACTAGTCCCAACAATATTCTCATTTTCTAAAGAGAACAATGAAAGAAAATGGTGAGCTCAACTAGCCCAGTAAAGAATATTATGACTAAGAAAATGTAGAATAAATTATCCTTAGTCTTCAACAGTATAAAAACTGATAGAATACAATAGACAACAAGTTTAACATCAGCGAAATAAGTAATTCATTAGAAGAGTCAAGTAGAGTATGATGTCTACTATCTTCTATGATATAAAAGTTCATCATCAATATTTTATCTCTGTAACACATCTCAATAAATAATCCACATCACTGAATTAGCCATGCACTATAGGCCAATGATATTCATTAGTATCACATCCACGAATCATCCATGCACTACGGGCCAAGGATATTCGTTATTATCACTAGTGGTCATGATCATGCCAACAACTGCCCATCAATGCACTACGGGCCAATGAGGACTTTCACCACATCATTTGTCTGTAACATTACTTTTCATGATTATACCGATACATAATTTCTGGTCATAATCATACCAATCAACAATACATTTATGCACTATGGGCCAAAGATGACTTTCATCACAATATAAGCATGAGGATGATGATAATGATATAAGAAATTAATCAAGTGAGATTAAGGATAAATATTTCAATTTATCTAGAGTTTAAGAATGTCCAAATTGTCAACATGATACTACTCTGTGGAGTAAAATTCAAGAATAATATTCACGTATAAAAAATAATTTGGACAGAAAAGAAATTAATTTTTATCGTGAATAGTACCCCGGGTGAATAGTATCCCGTAAATAGTACTTCATAAATAGTATTCCATGAATAGTACCGTATGTATGAATAGTATTCCGGCATGAAAAGATTAAAATTTAACATGAATGTTCAGAAAAATATTTCAATAAAACGATACTAGATGAAATACAAATTTCAAGGATATTCTACTAATTTTAAGGAGTATAGGAGCAATAATTATCAAAATAAGTGTAGATTTTGAAATATGAAACGAAATAATATTACTTACATACTATAGAGTATGAAAGAAAATATTATTTCTTACGAATATTGAATGAAAATAATATCCCTTACGAATATTGAACGAAAATAATATTCCTTACAAATATTGAACGAAGATAATATTCCTTACAAATATTGAACGAAAATAATACTCCTTACGAATACGAAAAATAATATCTCTTACCGCTTATCTTAAAAGAAGAGTACTGCTGACTAGTATAGTGGGGATATTTTTGAAGAAAACTTGCACTATTTGCTACACTCAAAGCTTCCTTAAACTCAAAAGAAATATGCTCAATATTATAGAAGAAGAATTCTTTGATTCTGGTGTGATTTTCATTTATAAACTAAGCATCCTATTTATAGGAGAATGGCAGGATACTATTTAGAATTTAATGACGAACGCACAAAATAAATTCACAGACACAGTCACAAAAAATTTTAACAAAAATTTTGATTTTACTATGCAGCACTATGCAACACTATGTAACACAATTCAATATAAAATAAAAATTGAGATAATTTTCTACCGACGATTTTGAAAACTGAGTAAGTGGGGGTCCATGTAATAAGTCAAATTTATAATAAATACTTCATGACAAATCCCTTTTATATATCACAAATCACTTGACTAAACATATTTGTAATCTTTCAATATTTATTCATCATTAATAGTTTAACTCACAATATTAACAATAAGATCATTCCTAGGAAAGAGGGAGCTTTTCGATAAGGACTTCTCCTTATTGGCGCGTAATTAGATAACCTAACCCCTTTCCTCGACAGAACTTTCTAAACATTATAAATAATGCAAATAATAAAATGAATAACTTTGTCATCTCATTTATTGATTTAATAATATAAAATATTGTGCAGATGATACTGTGACAATAATTGAATCAATAATATGAGATACTATGCAATAAATACTGTGGCAATTATTGAACAAAATTGAGTGACTTCTTAAGTAAGCATCAATAATCAAAGATATTGTACAATACCGTGTGCTACTGTGCAACCACGCGTATTACTGTACTTTTATTGCCGGGTATTTCAACAGTTAACGGTAAAAATTTTGCTGTTATTTTTATAAAAAAATTATTTCTGTCGCTTTCTATATCCGATAGTAATTCCGTTGTGGGGTTCACCAATGATTGTGATGTCGTATGGATATTCTTTGATAAAACGAATATTTCTCGACCAAACGAATATTTTATGACCACTTGCTTACTTTGCAAAATTTATAAATATTACCCACAACTATAACATTATATCAAATCCATACCTTATTATTCAAAATAACATTTAGAGAAAATTAAATCTTTATTCATAAAAGTTGGGGTCTTACAACCTCTCTTTCTTATGAAATTTCGTCCTCGAAATTGACGTACGTACCTGGTATGTCGAAGAGGTAATAATACCTTGTTTTCATGTTAGATTCTAACTCCCAGGTCATTTTCTCAATATCGTGGTTTCTCCATAAAACTTTGACTTGAGGAATAACGTTTGAGCATAGAATGTATTCCTTCTTATCTATGATTTTAACAGGTATTTCCTCATACGTTATATCATCTGATATCTCGTCTGGTTCTAATTCAATAATATGGTTCGGGTCTTCAACATAGTTACATAACATAGATATGTGAAAAATTTTATGAACACGAGACATACTTGGCGGTAAGGTGAGTCTATAAGTCACAATTCCTACTCGATCGAGGATTTTAAATGGACCAATAAATCGAGGGTTGAGATTTTCTCCCTTCATCGACTCTTACTTCGGGAATAACACATTCTTGTACTTACTTCTTCTTATTCATCAGCTCCGGGTCTATAGCTTGAGCAGCTTTAACTTTATCGATTAAAGTCAGTTCTACTCTTATATTTGACATTATTACGTGGGTCCCTAGAGTCTTTAACTCTATCTCCATCATTTGTAAGTCGTACGAAATGGGTCTTCATGTTAAAAATATCGCACTCGTACCCGCATATGAGTTTTTACTCAACGCGTCAGCTACCACGTTCGCTTTTCCAAGATGATATTGAATGGTATGGTCGTAATCTTTCAACAGCTCGAGCCAACATCTTTAGCGCATGTTAAGTTCGTTCTAGGTGAAGAAATATTTGAGGATTTTATGCCGGGTTCAAGATCAATACAAAATTTGATTTTACACTCTAGGGGTAGGCCATGAAGTTCTTCGGGGAATACGTCAAGAAATTTATTAACAATAGAAATATCATTCAAATCTGACGTATTTTTGTTTAAATCCGTAACATGGGCTAAAAAAGCTTGACATCTATTTTTCAATAAACAAATGACTTTATGGCTTGATATGATAGTGATTGGCTTTAGTGGTTTGGTTACTTGAATTTGCATAACAGGTTGGTTAGGAATATGAAAGCTAACAACCTTACGAAAATAGTCAATTTTAGCATGATGAGTAGTTAACCAGTCGATTCCTAAAATCACATCAAATGCAAGTATTTTCAAAGAGATGAGATCAATAGGTAATGTGAGGGTATCGATTTGAATGAAACAAGATTTATAAACGGTGGATGTAACGGAGGTTTCTCCCAATAGAGTTTCAACCGATAAGTCAAAGTCTAATTTCTCTGGAGTCAAGTTTAAACGTTGAGCACAAGTAGGTGAAATAAAAAAATGGCTAGAACCGGTATCAAATAAGGTATAGACTTCGCAAGAGTTTATGATTAGCTTACCCGTGATAACTTCGTTCGGGTTCCTCGCTTTTTAGGAGGTTACGACAAACGCTCTCCCATGAACTACCAGCTTTGACTTGTCTGGGACAGAATTTGGTGCCACCGTCCCAGCTGGACTTAACTTTGATGTATGATAAAATTGAGCTAAATGACCTTTCTTTTCGCAATTGAAACACACTTTGGGTTGCTGTGTACAGTTTGGTCTGATGTGTCCCTCCTCTCTCCATCTATAGCATACGACCGGTGGTCGTTCTCCTTCCTTAAAAACGGGTGCTGGTGCTGCTGTCGATGTCTTTACGTTATCATTGTTGAGTCTTCTCTTCTTAAAGTTGTTCCCACTTAATTCACATCTCCTATCATCTTGGCCATGATTACCACCGAAGTTGTGACGCCCCCAAAATAGGTCCAATCCATCCAACCCATTCTGAGTCGCCAAATACATGGTACAGAAAATAACTACAACTTTATTATTACAATTGTCGTGCAAAATACGACAACACATATACTGTGAGTTTAAATACAAATATTGTCATCTAGACAGTATTCATACTCAATTAAGAACTCATTATACTTATTGATACACTATTTTACAAAATAGTGAGGACTACTAAAATAACTGTCTTGAACCATCATTCCACACCCTAACTAGTACTCGCTACATTCTCGCCTCCTGAGAAGAAAATTGGAACAACAAGGAAAAGGATGAGCTCAACTAGCCCAGTAAAGAATATTATGACTAAGATAATATACAACAAATTATCGTTAGTCTTCAACAGGGAAAAATTTAATAGAATATAATAGACAACAAGTTTTAAATCAATAACTGCAGCGGAAACAGCAAACCATTAGAAGAGTCAAGTAGAGAATGAGTTCTACTATCTTCTAAGATTTAAAAGTCCATCATCAATATTTTATCCCTGTAACAACAATCAATAACCATCTTTAATCAAATATTCATATTTGCACTACAGGCCAAAGATATTCATTTGTATCACTAGTCGATCATGTTCATCTCAACACCTGTTCATCTTTGCACTACGGGCCAAAGATATTCATCAGAAATCATCAATCTTTGCACTACAGGCCAAAGATATTCAATTACATCATAATTTAGGACTGAGGATGATGAAAAATATTTTAAAGGAAACGAATCCAGTGAAACAAAATAATAAATATTAAGGATTCGTATTTCAACTATTCCATGTCCAAAAACACCTCATAAATAATCATAGTGGAGTAAAATTCAAGAATGATCAAAATATGGATACAATCAAAGCTAGTATCCATAATAGATATTTTGGACAAAAAGAAGAAAATTTTATTTTTCGGTGAATAGTAACTCGTGAATAGTAACTCATGAATAGTAACTCATGAATAGTAACCCTGACATGAAAAGTTCCAAATTTAATAAAAAGTTCAGATCAATACTTCGGCATAATGATATTGAAGAAAATAATATCATTTAAGAAGAAATAACATCCCTTACCTCGGAAATACGGTACTTCTGACTGGAATACTAGATATAGTGCTGAAGGAAACTTGCACCGTATAGCAACACTCAAAGTATCAAATACTCACAAGAATACGCTCGATATAGAGAGAGAAATAGAGAGAAACTTGTGTTTCTGGTGTGATTTTCAATTCTAACCTAAGCACCCTATTTATAGGAAATTGCTTAGAACACTAAAGCAGAAAATTTAATAAAATAATAATATAATTATAAATTTTCCTTAGCTCACCTTTGAAAATCTGGATTCAGCCATCAACATGTGCAAGTGGGGCCCTCCAAAGTGTAAAAAACGTTTTTGTTAATAAAAATAAATAAAACTTCCAAAAATCAATTATTTCGGAACTTCGGAACTTCAATAATTCATAATAAATAGCCCTTTTATCAGAAAATTCGAATCTCACGGGTTTTTATAGGAAATTCAATTCTCTACAACTTTGCAGAAGAAAGTTTTTCCAAATTTCAAACAGAAATTGACCGAAATTCATAAACGGGCGATTTTACAGTCAAAAATAAATTTTCGGTCAAGAATTGTGTCCACCAACACACAAAACATGTGTTAATCATTTAATGCCACAAAAATACTCTTCCTCCTCATATACTCATATATCCCACATTCATTATAAAAATATCACCATCAATATATTATTAAAATAATATATTTAAATGATTTATTTTATCAGAAAAAGATAAAATATTAATTTTCAACAATTGTCACATTAAATTTTTTTTTCCATCTATATCTACATAAAATCAATATTTTTCTCATCATATAAATCAATAATTAATTATACACAATTAATATTACAGAATCACAGTACTGGCCCAGGCCGTTCCCAAGAAAGAGGGGGCTTTCCAATAAGGATCTCTTCCTTACTGGCGCGCAATTAGATGACCAAATCTCTCTTTAGACAGAACTTTCTAGAAATTGCCAATAATGTTATCTAATAATATTATTCAGATAATATGAATTATTGCTCCGATAATAAAAAATACTGTGTAGTGACAATTATTAAAACAACAGTAATATAAAATATCAACGCAGCAATTATTGAATCAATAAAATAAAATACTGAACAGTAATTAATTTAACAATTATTGAGTAATGCCTTCTTACGTAAAAATTAATAATTGGTGCAATACCGTGTGCTACTGTGCAACAATGCGTATTACTGTGTTTTAACCACCGGGTATTCCAACAGTGTTAACGGTGACAACTACGCCGTTATTTATAAACAACTTACTCTTGTCGTTTTCTTCATCCAATCGCTTTCCGTTATGGGACCCACAAAAGACTACGCCGTCGTACGAATATTCTCCGACAGTAAAAATATTCCACGACCAAGCGAATATTCCCCGACAACAATGAATATTTTATAACCACTTGTGTATTTCGAAGAAAAAAAAATTTATATATCACCCTTAACTTTAACATTTATCAATTTAACCAATTACTAAATAGTAATTATAAGAAAAATTGAATACTTTTATTTCATAAAATTCGGGGTCTTACAATCTCCCCTCCTTATGAAATTTCGTCCTCGAAATTTACGTACCTGGTATTTCAAGAGTTGAGAATACCTTGCTTTCATTTCAGATTCCATCTTTCCTGTCATCATAATTTCTTCATTGCTCATCTCCTGTATTTCAGATATCATTCTAGAATACAGCTTCAAAACAAAGGTTAATTGAACAAATTAACATATCACATAATATCCCGATATTATGACTGACCAACAAATAAGCTTAGGTAGGACACACTAGCGAAGGATTTACTCGTCTCTCCCCTCCTAGTTCTATTCTCCGATCACCGTCAGAGATCATATCCCTAAGCTCTGATACCAACTGTGACGCCCCCAAAATAGGTCCAATCCATCCAACCCATTCTGAGTCGCCAAATACATGGTACAGAAAATAACTACAACTTTATTATTACAATTGTCGTGCAAAATACGACAACACATATACTGTGAGTTTAAATACAAATATTGTCATCTAGACAGTATTCATACTCAATTAAGAACTCATTATACTTATTGATACACTATTTTACAAAATAGTGAGGACTACTAAAACAACTGTCTTGAACCATCATTCCACACCCCGATTAGTACTCGCTACATTCTCGCCTCCTGAGAAGAAAATTGGAACAACAAGGAAAAGGATGAACTCAACTAGCCCAGTAAAGAATATTATGACTAAGATAATATACAACAAATTATCGTTAGTCTTCAACAGGGAAATATTTAATAGAATACAATAGACAACAAGTTTTAAATCAATAACTGCAGCGAAAACAACAAACCATTAGAAGAGTCAAGTAGAGAATGAGTTCTACTATCTTCTAAGATTTAAAAGTCCATCATCAATATTTTATCCCTGTAACAACAATCAATAACCATCTTTAATTAAATATTCATCTTTGCACTACAGGCCAAAGATATTCATTTGTATCACCAGTCGATCATGTTCATCTCAACACCTGTTCATCTTTGCACGACGGGCCAAAGATATTCATCAGAAATCATCAATCTTTGCACTACAGGCCAAAGATATTCAATTATATCATCATTTAGGACTGAGGATGATGAAAAATATTTTAAAGGAAACGAATCCAGTGAAACAAAATAATAAATATTAAGGATTCGTATTTCATCTATTCCATGTCCAAAAATACCTCATAAATAATCATAGTGGAGTAAAATTCAAGAATGATCAAAACATGGATACAATCAAAGCTAGTATCCATAATAGATATTTTGGACAAAAAGAAGAAAATTTCATTTTTCGGTGAATAGTAACTCGTGAATAGTAATCCCGACATGAAAAGTTCCAAATTTAATAAAAAGTTCAGATCAATACTTCGGCATAATGATATTGAAGAAAATAATATCATTTAAGAAGAAATAACATCCCTTATCTCGGAAATACGGTACTTCTGACTGGAATACTAGATATAATGCTGAAGGAAACTTGCACCGTATAGCAACACTCAAAGTATCAAATACTCACAAGAATACGCTCGATATAGAGAGAGAAATAGAGAGAAACTTGTGTTTCTGGTGTGATTTTCAATTCTAACCTAAGCACCCTATTTATAGGAAATTGCTTAGAACACCAAAGCAGAAAATTTAATAAAATAATAATATAATTATAAATTTTCCTTAGCCCACCTTTGAAAATCTGGATTCAGCCATCAACATGTGCAAGTGGGGCCCACCAAAGAGTAAAAAGCGTTTTTGTTAATAAAAATAAATAAAACTTCTAAAAATCAATTATTTCGGAACTTCGGAACTTCAATAATTTATAATAAATAGCTCTTTTATCAGAAAATTCGAATATCGCGAGTTTTTATAGGAAATTCAATTCTCTACAACTTTCCAGAAGAAAGTTTTTCCAAATTTCAAACAGAAATTGACCGAAATTCATAAACGGGCGATTTTACAATCAAAAATAAATTTTTGGTCAAGAATTGTGTCCACCAACACACAAAACATGTGTTAATCATTTAATGCCACAAAAATATTCTTCCTCCTCATATACTCATATATCCAACATTTATTATAAAAATATCACCATCAATATATTATTAAAATAATATATTTAAATGATTTATTTTATCAGAAAAAGATAAAATATTAATTTTCAACAATTGTCACATTAAAATTTTTTTTTTCATCTATGTCCACATAAAATCAATATTTTTCTCATCATATAAATCAATAATTAATTATACACAATTAATATTACAGAATCACAGTACTGGCAACCAGGCCGTTCCCAGGAAAGAGGGGGCTTTCCAATAAGGATCTCTTCCTTACTGGCGCGCAATTAGATGACCAAACCTCTCTTTAGACAGAACTTTCTAGACATTGCCAATAATGTTATCTAATAATATTATTCAGATATTATGAATTATTGCTCCAATAATAGAAAATACTGTGTAGTGACAATTATTAAAACAACAGTAATATAAAATATCAACGCAGCAATTATTGAATCAATAAAATAAAATACTGAATAGTAATTAATGTAACAATTATTGAGTAATACCTTCTTACGTAAAAATCAATAATTGGTGCAATACCGTGTGCTACTGTGCAACAATGCGTATTACTGTGTTTTAACCACCGGGTATTCCAACAGTGTTAACGGTGACAATTACGCCGTTATTTATAAACAACTTACTCTTGTCGTTTTCTTCATCCAATCGCTTTCCGTTATGGGGCCCACAAAAGACTACGCCGTCATACGAATATTCTCCGACAGTAAGAATATTTCACGACCAAGCGAATATTCCCCGACAACAATGAATATTTTATAACCACTTGTGTATTTCGAAGAAAAAAAAATTCATATATCACCCTTAACTTTAACATTTATCAATTTAACCATTTACTAAATAGTAATTATAAGAAAAATTGAATACTTTTATTTCATAAAATTCGGGGTCTTACAATCTCCCCTCCTTATGAAATTTCGTCCTCGAAATTTACGTACCTGGTATTTCAAGAGTTGAGAATACCTTGCTTTCATTTCAGATTCCATCTTTCCTGTCATCATAATTTCTTCATTGCTCATCTCCTGTATTTCAGATATCATTCTAGAATACAGCTTCAAAACAAAGGTTAATTGAACAAATTAACATATCACATAATATCCCGATATTATGACTGACCAACAAATAAGCTTAGGTAGGACACACTAGCGAAGGATTTACTCGTCTCTCCCCTCCTAGTTCTATTCTCCGATCTCCGTCAGAGATCATATCCCTAAGCTCTGATACCAACTGTGACGCCCCCAAAATAGGTCCAATCCATCCAACCCATTCTGAGTCGCCAAATACATGGTACAGAAAATAACTACAACTTTATTATTACAATTGTCGTGCAAAATACGACAACACATATACTGTGAGTTTAAATACAAATATTGTCATCTAGACAGTATTCATACTCAATTAAGAACTCATTATACTTATTGATACACTATTTTACAAAATAGTGAGGACTACTAAAACAACTGTCTTGAACCATCATTCCACACCCCGATTAGTACTCGCTACATTCTCGCCTCCTGAGAAGAAAATTGGAACAACAAGGAAAAGGATGAGCTCAACTAGCCCAGTAAAGAATATTATGACTAAGATAATATACAACAAATTATCGTTAGTCTTCAACAAGGAAAAATTTAATAGAATACAATAGACAACAAGTTTTAAATCAATAACTGCAGCGAAAACAGCAAACCATTAGAAGAGTCAAGTAGAGAATGAGTTCTACTATCTTCTAAGATTTAAAAGTCCATCATCAATATTTTATCCCTGTAACAACAATCAATAACCATCTTTAATCAAATATTCATCTTTGCACTACAGGCCAAAGATATTCATTTGTATCACCAGTCGATCATGTTCATCTCAACACCTGTTCATCTTTGCACTACGGGCCAAAGATATTCATCAAAAATCATCAATCTTTGCACTACAGGCCAAAGATATTCAATTATATCATCATTTAGGACTGAGGATGATGAAAAATATTTTAAAGGAAACGAATCCAGTGAAACAAAATAATAAATATTAAGGATTCGTATTTCAACTATTCCATGTCCAAAAATACCTCATAAATAATCATAGTGGAGTAAAATTCAAGAATGATCAAAACATGGATACAATCAAAGCTAGTATCCATAATAGATATTTTGGACAAAAAGAAGAAAATTTCATTTTTCGGTGAATAGTAACTCGTGAATAGTAACTCGTGAATAGTAACTCATGAATAGTAACCCCGACATGAAAAGTTCTAAATTTAATAAAAAGTTCAGATCAATACTTCGGCATAATGATATTGAAGAAAATAATATCATTTAAGAAGAAATAACATCCCTTACCTCGAAAATACGGTACTTCTGACTGGAATACTAGATATAGTGCTGAAGGAAATTTGCACCGTATAGCAACACTCAAAGTATCAAATACTCACAAGAATACGCTCGATATAGAGAGAGAAATAGAGAGAAACTTGTGTTTCTGGTGTGATTTTCAATTCTAACCTAAGCACCCTATTTATAGGAAATAGCTTAGAACACCAAAGCAAAAAATTTAATAAAATAATAATATAATTATAAATTTTCCTTAGCCCACCTTTGAAAATCTGGATTCAGCCATCAACATGTGCAAGTGGGGCCCACCAAAGTGTAAAAAATGTTTTTGTTAATAAAAATAAATAAAACTTCCAAAAATCAATTATTTCGGAACTTCGGAACTTCAATAATTCATAATAAATAGCTCTTTTATCAGAAAATTCGAATATCGCGAGTTTTTATAGGAAATTCAATTCTCTACAACTTTCCAGAAGAAAGTTTTTCCAAATTTCAAACAGAAATTGACCGAAATTCATAAACGGGCGATTTTACAGTCAAAAATAAATTTTCGGTCAAGAATTGTGTCCACCAACACACAAAACATGTGTTAATCATTTAATGCCACAAAAATACTCTTCCTCCTCATATACTCATATATCCCACATTTATTATAAAAATATCACCATCAATATATTATTAAAATAATATATTTAAATGATTTATTTTATCAGAAAAAGATAAAATATTAATTTTCAACAATTGTCACATTAAATTTTTTTTTTCCATCTATATCCACATAAAATCAATATTTTTCTCATCATATAAATCAATAATTAATTATACACAATTAATATTACAGAATCACAGTACTGGCAACCAGGCCGTTCCCAGGAAAGAGGGGGCTTTCCAATAAGGATCTCTTCCTTACTGGCGCGCAATTAGATGACCAAACCTCTCTTTAGACAGAACTTTCTAGAAATTGCCAATAATGTTATCTAATAATATTATTCAGATAATATGAATTATTGCTCTGATAATAGAAAATACTGTGTAGTGACAATTATTAAAACAACAGTAATATAAAATATCAACGCAGCAATTATTGAATCAATAAAATAAAATACTGAACAGTAATTAATGTAACAATTATTGAGTAATGCCTTCTTACGTAAAAATCAATAATTGGTGCAATACCGTGTGCTACTGTGCAACAATGCGTATTACTGTGTTTTAACCACCGGGTATTCCAACAGTGTTAACGGTGACAACTACGCCGTTATTTATAAACAACTTACTCTTGTCGTTTTTTTCATCCAATCGCTTTCCGTTATGGGGCCCACAAAAGACTACGCCGTCGTACGAATAT
This sequence comes from Panax notoginseng, assembly GCA_016801055.1. NCBI lineage: Eukaryota > Viridiplantae > Streptophyta > Magnoliopsida > Apiales > Araliaceae > Panax > Panax notoginseng. The sequence continues at coordinate 38,201,651 of CM029019.1, forward strand.
TCTACGACAGTAAGAATATTCCACGACCAAGCGAATATTTCCCGACAACAATGAATATTTTATAACCACTTGTGTATTTCGAAGAAAAAAAAAATTCATATATCACCCTTAACTTTAACATTTATCAATTTAACCATTTACTAAATAGTAATTATAAGAAAAATTGAATACTTTTATTTCATAAAATTCGGGGTCTTACAGAAGTGGTTACCATTTCTGGCATGATAATTTTCTCCACGATGGTTATCATTGTTCCGATGGCCGTTGCCACCGGTACTATTATTATCGTGTTGTTGGTCGTTGTCTTTTGGTTGAGCTGACTCATAATCGTGTTCTTATAATTTAGCCCTATTCACAAAATCTGAATATAAACAAAGTTTGTGAGAAATGAGGTATTGACGAATTTCGGGTTTCAAACCTCGCAGAAACGTTCGCGTCATATGCTCCTCATTATCTACCAAATGGGATGCAAACCGGGATAACTCCATAAACTTTACCTCGTATTGCGATACGGTCATATTATTTTGTTCTAGCTTGATGAATTCTACCTGCTTCATGTGACAAATACTTTCTGAAAAGTACTTATCGTTGAACAATTCCTGGAACTTCTCTCAAGACATCTTCAGTGCGGAAAGATGAGTACGATTTACAAATTCCCACCAGTAATATGTCTCTCCTTGCAACATAAAAGTGGCAAAAGGAACCTTTTGCTCCTCTGAGCATCCCAAGACATCAAATATCTTGGTGATTTTCTTAATCCATGCATATGCCTTAAGTGGCTCTGGCTTTCCTAAAAACTCTGGTGGACCCAGCTCCTTGAATTGCTTAACAGTGACCAGCCGTGAGTTTCCATTGATTCCACATTCATTTTGAATAGGAATCTCTCTCGTTTGGTGTTGCATGAATTCTAGAAATCTCCTAAACATACCATCATTCGTCATTTGGTCGGTATTGTTGTTTACATGAGGATTATTGCCTTCCTGATGCACATTATCTTGGTTATTGATTGGCGGTGACTCAACGGTCTCATGCGCTCCATAGCTTATCTTAAAATTTTCATATGCCATTTTCAAACACTGCAACAAAACAAGGGTTAATTGACATGCCACATATTATCCCTATATTCTGACCGACCAATTAAATAACAAATAAGCTTAGGTATGACACACTAGCGAAGGATTTACTCGTCTCTCCCCTCTTAGTTCTAGCCTCAGATATTCGCCATGGATCATATCCCTAAGCTTTGATACCAACTGTGACGCCCCCAAAATAGGTATATACAACCCATTCTGAGTCGCCCAATACATGGTACATAATTTAAATACAAACTTAATTTATATAACTGATGTGCAAAATACGACAATACAATAGCTGAGTTTCAATACAAATATTGTCTCGTAGACAATATCCAAACTCAAATAAAGTCCTCATTACAATTATTTTTACACTATTTTATAGAATAGTGAGGACTACTATAGCAACCATCTTGGACCATTACTCCATTTTTCGACTAGTCCCAGCTATATTCTTATTTACTGAAGAAAATAATGAAAGAAAAAGGTGAGCTCAACTAGCCCAGTAAAGACTATTATGACTAAAATAATGTAGAATTAATTATCCTTAGTCTTCAACAGTATAAAAACTGATAGAATACAATAGACAACAAGTTTAACTGCAGCGAAACAAGCAATCCATTAGAAGAGTCAAGTAGAACATGATGACTACTATCTTCTATGATTTAAAAATTCATCATCAATATTGTATCTCTGTAACACGTCTCAATAAATAATTCACATTACCGAATTATCGATGCACTACGGGCCAAGGATATTCATTAGTATCACATCCACGAATCATCCATTCACTACGGGCCAATGATATTCGTTATTATCACCATTGGTCATGATCATGCCAAACAACTGTCCATCAATGCACTACGGGCCAATGAGGACTTTTATCACATTATTTGTCACATTACAGGTCATGATTATATCGATACATAATTTTTGGTCATAATCATACCCATCAACAGTCCATCTATGCACTACGGGCCAAAGATGACTTTCATCACAATATAAGCATGAGGATGATGACAATGATATAAGAAATTAATCAAGTGAGATTAAGGATAAATATGAAAGATTTATAATTCAATTTATCCAGAGTTTAAGAATATCCAAATTGTCAACATGATACTACTTTGTGGAGTAAAATTCAAAAATAATATTCATGTATCAAAAATAATTTGGACAGAAAAGAAATTATTTTTTGTCGTGAATAGTACCCCGGGTGAATAGTACCTGAATGAATAGTATCCCGTGAATAGTACTTCATGAATAGTATCCCGTGAATAGTACCATATGTTTGAATAGTACCGTATGAATAGTACAGTATGAATAATACCGTATATATAAATTGTGACCATGAATAGTACTCCGACATGAAAAGATTAAAATTTAATAAGAATGTTCAGAAAAATATTTCAGTGAAACGATACTAGATGAAGCGCAAATTTCAAGGATATTCTACAAGTTTCAAGAAGTATAGGAGCAATAATTATCAAAATAAGTGTAGATTTAGAAATATGAAACGAAATAATCACTACTAGAAATTTAACATATAGCGACGGGCTATAGCGATGGTTGGGACGGAAGTGTCACTATAGGATACATATAGCGACGAACAATATTTGGCCGTCGATGTAGGGAGTTTTTTTGGGCTGAGGGTAATTTGGGCGCATACAAATCTCTCTGCTCCTATTTTTCCCCAAATTAATAAGTTATTTTGCCCTTGCCCCAAACTCATTCAGTCAATCGATCGACCATCTCGTTCCTCTCTCACCATTTCTCAATCGATCGATCGCCCATCTCGCTCCTCTCTCATCATTTCTCAGTCCTTCGATCGACCATCTCGCTCCTCGCTCACCATTTCTCAGTCCTTTGGTAGTAGGCCATACATCAATAAAAGGTATGATACTTACACATTAATAGGGCTTCTTCCTGAGCTTAATAGGCATCATAGCTTTGGCTGAGCTTAATTGGCATCATACATCAATAAAAGGTATGATACTTACACATTATTAGTATGATTTCAGGGATGGGTCTTCTTTCTAAGCTTAATAGGCATCATATTGTTGTTCACACTCAATTTTGTTTATTACATAAAGTTGTTATCTGAGTTTACTGTGGTCGTTGAAATTGATGAGAATATGATAAAGGAAAAACTAAACTAAATGATCACACTCTTTAAAATAAATTTATAACCTTGATGTAATATGCTTAGGCGGACCGATTTTAGTTGCATTCACATAATTTCAAATATTGTTGTTTACATTTGTTTCACTTTTATGGTTGAGGGTTGCATACATTGTTCAAGTTATTAACTGGATTTACCGTGGTCTTTGAAATTGATGAGAATATGGAAAACGAAAAACTAAACTAAAAGATCACACTCTTTAGAATAAATTTGTAACCTTGATGTAATATGCTTAGGCGGATCGATTTGTAACCTTGATGTAATAAGAGGAATTATAGTTTTAGATTAACAAGAGATGTTCGAACCATATTCTAAGCCTACAACTTCGTTCAATGTTGACCTCCAACGATTTGCCCTGTCCATATCCATTCCTTTTTTACTTTCATCATCTTTTTTCGCCATCAATTTCTCTTTGTCCATACCAAATACTTTATTGATGCTTCTTGTTTGGTACCTAACATTGGATTGTGGTTCAATTTGAATTAGGGACATAATATCATGGATAAGGGGTGGATGGAATTACGAAGATATTCTAGCGAATATCTTACAGGATAGATTTATGTTTGGCTACACGAATTGGGTGTATTATGGGGAAGATGAGATTATCAGGGATGTGAGCAATGATGATGTTCACGACGAACCATCACAATCCGAAGATGATTATCGTATGCCTGAGATGATAAATGATATATTTAGGGATCACGGTGTGGAATCGTCGGCTGAAACTTCAAAATACCAAAAGTACATGTTAGAGGCCAATCAACCTTTATATCCTGAATGTGAAATTGAGACTGTCCTTTCATTCATTGTATGACTTTTTAATCATAAAAATGTTAGCAAATGGACTGATATGCCCTTTGATGGTTTGCTCCATAAGTTCACCTCATCATTTCCAGCATTTGCAAACTTGCCTGATAATTTTTATGAAATGAAGAAAGTGGTTGGCCATTTAGGGTTTGGTTATGAAAAGATTGATGCATGCAAGAATGATTGTGTGCTCTTTTGGAGGGAGAATGAAAAATTATAGTCTTGTACAGTTTGCAAATCATTGAGATGGAAGTAGACTGAGATGGTGTAGGGTAAAATCTAGTTACGCACAAACACGCAAGTATACGTGGTCAACAAGTAATAAAGTGAAAGTAGAGTATCGTTCTCACAGAGACAAGTTAGTAAGAAATTTAACCTCACAATTATCAATTCCCTATTAATCCTAATTTTATTAAACTAATCAATTTCCAGTTTGTAACTAAAGTATTAAAAATAGTAAAATCACTAAACAATCAACAAATGCTAACAACTGAATTTTCAAACAAATAATGGAGAATTAGGCTTTCGACTTCACTCTAAGTATCACTCTGATTTTTTCATCTGTATTCCAGTTTAGCTCACTATCCCAGTTTATTAATTAAGAACACGTATGTAAAACTAGCCACCTCTCGATGCACTAATACCGTATTAACCCAAATCCACAATTAAGATAGAAGTACGTTAAACACCTTAATCAACTAACTCACAATATCTCTACGTGAATTACAATTAAAGAAGATTGAAGTTCAAGTTCTTTATCTGATTACATGCGACGTCAATCGTATCTCTACCCTAACATTCATCAAGATTCTGTTCAATCACATAAATCAAGAACACACGCTATATTAACTAAGTTTAAACTGTATTTCATCTCTCGAGTTTATACAAGTCCACAAAGAATTGTTGATCAGGCAATTCATAAATTCACGCTCAAATTAATATAGATAAACCGGGTAATAGCTTATTAAACGGAAATCAAAGATTATATAACCATCGTTCCACTTAAAGATTCGTCTTAAGCCTAAAGAATAATTAATTCATCATAAACAAAATAAAAATTGAATAAATCAAAGACATCATCTTATCAATTATAGAAATAAACTAAAGTAGAAGAATAACACAGAACACCCTTCACTCTAGTATAAATCCGCAACCGATATGATTGTTCTTTAAAATCTCCACTCCGTTGCTCAATATGAAAATCTGTAATTAATTGCTGTTAATTGCTTTGTATATTGATCATTATGTTGTTTGTTTAGCGATATATATCCAGCTTACAAGTCTTAGTCGAAATCCCATGCTAAACAGAGTCCATATGCTATCCAAGTGCTAATTTCCATGTCCTAGCAAAGTTCAAGGCAAGATAGGAGAGTCCAGCTTCCACACCCCCCGCCCCGGCAGGGGTATAAGCATATAAAACGCCCGCCCCGGCGGGCATGGCTACTGTAAACTAAATATGAAGACCCCCCCGCCCCGGCGGGGGTGTTAGGCTTATTTAGGCCCGCCCCGGCGGGCATAGGTTCTGCTCCCTGACTTGGCTTAAACTTCAAACTTGCTCCAAAATAGCTTCAAATACTTTCCTTTTGCAATCATGCACCACACCACCCATCCTATACATAAAATAACAAGAAACAAGTAAAAGAAGAACACAGAAACAAGGATTTAACAACAATTAAGCTTAAATTGAACGTCAATTCGTGGATATAAAATCCACTTATCAAAATCCCCCAAACTTAAACCATGCTAGTCCTCGAGCACAAATTAAACTACATGCTGTGAAATGCAATGATATGTATTGAGATGTAAAGCATCTAATCTATATGTCTATGAATCCAACAGCATCACAGAATCAAATCTATTCTTCCGGCCTCAGCAAAATAAAGCAAACATTACAACACTTCATATTAAAACCAATCAATAACTTCTTATCAATCCTTTTATATTAGACTGTCATCACTGATATAGTGTGTGTGTGTGTGTGTGTGTGTGTGTGTGCAACATCCATGACAACTAATACAGACTCAAATTCAATACAAAACCAACTTCTTAGAAGGAATCATACAGAGCACACTCAAAAAAATATCAAAAGCAAACGAGTTCCAACTAAAATTACACAATTACCACTATCAAGGGTTCACATAGGGTACTTAAACTTTATATTTTCTTTATTTTTTTTTCTTTTCTCACAGGGACTTTTTGCTCTTTTTCCGTCTTATTATCATTTTTTTTCATATATAGATGACTGTGCAATGCCTTATTCCATTAGGCTAATAGTGCTACCCCTTAGCGAGCTTTCAACCAACGACTCCCAGACCATAAAAGACCTTAGGGCGCTAGGTGTTAAGACACCACTACGGACATACTTGCTCAAGTAACAAAGGCCCCAAAACAAGACTAGTCATGATATATCTATATTGTTCTCTTTTATAAAGCTTATGTACCCCACATTTATCCCCCCAAACTTAGGTTATTGCCCAATTCTTCGTCTTCACTGCCTATCTTTGACCTTTTCTCATTCACACTAGCATTATCCTTTAGAAACTCTTTATGTATCAATTTTAATCTAATCAGTCAACACCGATGTTATTAACGTGCTAACCATTTTATACCAGTTTCAAACAAGAACAAGATCCAATTCATAACAGAAACTACATCAAAGTTCTAATACTGAATACTGTGATTGTTTACTTAATCTCAGTTTCATCATTGGCCCTAAAAATGAACCACAACACTGCTGGACATATGCAAACACGATGTTTAACTAATTTATATATATATATATATATATATATATATATATATATATATATATATATAGCAAACATAAGGCAACATAATATGAATACAAACAATAAAAACTAAATATGCACCTAAGCTACTGTGCGACTATATGATTACATAAATGCTTAAAACTACATGCAAAACTAAAATGCAATACTAAATGCAAACCTAACTAATGACATTATGCATGCAACCATAAAATGCACAATAAAATCTAACTCCCCCAAACTTAAAAATTACAATGCCCTCATTGTATTGATATAGCAATAAAAATATGAGGACTTCCCTGTAATCCCTTTAAGCCTGGGGTGGTGGTGTGTTGTTCTCTTTTTCTTCCTCCGAATCACTTAGTGGAAAGCGTGGCATTGGACTCGGTTGCTGATATAGAAATTAGGCATTAGGATTGAGGCTTTGTAGCGTCGTGTTCAATGATGTGAACGACATGTTCATTGCATCAAACATATGGTCTTGTCTTGCTGCGAGCCTCCTTATCTCCCTTCGTGCTTCCTTGTTGTGCGCCTCCATTTGTTGTTGAAATGCAAGAAACTGAGGGTTAGTTATGACATCAGAAGGTGGTTCCACCTCAGTTCGCTCTCCCATAGTTGCATCATCATCATCTGAGGTGTCTTCAACGTCAGCTTCGTCCTCTGAAACTGATGGAAATACAAAACCTAAACCTTAAGGATGTGATTCACCTCCGGCCCACACCGAATACCGCGCTATCATTCTCTAGTCTAGTAGCTGTAGCGGCATTTGGGTGGGTTCATCATCTGACAAACGCACACCTGCTTGGCGACACAACCCATAAATGAGTGGTGGGTGTGGCAGGCCGCCCGAAAAATTCCCTCGTAAGCACCGGCGAATGGAAAAATTAATTTTGGCCCTGACGTCGATGATAAAATCTTGCACAATCACATATAGAAGTAGTGCCTTCTCCTTGGTCACATCAGAGGTGTACATGGAAGGAAACAGTTTGGCACATAAGAAAGCGTACCAAATTTTACCATACCGGCTAAGATCCTTGCTGTGAAAAATCGTGCCTCCTTTTTGACCCTTTATCCATGTTGTTCCCGTCTTAGTCATTTCTTTGAGGGCCTCCTCAAAGTCAGGGTCGAAATCCCTCAAGTGAGCATATTAACATTGTCTAGGCACCCGCAATTGATAATACATGTTGATGGCATCGACACTGAATGGGACCAATCTACCCCGCACAAAGGCGTTGAAAGGTGCCTTTTCCTCGGCGTTAGCATAGAACTCTTTGACCACGTTAACAGCGGCAGCCTCGGGCTCCTCAGTGAACTTGGTCCATCCTTTCTGATAAATTTGTTGCATCATTTCACCGTCGTGAGCATCCGGTGCCAACCCCCACTCCGGTGTAAGAGCCTTTGTGACCATATAGTCATACCGGTCGGCGGCGGCGACACTTTTGAACTTGCGTCAGTCGAAGGTTTGTGATGGTGGTGTGGGCCTTAAACTTTCCCCCCGTTGTCGTTTGGATGTGGGTTGAGATGCCTTCGAATTCTGAATGCCTGACCACACTATCTTCCCCCCAAGCTTTGTTCACACAAACTATCAAACAATTGGTGTGCACTGATGTCTTCCCCCCCAAACTTGGTTTTTTTTTTCAACAACTATGGAAGGAGAAGATGAAGAATTTAAAGATGGGCTATTCACTCTCAATTGCTATATAATTGCCTCAGTAACTTGCGTAAGTCATAGCTTTTTGAGATGTTGATGAAAGTTTGTGAGGAATTTGGGTTGTGAGGGTGTGACTATATATAGATGGTGATGTGAAGTAATAGAGTAGTGGAAATCGTGGGGGTGAAGTGGGTGTAATGGATGGGGGTTGGCCCTTCAATTAAGGAAGAAGTAATGAGAGTAGGAGTTGGATGGGAGTTGAACATGTAACTATCGAGCAACTGCTTCGTATTCAAGACCCCCGCCCCGGCGGGGGGCATTAGGCTTAAGAAGCCCGCCCCGGCGGGCATGCTCACTGCTATTAAACTTGGGGAACCCCTGCCCCGGCGGGGGTGTTGGTGCTTTAGGGGCCCGCCCCGACGGGCATACACTCTGCAAACTGACCCATTTTCTCTTCTTTTCTTCATGCTATGCCACTTAATGTACATTTTCCCATCTTGCAAGCCATGAAACATGAAAGTTATTAGATTGTTGATCAATTTGAGCATGGTTGAGAGATTAACAAAACTCATACAATATAATAACTACTTAATGAACTTATTATAAATTACTAATTATGCTAAACTATAATCTAACAGTTATGATTGCAAAATAAGAAAAATAAAAGTATGATTGGGTTGCCTCCCAATTAGCGCTAGATTTTAAGTCGTACAGCCTGACTACTTCCTGTTCATGGTATGTCGGATAATGTGATGGAGATGACATCTGTGTTGGACTCGCCACCCCAATAGTGCTTTAATCGTTGATCGTTGACTTTGAAAGTTTCTAATGGATTCTGACTGTAGAGTTCAACGGCACCATGAGAGTAAACTCTTTTGATGGTGAATGGTCCCGACCATCTTGACTTAAGCTTGCATGGGAACAATCTCAACTGTGAGTTAAACAATAGGACTGATTGCCCCAGCTCAAACGTTCTTTTCATGATTTTCTGGTCGTGCCATCTCTTGACCTTTTCCTTGTATAGCTTAGAGTTCTCGTAGGCTTGAAGTCAAAATTCATCGAGCTCGTTTAATTGCAGTAGTTACTTTTCCCCCACAGCTGCTTGATCGAAATTCAGTTTTTGAATAGCCCAGTAGGCTTTGTGTTGTAACTTGACCGGTAACTGACAAGCTTTCCCGTATAGTAGTTGATATGGTGACATACCAATTGGTGTTTTATACGCAGTCCGGTAGGCCCATATTGCATCGTCCAACCTGAGCGACCAATCCTTTCGATTCAAATTTACCACCTTTTCCAAGATTCTCTTTACTTCCCTGTTCGAAACCTCAGCTTGCCTACTTGTTTGGGGATGATACGCCATCGCTACCTTGTGGTTGACTCCATACTTTTCTAATAGAGCTGTAAACGATTTGTTGCAGAAGTGACTACCTTCATCACTTATAATAGCTCTCGGTGTGCCAAATCTCGTAAAAATGTTCTTCTGCAAGAATTTGAGGACCACCTTGGCATCGTTAAATGGGAGTGCTGCGGCTTCAACCCACTTTGAGACGTAATCCACTGCGAGCAAAATGTACCGATTATTAAGTGACGAAGGGAATGACCCCATGAAATCTATGCCCCATACATCGAAAATCTCAACTTCTAGAATTGTTTGTAGTGGCATCTCATTCCTTTTCGATATGTTGCCCACCCTTTGACATCTATCACATGTTTTAACAAATTGGTGGGAGTCTTTGAACAATGTAGGCCAATAAAACCCGGCTTGAAGCACCTTTGCCGCTGTTCGCTCACTACCATAATGTCCTCTATATGCAGATGAGTGACATTCATGCAGTATGTTCTTCACTTCACTGTAGGGAACACATCTTCTGATCATTTTGTCGGTACACTGTTTGAATAAGTAAGGTTCATCCCACATATACCACTTGACGTCATGAAGAAACTTCTTTTTCTGTTGACGTGTAAGATCAGGGGGAAGGATGTTGCTCACTAGATAATTTGCGAAGTCCGCATACCATGGAAATTCTATATTTATCCCAAACAGTTGCTCATCCGGGGATGACTCGTTGATTACACACTTGTCCTCTTCCTTTTTATTCTGATTTTCCAGCCTAGACAAATGATCGGTGACTTGGTTCTCCGTCCCCTTTCTATCCTTTATTTCTAAATTAAACTCTTGTAAAAGGAGAATCCATCTGATCAGGCATGGCTTAGCATCCTTTTTCAAAATTAAGTACCGAATGGCCGAGTGATCTGTATACACTACCACCTTTGTGCCGATCAAGTATGCTCGGAATTTATTGAGTGCATACACCACTGGAAGTAGTTCTTTTTCCATCGTTGTGTAATTTATTTGAGTCTCCGTTAGTGTCTTACTTGCATAATATATGGCATGAAATACCTTCTCTCGACGTTGACCAAAAATAGCCCCAACCGTATAGTCGCTTGCATCACACATTAACTCAAAGGGCATAGTCCAATCCGGCGCAACGATAACGGGAGTTGTGGTTAATTTCTTCTTTAGCAACTCGAATGCCAATTTACACTCTTCATTAAACTTGAAAACCAAATCCTTCTCTAAAAGACTGCATAAAGGTTTTGCAATTTTAGAGAAGTCCTTTATAAATCTTCTGTAAAACCCGGCATGTCCCAAGAAACTTCGAATTCCCTTAACTGAACTTGGTGAAGAAAGTTTTTTAATTGTTTCCAGCTTCGCCTTATCAGCCTCTAATCCTTGAATCGAGACCTTGTAACCCAAAATTATGCCCTCCTCAACCATGAAGTGACATTTTTCCTAGTTAAGTACAAGGATCGTGTCTTTGCATCTTTGTAACACCATCACCAGATTCCCTAGGCAAGCATCAAAATCATCCCCATAGATAAAAAAGTCGTCCATGAAGACTTCCGTGTTTTTCTCCATCATGTCTGAGAAAATTGCCATCATACACCGTTGGAAGGTAGAAGGTGCATTACACAAGCCGAACGACATTCTCCTGAATGCAAATGTGCCGTATGGACACGTGAATGTAGTCTTCTCTTGATCTTCAGGGGCAATGACGATCTGATTGTATCCCGAATATCCATCCAATAAGCAGTAGTACTCGTGTCTCGCTAATCTGTCCAACATTTAATCGATAAAGGGCAAAGGAAAGTGATCTTTGCGGGTCGCCTTATTCAACTTTCTGTAATCCATGCAAACCCTCCAACCTGTCACTGTCCTTGTCGGAATTAGCTCGTTGTCCTCATTTTGTACCATGATCATTCCTCCCTTTTTCGGCACACACTGAACCGGACTAACCCACTTACTTTCGAAAATTGGGTAGATGATACCGGCATCCAACAATTTCAGAATTTCTTTCTTTACAACTTCCTTCATAATTGGGTTGAGTCGTTGTTGTTGCTCCACTGTCGGTTTTGCACCGTCTTCCATCAGAATTTTGTGCATGCAAAAGGATGGGCTAATTCCCTTGATATCCGCAATTGTCTATCCTATCGCCGATTTGTGGTCCCTAAGCACTCTCAGCAACTTTTCTTCCTGCAAATCATTAAGTGCAACAGAAATAATAACAAGAAAAGAATTTGAATTGTCTAAATATGCATACTTGAGGTGTTTAGGGAGTGGCTTAAGTTCAAGAGTCGGTGGCTCTTCCAATGACGGTTTCAATTTGATTATTAATTTTTTCTCCATGTGCAATGGTTCAAATGGTGCTCTGAATCCGCTAACTCGTGGCAATGAGTCTAACATCTGCAAGTAATCCACAAATTCTGGATCATCGACTCTTCATCCCCCAATAATGTTATTTCCAATGGATCGTTAACCAAACTCTTACCCATGTCTTCACTAATTAGCTGCTCAATAATATCCATCCTGAAACATTATTCTTCATCCGTAGGGAATTTCATGGCTTTGAACACGTTAAATTTAATTTCTTGATCTTGGACTCTCATAGTAAGTTCGCCTTTTTGTACGTCGATGAATGTCCTACCCGTAGCCAAGAAAGGCCTCCCTAGGATAATTGGATGTTCTTGTCTTCCTCAAAATCTAGAATGATGAAATCCGCGGGGAATATAAACTTGTCAACCTTGACCAATATGTCCTCTACAATGCCTCTCGGATACGTGATTGATCTATCCACCAACTGTAATGAGATATTTTTAGGCTTTGGAGTAGGCAAACCCAATTCTGTATAAACTGATAAGGGCATAAGGTTTACACTTGCCCCCAAATCACATAAGCATTTGTTGAACACCATATTCCCAATCGTGCACAGAATAGTGAAACTCCCCGAATCTTTCAACTTTGGTGGCAACTTTCGCTGTAACACTGCACTACACTCCTCTGTTAATGCCACTGTCTCTAAATCTTCCAATTTGTTTTTCCTGAACAGAATCCCTTCCATGAATTTCGCATAACTCGGCATCTGCTCTAGGGCTTCTGCAAATGGGATGTTGATATGAAGTTAAAACTTCCAAAAATTTCGCGAACTGCTTATCTAATTTCTATTTTTGGACTCTCTGCTGAAACAGTGGTGGAGGATACGCAACTGGCTTTTCATCTAACTTTATTTTCTCAATTTGCTTATCCTCACCCTGATTTTCTTCAACCACTTTGCTGTCATCAATTTTATCATCCGATATAGCTGGGTTTTCTGCACCTTTCCCATCTAGATGTTTTCCACTTCTCAACGTGATTGCCTGACATTGTTCGTGGTTTCCCTTCGAATTTATCTCGGTGTCACTCGGTAGAGTCCCTTGTGGTCTGTTGTTCAATGCTAAGGTGATTTGTCCCATCTGATTTTCCAAATTCTTGATGGCCATTGCTTGGTTTTTCATCGCTGCCTCATTGCTTGTTATGTACTTTGACAACAACTCCTCTAAATCTGATTTTCTTTCTTGATGTTGAGTCGGTTGATGATGATTCTGAAAACCTGGGGGATATGATGGTCGTGGAGTTTGATGTTGCTGGATATTACTCCACGAGAAATTTGGGTGATTCCTATTCCCCTAGTTGTAAGTATCCTGGTACATATTCTGTGGAATCCTGTTGTAGCTACCCACAAATTACACAGACGCTGGGTCGATTGCACATTGATCTGTAGGATGCTCACCTGTGCACAATTCACAAACAACCGCAACCTGCTGAACCTGTGCCCCTGTCATAGCATCCAACTTCTTAGAAAATGCTAAAATTTGCGCTTGTATTGATGTCATACCATCTACTCCTAACACTCCAGCTACCTTTGCCTGTGTTATTCTTGTCGTGGGCCACTGGTAGTTGTTAGTTGCCATTGTCTCAATCAAATTGTAGGCCTCCTCATAACTCTTAGCCATGAACGCTCCACCCCAACACTGCATCAATATTGGTCCTGAGATTCCAATGTAGTCCGTTATAGAAAGTATTCATTTGCAACCACTTAGGCAATCCATGATGCGGCCACTTTCTGAGCAATTTCTTGTATCTCTCCTATGCCTCATACAGTGATTCCCCATGTTGTTGTTCAAACATCGTTATCTCATTCATCATTTTTATAGTTTTCGCCGATGGGAAAAATTTTGCAAGAAACTTCTGCGCGAGGTTTTCCCAAGTAGTTATCGATCCCGATGATAGAGAATGTAACCAACTCTTTGCCTTATCCCGTAAGGTGAATGGGAACAAGCGAAGTCTCATCGCATCGTCCGACACCACATTATACCTGAAGGTGTCACAAATTTCTAGAAAGCTGACTAGATGTTCGTTCGGATCATCATTTGCCAATCCCCCAAACTGAACTGAATTTTGGATTATTTGAATCGTCCCACGCTTGATTTCGAATGTATTCGCAGCTATCGCAGGCCTAGTGATACTTAACTGCATCTCAGTCACCTTAGGTGTAGCAAAATCCCTCAACGCTTTCTGATCTTCAGCTGCCATCACTTCTTCTTTTTTAGAGTTTTTGAATTCTTCTCTTGTTTCCTTGATCCACTTACTTAACCTCTGAAACTGTCTCTCAATGTCGTCCTCAAAAGGAAGCAAGTTTAGATTCTTGGACTGAGTTTGCATAAACCACTTCAAAAACCTGAAATAAGACGAACAAAACAAAAATAAAAAAATGTTTAAGTAAAACTGGATTAATTAAACCGATATCGTAAAATGCTAAAATCTATACTAAAATCGCCCCGGCAACGGCGCCAAAAACTTGTTGGGTAAAATCTAGTTACGCACAAACACGCAAGTATACGTGGTCAACAAGTAATAAAGTGAAAGTAGAGTATCGTTCCCACAGAGACAAGTTAGTAAGAAAGTTAACCTCGCAATTATCAATTCCCTATTAATCCTAATTTTATTAAACTAATCAATTTCCAGTTTGTAACTAAAGTATTAAAAATAGTAAAATCACCAAACAATCAACAAATGCTAACAACTAAATTTTCAAATAAATAATGGAGAATTAGACTTTCAACTTCACTCTAAGTATCACTTTGATTTTTACACCTGTACTCCAGTTTAACTCACTATCCCAGTTTATTAATCAAGAACACGTATGTAGAACTAGCCACCTCTCGATACACTAATACCGTATTAAACCAAATCCACAATTAAGATAGAAGTACGTTAAATACCTTAATCAACTAACTCACAATATCTCTATGTAAATTACAATTAAAGAAGGTTGAAGTTCAAGTTCTTTATCTGATTACATGCGACGTCAATCATATCTCTACCCTAACATTCATCAAGATTCTGTTCAATCACATAAATCAAGAACACACGCTATATTAACTAAGTTTAAACTGTATTTCATCTCTCGAGTTCATACAAGTCCACAAAGAATTGTTGATCAGGCAATTCATAAATTCACACTCAAATTAATATAGATAAACCGGGTAATAGCTTATTAAACGGAAATTAAAGATTACATAAACATCGTTCCACTTAAAGATCCGTCTTAAGCCTTTAGAATAATTAATTCATCATAAACAAAATAAAAATTGAATAAATCAAAGACATCATCTTATCAATTACAGAAATAAACTAAATTAGAAGAATAACGCAGAACACCCTTCACTCTAGTCTAAATCCGCAACCGATATGATTGTTCTTCAAAATCTCCACTCCGTTGCTCAACATGAAATTTTGTAATTAATTGCTTCTAATTGCTTTGTATATTGATCATTTTGTTGTTTGTTTAGCGATATATATCCAGCATACAACTCTTAGTCGAAATCCCATGCTAAACAGAGTCCATATGCTATCCAAGTGCTAATTTCCATGTCCCAACAGAGTTCAAGGCAAGATAGGAGAGTCCAGCTTCGGTACCCCCCGCCCTGGCGGGGGTATAAGCATATAAAATGCCAGCCCCGACGGGCATGGCTACTGTAAACCAAATATGAAGACCCCCGGCCCCGGCGGGGGTGTTAGGCTTATTTAGGCCCGCCCCGGCGGACATGGGTTCTGCTCCCTGACTTGGCTTGAACTTCAAACTTGCTCCAAAATAGCTTCAAATGCTTTCCTTTTGCCATCATGCACCACACCACCCATCCTATACATAAAATAACAAGAAACAAGTAAAAGAAGAACATAGGAACAAGGGTTAAACAATAATTAAGCTTAAATTGGACATCAATTCATGGATATAAAATCCACTTATCAGATGGTTGTACCAGAGAAGGCACAAATAGATACAAATGCTAAGAGGAGCAAAGTAGTTGTGAAGCAATTACATTATTTAGCATTAATTTCGAGATTGCAGAGGCTATTTATGTTTGTAGAAACTGCAAAATACATGACGTGGCATCATATAAAGCGATGAAAAGATGGAGTGAATCGTCATCCAGCTGACTCTGCAGCTTGGAAGCATTTGGATACAATGTACCCTACATTCTCTCAAGAACATCGAAATGTAAGATTCAGACTGTCCACTGATGGCATGAGTCCCTTTACCCATGGGTATATGGCCAGTGATAGTTGTTGTTTATAACTTACCACCATGGATGTGTATGAAGCAGGAGTATTTTATCATTCCATTGTTAATACCTGGTCCAAACTCTCCATGTAATGATATTGACGTGTATATGCAACCTTTAATTGAAGAGTTGAAGATACTATGGAGTAATGGGGTTGAAACGTATGATGCATCTACTGGTACAAAGTTCTAAATGCATACTGCTAGACCTGGCAAACGGGCCCAAAGCCCGCGGACCGGCCCGGCTCGCCTGCCAAAACCCGGGCTTTGGGCTATATTTTTTAAGCCCACAAAAACCCGGGCCTTTTTGGCCCAGCCCGCCGAAGGCCCGGCCCGGCCCAGCCTGTTTGAGCTAAGCCAAAAAAAAGCCCAAAAAATAGGCATGAAAAAACCCGGGCTTCGAGCTTGCAGTTTTTGGCCCGCCAAAACCCTGGCCATTTTGGCCCGGCCCGGCCCATTTGCCAGGTGTACGTGTTGCACTGTTGTGGGCAATTAGATTTTCCAGCTCTTGCTATGTTGTCTGGTTGGAGCACTAAAGGTAAGTTGGCTTGTCCATCATGTCAAATGAACACTCGTTCTTGTAGATTGTAAAGTAAGGAATGTTATATCGGGCATCGTTGTTTTCTGGAGTCGGGTCATAGTTATAGGTTTAATACATGAAGATTTAACGGAGAATGTGACCATAGTGAAGCTCCGGTGGTGCCATCAAGATTTGATATTCTTGAACAAGTTAATGCCATTAATGTCACTTTTGGAAAGACACCCACTAGCACGAAGACCATTCCCCATGACTCAAAACATAATTGGAGGAAGAAATCTATTTTCTTTGAATTGCCATATTGGTGGATACTTTTGTTGCGCCACAATCTAGATGGAATACACATTGCCAAAAACATTTGTGATAGCCTGATTGGGACATTGTTGAGTGTGCATGGAAAGTCAAAAGATAATTTAAAAGCACGATTGGACTTGATGAAAATGGGTATAAGAAGAGTGCTCCATCCAATACCCATGCAAGCAAGAAATTCAAAGTACCTTTTGCCAACTGCAAGCTACAAGCTACTCAATGTCTAAGAAAAAAAGACATGATTTCTTGCAAGTGTTGAAAAATGTTAAGGTACCTGATGGATATGCTTCAAATATTTCACGTTGCATCAATTTAAAGGGGGGGCAAGATCTCAGGTCTTAAAAGTCACGACTGCCATATTTTAATGCAACAATTACTTCCAATAGCAATACGATGTACCAACTTGCCTAGACATGTCTGCTCAACAATAATTGAACTTTATAACTACTTTAGAGAATTATGTTCCAACTATAGCACATCGGAAGATTATGAACGGTTGAACAAGAAAATTACGTTAATACTTTGCAAGCTTGAGATGGTGTTTCCTCCTGCTTTCTTTGATATAATGGTACATTTGTGTGTCCACCTTGTTGAAGAGGCGAAGATAGCTGGAAATGTGAAATATCGACAAATGTGGGCTTTTGAAAGATACATGGGCAAGTTAAAAGGGTATATTCGCAACAGAAGTCGTCCAGAAGGGTCAATTATAGAAGGGTATATTGCTAAAGAATGTGTTACATTTTGCTCAAGATATTTGAGTAAAAACAATGCTGCATGGAAACGAGTTGGAAGAAATAAAGGTGGTTACGAACAAGGTGAATCAAGTTTCTCTGTATTCAGAAACATAGGTCGATTTCTTAATGTCCCAAAAGTTTGTACTCTATGTGGCGATGATGTCAAGAGTGCACACCTGTATGTGCTATTCAATTGTACAGAGGTTGAGTCATATTTAAAGTGAGTAAATAAAGAATGACATTTATTTGAGCAATATTAATAACTTTTGTTAGCCGGCCAACTAGCTATGATAAAAAAATTTGTTTGTTTATTTGTTTGTAGTATTTGGCAAGATTCATATATGCTACGACGTGGAAGACACCAAGGGAAATTGACAATGCTAAGAAAAAGGAATTTCCTGAATGGTTTAAGAATTATGTAAGTACTACATTATGTGAACGTAATTTTATGCAAAATTTTGTAATGGTTATTAATAATAAATGGATGGAATTTGCTTATATCGCTACCATTTTGTAGATGGCAACTATGAATAATGATGCTTCAAAGGAAGTTCAAGCTCTTGCATTTGGCCCAAATTTGATAGGCAGAGATAGTTATTTGGTAAATGGGTATCGATTCCATTCTACAAGTTGTGAGAGTAAGAGGAGAACGCAAAATAGTGGGGTATATGTGGTAGCAACTACTCGTGAATATTCCTCTGCTAGAGACCAAAATCCTAAGGAAGATGTAGTTGAATACTTTGGTATTTTGGAAGATGTTGTTGAATTAGATTATTATGGATCTGGCAAATTTGTTCTATTCAAATGTAAGTGGTATGACAATTTAGCACGTGATAGAGGGGTCAAAACTGATGACTATGGCTTCACGCTTGTAAATTATCAAAAGTTTGGTTCAACCGATGAGCCCTTTGTAATGCCTTCTCAGGTTCAACAAATATTTTATGTTGATGATCAAATGGATAACAATTAGCGTGTGGTTATACGAACAAAGTCGAGAGATTTATGTGAAGATGCTGAAGTAGATTCTGATAGTGACGAGTTACCCAATACCAATGAAGAATTCATCACTCCAGTTGCAGAAGTTGATATTGAAAATATAAATTGGGTTAGGATTGACGTTGATGCTGAATTAGTTGAAAATGGACAAAAAAGAATTAAAAGTAAGCGAAAAATAGGATCTCAAATTGATACATCTCGTTTCAAAAGACGAATGATTGAACATATTGTTGATGAAGATGAAGATGAGAATGAAGACGAAGATGAAGACGAAGACGAAGATAAAGACGAAGATGAAGACGAAGATAAGGGTCCCGAAGATGAAGAGGAAGGTGATAGTGAGGAAAATGAAGATGAGGAAGAATGAAGAGGATAAACGTTACAATTGATAGATCTGTCTTGTTACACTTTGTCCATTTTCTCCAAAAGAGAAACTGTTACACTTTGATAGGTCTGTTTCTGATATTATATCTTGGTGCTTCTTGTACTATTAGCAAATATCTAGATTATCTTATGTATTAGTATAATATCTTATGTTTCTGATATTATATCTTAGTGCTCCTTGTACTATTAGCAAATATCTAGACTATCTTATGTATTAGTATAATATCTAGACTATCTTATGTATTAGTATACTATCTTCGATTTCTGATATTATATCTTGGTGCTCCTTGGTCATCTATGCTCTTCATGACCTCTGGTTGGATAAGTAGTTCTATATGTATATGAAGTTTACATATTAGAAGATGAACAATTACAATATAAGTGGAACTTGGAAACTGGAAGCAGATTATGATGCCTCCTAATCTTGGTGCTCCTTGATTTGTGTTATTAAAAAAAGAGATTTAACTCAAGGAAAAGATCAGCTCTCTTCCTATTGCTCACTGTGATTTTGCCTTCTACAACCCCAAGAATAAACCTAACCTTGTTATCAAGTTTTAACAACTCTACTTCAAGATTGTTCAGTAGAACTTTCTGCATCAAATAAATCAATATAATCAGAGTTAGTGCCTATCTCTTACAAAGAAGTAACACAGTAAGTTTAACTTGCTTAGTGATTATATAATTTGCTCAACTTGCCTGCCTTTTCTTATATAATTCTTTATTAATGCTAACCTCTAACAACTGATCTATCAATTATGAATTGATAGTCTTTACTATTCTGAATTCATATTTTTGTTTCTCAGGTTGCTTTAATGGCTTCTAATAGAACGTTTAGATCTCGTGCTAACTGTTCCAATGGCCCAGAAATTAATGAAAATGAAGATAATGAGATCCATACCGATGAACCACATGCAGAGGAGAAAAGTATTCTTGAGAATGCTAAAGGTACCATGCATATATCTACACTTATACTTGCATTATCATGAAGGCAACTTTTACACTCTTCTTTTTCTTCACTTGAATGGCAACTTTTACACTCTTCTTTTTCTTTTACATGGGTTTATTTGAGCAAATTTGTTCTCTATTTTGTAAGTGAAAGTGTGGATGGATTCTCTTGAACCAAAATCTTAAAGCCCCGCACCCTTGTGATTTAAACCTTAAATATAGTCTATCTAGCACAAACATGAAGTGATAATGCTTGTATTGAAAAGTAGGGACTGTTATGTGGATATTAGCACTAAACTATACCTAAAAAGCCTAAAAATGAACTGTTTTGGTCAAAAGCATAAGACATTAACTGTTGTAAGCATGTAATGTTTGAAATGAATATGTAATTGTTGCAAGCATGTAATGTTTGTAAGGCATCATGTTATAATGATGGTTTAAAGATTACTTGAATGCCTAAAGGTTTCTTTTGAGTTCTATTATGGACTGTTTGTAAATTTATAGCTAGAACTGTGCCTAAATATGGACTGCTATAGTCAAATGTTATGAAATGTAAAAACTAGATTTTAGGTGTGCTGACCAGGTTTTTGAATTTGTGCGACACTTATTCTTGTGCACATTACTTCCTTTTGCATGTAAAGTTATTGTGGGCATATGAAACATCTTGGTTTCTTATTGCATTAAGTGCAGATGGATTAACGTGGGCTTGATTTACATGTATTCATTGTCAAGCTTGCTCTTTTCTCACGTGCTTTATTTACATGTATTCATTTTCAAACTTGCTCTATTAATGAGCAACTGTTGTTTTGTTTTGGTTACAGAGATATATATGTTTTGGTGTTAGTTTTGCTCTATTAATGAGAAACTTTATCTTGTTGGAACTAGTTTGTTTATTAGTCTATAAGTTGTCAAATATGTGCCTGGAAAACAAGTAAAACATATAGGTTATTCATAAGCCTTTTCTACAAGCCTACAGTTGAGCTTCGTGAGTTAAGAAACTTAGGTAAATCCTACAAATACTAGACAAAATTGAATTCTTGAATCTGGTTGAATTATAGTATAGAGTACCTATTCATCCTTATGCAACCTTTTTCCAATTGTCATCTATTCATAAAAGAATAGATTACCTTCAATTGATCTTTCATACTCCAATTTGAAATTCATAAATTTGCATTTAGAAGGTCCTAAATGGAATAGTGGGATCGATTTTCTAATGATATGTATGTTTAGATGATTTGAAGTTTAGAAGTTGGTGTGAGCTTTGTGTACATTACACAACAATTGTATGTGGTCTACTAGGTTATAGGCATATATAAGTAAAGTAAGTGTTGAGACCTTATAAAAATGTAACCTAGGGAAGGATATTTTTAGCCCAGGGAAAATTTTCACTAGAGATGTCACTGTCTTCTGAGACAGACTGTATTGGATTTCTTATGTTTATGTAAAGCAACTTGGGATGGAAATGATCCAATTAATCTTAAGATCCAAAGCCAATCAGTAAACAGTTGGAGTTGCCAGCTTGAAGGCCCTGCAGGCTGTTTGAGTGTATGGATCTTGTCCTTTTAGATTTATGATGAAGTGTCTAATGCGCTGAGAAGCTTGGATAGTTCATAGGAAAGGAAAGGAAAGTATCTCAATATGTATACAAGTGGTAAAAGCTAAGCACCTACATACTTATAATCTGTTAAGTTGCTTAGTGTGTCTTTTTTATGTGTATATGTATACGTTTCTAACCTTCTTAGCTTAAGTTATCAACTCCCAAAAAAAACCTCAAGTAAAAGCCACTAGTAAAATAGTGATCACAATATATTCTGTAGTGAAACTCACAAACCCAATGCTTGCTCTGTCACTCAAAAATGGTGGCACAACACCCTTTTCTGATAGGTATATTAAGATGATGTTGTTGTTATTTTGGCAGCCGAATTGTATTACTGCTACTATTGGGTTTGTCTTGTCTCATTGTTTGTTTTAGGTTCAAATTTGGTAGGGTCTCTTTGTATTAACAATCTGTAGCTCTATGTAGCATCTGTTTAAGCTTTTGGTTTTGTTTACTGCTGTCGTCATAGGGCTTTTCCTATGATGGTCATTGTATGGGATATGCCCCCATTTTACATATATAAATCATGTTATATTTCAGTTTTGTTTACTTCATATATCTTGATTCTTTCTCTCTTTTAGGTTCTCGACCTAAGAGGAAGCGTGGACCAACGATGGGAGCAAAGTTATGGTCAAATATCGTTGCACCCAAGAAAGTAATTTATGTTGCAAATGGTCAACCTGTTGGGGGAGACGCCAATAAGTTAACAACCTTTCTCGGGTGTCTTGCTCGCAATGGAGAATTTTTTCCAATAAGTACTCCAACATGGTCCAATATGACAGAGGCTAACTTGACAAGGGCTTGGGGTGAAATTCAGGTTATTAATCATGGCATTTTATAGAATTTGACATTAAACACTTTGAAGGTAATTTAATAAATGTGTAAATTTGTTTGTTGTAGAAACAATTTACCACAGATCACCCCAATGCTAAAAAAAACTGATGGTTATCATGAACAATAGGTGGAGAGATTGGAAGTCTAACTTAAAAGAGTAATAATTTTGTGCCTGGTGACCGTGCCAAATCTATATCGAATGCTATCAACAATGATCGAGTAAATCCTAATCAATGGGCTGCGTTGGTTGATTATTGGCTAAATGATGATGCACAGGTTGTGTTTATTCTAATTTTATGTATTATCAATTCTTAGTTATTGTTATATATTATTATTAATTTATAAATACATGCAATGCAGGATATGTAAAAACCAAGAATTTCTGTGATACATTGTAAA
This sequence comes from Panax notoginseng, assembly GCA_016801055.1. Lineage (NCBI taxonomy): Eukaryota > Viridiplantae > Streptophyta > Magnoliopsida > Apiales > Araliaceae > Panax > Panax notoginseng. Next base: position 38,224,811 of record CM029019.1, read on the forward strand.
TAAGTATTACATAATCGATAATATTTTATGGATGATGACATGATTATGTGGTTAGTATGATATAATATTTAAAGAAAGTCTCACTAATAAGTTATATAAGTTAGTGAACTAACTTAAGTATTTTAATAATCTAAGAAATAGATTTAGGATGTTAAACCCTAAGTAGGTACTCAATAAACTTAAATAAGACAAGTCTAATTGGGTTGTGTAAGTTAATTAACATTATTGATTGATGTGAATGTATAAATATCAAAAATAATGAGTAATAGTTCATGAGATAATAGGGTTAATGTAGCATCCCCAAATCCCGGTCCTAATCACCAAGGATCTGGTATACTATTTCTATAACTATTGCGGAAGATATAAACATAAATTGTTTATACATTAAACTTTTTCACATCATTCCCAAGGTCTACAACCTTAACTTAATACATACATTCAATATCTTAAATGTTTACAATACTATTTTTGTCAAAAAATTTAATAAATCTAACTGCACCATAATTTAGCCTTGCACTTTGCCTTTACTTCTGTCTTTACTCGAGCTTTCCTCTAAATCTGAAAATTTTATCATGATATAGCAAGGGTGAGCATCAAATTTGCCCAGCAAGTTTAAATTTATTTGAGGATATATCATGATTGAAAGAATTGAACAATAAGCTAGCTAACTTTCAACAATATAAACATTGTGAAAGAGCATGAACAAATTTTCTTAGCTGAACGACCAAGTCAATGAAAATGAATGGTCAAGCATAAACATGAACAGATTAACTGAACCAAATGGTAATGAAGGTGATCAGCCTATCATACCTGATGAACATTTACAATATGCACAACGTGCGAATCAATAATCAATATAGACGTGAATAATCAACAACAACTATTCACTAACATGCTTTGAAATTACAACTCATGATTGAGTTAGGAAACTTGCCTGAACCGCTGATTACCGCTAAGCAATATAATGTAATCTCTTATGAAAGACCTATCAATTATAAGATTGATCTTTGAATTAGCATAACATACCTATTAACTCATAATACTATTACTTAATCAATCAATTATCTAACACTTAATCACATAATTAAATAATAGATAAAACCTTACAACGCTAGTATTATTATCATCATTTGATAATTCTTCAATCACTGTATATACATTATGATTTAACACTCTAATAAGTCAAATACCAAACTAGTAACCTGAATTTCAAATGCAGCAAGCTGGATTCCAAATCCAGTAACCTAGATGGTCAATTCACAAACCCAACTGCAATCCAACCAACTGGATTTCAAATCCAGCAAACTAGATCGCAATCCAACAAACTGGATTCAACAAATTTTTAATCTAGTAAACTATTTTTCAATCCAGCAAGCTGGATTCATCAGATTTTCTAATCCAGCAAGCTGGATTCCATATCCTTTTTACAAAAATACCAAAACAACTTATTATTTTTCTATCTCTTTGTACAAACATGTATACACATATTTCATACACAAAAAGTATTTTTCCAAAATTTTCCAACTTCCTTTGGTATTTTTCAAAAATCATTTTTAGTTAATTCCTTAAGAAATTAGCTACCTCGTGCTTAACTCCAGAAATTCCCATCTTTTGGCACAATCTTATACGTCTTAACGTGACACTCCAGTTTAAATTTCGTGGCCATCGGAGTTATAGAACTCCGGTTATAGCCATTTTCGTCGGAAAATCACAGAAATTGAAATGGTAATAACTTGCTCATTTTAAGTCGGAATTAGCTCATTTTTGGACAGGAGGTACTTAATACCATATATTTTCATGTCCCAAAAGGCCGGAATTTTTCTGCCAAATTAAGTGGCCGAAATTGCCCTTTTAAAATTTTGGGCAGAAGCGTTTTGGCGTTTTGCAGTTTTGGAGTCTTTTGCGAAAAATAGTCCATACGGAAATATACAACTCCTTTTTCAGTGATTCCACTTGGAGATGTTAGAAAACTTATAGATCTAACTCTAGGACTTGACCACACTCAAAAATTCGAAATACAATAGGAGATATGGTCATTTGAATTTCATGTTTCGTTTTCACCAAAAACTGATTTTTTAACTCTTGATGTCTTCTAAGAAAACTTTAATGTTTTCTCATAATATCCAACATCACTCATCATAATACCTACTAATACTTCATATACCCATGATTCTACCATAATACATGATCTATTTCATCAAACAATCATCAAACACAAGATTAACACAATCGAGGCTAAGAAAAATTAGAGTTTTCCACCCTTTTGAAAAACTAGTTTCCATTTCATACTTTAGATCTAACTTTTAACACACAAGATGGATAGATCCACACGTAACACACTCTAGATCATGTAGATCTAGAGTTTTGAAGTTTGAAATCATCAATCCAAGTTTTCATTTAAACAACTAAGAATAACTTAGAAAAAAGGTGATTTATACCTTGATATCTTGCTAGCTTTTCTTAATCCATCAAAGTAGATGATGATCTTGGTTAGCTTGAAGATCAAAACCTCTCTCTCTCACCTCTTGGAGCTGCCGAAAATTGCCTCTCTTCTTTCTCTCTCTATTTGGTTTTCTTTGAGTTAGCTAATAAGAGATGAGAGAGAAATGGAATGGGTTTTTGTGGGGTTTAGTAGTAAATTGTATAGATATAATTGTATATCTAATATTAATCTCCCAACAACCCACTCTTGCTTTCTCTTTCTTAATCATTACAAGGTTGCTTATAACTTTGGTTAAGAATGTTGGTTAAATAAAGGAGTGACACATGGAATGAGTTGTCACCAACTAAAGTGAAATAATCATCACATTCATCTCCCCTCCTTTTCCTTCTCTACACATCCGGCCATGAGGCCTTATCCAACCAATCTTGGCTTTCCTTTTATGCTTTAATTGATTTACTAAATGTCTAAAAAGTCCCTCCTCCATTGGGCTAAGTTTTGGGCTCCCAATTAATTCTTTTGGGCTTCAAAATTAAAATGTTTGGCTTACTAATTAACATGAACTTGGGCCTCCACAATTAAATACTTGTGCTACTGGCATACTTGCCCACTAAATTTAATATTGGGCTAGCTTAACATTCAAATTATCTATAAGTCCAATGTTTAAATAAATTATTGGGCTAGTTTAAATTACTTGTCATCCTTAACAATATTAAGCCTATTAGACTAGCTATAATTAGGTTATGAAATTAATTAGTTGAGATATATAAATTAAATCTCTTAGAATTAGTATATGTTTTATATACTAACAATCTCACCTATTATAACCTCTTAGGTTATTTATTTAACACACCTAATATATATATATATATATATATATATATATATATATATATATATATATATATATATATATATATATATTAGGTTACATAACTTAATTCTAAATTCACTTACTCACATATTCATACAAAATAATTTCGTCCACAACTCTTAGATTAGGTCACTAGTGTATATTTAAAATACTAGAACCATATACACATAATCTTATGAACAAATACACTAAACATATACCTCATTATCAGACTATCACTTATAGTCTATTAAATCATTCAAGTTCTTCTCCAAAAATTTTGAAATCCTTAAAATTCCTTTACAGAAATATCAAATCCATACACTTATATATATATTAGGTTACATAACTTAATTCTAAATTCACTTACTCACATATTCATACAAAATAATTTCGTCCACAACTCTTAGATTAGGTCACTAGTGTATATTTAAAATACTAGAACCATATACACATAATCTTATGAACAAATACACTAAACATATACCTCATTATCAGACTATCACTTATAGTCTATTAAATCATTCAAGTTCTTCTCCAAAAATTTTGAAATCCTTAAAATTCCTTTACAGAAATATCAAATCCATACACTTATTTTCTGTCTAGGTTCATCTTATAACCTTTATTCAATCTTTTAAGATTTTATAAAATTGTCCAAATTTCCGGGTTGTCCCAGTTAATATTACTAAGGATGGCTAGTGGTTTAAACAAGCCCAATAATTATTTAAGCATTGGACTTATAGATAATTTGATTGTTAAGATAGCCTACTATTAAATTTAATGGGCAAGTATGCTAGTAGCACAATTATTTAATTGTGGAGGCCCAAGTTCATATTAATTAGTAAGCTAAACTAGTTAATTTCAAGCCCAAAACATCTAATGTAATGGCCCAACTTGTAGCCCAATTAAGGAGGGACATGTTGGACTTTTAATGTACTAAATAAAGAATTAAAAGAAAACAAATTTGGTGCAAAGAATGGCCACATGGCCGGCCACATGAGGAAGAGAAAAAGGGGAGTGCACCTTATGATTACATATCCACAATTTTCAAAGATATTTCAAAAAGCTTAGCCATGTGTCAAAGTTATTAAGGAGCCACCTACATGGATAATCTTCCATATATCTAAGTAATGATTAAAGTGAGAGAAAGAGATAAGATGAGGTTGGGGAAAAATAGCTACATACATATCTTATATCTATACAAGATTATCCAACAAAAAGCTAATCTCTTTTTATTTCTTCATTTACTTTACTTCATTTATCTTACTATCCATTAAGCTAGTAAAGCAAAAACATAAGAGAAAAAGAGAGAGAGAGAGAGAAGTTCGGTGGAGAAGAGGAGAGAAAGAGGAAGGAAATCCACCATTGAAGCACCCTAAGTTCATCCTATACTTTGGAAGGGAAAGAAGGTGTGCCCAAAAATCAAGGTGAAAACTAATTTAACTTATTCTTTTTATTTTGTTTGATTTTGGTTATCTAAGGATTTATTATCTAGAGGTCTAAAACCCTCTATCTACATGTTTTTTATGGTTTCATGTATTGATCTAACATATTTGAGTGTTAGAAAGTGAATCAAAAGGATAGAAAAGAAACTAGTTTTGTTTTGTAAGAAAACTCTAGTTTTTTTCACTTCCTTTGATCGACTACCGTTTTTGATCTACACCTTCTTTTTGTGATCCGTCAAAGAGGAGTGCTAGATATATAAGTTAACTACTAAACCCAAGTGGTAGCATTCAAAAATGTTGAATACAAAAGTGGTAGCAACTATTTTAGCAAAAACAGTTTGGTCTTTTGAAAGAAAAATAAACTATTTTTGGACAGTCAATGCAAGGGGTATTTTTGTCATTTTTCTGGCATTTAAAAATTCTGGAAATATTTGGGAGAGTAATATGATGAGTTATCTTTCAAACTCAAGTGGAATCACCTAAAAAGGAGTTGTAGATTTCCGTATGGACTGAATTTAGCAAAGTAGGTAAAAGCTAAAAATCTCAAAACGGAGTCTGCCCAAAATTTTGAAAGGGCAATTTCGGCCTCTTAAAATATGAAATAAATTCCGGCCTTTTGGGACATGAAAATATGTCATAAAGTAGCTCCTATCCAAAAATGAGCTCATTCCGACTTAAAATGACCAAGTTATGATCATTTCAATATTTAGGTTTTTCGGACAAAAATCGCTATAACCGGAGTTTTATAACTCCGATGGTCGCAATATTTAAACTGGAGGGTCACGTTAACATGTATGAGATTATGCCAAGAGATGAGAATTTTTGGAGTTGAGCATGATGGGGCTAATTTCTTAAGCCACGCACTAAAAATGATTTTTGAAAAATAGTAAAAGAAATTGAAAAATTACAAAAAAAGTACTTTTTGTGTATGAAATACATGTATATAAGTATGGCCAAAGGATAGAAAAATTATAAGTTGATTTGGTATTTTCGTAAAGGAGATATGGAATCCAGCTTGCTGGATTGGAAAAAATGTTGAATCTAGTTTGCTGGATTGAAAGATTTAGAATCCAGTTTGCTGGATTGAAGGATTTAGAATCCAGTCTTGCTGGATTGGAAGTTTGTTGAATCCAGTTTGCTAGATTAGCCAATCCAGGTGGCTGGATTGCATGTTTGTATAATCTAGACTATGATGTTAGTATTCATCTTACTAGATTATAAAGAAGAGCTAATAAAAGGAAAGATTAAGTGTTAAATCAGAAGGTATATGAAAAAGTAATTAAAATGCTATCAAAGAATGATATTAATGAGGATGTTTTTAGATAATTGATTATGTGGTTAAGTGTTAACTAAATTGCTGATAGAGTAATTGTATTTTGATATAAAGTATGATATGCTGATTGTAAGATCAATCTTAACAATGATAGGTCTTTACAATAAAGAGATTAAATTAAATTGTGTAGCAGTAGATCGCAGTCAAGGCAAGTTCTCTAACTCAAAATTGAGTTATTCTTTTCAAAGCATGTTAGTGAATAATTATTATTTATTATTCACATCCGTATTGATTATTGATGCTCGCACTCAGTGCAATTAAATTCATATTCTATTATTATTGAACTGTAAATTAGTTAAAGTTCTTTTATTCATGAACTGTTTAAGATATAGATCTATGCTCATTGTATCGGCTAGATCAAATATGTTTAAATTTGTTAAATCAAATATGTTGTTAAAAGCTGTTCTTCACCAATTGACGTGGTAAGGACTCAATACTAAGAAAAAGAATAATTTGATTAAAGCATTATTGAAAACCAATTATTGCTCGTATAGTAAGTGTTTATGCATAATACACCGGGTATGAAAGGCTGATCCCCTTGATTACCAAAACTTATTAAAAGGACCAGTTTAAATACTGACAACCTTAGCATATGTTCATGGTCATTATGACCACTCAGTATCTGTTATTCGAATATTTAGTTATCAAGACTTAATTCATGTTCTTTCTCAATTAATTTCTATTGTTGAACATTGAACGATAAATTTCTTGCTAATCATGATATATCTTCTTTGTACTTAAACTTGCTAAGCAAATTAGTTGCTTACCCTTGCTATATCATGACATTTATTTCAGTTAAGCCAGAGAGTTCAAGTAAGAAGGACAAGGGCAAGGGAAAGGTCCAAGAATAGTTATTATAAATGTTTAAGTATCATGAAATACTATGTTTAATGTTTATGTAAATCTTTTGTGTTACTTTATGTAACTTAAGTACTGTATGTTTATGTTAAGGTAATAGACCTTGAGGTATTGTATAAGACTTTATTATAATGAACAACGTATGTTTATTATTCCACAATAGTATATAGAATGCTTATGTTGATGATGGATAGTGAGCACCAAACCCGGGGTTGAGAACTCGGATTTGGGGGCGTCACAGATTGGTATCAGAGCTGTAGGTTATAAACTTTAGGATGCGAAACTTAGGTTATAACCTTAGAAGAAAACTTGTATAGAGTGTGCTAAGAGGTGGATTATGGAGATTCATCTAGTATGCAGTGTGCATAATAAAATATTGTTTCATTTTATCAATGAATATATTTTATTGTGATACTGATGTTGTGTTTGTTTGGTTATAGGATGTCTGAGGAAGGACAAGGTAGCCATACAGTCGAGCAAGAGCCGTTAGATCCGGTAGAGGGTCATGCTGTTAGTGACGAGCGTGATGAGGATGTGATGGAGGTTTTGTTTGAAAATAACATGGCGCTGGAGAATAGAGTGACAGAGTTAGAGCAGGAGAATGCCACTCATCAGTTTACTGAAACTCAATACAAGGAACTGGCATATCAAGCTCAGAACGAGCTTGCTGAGATGAAGATACAGTTGCAGGAGCAGACGACCTTGGCTACTCATATGGTTGCCAAGAATACTGAGCTGAGAGAGATATTAGAACAAGAGCATAATAAGTTTACGATATTGAGTATTGAGCATCAGACGTTACACCTGAGGTTTGACTTAGAGATCGCTGACAGGGTCCGAGTTGAGGATGCTTGGGTCCGAGCAGCGAGAAGAGTGGATCAATTAGAGGTTGAAGCAGAGGCTGGACGAGTTAGGATGGAGTCCTTGGGACGGGCTTTAGATGCAGCATATATTGGTCCCCAAGTGGGAGTGAGGAGATCCTTTGAGATAGGCGAGTCGAGTCGAGCTGTTAGATGTCGACTTATGGATGGACTCTTTCCACCAGAGCAGGAGCATTCAGGCGCACCCTCTCCAGACGCGCAGTGATAGTTTAATAGCTTTCTATTGTTTATAGATGCAGTAGTACCTCTTTTGATTATTAGGGTTGTGTGTTTGATGTAAACCTCAGTAGGTGCGAGGTAGTATGTAAATATGATGTATCCCCATCTTATGTGAATAGGGGAGTATGTCTTTTGGTAGATCCCATCTTTTGATGTTTAAAAATGGGATAGTTAACGTTTATAAAAATATGCCAAGTATGTGAATATATGACTCTAAAATTTGGTATATGAATATAAATGCATTATTATAATTACATGTTGGATCAAATAGAAAAGTATTAAGAATTAAAATGAGAAGTTGTCTGTTTGAAAAAAAATCAGTAAATCGAATATGTTAATTCAGCAAGCTGAATGTGTTATTCAGCAAGCTGGATATGTTAATTCAGCAAGCTGAATGTGTTATTCAGCAAGCTGGATATGTTAATTCAGCAAGCTGAATGTGTAATTCAGTAAGCTGAATATGTGAATTTAGTAAGATGAATATGTTAATTCAGCAAGCTGAATTAGTCAATTTAGCAGGTTGAATTCGATAATACAACATTATGATAATATGATTGTTAGAGTTTAAATTACATGTTATATTTTAAACACTTAGAAGATATATCATATAATTAAACTCGATGTAATAAATTAAGGTTTTGTTTAATCAGATAATGCCGCCAAGACGTCAAAATCGTAACCAGAGGGAGGAACGTTCTGTGAACAATGAAAGAAATCAAGATGACCCAATGCAAAACTTCGCTGATATGATAGCCCAAGCTATGTGAACTCGTACACCTGCAGCAAGGGGGCAAGCGAATAATAGGTTGGCAAATTTTAAAGATTTTAAAGCTGTAGGACCACCAGAATTTAGCGGAACTACGGACCCTATAGCGGCTCAAACATGGGTGAAAGAGATGGAAAAGGCCTTTATCATTGCAAGGGTAGCCGGAGAGCAAAAGACGGCTTTTGCTACCTACTTGATGAAAGGTGAGGCTAATTACTGGTAGGAGACGAACCAAGCTAGAGCCGGAACAGAGGTAGTGACATGGACCAGGTTTAAGGAGTTATTCTTAGAAAATTATTTCTCAGAGGCCATGCAAGCCAAAATGGAAGTGCAGTTTCTTGAATTAAAGCAAGAAAACATGTCAGTTGCCGAATATGTAGCAAAATTTAATGAGCTAGCCAGATTCGCACCTCATCAGGTGGATACAAAACTACGAAAGGCGCGTAGGTTTGAAAATGGGCTGAAGCCATGGATTCACAGCAAAGTTGCAGTGTTGCAAATTGCTACATTCTCAACACTGTTAGAAAAAGCCATCATTGCAGAAGGTAGTAGTGAGGCGGTTTCTAGATTCAACCGAGAGAAGAATAAGAAGAAAATTGAAGGTGGTCATCAGGGTGCGAGTAGTGGTGGCAGCAACAGCAAGAAGCGTAAGTGGAACAATAGTGGCAATGAATCAGGAACTCAACCAGGGAAAACTCAGCAGAAGAAGACAGCGTGTTCGAAGTGTGGAAAGAATCACTCTGGAGAGTGTATGAAAGGAAAAAACGTCTGTTATAATTGTGGCCAAGAAGGACATATTTCACCAAATTGTCCTAAGCCGAAGAAAGGTGGTTATTTTTCTTGTGGAGAAACGGGGCACCGATTCAAGGATTGTCCACTGAAGAAGAATACAGATGGAGGAAGTGGAAACAAGAGCAGTTCAACAAAGTTAACTATTAGAGGGCCAACACAGCAGAGCAAACCGACAGCCCGAACGTTCAACATGACTGTGCAAGATGCAGTTGCATCAAAGGAGGTGGTGTCAGGTATTATTCCGATCAATAATATAAATGCCTACGTATTATTTGATTCGGGATACCTGTTCATTTGTGTCTGATGAATTTGCTAGAAGATTAAACTTACCATTTGAAAAGTTAAAGAACCCAATGAATATAGAAGTTGCAAATAAAGAAGTGATCCCTGTAGAGTTTATCCATAACGAATATAAGGGGACATAAGTTAAGCGTGAATTTAATCCCGATACGTTTAGGAGAATTTGATGTTATCTTAGGGATGGATTGGTTGTTTAACCATGAGGCAGTTATAGACTGTCAGAAGAAGAGTATACGCCTTAAGACACCGAGTAAGTCTAAGGTTGTATTTTATGGTAGCAAGTCGCCAAGGCAAACAAGTTGTCTGACGATGATGCAGGCCAGAAGAATGTTACGAAAAGGCTGTGAAGGTTATTTGGCTCATGTAGTGGATACACGGGTTGTGAATTCGGACATGGGGAAGATACCTATAGTTAATGAGTTTGGGGATGTCTTTCCAGAAGAACTTCCGGGACTTCCTCCAAACAGAGAAATAGAGTTTGTGATTGATTTAGTACCGGGGACAGCGCCGATATCGAAAGCGCCGTATCGAATGGCTCCGGTAGAAATGAAAGAGTTGATGATCCAGCTACAAGAGTTGTTGGATAAGAAGTACATCCAACCTAGTGTATCTCCGTAGGGAGCACCGGTGTTGTTTGTAAAGAAGAAGGATGGTTCGATGAGGTTGTGTATGGATTATAGAGAATTGAATAAGGTGACAATCAAGAACAAATATCCGTTACCAAGAATAGACGATCTGTTTGATCAACTTAAGGGAGCGAGATGTTTTTCGAAGATTGACCTAAGAACTGGTTATCATCAGTTGAAGGTGAGAATAGAAGATATACCAAAGACAGCATTTAGAACTCGTTACGGTCATTATGAGTTCCTACTGATGTCATTTGGACTGACAAATGCACCAGCTGCTTTTATGGACTTGATGAATAGAATATTTAAACCGTATTTGGATAAATTTGTGGTGGTGTTCATTGATGACATTTTGGTTTATTCGAAGACTGAAGAGGAGCATGCCGAACATCTACGAATTGTGTTGGAAACCTTAAGGAAAGAGAAGTTATATGCTAAATTTTCAAAGTGTGAGTTCTGGTTGAAGAGAGTTCAATTTCTGGGGCATGTCATCGATAACGAGGGAATTTCTGTTGATCCAGTGAAAGTAGAAGCGGTGAAAAATTGGGGACAACCGAAGACACCGACAGAGATCAGAAGTTTCTTGGGATTGGCAGGATATTACCGAAGGTTTATTCAGGATTTCTCAATGATAGCGACACCATTAACTAATCTGACGAGGAAGACTGTTAAGTATGTGTGGATAGAGAAATGTGAACAGAGTTTTCAAGAATTAAAGAAAAGATTAAGTGAAGCACATGTGTTATCTTTACCAGATAGTACATGGGGTTTTACAGTGTATAGTGATGCGTCAAACAAGGGACTAGGTTGCATATTAATGCAGAATGGTAAAGTCATTGCGTACGCGTCACGACAGTTAAAAGACTATGAGAAGGGATACCCTACCCATGACCTTGAGTTGGCTGCGGTAGTATTTGCCCTTAAGATTTGGAGACATTATCTCTACGGAGAAAAGTGTGAGATATACACAGATCATAAGAGTCTGAAGTACATCTTTACACAAAAGGAGTTAAACATAAGGCAGATGAGATGGTTAAAATTGATTAAGGACTATGATTGTGATATTCTATATCATCCGGGCAAGGCTAATGTAGTGGCAGATGCTTTAAGCAAGAAGAGCCAAGAAAAATTGTTTGTATTAACAGAACAAAAAGAATTAGTAAGAGAAATGGAGAAAATGGAGTTGGAGGTAAAAAATCCAAAGGATTCAGATAAGGTAATAGAAATGGAAGCAAGTCCAACTTTATTAGACAAAGTGAAAGAATCACAAGGGAATGATGAAGAATGCGGTAACATAAAGAAGCGATTGGCTGAAGGCGAAGAGCTGAAGTATAAGATCGACGATACTGGATTGATGAGATTTGAAGGAAGAATTTGGGTACCTGCAGTACCAGAGTTACGAGAAGAGATTCTTCAAGAAGCGCACAATACGAGATACTCAATACACCCAGGAAGCACGAAGATGTATCAAGATTTGCGTCAACATTATTGGTGGCCAAACATGAAGAAAGAGGTTGTTGAATGCGTCAGCCGCTGTTTAACTTGTCAAAGAGTCAAGGCAGAGCATCAACGACCAAGTGGATTATTACAGCCGTTGGAAATTCCGGAATGAAAATGGGAGCACGTCACGATAGATTTTGTGGTAGGACTTCCAGCAACACAGAAGGGTTACAATGCTATATGGATAATTGTCGACCGTCTTACAAAGTCAGCACACTTTTTGTCGATCAAGATTAGGTATAATTTGGATCAGCTAGCAAAATTGTATATTAAGGAAATTATTTCGAGACATGGAGTGCCAGTATCAATCGTGTCTGATAGAGATCCGCGCTTCACTTCAAACTTTTGGAGAAGTCTTCAAGAAAGAATGGGGACACAATTAAGGTTGAGTATTGCGTATCATCCACAGACAGATGGGCAAAGCAAGAGAACGATTCAAACCTTAGAGGATATGCTCAGAGCCTGTATGATGGATTTCAAGGGAAGCTGGGAAGATCATCTTCCATTGGTGGAGTTTGCGTATAACAATAGTTATCATGCAAGCATTGGTATGCCACCGTATGAAGCCCTATATGGGAGAAAGTGCAGAACTTCCTTATGTTGGGACGAGGTAGGTGAAAGAAGATTGTTGGGGCCAGAATTGGTTCAGCAGACGGTGGAGATTATCAAAGTGATAAGAGCTCGACTAGTAGCAGCTCAAGATCGACAAAAGAAGTACGCAGATATTTATCGCAAGAAAAGAGATTTCGAAGTGGGAAGCTACGTATTTCTGAAGGTATCTCCTTGAAAGGGAAAGATAAGATTTGGGAAGAAAGGTAAACTGAGTCCAAGGTTTATTGGACCGTTTGAAATACTGAAGAAGATAGGGGAAGTAGCGTATGAGGTAGCTCTACCTCCTGAATTGGAACATATTCACAATATGTTTCATGTGTCAGTGTTGCGTCTGTACAAGCCGGATTACAAGCATGTGATATCATACGAGCCGATTCAAGTCGAGAAAGACTTATCGTACGAGGAGGTTCCTATAGAAATTTTGGATAGAAAAGAGCAGAAATTGAGAAATAAGGTTATACATTCCGTTAAAGTGCTCTGGAGGAACCACAATGCTGAGGAAGCTACATGGGAACTCGAGGAAAAGATGAGGAAAGAGTTTCCAAATCTTTTTGAGTAACCTTAATGAAATTCCGAGGACGGAATTCTTATAAGGAGGGGAGAATGTAATAACCAAGAATTTCTGTGATACATTGTAAATAAGTATTACATAATCGATAATATTTTATGGATGATGACATGATTATGTGGTTAATATGATATAATATTTAAAGAAAGTCTCACTAATAAGTTATATAAGTTAGTGAACTAACTTAAGTATTTTAATAATCTAGGAAATAGATTTAGGATGTTAAACCCTAAGTAGGTACTCAATAAACTTGAATAAGACAAGTCTAATTGGGTTATGTAAGTTAATTAACATTATTGATTGATGTGAATGTATAAATATCAAAAATAATGAGTAATAGTTCATGAGATAATAGGGTTAATATTACTAAGGATGGCTAGTGGTTTAAACAAGCCCAATAATTATTTAAGCATTGGACTTGTAGATAATTTGATTGTTAAGATAGCCCACTATTAAATTTAATGGGCAAGTATGCTAGTAGCACAATTATTTAATTGTGGAGGCCCAAGTTCATGTTAATTAGTAAGCCAAACTAGTTAATTTCAAGCCCAAAACATCTAATGTAATGGCCCAACTTGTAGCCCAATTAAGGAGGGACATGTTGAACTTTTAATGTACTAAATAAAGAATTAAAAGAAAACAAATTTGGTGCAAAGAATGGCCACATGGCCGGCCACATGAGGAAGAGAAAAAGGGGAGTGCACCTTATGATTACATATCCACAATTTTCAAAGATATTTCAAAAAGCTTAGCCATGTGTCAAAGTTATTAAGGAGCCACCTACATGGATAATCTTCCATATATCTAAGTAATGATTAAAGTGAGAGAAAGAGATAAGATGAGGTTGGGTAAAAATAACTACATACATATCTTATATCTATACAAGATTATCCAACAAAAAGATAATCTCTTTTTATTTCTTCTTTTACTTTACTTCATTTATCTTACTTTCCATTAAGCTAGTAAAGCAAAATCATAAGGGAAAAAGAGAGAGAGAGAGATAGAGAGAGAGAGAGAGAGAAGTTTGGTGGGGAATAGGAGAGAAAGAGGAAGGAAATCCACCATTGATGCACCCTAAGTTCATTCTATACTTTGGAAGGGAAAGAAGGTGTGCCCAAAAACCAAGGTGAAAGCTAATCTAACTTATTCTTTTTATTTTGTTTGATTTTGGTTATCTAAGGATTTATTATCTAGAGGTATAAAACCCTCTATCTACATGTTTTATATGGTTTCATGTATTGATCTAACATATTTAAGTGTTAGAAAGTGAATCAAAAGGATAGAAAAGAAACTAGTTTTGTTTTGTAAGAAAACTCTAGTTTTTTTCACTTCCTTTGATCGACTACCGTTTTTGATCTACACCTTCTTTTTGTGATCCGTCAAAGAGGAGTGCTAGATATATAAGTTAACTACTAAACCCAAGTGATAGCATTCAAAAATGTTGAATACACAAGTGGTAGCAACTATTTTAGCAAAAACAGTTTGGTCTTTTGAAAGAAAAATAAACTATTTTTGGACAGTCAATGCAAGGGGTATTTTTGTCATTTTTCTGGCATTTAAAAATTTTGGAAAAATTTGGGAGAGTAATATGATGAGTTATCTTTCAAACCCAAGTAGAATCACCTAAAAAAGAGTTGTAGATTTCCGTATGGACTGAATTTAGCAAAGTAGGTAAAAGCTAAAAATCCCAAAACGGAGTCTGCCCAAAATTTTGAAAGGGCAATTTCGGCCACTTAAAATATGAAATAAATTCCGGCCTTTTGGGACATGAAAATATGTCATAAAGTAGCTCCTGTCCAAAAATGAGCTCATTCCGACATAAAATGACCAAGTTATGATCATTTCAATATTTAGGTTTTTCGGACAAAAATCGCTATAACCGGAGTTTTATAACTCCGATGGTCGCAAAATTTAAACTGGAGGGTCACGTTAACATGTATGAGATTATGCCAAGAGATGGGAATTTTTAGAGTTGAGAATGATGGGGCTAATTTCTTAAGCCACGCACTAAAAATAATTTTTGAAAAATAGTAAAAGAAATTGAAAAATTACAAAAAAATACTTTTTGTGTATGAAATACATGTATATAAGTATGGCCAAATGATAGAAAAATAATAAGTTAATTTAGTATTTTCGTAAAGGAGATATGGAATCCAGCTTGCTGGATTGGAAAAAATGTTGAATCCAGTTTGCTGGATTGAAAGATTTAGAATCCAGTTTGCTGGATTGAAGGATTTAGAATCCAGACTTGCTGGATTGGAAGTTTGTTGAATCCAGTTTGCTGGATTAGCCAATCTAGGTGGCTGGATTGCATGTTTGTATAATCTAGACTATGATGTTAGTATTCATCTTACTAGATTATAAAGAAGAGCTAATAAAAGGAAAGATTTAAGTGTTAAATCAGAAGGTATATGAAAAAATAATTAAAATGCTATCAAAGAATGATATTAATGAGGATGTTTTTAGATAATTGATTATGTGGTTAAGTGTTAACTAAATTGCTGATAGAGTAATTGTATTTTGATATAAAGTATGATATGCTGATTGTAAGATCAATCTTAACAATGATAGGTCTTTACAATAAAGAGATTAATTTAAATTGTGTAGCAGTAGATCGCAGTCAAGACAAGTTCTCTAACTCAAAATTGAGTTATTCTTTTCAAAGCATGTTAATGAATAATTATTGTTTATTATTCACATCCGTATTGATTATTGATGCTCGTACTCAGTGCAATTAAATTCATGTTCTATTATTATTGAACTGTAAATTAGTTAAAGTTCTTTTATTCATGAACTGTTTAAGATATGGATCTATGCTCATTGTATCGGCTAGATCAAATATGTTTAAATTTGTTAAATCAAATATGTTGTTAAAAGCTGTTCTTCACCAATTGACGTGGTAAGGACTCAATACTGAGAAAAAGAATAATTTGATTAAAGCATTATTGAAAACCAATTATTGCTCGTATAGTAAGTGTTTATGCATAATACACCGGGTATGAAAGGCCGATCCCCTTGATTACCAAAACTTATTAAAAGGACCAGTTTAAATACTGACAACCTTAGCATATGTTCATGGTCATTATGACCACTCAGTATCTGTTATTCGAATATTTAGTTATCAAGACTTAATTCATGTTCTTTCGCAATTAATTTCTATTGTTCAACATTGAACGATAAATTTCTTGCTAATCATGATATATCTTCTTTGTACTTAAACTTGCTAAGCAAATTAGTTGTTTACCCTTGCTATATCATGACATTTATTTCAGTTAAGCCAGAGAGTTCAAGTAAGAAGGACAAGGGCAAGGGAAAGGTCCAAGAATAGTTATTATAAATGTTTAAGTATCATGAAATACTATGTTTAATGTTTATGTAAACCTTTTGTGTTACTTTATGTAACTTAAGTACGGTATGTTTATGTTAAGGTAATAGACCTTGGGGTATTGTATAAGACTTTATTATAATGAACAACGTATGTTTATTATTCCGCAATAGTATATAGAATGCTTATGTTGATGATGGATAGTGAGCACCAAACCCGGGGTTGAGAACTCGGATTTGGGGGCGTCACAGGATATAACAACAAAAAATTGTGAAAATCGGAAAAAATTATTGGTAGGTCATACGTTGGTCACTAAATCAATTCCAAAAAAGAAGAATGAATTGGTAATATTTGATGTTATTTCAATATTTTTTGTCGTTAATCATGTATTAGACTTCTATGAATAGAGTATTTCTTGAATTATGTACTATTTTTTATTTTATTTGTAGTACCAAATAAATAAAAAAGAGATTGATCGAGCGGATATGTATATACAGTCCCACACTCGAAGTGCTAACTCAATTTTACCAGGAGCATCCTCAAATGTGGTACGTATTTATCAATCCTCAAACAATGGGGTCTTTTAACTCTTTATTCTATATTATCTTTAAGCTTTTTACCGAGGGTATGATTCTAGACGATTATAGTTTTTATGCTTTCATTAAGAATATAATGTTTGAATATAACTGATTACTATATGATTAGTAGAAGTTTATCAAATGTTTGTATAATTGATTAAGCAAAAAGGGGGATAAGCACTGGATGTTATGTATGTATAAAATGGAAATTTATATATTGCATAAGTATGAAAAAATCAAAGGAAGACAAATTTTGAAGAATGGATAAATTGGTTAGTTTACTAATTATTTGATTTTGTTTAACTTGGTTGTGTATTTGACTGCTATGGACTGAATTTAGGCACAAGGAGATAGGTTGGGCTGAGGAGTAATAAGGAGGTTAAAATGGGTTCATGATATAAACCAATGGCTATGAATCTGGTAACACAAAATTGTGCACACCACGTGTTCGTTAAAAGTCCCAAGTGGACTATTTTGACTAAAAGTCAGGTATTAGGCAAACACAAGGCTGGGGATTGATTTTTGTATTTCAGGTGATGAAAATTAGAGCGTTTAAGCTTACTAAATGGAAGCGAAAAGCAAATAGGTGAATAGGTCAATGCGATTAAAGGAACTAAACAAATTAGTTTATATATTTCCAAATAGGTGAATATATTACCTATATAAACCCCAAGATTTTAGTTGAATATTGATGTCTCTCAATGGACGCTCGCATACAAAAGAATTGATCAAAGAAAGACAAAGAAGCTAAAACAGTTTCTTGTGGGCATGGAAAACTTAATTTGAGGATTCTAGTGGATTTTGATATTGGCTTAAAGTGACATCCTGTGATAAGTTAAAGCATTAAGGATTGTGTTAGCATAACATTAACTATTTCAAAAGTGAACTAAATCCTTCAACTACTAGGCCTCATTCACCATACCAAATAGAAAAGATTCAAGAGAACAAAAGAAAAAAATAAATGAAGTGAAATCAAACATTAAGCTAAATGATGACATACTGGATGAGTTCAGCCTGTGACGGAACATCATCAATCTGGCACTTCACCGATACAATTTCCCTTAGTTTAGAAGCAAGTTCCTACAGAAGAATTTCAAAACATTATGAATTTACAACTCAAACAGTTATTGCATACATAGTTCACAAACCTTGATACGAAAGCTTTGCACTACTACTAAAATGCAACAATAAAATAAAACCTAATTCATCCAGAAAGAACAAAACTACCTACAAAAATTTGGGTCGGGGAAATTACTCTCGGACCCCTTCCTAAACATTAATAATGTCAAACAACAGTTGACTAAGCCTGTCAGGCCTTTTTCCTTCCCAATCCAATAAAAGGCCAAAGGCCAAATTGCCTTTGGGCACCTTTTGGGATATTGAAATCATTCTCAATCATAAGTCAGACATCTCCTTCAAATGTATCCAAATAAAATCATTACTTCAATACCACGACATACTGGTATTAAATAGTTTGATGACAACAGGTGGAAGTAAGAAAGACAAGTTAATAATTAGTTGTTATACAATGTCTCTGATTATATCAATCTCAACAAGTCTCTGTTCACCAGAAAAAATACTGAAGACAGACTCCTACCCTCTTTGCTGAGTACAGTCTCTCAATAGAGTCAGACAAAGAATGATCAAGACTAGTTAAAATGCTCTCCTCATCCTTGTCACTGTGCGTTATTTCCGGTTCATTAACCTCAACCTCCAAGACTGATATCAATTCATTAACCAACAAGTCCATCTTTTCATGTGCTGAAGGTTTAGTTGAATGTAGTTTAGGACAAAAGCAGATGAGAGACAACATTGTAATTGGCTAATCGTCACAAAGTTTGCTGCATATCCATGCACCTAACACTCGGATAAAAAAGTTTTAATATATATAAAATTTACACAACATTGGAAAGAGCACTGTGTGATTCATATATTCTTGGGGCACTAGAAAGAGCACAGTTGCTCCCGACATTACAAGATTAGAACTCCAGTGCCATTGCTACTCTTCTTTAAGTTATGTTGAACTGCCTTGTATATTTAAGTTATGTATATTTTGCCTTGTATATTTTCAAAGGAAAAAATTATTGAGTTAAAGAAGACTCAGGAATCGACTGGTGAAAGCAGTAGTACAGGACGGAATGATATACTTGCACAAGTGCTTGGACCGGAGTGACAAGGTAGACTTCGATAAGGTGGAGTTGGTGCCACAGCTACAAACACTTGGGGGGCTCGTGACACAAATAATGAGGTACAACGTGAGAATCAATAATTGAAAGCTGAGTTAAAAAAGGTGCGGGAAAAAGGAGACGATACTGCAAGAAAAGTGGATGAACTATTATCAATCATGACAGAATTTATGAAGAAATCATCAGTTCCAAATGCTCATTCCAACAATCAGGTGTTGCTCTCTCACTCTACTTATACTTAAAATTTTGGCTCTATCACTCTATTTGTATGGATTAACAATTTCACTTGATAATTAATTTGTAGGATCGATCCACAGAAGGAGATAATGGTGATATTAGTGTATCAAATAATCCTATAGAAGACCTGTGACATGTCTCATGATGCTAGAGATATGTTACATGTGCTGCTAGAAATTTGTTAGATATAACACTATTTTGGATGAAAAAATTTTAGATGTAATACTGAAAATATGTTAAATGTGCTACTAGTTATGTATTGTTTTGATACATAGTAACAGTATTTTGGATGGTTATGTATATTTAGATGATATTATTCATTAACAGACTTTATTTGTTTTGTTCTTTTAGTTGTAAATGTTATATTCAGATTGGATGGTTGAATGTAGTTATGCTTCTTAACAGGTAAAATAAATAAGAAATATTGTATAAGAACATCCAATTCTTTAAAAGTCTGGAAAAGATATAGCGACAGTCAGAACCATCGCTAAAGACAAATTATTGGCGCCAAAAACATCTATAGCGACGGCCACGACCGTCGCAATATATACACCTCAACCATTCACGCCAAATCTTTTATAGCGACGGCCACGACTATCGCAATACACCTCAACCATTCGCGCCAAATCTTCTATAGTGACAGCCACGACCGTCGCTATATCTATTCTCTGACCGTCAGTATAAAGCTTCATGCGCGTTTTTGTGAAGTTTTCTGCTGATGGTCTGACCGTTGCTATAGGAGAAAAGACCGTCGCTATAAGTTTCAGTGACGGCTTATATGGCGACGTTATCCGATCGTCGCTATAGCATATAGAGAGGGTCTTTTCATCTATAGTCGTTATAGATTGATTTTCTAGTAGTGAATATTACTTACATACTACAGAGTATGGAAGAAAATATTATATCTTACGAATATTGAATGAAAATAATATCCCTTACGAATATTAAACGAAAATAATATTCCTTACGAATATTGAACGAAGATAATATTCCTTACGAATATTGAACGAAGATAATATTTCTTACGAATATTGAACGAAAATAATATTCCTTACGAATACGAAAAATAATATCGCTTATCAATATGAAATAAATAATACCCCTTGCCTTAAAAGGAGAGTACTTCTGACTGGTATAGCAGGGATATTCTTGAAGAAAACTTGCACTATTTGCTACACTCAAAGCTTCCTTAAACTCAAAAGAAATACACTCAATATTATAGAAAAAGAATTCTCTGATTCTGGTGTGATTTTCATTTCTAAACTAAGCATCCTATTTATAGGAGAATGGCAGGATACTATTTAGAATTTAATCACGGACGCACAGAACGAATTCACGGGCGCAGTCACGAAAAATCAAATATTTTAATTTTACTATACAGCACTATGCAACACTATGCAGCACTATGCAACACTATGTAATATAAAACAAAAATTGAGATAACTTTCTACCGACGATTTTGAAAATTGAGTAAGTGGGGGTCCATGTAATAAGCCAAATTTATAATAAATACTTCATAACAAACCCCTTTTATTTATCACAAATCACTTGACTAAACACATTTTTAATCTTTCAAACATTTATTCATCATTAATATTATAACTCACAACATTAACAACCAGATCATTCCCAGGAAAGAGGGGGCTTTCCGATAAGGACTTCTCTTTATTGGCGCGCAATTAGATAACCGAACACCTTTCCTCGACAGAACTTTGTAGACACTGTCAATAATACAAATAATAATATGAATAACTTTGGCGTCTCATTTATTGATTTAATAATATAAAATATTGTGCATATGATATTGTGACAATAATTGAATCAATAATATGAGATACTATGCAACAACTACTGTGGCAATTATTAAACAAAACTGAGTGACTTCTTAAGTAAGCATCAATAATCAAACATACTATACAATATTATGTGCTACTGTGCAACCACGCGTATTACTGTACTTTTATCACCGAGTATTTCAACAGTTAACGGTAAAAGTTTTGCCATTATTATTATAAAAAGATTATTTATATCGCTTTCTATATCTGACAGTAATTTTTTTATGGGGTCCACCAATGATTGTGCCGTCGTACGGATATTCCCTGATAAAACGAATATTCCTCAACCAAACGAATATTTTGTGACAACTCGCTTACTTTGCAAAATTTATAAATATTACCCATAACTATAACATTATATCAAATCTACACCTTATTATTCAAAATAACATTTAGATAAAATTAAATCTTTATTCATAAAAGTGCGGGTCGTACACTTATCCCTTTGAAACCTTTTCACATAAGTTGGACAACCCCTTATCTTAACATACTTAAGATTTGGAATCCTCCATGTCCATAACTCTTATAGAGTCTTGGGGTCGGATATTAAGGTTACCTTTTTTGTAGATATTCAACCATTTCTAGGGCATGACCCCAGAAGGATACTAGAATATCGGTAAAAATCATTATGGACCGCACTATATCCAACAAGGTACGACTTTTCCTTTCAGATACATCAATCAATTATTGCGTATCAGGAGGTGTCTATTGTGAGAAAATCATTTGAGATGATCTAGAAACAAATTGCACAAATATTCCTTCCTTGATCAGATCAAAGAATCCTAATACTTTGCCAATTTGTTTCACTTCTGAATTATTTGAACATTTCAAATAATTCACACTTGTATTTCAGCAAATACACACATTCAACTCTTTGAATGGTCATCTCCTTTTTCTTATACTAATTTGTTCAATATGTAAAATTATTTTCACGTAAGTCAAGTATACAAAATTCATTAAGTAATATTCTAGTTCTATACAAAATATTATTATTATAAATAGAACAACAATTATTCTTAAATATAATACCAAAGATTTTATTGTCCAACAACAAAAAATAAAAATAATATTTCTAACGAGAATTAGAATACAATAACAACTTATTGACTTAATAGATTTGTCCGTAGGCTGTGCTAAACTATAAGTTTCTATAGCTAATGCAACAACCTTTGCTTCATTTCTCACACATAGGATTACTTATTTTTGATTAGCTTTCTACTTCTGCTTGGTTCCTTCATAAATCTATATTTATGATAACCAAAGCCGGTATCCAATACCCAAGTAGAATCTTAACTTAAAGAATTTTTTTTTATTTCAATCATGAATAAATTTGTATTTGTAATCGAAGCTTCACTAAGCTTTTTATGGTTAGCCTCTGCAAGATGTTTCTCGCATTTTCTTTTCCAGTGTCCAGACTTATTACAGTGGAAGTAAACTCCTTTGCTATCCGTATCAGTTTTGTTCTTATTATCCTTTATTTTTGCCTTTTCTATTTACCTTCTTAGAATCGTTTTTCTTTTTAGAAAATCATTTGGCCACTACCAGTAAGATTTGGTCTTTCTTGGTTAAAAAGTGACTCTCAACATTTTTCAACATATTAAGCAAATCAGCGAGGCTGATATCTAGCTTGTTCATAAGTAAATTTCACAACAATTATGAGAAGAAGTCTGGGAGTGAGTGGAAGATCAAATCTTGACTCAATTCTCCATCCATGACAAAACTTGTTATCCCAAGTGTTCAATCAAATTGATCATGTTGAGGACATGTGTCTGTACTGTAATATCATCGGTCATTCTAGATCAAAAGAGCTCCTTAGATATCTGATATCTACCAGTCCTACTTTCCTCACCATCAACTACTTGATGTGCAGGAGTATAATAGGAGCAATCCATAATTTCATGCTGACGCTGAAGCTCTTTACTCATGAATGCGAGCATGATGCATTGAGCCAACTGTGCATCATCTTGCCACTTTCTAAAAGTTGCAATCTCTTCCTCAAAGGCATTGTCTACAACCATTGCAGGGATAGGCGTATTAAGGACATAAGATAGCTTTTCAGCTATGAGAACTATTCTCAAATTTTTTAACCAATCCGATTAATTCGGTCCGGTTAAATAGCATCTAATATGCTCCGCAGTGATAGTAATTTAGACATTGTAAAATTCTGTAAATAAATTTGTAATTTAACAACATTATATCATACATTCTTTTATTAATTAATTACCAAGATAAATTAGGTCTTGTTTTAAATTGGTATCTCCAACTATTTTCATCAAACTATATTACCTTCACCTATATAGTTCGGAAAAATCTAATTAAAGTTTTTACTAGTGAGAATAAGGATCCCATTTCAAATGTATATAGCCTTCTGGTGACACAACAAACTATATATAAATAAATAGGTAGACAACTCTTGTCAATTACATTAACTATGTAACTCCTTTTATTTTGCCTCTTAGATTATTTTGATCAAGTGGTGGCACATCCGAATCAAAATTATCTAAATTAAGTCCAACCTAACACTTCCATATATTCAAAAAAGAAAAACATTGTCCTTGTGGCGACACAACAAAACAACATTGTTCAATTTTTTTTATAAGCATCAAATGTGATAAAATTAACATCTCAAAAAATTAAGATAAGCCTTGTGGTGACACAACAAACTTATAATAATCAATTGAGACTCTATTATTTTTATCATGCTAGAAGGCGACGTTCGATATTCTAAATATATTTGAACGCTTAGGACTTAATATAAAAAATTTGAGGGGTTTGTTATTAATTTATCTCATCTTATTTAGCGTGCATGCACACACACACACACACACACACACACACACACACACACACACACACACACATATATATATATATATATATAAAATACGCGTCATATTAATTAACTTGTGAAGTATGTTTGGATAATATAATATATATATATATATATATATATATATATATATATATATATATATATATATATATAGTATAAGCATGCACATATAGAATCCTATATTCTACCTGGATTGATTATGGACTTTATTCTAATTTGGTTTACTAAAGCCACCAAGTGAACCAAGAGGTAAAACCTAGGGTGCAAGGATTAAATTTAAATAAAACTATTACATTTAAACCCGGACTCCATTACAAACAGGTCTTCATGCGCTCCTTGCTCCTTGATTTTCAATTCTTCAAAATTAATTCTAACTATTCCTATTACAAAACTATTTAAAATAAATAGAAACTTTGATCATTAGTCAAAGGGAAGTACATGGGAGGGAGATAGAATTTACATTAAGAAAAATTAAAAAAGACAAGGAAAGCAGACCCCATTTAATAAAACTCATACATTCATGCATCCAATTGATCAATAGTCCATAATCAATCTCATTTATTATCGTACACATCAACATATGCATCAATAAATAAATTCATCTCATGAATAATAAATCCATTCCATATATGCATCGATATCAATTTAATGGGCAATTTCAAATTTATTAAAATCTAATTTTGACATAAAAATAAACTCCTTTAGTTTAATCAAAATTTAAATCATAATAAATTTCTTTATTTTAGTTTATCCAATTTTGAATAAAAATAAACTCCTTTATTTTTAATCAAATTTCATATCAAAATAAACTACTTTATTTTAATTAATAAGGAATCCAATTTCAAGTACAAAATAAACTCCTTTATTTTAACTTAAAATTGTTAGAAAAAAAAATAAAATATGTTAAATCATATTCCTTATCAAAATTAAACATCTTTAATTTTAGGAAACATGGAATCTTATTCCATATGTGAATAAACTCTTTTATTCTAGGAAACATGGAACCATATTCCTTATCAAAATTAAACATATTTAATTTTAGGAAACATGGAATCTTATTCCATATATGAATAAACTCTTTTACTTTAGGAAACATGGAATCCTATTCCATATTTGAATAAACTCTTTTATTCAAGTGAACGTGAAATCCAATTCTAAATTAATATAAAATTCTTAAATAAACTCCTTTATTCAAATGAACGTGGAATCCAATTCCAAATTAATATACAACTTTTGAATAAACGCTTTTATTCAAACAAACGTGGAATCCAATTCCATGTTAATATAAAACTTTTGAATAAACTCTTTTATTCAAACGAACGTGGAATCCAATTCCAAGTTAATATAAAATTTTATTTTAATCATATTCCAATTCAAAATAAACATTTTTATCTTAATTAAAATAAATAATAAAAAATAAATATTTTTAGAATATGGTGTCTAGCGCAGCTACGCCCAGAATACACTGGGATACAGCGCATCTGCTAGCCCAGAAAACCTTTTTTCAGTTATGGCGCAGCTGCGCTTCAGAATACACTAAAAACGGTGCAGCTGCGCTGCTAATCCAGAAAACTTTTTTCACGTTATGGGGCAGCTACGCTCCAGAATGAACTGGAGACGGCATAGCTGAGCCGTGTCACAGACAGAACAGAAAATATTTTTGCCCAGGAAATTCGATCCAATTGCATATTATACATACATGGAATCAACAAGATTGATAATTAGCACAAAGTTTGGCTCTGATGTGACGCCCCCAAAATAGGTATACACAACCCATTCTGAGTCGCCAAATACATGGTACATAATTTAAATATAAACTTAATTTATACAACTGTCATGCAAAATACGAAAATATAATAGCTGATATTCAATACAAATATTGTCTCGTAGACAATATCCAAACTCAAATAAAGTCCTCATTACAATTATTTTCACACTATTTTATAGAATAGTGAGGACTACTATAGCAACCATCTTAGACAGTCACTCCATTCTCCGACTAGTCTCAGCTATATTCTTATTTCCTGAAGAGAACAATGAAAGAAAAGAGTGAGCTCAACTAGCCTAGTAAAGAATATTATGACTAAGATAATGTAGATAAAATTATTCTTAGTCTTCAACAGTATAAAAACTGATAGAATACAATAGACAACAAGTTTAATTACAGCGGAACAAGCAATCTATTAGAAGAGTCAAGTAGAGCATGATGTCTACTATCTTCTATGATTTAAAAGTTCATCATCAATATTTTATCTCTGTA
Source organism: Panax notoginseng (assembly GCA_016801055.1). NCBI lineage: Eukaryota > Viridiplantae > Streptophyta > Magnoliopsida > Apiales > Araliaceae > Panax > Panax notoginseng. The sequence continues at coordinate 38,251,258 of CM029019.1, forward strand.
ACACATCTTAATAAATAATTCACATCACCGAATTATCCATGCACTATGGGCCAAGGATATTCATTAGTATCACATCCACGAATCATCCATGCACTACGGGCCAAGGATATTCGTTATTATCACCAGTGGTCATGATCATGCCAACAACTGTCTATCAATGCACTACGGGCCAATGAGGACTTTCACCACAATATTTGTCTGTAACATTACAATGATTATATCGATACATAATTTTTGGTCATAATCATACCAATCAACAGTACATCTATGCACTATGGGCCAAAGATGACTTTCATCACAATATAAGCATAAGGATGATGACAATGATATAAGATATTAATCAAGTGAGATTAAGGATAAATATTAAAGATTTATAATTTAATTTATCCAGAGTTTAAGAATGTCTAAATTGTCAACATGATACTACTTTGTGGAGTAAAATTCAAGAATAATATTCATGTATCAAAAATAATTTGGACAGAAAAGAAATTAATTTTTGTCATGAATAGTACCTCGGGTGAATAGTACTCGAGTGAATAGTATTCTGTAAATAGTACTTCTTGAATAGTATCCCATGAATAGTATTGTATGTATGAATAGTACCCTATCAATAGTACCGTATGCATGAATAGTGACCATGAATAGTAAATGACCACTATGTCGTTTCAAAAATGTTTTATTGTAATGAAAAGTTTTAATCTGGGTTATTTTGTATATTATTCTAGCTTATTCAAAGTAGTTCACAACAATTTTTCAGTTGTTGAATGAAATCATATTATTCTTGATTTTGTTGTTGAAATGCTTTACTTGCTCGGCAATTTAATGTTCATCCTTGCTTAAACTATATGATTTTAGTTAAGGACATTCGTATGGAAGAACTCATTAAGGATAGAAGAAGGAGGACGAAGATGGATAGAAGATCGTGTAATAGATTAAAATTTCTATGTAATAAAAATTATTATAATGTAAGAACATGTAATGGTAGCAAAAACTGGGATTGAGCAGATAAGATATAATAATACAGAGATTACATTTGTGTCATTAAGCTTTTAGGTTAAGATGTTTGTGAATGTTGTAGCACCGTGTAACACCGGACTCAGGTTGGAAGATATCCGGATTTGAGTGCGTCACAGGGGCTGCCCTCATGTTCTCTCCTCACACATTACTCTCAACACTTAACCAAATTAGAGGAAATTATGGAGAAGGAGACCAAAGTATGAAAGAGTTAGAAGAAGACCACTATGAAGTGAAGGCCACCCTAGGGTTAGCCATAAGGGGAGCTTCCCCCTCATGGAGGCCCTTGCGCTCACCTCATGGTGTCAACACTTAGCCAAAAATTTAAGATGTTTTCAACCAAGGAAATTTCAAGAGTAAACAAGGTATGACTTTAAATGGAAATAAGAGGAAGGAAAAGAACGAAGATGTACCTTCAAGAAGTAGGCCACAAGTACACACAAGTAAGCCCAAAGTGAGGAAGTCAAACAATAATTCAAGTTTTCAAGCCACCAATTGGCACCATGAGCACAAGGAACATGTCAAAATTTCAAAAGTGAGATTATTTTTTAGAATGACAATGTCATGAACAACCGTGGTTATGTCATGCTAAGAAGATTTTTCTTCCTGACAGTTCCCAATTGAGTCGAAATGGAGAATTACTATCATAAATGGCTATTTCAGGTAGATGGATTACCTCTCTAGCCTCCGACAGAAGGTTGGAGAGGTAATCTAGAAGTGGGATTCGGTGAGGGTTTTGGACAGGCTGATGGAGATGTAGAACGAAATGCACTTCAAAAAAGCAGTATTTTTACCTAGACTGGTATTATAGTCACAATTTATAAGTGACAAATTAGGACATGTACACAACACATAGCGGAACCTTCCATGAAGCCTATAAATAACCCCCTCCTCCTGATTTGAGAGGAGGTGGAAACCTTAAGAAAATTGGAAGAATTGAGAACTTCTCTCTCTAAAATTCAAAAGCACCAAGTTTTTGGCTTGGTTAGCTAAGTTTCATACTTAGTCTCCACAAGCCTCAAGTTCACTTTCAAGGACTTAGCCTCCATGGAGATAAGTCTCCAAGCACAACCAAGCTCACACACACGTACACACGACCCTATAACCAAGGGTTCTACCCATATTGCCTTGAATAGTCCGCCGACGATTTCTTTCATCGTCCAACACTCCGCCTAATCTTGCATGCCTTCATGGAATTCTCATCTCACTCGATCAATCAACGAACTCGACCGCAACGTAAAGTGTAATAGTATAGGATATCATTGTATTGTACCCAACATTTATAAAATTATCAAAAGATCAATGATTAATGGAAGTATCATTTTTTTAGTTACTCTCATTTGATTAGTCTTTCAATTATGCTTTATATTTTTTGGTCCTACAATGATAATATAAAATATGTCACTTTCAATTAATTCTACTTGCAATTAATATTAGTAGTTAAATTAAAGTTACACGAATGTACTTTATGTGCCATAATAAATAAATAAATAAATATAATTTATGTTTTTCTACTTAAAAAAATATTTCAATTCTCCATTTTAACATTTATTAGATATCTATTAAGTAAAAGTTATATTTTGTAATAAAATATATTTCTAACTATAATTTGATAATATTTTTTATTTATGGTTTTTTCTAAAATAAAAAATTAATACCATATTCAAATACAACTCGTTACGAGCTACGATGGTAGTGAAGATAAATAATCTTTTGTAGTTGCCTAGAAATTATCTAAGTATAAATATTACCAAATACAACTTCTAATGGAGATAATTATCAAAGGGATTATGATGTATTGGGATTAGGAATCCCATATCATTCCGATCCAAAATTAAATATGTGGCGCCCCTAAAATAGGTATATATCACCTATTTTGAGTCGCTAAATACATGGTACAGAATTCAAATAAAACTTAATTAATACAATTGTCGTGTAAAATACGACAAAACATAGCTGAGTTTTTACATGAATATTGTCTCATAGACAATATCCAAACTCAAATTCAATCCTCATTACATTTATTATCATACTAAATAGTGAGGACTACTAAAACAGCCATCTCGGACCGTCACTCAATTCCCCGACTAGTCCCGGCTACGTTCTCATTTTCTGAAGAGAACAATAAAAGCAAAAGGGTGAACTCAACTAGCCCAGTAAGAAATATTATGACTAAGATAGTGCAGAATAAATTATCGTTAGCCTTCAACAGTGTTAAACTGATTAAATATAATAAACATCAAGTTTAACTATATTGGAACAAGCAATCCATTAGAAGAGTTAAGTAGAGCATGATATATACTATCTTCTATGATTTAAAAAGTGTATCATCAATTTTATCGCTGAGACTCAGCTTAATAAATAATCCACATCATCGAATCACCCCTGCACTACTGGCAGGGGTGATTGTCAACATGATACTGCTTTGTGGAGTAAAATTCAAGAATAATATTGTATCAAAAATGATTTGGATCGAAAAAAATCTATTTTTGTCATGAAACTGAGTGAATAGTATCCCGTGAATAGTATTCTGACATGAAAAAGTTAAAACTTATCAAGAATGCTCAAAATAATATTTTTATGAAAAGATACTGGATGAAGCACTAATTTCAAGGATATTCTACTAATTTCATGGAGTAGAAGCCCAAACTTAACAAAATGAGTGTAGAATTTGAAATCTGAAATGAAATAATATTACTTACATACTACAGAGTATGGAAGAAAATATTATTTCTTACGTGTATTGAACAAAAATAATATCCCTTACAACTGTTGAACAAAAATAATATTCCTTACGAATATTAAACGAAAATAATATTTCTTGCGAATATTGAACAAAATAAAATTTTTTACGAATACAAAAAATAATATTGTAAGCGAATATGAAATAAATAATACACCTTACCTTAGAAAGGAGAGTATTCCAACTCGTATAGCGGGAATATTCTTGAAATTTTTTTTACAGTTTTCTACGCTCAAATCTTCTTAAAACTCTAAAGAAATACGCTCAATATTATAGAAGAAAAATTCTATGATTCTGGTATGATTTTTAATTCTAAATTAAGCATCCTATTTATAGGAGAATGGAAGGATACTATTTAGAAATGTTTTTCACGGATGCACAGTATTTATTTTTTCTTTTCATGGGCACCGAACAAAATCGTTTGATTTTTCTGAAATTCACTATGCAATCACTATGCAAATACTATGCATAATAAAATATAATATATTCTATTTTTCATAAAAAACAAAACTTATTTTATAAATATATACTCTGAATAACTTTCTACCGATTATTTTGAAAAATGGGTAAATGGGGATCCAAATAACAATCAAAATTTACAACAAATACTTTATAACAATCCCCTCAATATTTTTAACAATATTTATTCATCATTATTATAACTCGCAATATTAATAACCAAATTGTTCCTAGGAAAGAGGGGGCTTTCGGATAAGGATTTCTCCCTATTGGCGTGTAATTAGGTGACCAAACCCCTTTCCTCGACAGAACTTTCTAGACATTATTAATTATGTAAATAATAATATGAATAACTTGTCATCTCAATTATTGATTTAATAATATAAAATATTGTAACAATAATTGAATCAAATAACGTGATATACTAAGCAGCAATTACTGTAGCAATAATTAAATAAAACTGAGTGACTTATCACGTAAGCATCAATAATCAATACCGTGTGCTACTATCCAACCACGCGTATTACTGTATTTTTACCACCGGATAATCCAACAGTTAACCGTAAAACTTTCGCCGTTATTTTTATAAAAAGATATTTCTGTCATTTTCTCATTCTGACAATAATTCCATTGTGGGGTCCACCAATGATTGTGTCGTCGTACGAATATTTTTTGTTAAAATGAATATTCTCTAACCAATCGAATATTTTATAACAACTTGCGTACTTTACAAAATTTATAAATATTATCCACAACTATAACATTATATCAAATTTAAACCATAATATTCAAAATATATATCAAGAAAATTTTAATATTTATTTATGAAAGTTGGGGTCTTACAACCTCTCATTCTTATGAAATTTTGTCCTCGAAATTAGGGTACATACCTAGTATGTCGAAGAGGTGAGGATACCTTGATTTCATTTCGGATTCTGACTCCCAGGTCATTTCCTCAACATCGTGGTTTCTCTACAAAACTTTGACTTGAGGTATAACCTTGGAGCGTAGAATATGTTCCTTCTTATCCAAGATTTTAACAGGTACCTCTTTATACGTTAAATCTTCCACTATTTCGTCCGGTTCTAAATCAATAATGTGGTTCGGATCTTCCACATATTTACGTAACATGGATATGTGAAAAAACGTTATGAACACGAGACATACTTGGCGATAAGGCGAGTCTATAGGTCACAGTTCCTACTCGATCAAGTATTTCAAATGGGCCAATGAATCGAGGATTAAGCTTTCCTCTCTTTTCAAATCTTGTAACTCCTTTCCATAGAGCAACATGTAACAACACATGATCTCTAACATTGAATTCCACGTCCTTTCGATGAAGATCAACATAATTTTTTTGTCGATCTTGTGAGGTCTTTATACGTTGTCAGATCATTTGAATCTTTTCCGTTGTCATGCATACCAATTCCGGTCCCAACAACGTTGCTTCACCCACCTCATCCCGGCATACTGGAGAACGACACTTGCGTCCATACAACGCTATGAATGGAGCCATGCCAATACTTATTTGATAACTGTTATTGTAGGAGAATTTCACCAATGGCAAGAACTTGTCCCAACTTCCCTTGAAGTCAAGGACACATAGTCTTAATAGATCCTCAAGAGTTTGAATAGTCCTCTTTGACTGCCCGTCCGTCTGAGGATGACATGTCGAACTTAATCGCAAATCCGTGCCCATAACTTTCTGCAAACTAACCCAAAACCGTGAAGTGAATCTTGGGTCTCGATCAGAAACTATGGATAATGGCATACCATGCAGTCTTACAATCTCATTTATGTACATACGAGCAAGACGTTGAAGTGAATAGGTTTCTCGTATAGGTAAGAAATGGGCAGACTTGGTCAATCTATCAATAATGATCCAAATTGCATTTATGCCTTGAGAAACCTTGGGAAGACCCGTAATAAAATCCATGGTAATGTGCTCCCACTTCCATTCTGAAATTTCAAGTGGTTGCAATGGACGTTTTGGCACTTGATGCTCTGCCTTGACTAGTTGACACGTTAGACACCTTGAGATAAATTCTGCGATCTCTCTTTTCATATTACTCCATCAAATTATATGTCGAAGATCACGATACATTTTAGTACTCCCAGGATGGATTGCAAACGGTGTGTTGTACGCCTCCATCATGATTTTATACTTTAAATTAGGGTCGTTAGGAATACAAAGTCTGGAGTTGACTCAAAGTATTTTTTCTTCATCGATTCTTGCTTCCAGGATAGAACCTTCTTGTACTTTTGACCTCATACGCATTAGCTCTAGGTCTGTAGCTTGAGCAGCTTTAACTTTATCGATTAAAGTCGATTCTACTCGTATATTTGACATCATCACGTGGGTTCCTGGAGTCTTTATCTCTATCTCCATCCTTTGTAAGTCATACCAAATGGGCATTTGCATTGACAATATTGTACTCGTACCCGCATATGCACTTCTACTCAATGCGTCAGCTACAACATTTGCTTTTTCAAGATGGTATTGAATGGTATGATCGTAATCTTTCAATAGCTCGAGCCAATGTCGTTGCCGCATGTTGAGTTCCTTTTGGGTGAAGAAATATTTGAGGCTTTTATGATATGTATAGATCTCCACTTTCTCTCCATACAGGTAATGCCTCCAGATTTTAAGTGTGAAAACGACAACTGCCAACTCTAGATCATGAGTAGGATAATCCCTCTCATATTTTTTGAGTTGTCGTGAGGCATAGGCTATGACTTTCTCATGTTGTATGAGAACACATCCTAACCTTTTACCTAAAGCATCGCTGTAGATGACAAATCCCTCCGAACCAGATGGTATTATCAGAACAGATGCTGAAACGAGTCTTCTCTTTAGTTCTTGAAAACACTTCTCACATTCCTCGCTCCAACCGAATTTTGTATCCTTCCGAGTTAGCTGAGTTAATGGAGTAGCGATTTGAGAAAATCCTTCCACGAATCTCCGATAATAACCAGCTAAGCCGAGAAAGCTACGTATTTCGGTCACTGACTTAGGTTGCTCCCAGCTTTGAAATGCTTCAATCTTTGCTAGGTCAACAGATATTCCATGATTTGATATCACGTGCCCAAGGAATGTTACTTTCTCAAGCCAGAACTCGCATTTCCTCAACTTGTCATATAACTTGTTCTCACAAAGTTTTTGGAGTATAAACCTCAAGTGTTGCTCATGATTTTCACGGCTTTTAGAATAAATGAGAATGTCATCAATAAAGACAACCACAAAATGATCTAAATATTCCTTGAATACTCGGTTCATCATATCCATAAAGGCACAAGGAGCATTAGTCAATCCAAAAGACATGACTAATAATTCGTAATGCCCGTACCGAGTTCTGAAAGCAGTATTTAGAATGTCATTGGTTTTAATCTTTAACTGATGATATCCGGAACGAAGATCGATCTTTGAAAAGAATTTGGCGCTTTGCAACTAGTCAAACAGGTCATCAATATGAGGTAACGGATACCTATTTTTGATGTGACACGATTCAACTCTCGATAGTTAATACAAAGTCGCATATTTTCTCCTTTCTTCTTTACAAATAGAATAGGAGCACCCCAAGGAGACGTACTAGGACGAATGAAACCGATGTCTAACAATTCCTGCAGTTAGGTTTTTAACTCCTAAAATTCAATAGGAGCCATTCAATATGGAGATTTAGAAATAGGTTTTGTACCAGCTTTAAAGTCGATACAAAATTCAATTTCATGCTCTGGGGTAGGCCTGAAAGTTCTTCAGGGAATACGTCTGGAAATTTATTAACAATAGGAATATCATTCAAATCTGACGTATTTTTGTTTAATCTGTGACATGGGCTAAGAAAGCTTGACATCCGTTTTTCAAAAAACGAATAACTTTATAGCTTGATATGACAGTGATTAACTTTAGTGGTTTGGTTGCTTGAATTCGCATAATAGGTTGGTTAGGAATATGAAAGCTAACAACCTTACGAAAATAATCAATTTTTGCATGATGAGTGGTGTGACGAACGAGAATTTTGTAAATTATTTTAAATATTTATTGAAGTAAATAAATATTTTTCGACGATTTAATTATTAGATTAAATAATCAATTGATGCAATTGTGGTAGAATAATTTAATTATATGTGTTGCATTTATTAAATTAATGTAGAGAATTTTATTATCAATGTACGTGAGCTTATTGAATTAAACGAAATATTTAATTAAGCATTATGTTATTAAATTAATGTAATTATTAATTAGAGATTTAATAAATTGACATTATTTATTAATGAGTAAATTAAAAATATGACTATGTAAATTTATGAGAAATTATTATATTTTATTTATATTAAATTAAATAAGATATTTGATTTATTGTGCAAGTGGGTGTGACATAAATTAAACTATATGATAAAGTTTTATTAAATTAAATGATTTTAAAACATTTTCCTAACTAACCAAACAGGGCCTTAAGGGGAGTTGGTGCAGTTAACCCATGATTGGGCCAACTGACCACTCTGCGCTCAGTTCCTTTATTATATTACGACGTCTTCTCTTTTTCTTTCCTCATTTTGCCTAAGTCTAGAAAGCTATCAGAGAGAGTTTAGAGAAAATTGTCAGAGATATTTAGAATTGTGAGTGGGTGAAGGACATTTTGAGTGAGGAATTCTAATCCTACTAATTATATTCTACAGGGTAATCTTCTCCTTCCCAAATTCTAAATTACGTATTTTATTTTTCATAAAATGGCTTTCAAAACTTCTGTTAATCTCTGTGAATTGAGAATTGGTGTTGTGATAAAGATATGTGTAGTAATTCGAGAAGTATAGCATGTTTTACATATATATTGCATGATTCCATATCATTAGTTTCATAATATTACGTAATATATATGTTTTACAAAATTACAGAGTTTGGGTTTGGCCTTAAGGCCTTATACGTGAAAATTTATGTATTGATCATATATTATCCCTAAATTTTAGACTTGTATGTTGTTATGCATGTTAATACGAAGAGTTTAAGCCTTAAACGAACGAATTCGGTGTTATAACGAATTCGTAGGGAGAATTTTCACATAAAGTTTTCTAAAACTTCATGAACATCAAAGTCAGTGAATTGTTAGGCTTTAAATCTGTTATTAAGTGTTTAAAATTAGTTTTGTCAGTATATAAATGTTGGGTATTAATTATATATGAATTCCAACATGTGGGTATGTTTAATTTGGAGAATTAATGATTTTGTAGTAATTATTTTCGCTGAATTCTGTGTTCTTCGCGAACTGGAAAAAAAAATGAGCTTTTAAATTTTCTAAGTCTAACAATAGGTTAGTGTATTAAAATAATGAACATGTAAATATGTTAGAAATATTATATGATGATAAAATATTTGTTTAGCATGTAAATAACATAATTACATGTGAGTTGTATTATTAAATACATAATTAGTTATTTATTCATGAAGAACAAATTAGATGTCAACGTGATGATTTGACTAAGTTAGTCAATTATTAAAGTAGACAACGAGAATAAATTATGATGATTAGTTAATAATTAACTGGTATTGAATGTGAATGGTATGTAGGATTTATTTCAAAGAACGTGATTAGTTAAAGTGTAATCTACACGCGAGGCAAGTTTCCTAAACTTAAACTCTTAAATTGAGCAAGTTTCTTAACTCTACTTTTACATTGAGCAATTTACTTAAACTTAAATTATTATTCAAGTTCAAGTATTATACTAAAGATTGATTATCTTTCAAAGCATGATTCAATTATACAATAATTGTTCTATTGTATACATTTGAGATTATTATTCAAATCGAATATCATTATTGTTGAACCTTTTTAGACTAGTGAATCTTAATGATTCAGCTAGTCCTTAGTTGATGAACGTTCTAAATTTCAGAACCCTTATTGAATTATCCAAACCAAACTTCCTTTGGTGCGGACTCGAATGTCAAACTGAGATGAACAACCCTGAAAAGGGATTCACTTATGCGTTAGCGTTAAGATATTGTGCACAGTATGGTACTAAGGGCTGATCCCCCTAAGTACGAGAAGAAGGTCCATAGTCTTATGACTGTTAAAGGTTTCAAGTATAACCCTTGTTAACCTAGGACATAGTTCAAGGTCTTATGACCCTCAGTATTCTTTTGATTCATGTTATTTATTCTTGATTCAAAAGTTGAGCTTTATTCAGATGTCGTTGATTATTCGCATGTTATTATACTGTTGTTTCATTTTTTTTATACTTGTGGGCATTTGTGCTCACTCTTGCTTAATAATAACATTGCAGTTAAGAATGATAGAAGCGATGAACCCTCCACTAGTAAGGGCAAGGGCAAAGTTAGCAAATGATGAAGACCTGTTATTTATTAACTGATGTATTTGTTTAAGACTTGAGTTATGTTGATGTTAAGACTTATTTGTTTAGAATTCCGCACAGATGTTTTAAGGTTAGAGTAACCTGGGATTTATTTATGATTTAGTTGATGTAACCCTTAAGGGAATAGATTTTATTATGATTTCTATCTATTGTATGGTTTGATATTATTTATGGGTAGATAGATAGATGATGCTTGTACAGTGAACACCAAATCCCGTGGAATCGAAGTACCCGAATTTGGGGGTGTCACAAGTTGGTATCAAAGCTGTAGGTTATGAACCTTAGGTGGGGGAAACAACCTTAGGTAGTAGCCTTATAGAAGAAGATAGTAATTGAAAACTCTTATCGAGTTCTAAGAAATGAATTTTTGTAATTCATTGAAGATAATAAAATACATTATGTGTTTATGTGTTAAGTATGCGTTAGATAGTATGACTTAGTAACTAAAACTTAAAATTTTGTTGTCAGGATGACGAATGATGGAGAAGTTAGTCAAGCTGAGGAGGGACACCATTTACCTATAGTACCTACTGAGGAGGGATCTCGTGTACTTGTAGGACCGACTGAGGAGGAGCCCCGAGACATTCATGTCGTTAGGGAGCAGCTGGTGCAGAGGGTTTCATCTCCATTGATCACCGTTGTTGGTCAGAAGCATGAACCTGAGATTGATCCTGAGGAGGATCCTGAGGAGGAGTTTGATGAGGATGAAGAAGAAGAGGAGCTACCACGGTACACTGTTGATGCTGAGATGTATAACACACTATATGATCGTAACGTGGAGTTACAAGATGAGGTTCAAGAATTGACTGAGCGAGCGACTATTCAGCAGTCTACTTTAGAGGAGAAGGATAGAGAGATTGTGACCCTTCATACACGTTTAGGAAACGTGGAGTGGGATCTGGTTCATGAGAAGGGTCAAACCGAAGATAAGACCGAGGAGATAGAGAAACTGAAGAAGGAACTGAAGGAAACCTCCGGAAGACTGAAAATAGCAGAGGAAGGATGGGTAAGAGAATCACATCGAGCTGATCGTGCAGAAGATGATAGTTGTGCAAAGAAGGCAAATCTTGAAGACACGTACGCCACACTTAATCATGCGATGGATGAGGTTCAAGAGCGAGTGTTAAGGTACCCCATCCAGTTTGAAGGACTTCCATCGTATATGTTGGATCGCAGGACGATGTCTCGTATCATGAATGAGGAGCGTGGCAAGGCTATTGAGCACCTTGAAAGACAGGAATAGAATCTGTTTATTTATGTGAAAGACTTATATAGTTTTATGTAAATTCCGATGTGTTTATGAACTAAGGAATATGTTAATATTTGAATGTTTTAAATCCTGTGGATTCTTTATTCCAGGATAGATGATGTAAATAGCAGTATGCTATAGTTTAATGTTAAAACTTTTTATTTGAATGAAAAGATATCAAGTTGTTTGAGATGATGTGTTAAGTGATATGTTAAATTGTTGAGTAATGTCTTAACTATGTAGAGAAATAAATAAAGTTCTAATAAACGTTTATTTAACAGAAAAATACCGCCAAGGAGAAGACAACAACGTCAACCGGCTCAGGAAGGGTCAACCAATAATAACAATAATGCCAACGTTAATCCAGTTCAACAGCTAGTTAATTTACTAACTGGAGTCATGAATAACCAACCGCAAGCTCCACCTAGCACAACGTTTAAAGATTTTAAGGCGGTGGGACCGCCAGAGTTCAAAGGTTCCAGAAACCCGATCGAGGCTCAAACGTGGGTGATAGAAATGGAGAAGGTTTTCGACGTTGCTAGGGTTCGAGAAGATCAGAAGACCGTTTTTGCGACATTTATGCTAAAGTCTGAGGCTAGCTACTGGTGGCAGGCAAACAAGATGCGAAGAGGTGAAGGTGTAATTACGTGGGAGAGATTCAAAGAGATGTTTTTCGAAATGTATTTCCCAGCTAGTTCGCAGAATCAGATGGAGGTGCAATTTCTAGAACTGAAACAGGAAAACATGAGCGTGCCTGAATACGCGGCTAAATTCGATGAGTTGGCAAGGTTTGCCCCGTATCAAGTACACACTGACGAGAGGAAAACCAGACGATTCGAACAAGGACTGAAGCCTTGGGTATACAGCAAGGTATCAATGTTTCAACTTAACACGTTTGTGGGAGTTTTGGAAAAGGCCATTCTCGCGGAAGGAGGAAGTGATGCAGTGACTAAGTACAACCAAGAACAGAAAAAGAAAAAGAGTGAGAATGAAGGTAATAACAAGACTGGTGGAAGTAATACTGGGAATAATAATAATCAGAAGAGGAAGTGGACGGATAACTCGACAGCTGGAAGTCAACACGGAGGGCAGAAAAAGAAGATAGAAGCATGTCTGACTTGCGGCAAGGCACATCTAGGAGTTTGTTTGAAGGGAAAGAGAGTGTGCTACAATTGTGGTCAGGAAGGCCACATAGCACCAAATTGTCCAAACCCAAAGAAGGGTGCTTGTTTCAACTGTGGTTCGAAAGATCATTTAGCAAGAGACTGTCCCAAGAAGGGATCGGGAGGATCAGGACAAGGAGGAAACCGGGGAAATACCTTAACCATCACCGGACCACTTGCAACAAACCGACCAACCGCCAAAACTTTTAATATGACGGTGCAGGATGCAATCCAGTCTCGTGATGTGGTGTCAGGTATCATTCCGATCAATGAAATTAATGCTTATGTTTTATTTGATTCGGGTGCTACTTGTTCTTTTATATCCGATGACTTTGCTAATAGTTTAGATTTGTTTAAGGATGAATTGGAATATCCCATGATTATAGAAATTGCGAATAGAGAGATAATTCCTGTTAAGCATATGTATAAGAATTGTAGAGTGGATATTAAGGGTAATATCATGAACGTAGATCTTATCCCTATTCGATTGGGGGAATTCGACGTTATATTGGGTATGGATTGGCTATCCAATTATGGGGCTGTAATTGACTGCCAAAAGAAGCGTATTAACCTTATGACTCCGTCAAAGGTTGTGTTTTATGGTAGCAAGTCACCTAGACAAGCGAGTTGTCTGACGATGTTGCAGGCCAGGAAGTTATTAAGACAAGGCTGTGTAGGATATTTAGCTTACATAGTCGACAGTCGAAAAGAGAACCCGAAGGTAGAGGAGATACCAATTGTGAGGGACTTCGTCGATGTATTTCCAGACAATTTGCCAGGACTTCCTCCAGATAGAGAAGTAGACTTTGTGATTGATTTGGCACCCGGAACTGCTCCAATATCGAAGGCACCATACCGAATGGCGCCAGTAGAGATGAAGGAATTAATGGTACAACTACAAGAATTGTTGGACAAAAAGTACATTCAACCGAGCGTATCGCCGTGGGGAGCGCCGGTGTTGTTCGTGAAAAAGAAGGACGGATCGATGAGGCTCTGCATTGACTACAGAGAATTAAATAAGGTCACGATTAAGAACAGATATCCATTACCGAGGATCGATGATCTGTTTGATCAATTGAAGAGAGCAAAATACTTTTCCAAGATTGACTTGAGGAGTGGTTATCACCAACTGAAGGTGAGGCCAGAGGATGTACCGAAGACAGCGTTCCGAATGCGATATGGTCATTATGAGTTTTTAGTAATGTCGTTTGGTCTTACGAATGCTCCTGCAGCATTTATGGGACTAATGAATGGGGTATTCAAGCCGTTTTTGGACAAATTCGTGGTGGTATTTATAGACGACATTTTGGTATATTCCAAAACCAAAGAGGAACATGAAGAACACTTGAGGTTAACGTTGGATGTATTGAGAAGGGAGAAGTTGTATACTAAATTTTCGAAATGCGAATTCTGGATCAAGAGAGTACAATTTCTTGGTCACGTAATCGATAAAGATAGAATTTCGGTAGATCCATCCAAAGTAGAAGCTGTGATTAACTGGGATCAGCCGAGAATGTCATCAGAAGTAAGAAGTTTTCTTGGATTAGCAGGATATTATAGAAGATTCATACAAGATTTTTCTAAGATCGCAACTCCGTTAACGAATTTAACTCGAAAAGCTGTGAAATTTGTTTGGACGGAGAAGTGTGAGGAGAGTTTTCAAGAATTAAAGAAGAGGTTGAGTACAGCGCCTGTGTTATCTCTTCCGGATGATACCGAAAATTTTGTTGTTTTTAGCGATGCGTCGCATAAAGGACTTGGCTGTGTGCTGATGCCAAACGGCAAAGTCATTGCGTATGCATCACGGCAGTTGAAGGATTACGAGAAGGGTTACCCAACCCATGATTTGGAGTTAGCTGCAGTTGTTTTTGCTTTGAAAATTTGGAGGCACTATCTATACGGGGAAAAGTGTGAAATATATACGGACCACAAAAGTCTGAAATATATTTTTACACAGAAAGATTTGAATATGCGTCAAAGAAGATGGTACTGTGAGATTTTATACCATCCGGGTAAGGCTAATGTGGTTGCCGACGCCTTAAGTAGAAAGGGTCGTGAGAAATTGATGATGTTGACTGCTCAGCAGGAGCTAATTGCAGATATGGAGAAACTGGAGTTAGAAGTGAAGTATCCTATGGAGATTGATGAGAAGCTATTTCAGATGCAATCTGGTACAACTCTACTAGATAGAGTGAAGGAGGCTCAGCTTCAGGATGATGAATGCAAAAAGGTAACAACGAAGATATCTGAAGGAACCGAACCAAGATTTAAGATGGATAAGGAAGGAATATTGAGATTTGAAAGTAGAATTTGGGTTCCGCCAGTACAAGAAATTAAGGAAGAAATTTTGAGTGAGGCTCATAGTTCAAGATATTTGATTCACCCTGGTAGTACAAAAATGTACCAAGATCTTCGACAATATTTCTAGTGGCCGAATTTGAAACGTGATGTTGCAGAATGTATTGCCAAATGCCTGACATGTCAGAAAGTTAAAGCAGAACATCAGAGACCGAGTGGATTGCTACAACCGTTGGAGATCCCAGAATGGAAATGGGAACATATTACGATAGACTTCGTGGTTGGCCTTCCGACGACTCAGAAAGGCTACGACGCAGTATGGGTTATCGTTGACCGACTGACGAAATCCGGGCACTTCTTTCCTATCAAAATCAGATTTAACTTAGATCAGTTGGCAAGATTATATGTGAAAGAGATTGTTTCGAGGCACGGAGTGCCGATGTCTATTATTTCCGATAGGGATCCGCGCTTCACATCAAATTTCTGGAAACGTCTTCAGGAATGCATGGGTACACAACTGCGAATAAGTACAACTTACCACCCTCAAATAGACGGACAGAGAGAACGAACGATTCAAACACTGGAAGATATGTTACGAGCCTGTGTAATGGACTTCAAAGGAAATTGGGATGATCACCTACCGTTGGTAGAGTTCGGCTACAACAACAGTTACCACGCTAGTATTGGTATGCCGCCTTATGAAGCGTTATACGGCAGAAAGTGCAGAACTCCGCTTTATTGGGATGAAGTTGGTGAAAGACAATTGCTAGGGCCAGAATTGGTACAGCAGACGGCAGAAATAGTCAAAGTGATCCGAGCACGACTGGTAGCAGCTCAAGATCGACAGAAGAAATACGCTGATCCACATTGTAAAAATATCGAGTTTGAATCAGGTAGTTATGTTTTCTTGAAGGTCTCTCCCTGGAAGGGAAAGATCAGGTTCGGAAAGAAAGGAAAATTGAGCCCAAGATTTATTGGACCCTTTGAGGTACTGCGAAGAATTAGAGAAGTTGCGTACGAGGTAGCCTTACCTCCAGCACTCGAGAATATCCACAACGTCTTTCATGTTTCTGGGTTACGACCTTACAAGCCTGATTACAAGCATGTAATTGAATACGAACCCCTGCATTTTGAGAAAGACTTGTCTTATGAAGAAATTCATGTCCAAATTGTCGACCGAAAAGAACAAGTTCTCAGAAATAAAGTTATACCTTCTGTCAAGGTAATTTGGAGGAACCACAACGCTGAAGAAGCTACGTGGAAACTCGAAGAGAATATGATGAAGAATTACCCTCATTTATTTACTTAATTATGTGTATGCGATTCTGGGGACAGAATCTTTGTAAGGGGAGAGAATGTAACGGGTCAAAATTATTGAGTCGTGATTCTGGGGACAGAATCCTTTTAAGGGAGGAAAGATGTGACGAACGAGAATTTTATAAATTATTTTAAATATTTATTGAAGTAAATAAATATTTTTCGACGATTTAATTATTAGATTAAATAATCAATTGATGCAATTATGGTAGAATAATTTAATTATATGTGTTGCATTTATTAAATTAATGTAGAGAATTTTATTATCAATGTACGTGAGCTTATTGAATTAAACGAAATATTTAATTAAGCATTATGTTATTAAATTAATGTAATTATTAATTAGAGATTTAATAAATTGACATTATTTATTAATGAGTAAATTAAAAATATGACTATGTGAATTTATGAGAAATTATTATATTTTATTTATATTAAATAAAATAAGATATTTGATTTATTGTGCAAGTGGGTGTGACATAAATTAAACTATATAATAAAATTTTATTAAATTAAATGATTTTAAAACCTTTTCCTAACTAACCAAACAGGGCCTTAAGGGGAGTTGGTGCAGTTAACCCATGATTGGGCCAACTGACCACTCTGCGCTCAGTTCTTTTATTATATTACGACGTCTTCTCTTTTTCTTTTCTCATTTTGCCTAAGTCTAGAAAGCTATCAGAGAGAGTTTAGAGAAAATTGTCAGAGATATTTAGAATTGTGAGTGGGTGAAGGAGATTTTGAGTGAGGAATTCTAATCCTACTAATTATATTCTATAGGGTAATCTTCTCCTTCCCAAATTCTAAATTACGTATTTTAGTTTTCATAAAATGGCTTTCAAAACTTCTGTTAATCTCTGTGAATTGAGAATTGGTGTTGTGATAAAGATATGTGTAGTAATTCGAGAAGTATAGCATGTTTTACATATATATTGCATGATTCCATATCATTAGTTTCATAATATTACGTAATATATATGTTTTACAAAATTACAGAGTTTGGGTTTGGCCTTAAGGCCTTATACGTGAAAATTTATGTATTGATCATATATTATCCCTAAATTTTAGACTTGTATATTGTTATGCATGTTAATACGAAGAGTTTAAGCCTTAAACGAACGAATTCGGTGTTATAACGAATTCGTAGGGAGAATTTTCACATAAAGTTTTCTAAAACTTCATGAACATCAAAGTCAGTGAATTGTTAGGCTTTAAATCTGTTATTAAGTGTTTAAAATTAGTTTTGTCAGTATATAAATGTTGGGTATTAATTATATATGAATTCCAACATGTGGGTATGTTTAATTTGGAGAATTAATGATTTTGTAGTAATTATTTTCGCTGAATTCTGTGTTCTTCGCGAACTGGAAAAAAAAATGAGCTTTTAAATTTTCTAAGTCTAACAATAGGTTAGTGTATTAAAATAATGAACATGTAAATATGTTAGAAATATTATATGATGATAAAATATTTGTTTAGCATGTAAATAACATAATTACATGTGAGTTGTATTATTAAATACATAATTAGTTATTTATTCATGAAGAACAAATTAGGTGTCAACGTGATGATTTGACTAAGTTAGTCAATTATTAAAGTAGACAACGAGAATAAGTTATGATGATTAGTTAATAATTAACTGGTATTGAATGTGAATGGTATGTAGGATTTATTTCAAAGAACGTGATTAGTTAAAGTGTAATCTACACGCGAGGCAAGTTTTCTAAACTTAAACTCTTAAATTGAGCAAGTTTCTTAACTCTACTTTTACATTGAGCAATTTACTTAAACTTAAATTATTATTCAAGTTCAAGTATTATACTAAAGATTGATTATCTTTCAAAGCATGATTCAATTATACAATAATTGTTCTATTGTATACATTTGAGATTATTATTCAAATCGAATATTATTATTGTTGAACCTTTTTAGACTAGTGAATCTTAATGATTCAGCTAGTCCTTAGTTGATGAACGTTCTAAATTTCAGAACCCTTATTGAATTATCCAAACCAAACTTCCTTTGGTGCGGACTCGAATGTCAAACTGAGATGAACAACCCTGAAAAGGGATTCACTTATGCGTTAGCGTTAAGATATTGTGCACAGTATGGTACTAAGGGCTGATCCCCCTAAGTACGAGAAGAAAGTCCATAGTCTTATGACTGTTAAAAGTTTCAAGTATAACCCTTGTTAACCTAGGACATAGTTCAAGGTCTTATGACCCTCAGTATTCTTTTGATTCATGTTATTTATTCTTGATTCAAAAGTTGAGCTTTATTCAGATGTCGTTGATTATTCGTATGTTATTATACTGTTGTTTCATTTTTTTTATACTTGTGGGCATTTGTGCTCACTCTTGCTTAATAATAACATTGCAGTTAAGAATGAAAGAAGCGATGAACCCTCCACTAGTAAGGGCAAGGACAAAGTTAGCAAATGATGAAGACCTGTTATTTATTAACTGATGTATTTGTTTAAGACTTGAGTTATGTTGATGTTAAGACTTATTTGTTTAGAATTCCACACAGATGTTTTAAGGTTAGAGTAACCTGGGATTTATTTATGATTCAGTTGATGTAACCCTTAAGGGAATAGATTTTATTATGATTTCTATCTATTGTATGGTTTGATATTATTTATGGGTAGATAGATAGATGATGCTTGTATAGTGAACACCAAATCCCGTGAAATCGAAGTACCCGGATTTGGGGGTGTCACAAGTGGTTAACCAATCAATCCCTAAAATCACATCAAATGCAAGTATTTTTAAAGAGATAAGATCGACAGGTAACGTTCGGTTACTGATTTGAATCAAACAAGACTTATAAATAGTGGATGTAATGAAGGTTTCTCCCAACGGAGTTTCAACAAATAAGTCAAAGTATAATTTCTCCGGAGTTAAATTTAAACGTTGAGCGCAATTAGGAGAAATAAAAGAATGGGTAGAACCGGTATAGAGTTCGCTAGAGTTTATGATTAGCTTACCCGTGATAACCTCGTTCGGGTTTCTCGCTTTTTAGGAGGTCACGAAAAATGCTCTCTCTTGAACTACCGGCTTTGACTTTTCTGGGATGGCCTTTGGTGCCTCCATCCCAGCTGGACTTGACTTTACTGCATGACAAAATCGTCTCTTCCGTAATTATAACATGTTTTGGACTGTTGCGTACAGTTTGGACTGGTGTGTCCCTCTCCTCCGCATTTGTAGCATACGATCGGTGATCCTTCTCCTTCTTTAACAACGGGTGCTAGTGCTGACGTCTTTCAATTATTATTGAATCTCCTCTTCTTGAAATTTCCACTTTTATTGCCTTGGGCATGATTACCACCGAAGTGGTTACCATTTATGGCATGCTGACTTCCTCCACGTTTGTTGTCACCACTTCGATGACTGCTACCACTGGTATTATCATTTTACCGGCTGCTCTCTCTTGGTTAGGTTGACTCATTATTACGCTTCAATAACTGAGCCCTATTTCTAACATCTGAATACAAACACAGTTTGTGAGAAATGAGGTATTGACGTATTTCGGGTTTCAAACCTCGCAGAAATATTTGCGTCATTCTCTCCTCATTATCAACCAAATAGGATGCAAACCAGGATAACTCGATAAACTTAGCTTCATACTACGACACGGTCATATTGTTTTACTCCAGCTTGATAAACTCTACCACTTTCATGTGACGAATACTTTCGAAAAAGTACTTGTTGTTGAACAGTTCTTGGAACTTCTCCCAAGATATCTTCAGTGCGGCAGGATGGGTACGTTTTACGGATTCTCACCAGTAATCTGCCTCTCCTCTTAAGATGAAGGTGGCAAAGGGAATCTTTTGCTCCTCGGAGCATCCCAAAATATCAAATATCGTGGTGATTTGCTTTATCCACGTCTCCGCCTTAAGTGATTCTGGCTTTCCCAAAAACTCCGGTGGTCCCAGCTCCTTGAACTGCTTAGCGGTGACCATCCGTTAGTTGTCAGTGTTTCCACCTGTATTTTGGATAGGAGTCTCTCTCGCCTTATGTTGTATGAATTGCAAAAAGCCTCTGAACATCACATCGTTCATCATTTGGTCGGTGTTGTTGTTCACCTGAGGATTATTGCCTTCTTGATGCACATTATCCTGGGTATTGATCAGTGATGACTCAACGGTCTCATGTGCTCCATTGCTTAACTCGACATTCTCGGATGTCATTTTTAAGCACTGCCACAAAACAAGGGTTAATTGACATGCCACATATTATCCCTATATTCTGACTAACCAATTAAATAACAAATAAACTTAGGTAGGTCATACTAGCGAAGGATTTTCCCGTCTCTCCCCTCCTAGTTCTTGTCTCACATCTCAGCCAGGGATCATATCCCTAACTTTGATACCAACTGTGATGCCCCCAAAATAGGTATACATCACCCATTTTGAGTCTCCAAATACATGATACAGAATTCAAATACAAACTTAATTAATACAATTGTCGTGTAAAATACGACAAAATATAGCTGAGTTTTTACACGAACATTGTCTCATAGACAATATCCACACTCAAATTAAATCCTCATTACATTTATTATCACACTAAATAGTAAGGACTACTAAAACAACCATCTCGGATCGTCACTCCATTCCCCGACTAGTCCCGGCTACGTTCTCATTTTCTGAAGAGAACAATGAAAGCAAAAAGGTGAGCTCAACTAGCCCAGTAAGAAATATTATGACTAAGATAATGCAGAATAAATTATCGTTAGCCTTCAACAATGTTAAACTGATAAAATATAATAAACATCAAGTTTAACTGCAGCGGAACAAGCAATCCATTAGAAGAGTCAAGTAGAGCATGATATCTACTATCTTCTATGATTTAAAAAGTTTATTATCAATTTTATCGCTGAGATTCAGCTTAATAAATAATCCACATCATCAAATCACCCCTGCACTACTGGCC
Source organism: Panax notoginseng (assembly GCA_016801055.1). NCBI lineage: Eukaryota > Viridiplantae > Streptophyta > Magnoliopsida > Apiales > Araliaceae > Panax > Panax notoginseng. The sequence continues at coordinate 38,272,801 of CM029019.1, forward strand.
AAGGATATTCATTAGTATCACGTCCACGAATTATCTGTGCACTACGGGCCAAGGATATTCGTGTAATCACCAATGGTCATGATCAGGCCAACAACTATCCATCAATGCACTACGGGCCAATAAGAATTTTTACCACATCATTTATAACATTACGGGTCATGATTATACCGAATGATCCCTGGTCATAATCATACCAATCAACAGTCCATCTATGCACTACGGGCCAAATATGACTTTCATCATAATATAAGTATGAGGATGATGACAATGATATAAGAATTCAATTAAATGAAAGTAAAGGATAAAATTTTTAAAGATTTATAATTTAATTTATCCAGAATTCAATAATGTCCAAATTATCAACATGGTACTGCTTTGTGGAGTAAAATTCAAGAATAATATTATATCAAAAATGATTTGGACCGAAAAGAAATTAATTTTTGTCATGAATAGTACCCCGGGTGAATAGTAACAGAGTGAATAGTACCCCGTGAATAGTACTCCGGCATGAAAAAAGTTAAAACTTATCAAGAATGCTCATAATAATATTTTCATGAAAAGATACTGGATGAAGCGCAAATTTCAAGGATATTCTATTAATTTCATGATGTATAGAAGCCCAAACTTAACAAAATGAGTGTAGAATTTGAAATCAGAAACAAAATAATATTAATGACATACTACAGAGTATGGAAGAAATTATTATTTCTTACGAGTATTGAACAAAAATAATATCCCTTACAACTGTTGAACTAAAATAATATTCCTTACGAATATTAAACGAAAATAATATTTCTTGCGAATATTGAACGAAATAAAATTTCTTACGAATATAAAAAATAATATCGTAAGCGAATATGAAATAAATAATACCCCTTACCTTAAAAAGGAGAGTATTCCAACTGGTATAGCGGGAATATTCTTGAAGAAAACTTTTACTGTTTTCTACGCTCAAAGCTTCTTAAAATTCTAAAGAAATACACTCAATATTATAGAAGAAGAATTCTCTGATTCTGGTGTGATTTTTAATTCTAAACTAAGCATCCTATTTATAGCAAAATGGAAGGATACTATTTAGAAAAGTTTTTCACGGACGCACAATATTTTTTTTTTCTTTTCACGGGCGCCGAACAAAATTGTCTGATTTTTCTAAAATTCACTAGTCACTATGCAGACACTATGCATAATAAAATATAATATATTCTATTTTTCATAAAAAACAAAACTTTTTATATAATCATATATACTCCCGTGATCATTCCATTCCTGACATTTTTTCTCCCAACCAAAAGTTCTCCACACGTGGGCCCCACCATATGCCATCATCACATGTGGGCCCACCTTTGATAATATAAATATATATATTCTCTGAATAATTTTTTACCGATTATTTTAAAAAATGGGTAAATGGGGATCCAAATAACAATCAAAATTTATAACAAATACTTCATAAAAATTCTCTCAATATTTTTAACAACATTTATTCATCATTATTATAACTCGCAATATTAATAATCAGATCGTTCCCAAGAAAGAGGGAGATTTCTGATAAGGATTTCTCCCTATTGGCGCGCAATTAGGTCACCAAACCCCTTTACTCGACAGAACTTTCTAGACATTGTTAATTATGCAAATAATAATATGAATAACTTGTCATCTCAATTATTGATTTAATAATATAAAAGAGTGTAACAATAATTGAATCAAATAACGTGAGATACTAAGCAGCAATTATTGTAGCAATAATTGAATAAAATTGAGTGACTTCTCACGTAAGCATCAATAATCAATACCGTATGCTACTATGCAACCACGTGTATTACTGTACTTTTACCACCGGGTAATCCAACAGTTAACAGTAAAACTTTCACCGTTATTTTTATAAAAAGATATTTCTGTCGTTTTCTCATTCCGACAATAATTCTCTTATGGGGTCCACCAATGATTGTGCCGTCGTACGAATATTTTATGTTAAAACGAATATTCCTTAACCAATCGAATATTTTATAACAACTTGCATACTTTATAAAATTTATAAATATTACCCACAACTATAATATTATATCAAATCCATACCATAATATTCAAAATATATATCGAAAATTTTTTTATCTTTATTTATGAAAGTTGAGGTTTTACAAAATAGGTGAGAACTCTCATAATTACTCATCATAGAATCTGTTTTTCAGTTATTTAACTTAAGGTATCTAAGAGTACTCTTAATTTATGTTTGTTTGCAAGTATTTTACTTGAGATAGAACTATTAATCTTAAGTGTTTTGTTTGTTTTTAAATTTAGACTTTGGACTATTAATTTAGGGCAGAACGGATCTAAAACATTCCGTTTGAATAACACTTTTTTTTAAGTAGCACTCCTTTATTAAAATTATGTCGTTTTGGAGATTCTTTTAAAATACAAAATAATATTAAAATAGAGTGGTCCCACTTGTTTTCTTTTTATTTACAAAAATGTCACCCGCGGCCCCACTTGTTTTTTTAAAAAACCTCCAAAACGACATAGTTTTAATTGATAAGTGCTATTTAAGATGAGTGTTTTAGATCTGCTATCTAGTTTATGGATTATAAAATGATTTAATAGTTTTGAGATTATAATTATAATTTCGGATTATAATCCTAGGATTAATAGTCTGAGATTATAATTCTATAGATTATAATCTTTACAAACAAGCATAACCCTAGAGTCCATAAATTTTGGTGGACTTTTTACAAATTCAAGGAGGTCAAGTGGTCAACGATGGCCAAACAACTCATAGATAGTAGGATCAAAAGCGGTCAAAGTCAACTCGTAAGTAGTTACGATCAACAAATTAGGGTTGATGGAAACTAGTACTCCTTCCGTCCCAAGATAAAAGTCCTGGTGGACTTTTCACGCATATTAAGAAGAGGAATGAAATGACAAAATTGTCCATAATAATGTCATTAATTATTTTCAATGTAGGTGAGAGAGTGACTTTCTAACTATTCAATTCAAAATATTCTATCTCCATACTTATTAAATATGGAGAGAAAATTAGAATAAGAAAAGTATGAGATATTTAATGCTACGAGCATAATAGGAAAATATGTGTAAAAATTTAGTTATTAATGGAAAGTGAACATTTAACATAGGACTACCCAAAATAGTAATAAGGACTTTTATCATGGGACGGAGGGAGTATTTGGTTTACACATCAATTAATACGTTTACAAAGATTAGCTTGGATTATAACTAACTTGGAACTAAGTGATAACATAAAGAGCATAAATTAATGTAAATTTCTCCTTAATTTTCTCATATCTATTGTATCCACATACGTTTATATTTAATATCGATATAAATTTGTCATATGTAACAAGACTCAATTTAAAATATCTATAAGTTTTTTATTAAATTCAGATCAATATTATCTATATCAAGTAATAAGAATCATTTAATACATTTTTACCGTAACAAAACTATTGAAATATTTATGATGAAAAGTGATCATGTTCTACAAATGATGAAAAAAGTGTCAAATTATTTTTATGTCTAAAATAATAAGACAACTCAATATTATAAATCAAATAATAATAGGTGTTGATTTCAATTGTACATATTAAAATATAATTTTTTGTTGTTGAATTAAATTGGAGGAAAGGTATATATTGCAGGGAGCCAAATCCGATAAATATTTTTTCCTTAAATTTACATACACATATTGTGTGCTTATATTCCCTTTTTACAATATGATTGTTAACTTTTTAGTTTTAATTCAAACAAGGATTGTTATTTGATATTGTTTCTTTTCTTCTTCTTTCTCACTCTACATTTTAATTAGTGATTTTAATTCAAATGCTTTTAAAACTCTCTTTTTAATTCTTTTATTCTCATTTAAATGAAGATTTTTTAAGGTATGTATTTTTTAAAAAGTAATAATAAATTTGAAAGCAATATTTTGATGGAATTGTGATTTAGTAATTCATGTGTCTCTTTTAATTGATATTTTCTAATAAGATGAATAATTTACTACTAGTTTAAAATTGTGTATGTTAACGTCAAGTTTCGCCGACGCGTCCAATCACTGAATCCATGCACTTAAACCTGCACAATAACAGATCACACAAGAAGCTTGACGGCTTGTGATGCCAGGCGATAGCTCCGGTGTGAGAATGAGTACAGGTCGTTACAAAGTTTAACAATAGAGACTTTAGTGCTTAGTGCTCAAAAGGAACCTATTAATTGAAGTCTAGCCTTGTATTTATAGCCATTCTCGTCACCTTAGAGTCCACTTCCGAGTCGAATTAGGATTCCTAAATATAGCAGTTACCATTATTTAAGTCCAACACAATCTCCTTAAAATGTGAAAGTTGGATACGATCCAATCACTACCTTGGGAGTTAGTTATCCAAATATGGTTAGGACTATAACCCTTAACCATTTAAACTTCTTATCTCTCTGGACTCCATACGAGGGCTAACCCACTGTATGGGCCCAATCCAATCGAACTCATGTAAACTGGTATGGACACCGGCCCAAAGGACTCGGACGCTCGACCCCGAACATCATCAACCGAGACAAGGTTCCAGCCCAAAGGACTCGGATACCCGAACCTGAACAACTCCAAGATCCTTGATGGCTTCGGCCAATGGGCCCAACATTCCATTTGCCCCAGGCTTTAAGCCCACCTGAGGATCAGTAAATCACTCCCGAACATTGCCCCCCCCCAGTCTCTTGTTAAAATGCATTTATAATTAGAGACTTGAAGAGGCGTTAAGGGATATGATTTGGCATCTAGGGAATCCAAACAATTTTTCTTTATTTTTTGAAATGTTACACGTCTTCCCAAGACTGGGCCCCACCTGTCATAAATAGCTGCCCTTGGTATCTGTGCAGTTTTCCTATAAAACCCCCACTCCACCTACCATTGTTACTTTTCACCAACATTCTCATTTCAAACTCCCTTTTTCAGAGCTTCAGGCAAGGGCGATTTCCGGTGAGTATTCAACCTCTTCATCTCTCTCAGATTCGAGTTTTTCTGCTACTAAATCATCAAATTTCCAGTTCATCTACTTCAAATGGTAGATTCAGACCTTCCACCCACCTCTACCACTGAGCAAACCCCCCAAACTGTTAATACCACCACCATTGCCACTGCGGACCTGATATCGGTCGATTTACCGGTCGCCCCTACCGGCATTACCACTGACAGTGCCGAATCCAAGATCCGAAGGGTTTATGTTTTCGAATGCAATTTTTCCCATATTAACACCCACTCGATCGTTAATCCTTCTCAGATCTCGGACATTCACAGCATGTTTAACATTCCAAAGGAATACAAGCTTCGGGTGCTCGAATCGAAGGAAAGAATGTTCTGGCGCCCCGAAGGCGAGTGGGTCGTCGTTCCCCTCTAGGCTATGAAGTACGGGGTTCGATTCCCCCTCCACGAATTTATCTCCTTATTTCTCTATTTTGTGGGGATCGGGTTCGCCCAATTGGTGCCAAACTCGTACATTCACCTCATCAGTTTTATAGGCTTGTGCCAGGAGGTAGGCATCACTCCCGGCCTCGACTTCTTCTTCGCTTTATTCACCGTCGGCAGGTCAAAGGAACCTGGCCTTCGGTAACTAAACCGCCAACCCAACCGAGCTATCCTCATCAAGACTCCTTCTAGCAATAAGGGGTGGAACCCAAAATGGATCTTTATGAAGGGGACCGACCTTAAGCTCCTCCCGAACTGGGCCCATCCCGAAGACCCTATTGCAAAGATGTTCAAGTTCCCGAAGGATCGAGCTGATGCTTTCAAAGAATTTTACACAAAGTTGAGCAAGACTAAATGGGGTCTAGGTGTTCTATCCAACGAGACATGGCTGTACAAACACGGGTGTAAGTACCTTATCTCGAACCTTTCCATAACTCAATTATTTTCTTTCAACTGGCTTTCATAACCAGTTTTCTGACTTACTTTCCTTTATGCAGTGACAATCTTTAAACACGAAGGGGCTGCCGAGTCCTTAGCCCCCCTTCTAATCAAACCCGAGTCGATCCGCCTTCCCATCATCGACGATTCTTCTGATGAATAAATCATCCCGATTGCAGAGCTCTCGACTGGTTCTACATCGGGTCCAGCCCCTCCGAACACCCCCACCACCGAACCCGACAATAAAAATGTCCTGAAGATGAAACGGGCTGAGAAGATGGCCTTGTTAAAGAAAAATAAGAAAAAGCCTTCCTCCAAAGCCCCCCGCAGGCGTCTTCTTCGGCCCTTCCGAAGCTGACTCCTCCGCCACCTCCACCGGTCGCTGTCATCGAGGATTCGAAGGAAACCGAAGAGGTTCCTCTCAAACCTCGATCCAAGAGGCCTCGTCTGGCAAAGGATCCAGATCTTCAGATTATGGAGTTCGACCTTCTTCCAAGCTTGACACCTACTTCAAAACCAAACACTGAGTCGAGCTCTTCACCAGGGACACCGAAGACCTTTTGGCCTAGGAGTCCTTCGGAGGTCTTCCGCTTTGCCCAGCTCAAACACTTCAAACTACCCGAAGATGACGAGCGGTTTAGGGGATATTCATCCAAAGAGTATCTAGTGGACTACATCAAGGCCCAGTGTCAGGTAAACCCGATAACCTAAAATATTTCCCCATATTCTTTCTTTGTTACTCATAGCTGATGTATTTTTTTACTTTACTGCATGCCAATGCTATCCTCACTCGAGTTATTCTGCCTCTGGCCCATGCCACTAAAAAAGAGGTTTAAATGAAGCCCGATGTGGAATTGCTCGGAGCTGAGGTTTGGGGTTTGAGATCGGACTTGAAGAAGGAGAAAGATCTTCATGTAGATACCCGTAATAAAGTGACACGGGCTGAACGTCAGACCGATGAGCTCAAGGAGTAGTATTCCCTACTTCAGTAGGAGTTCGTCGGTCTCGACAATCATGCCAAAAACTCATCGAGGAGAAGGAGCTTTTGTCAGAAGAAAATAAGGATCGGTAGAATGCCCTTCATACCCTTGAGGACAAGTTTATTGAGATGCACAGCAAGATGATGCACTTGATTCGGGAAAACAACACCTTAGGGAAAGAATGTGCCGAAGCCAAGCAGCATGCAATTGAAGAATACAAAGAATCTCCTGCCCTGACCGAGAAGATCATGTCTCAGTTCACTGAAGGCTATGAAGGTTATCGGGAAAAGGCTCGGGCGAAGATGAAAGTTGTTGGGCTCGATGTTGTCGTCCTTGATTCTTCTGATGAGGAATCCGAAGCTAAAGATGGGGATCCCAAAGAATAGTTTCTTTTAGGATTTTTATGTGTAATTTTTGTAATCTTTTCTTATTCCTTTTGTTTGTAACTTTCCCGATTAGTTACGCTTGTAACTTTACCGATCAATTATGTTGTTTCTAACTTTCTGATCGGTTTTATTCGAAGCTTATCTGATTGGATTTGTAAAAACTTATGGATATAAATGAAGTAAAAAATTTACCTGAAGAGAAATTCTCATTTATTTCATTGATAAATAGAATAATTTACATAAGTAAAGGAAAGAACAACATAACTTTTACTGGTAATATTTTCTAAGTCTTCCAGCATGTCATGTATTCTTTACTTCCAAACCATCCATTGCTCAAAGCCGATAAGTACTTGGCTTCGGCACTTCTACTACTTCATAAAGCCCCTCCTAGTTCGACATTAACTTGCCAGTGCTCTGGGGGGTCGATGCCTCTGATTCCCGAAGCACCAAGTCTCCAACCTCAAACCTTCTTTGTTTGGCCTTCTGGTTATAATGTCGGGCAGTGCGCTTCTGATAAATAGCTAACCATACCAGAGCTGACTCCCAAACCTCTTCCAGGAGATCCAGATTTAGTCTTAGGCCGTCATCATTGTATAACTCTTTGTACTGACTGACCTGAAGTGTAAGAGATCTGATCTCAACAGGTATGAGTGTATCGATCCCATAGGCCAATCTGAACGGTGAATCCCCAGTTGGCGTCTTCGGAGTAGTCCGGTAGGCCCACAAAATACTGAGCAATTCCTCAAGCCACCGACCCTTCAATTCGTCCAAACTCCTCTTGATCCCATTAAGTAGAGTTCGGTTGGTGACTTCCACTTGTCCATTTGACTGAGGATGAACAACTGAAGTCTTTCTATGTTGAATCCCCAACTCCTTCAAAAAAGCTTCAAACTTTGACCCCACGAATTGTTTGCCATTATATGAGACCAAAGCCATCGGGATGCCGAACTGATATACAACACTTTCTTTAAAATATTTGAGACATTCTTTTTCGGTGATCTTTTGTAGAGGTTTGGCTTCGACCCACTTGGTCATGTAGTCGATGGCGACGATCACAAAACTGACTTGCCCCTTGGCTTTCGGGAGCGGCCCCAAGATATCGATCCCCCATATAGCAAATGGAATCAAGGATAAGACCGAATACAGCTCTTCGGGAGGCTGATGAGGGATGGAACTATTCAGCTGACACTTAGGACATTTTTTGACGAAATCTTTGGCTTCTTGAAAGATGGTTGGCCAATAGTATCCCTACCTCAAAACTTTGTATGCCAATGATTTGGCTCCCATGTGATCTCTATAAATTTTTTCATGCACTTCCCGAAGTGTATACTCTGCTTCCGAAGGCGTCAAGCACTTGAGGAGTGCAGAACTAAAAGCCCTTCGGTATAAATTTTCGTCAATAAGGATGAAGTTTGAGCTCTTGTGCTTGATCTTTTTCACATAGATGCGATCTGAAGGTAGGACCCCATCAGCTAGATATGAAATGTATGGGGTGAGCCAGCAGTCCAGCCGATCCAGAGCTAAGACATCCACCTTCGGAACGCTGGGTTATTCTAACACCTCTAGATATACCGAACCGTTGAAGGAACTCGCTTCAGTTGTTGTCAATCGGGCCAAGGCATCTGCTACTGTGTTGTCTGATCGATCAACTCCCTGACAACTATGTGAAATGAAGTATGCGAGCTTTTCCTTTACCTCAGCTAGGTACCTTGTCATTCTTGCCCCCCAAGCCTCATATTCCCCAGATATCTGTTTGACGACCAGTTGGGAATTAATCACTATAGATAACTAACTTCTGAACCTCCAAGCTTCGGGCCAACCAAAGTCCAGCTAGAATGGCTTCATATTCTGCTTCATTGTTTGTGGCTTTGAACTGAAACAAGCTAGGGTTTGAGGGAGGGCACAAGAGATACAATACAAATACACAACTTGTACTCCCTATATTATTATAGTGGGTTACTCTCTCTCTCCGTAGTTTTTTTTTAATTGGGTTTCTACATAAATTCTTGTGTTCATACTTTATATTCCTTTATTTATGCTTATAAGAGTGTATTTCGTGAATTTGATTTCACAACAATACAATCAACCGTTAACGCGATTTTAGCATGTTGTTTTGGTGATTTTGTCAGGCGTACAAATTTTGGCGTTAACATTGGCGCCGTCTGTGGGAATCAAGACACTTGTTCTAGTGTCAATTTAAAATCACCGAATCACCAAAGGAGATAAGTGATTCTTTTTTATTAAATTAAATATATATACTTTTACGTGTGTGTATATATGTATTATGTCAATAGCATTTGAAGCATGATCGTAATTGATTATTGATACAACTTTACATATTCTCTCTCTTATATTGTGCATGTAGTGGTAGTATTCACATGATGCATGTAAAATCTAAACATTAACACTCTGGTCCTGGTGATGATAAATTGGTGCTGAGTCACCGCACTAGTAACGAATTCAGCCAGCGCAGAGATAAAAGTTTAAGCTTTTATATCATTGAAGTGCTTTAAAGGCGACTTTAGTTTCATCATCAACCACAGACTGAAGGAAATTAAAGGATTCAACTCTTATACATGTGCCAATGTGCTCATATGCGAGGGATTTTACCATGTGGTTCCGTCTGATTCTGAAACTATTCGGCATATTAAATAGGGACATGCCTATGAAATTGTTTTTCAATAAAAGTGGTAGCCGACAGCTATGCATGATGCACGGTTTCCAATCTTTGAGTTAGTTGGGATTAAAAACGGCGCAAGCGTGGTTCGGCGGCGGACCAAGCAGCAATTGCACCAAATGTCCTTCGAGAAGGCTTTGATCTCCCGAAAGGATGAACATTCTACGAATAAAAATCCTGAGAATAAAAATCCCATGGAGAGTTTTTGAATACTCTCTTTTTATAAAAATTTCGAGGATAAAAATTCCACGGAGACTTTTTAAATACTCTCTTATTTATAAGTTCCTTATAAATAAGAGATTGGGGGCAATGTTGGGATGTGATTATTTAGGTCTAGCCATGGTGCAGCCCAGTCTATTTAATGGTCCGGATCTAGTGATGGCCCATATGTATCTATTGTGACAGTGGGAGAGTCCTTATTAAAATAGGATTGTATTTTCTTATTTGGAGGGATAAGGAGTCATTCTCCTAGTTGGATGCGGGTGGAGGTGACTTCTATATATATACGGCTACAAGCTAGGGTTTGAAGGAAGGCACAAGAGATAAAACACAAATACACAACTTGTACTCCCCATATTATTATAGTGGATTACTCTCTCTCTCCGTAGTTTTTTTTCAATTGGATTTCCACGTAAATTCTTGTGTTCATACTTTATATTCTTTTATCTATACTTATGTGAGTGTATTTCGTGAGTTTGATTTCACAACAATACAATTAACCGTTAGCGCGATTTTTGTCTGCTGTTTTGGTGATTTCGTCAAACATACAAAATTTGGAGTTAATAGTGTACATAGAAAATTGTAGATTTAGCTTTTTAATTTTCTTGGACTTGAATTTCTGGTACATGTTTTGTTTATTTTGTAATGAATTTCCATCTAGTATATATACTTTTGTAGTTCAAGGGGTTAATGATTTATCATGGTGAGAATAGTGTAGATATAGCCATATAGGATTATGGCAGTGATGAATCAATGGAAAGTTTATCATAAATTTGTGTTATTTTTATCTCAATATCTCTACAAATAAAGCCGCTCCATGAGCAGTTCACGTTGTTTTGGTTTAATTGCTTTATTTATACTAGTAATATACATAGATTGTATAAAGAAAGTTCATATATTCATTGTTAAAATCGCATTCTAAAGTAAGCCTCATAATTTTATTTGACGCTAATGGAAATTTTATGGAGTTTAGGGTTATATACAGTCCGACTCTCTAACGGACAGATTCGTTAATGGCAACGATAAAAAAAGCCGTCGCATAGCAAAGAAAGGTCACTCAAACTATGTATTGTTAGGCCTACTCTAAAGTTATTAAATAAAAGTAAAAAATAATAATTAAATCCAAACCTAATGGAATACTTGTTATTATCGGAAGTTCCGACCTGGAATACAGTATTTGACAATTCTCAAATAATGCATCACCGTCACAAAACTAAATATTCATTATAATAACATATTAATATTTTATAAAATCCTAAAATTCAATTTCTTATGTTAATTTTGTACTTTATAATACTTTTTAAATCATTTAAAATGTTAACAATTATATTAACCAACTTCTTTAAAATTTAAAATTTTACAAACTGACTAAAAAAAATCAAATAAGACTCTATTTATGATATGTAATAAGTCTAATTAATAATATTAAAGTTTCTACAAAATCTGAAGCCCCAAATTTCAGGCCATTTACTCAAGCAGCTGCATTTTCATTTCCGTCCAAGTCAATATAATGCAGTTCATACAAATATACAATATAATCCTCCTTCCTTTCAAAGATTAGAGATGCATTTTAATTTTCTTTAAGTCAATTTATGAATCATAAATTTAAAAACAATTCGAATTTATTTGATTATTACTACTCTAACTAATATTGTGTTTGTAAGTTTTTATTTGAGGGGGGGAGGGAAAATAATTAAAATTCCTACAAATCTCATTTTTGTGAGTTTTTTTAGGGAGGAAAGGGATTTGGAGGTTAAATTGATTTAATTTTTTATTCAAAATTTCCTCCTCAAAAGTGGGAGGATTTGGAGGGATGAAAAAAGACAAAAAATGATATATTTTATATTACCAAAAATAACATTATAAAATAAATAATATGATAATTTTACCCTCACTATTATAACTCTCAATTACGTTTCGTAACTCTCATTTTTCTCTCTTTACACTGCTGAAATTTTTCTTTCTATGTTGCCTAGTTCAGCGCATCCAACCCCAAATGTAAGACCCCAACTTATTCATAAATAAAATCGAATTTCCTCTAATTATTTTTTTGAATAATAAGGTGTTAATTTGATATAATACTTTGATTATAGGTGAAATGTGCAAATTTTACAAAATAAGCAGGTGATTATAAAATATTCATTGTTGTCAGGGAATATTTGTTTGGTCGTGAAAAAATCTAGCTGTCGGGGAATATTCATACGATGGCGCAGTCATTTGTGCGCCCCATAATGAAAAACGGTCGGATGAAGAGAACGATATGTTTGAGTTTTTATAAATAACAGCGCAGTTGTTACCGTTAACACTGTTGGAATACCTGGTGGTTAAAATACAGTAATACGCGTGGGTGCACAGTAGCACACGGTATTGCATAGTATTGTTGAATTATTGATCCTTACGTAAGAAGACACTACTCAATAATTGTTAGAGTAATTACTATTCAATATTTTATTTTATTGATTCAATAATTACTACGTTAATATTTCTTATTATTGTTGTCATTGCACAATATCTCCATTATCAGATCAATAATTCATATTATTTGAATAATATTATTAAATAGCATTATTGGCAATGTCTAAGAAAGTTTTGTCACCTAATTGTGCGCCAGTAAGGAGAAATCTTTATCGAAAAGCCCCCTCTTTCTTGAGAACGACCTGGTTGTCATAATTGTGATTCTGTAATATTATTTGTGAATAATTAATTATTGATTTATATGATAAGAAAATATTTATTCTATGTGGATTGATTGGAAAATATTTATTTTGTGTGGATATAAATGAGAAATTAATGTTGAGGTATTTTATCAGTATTTTGTTTAAAAGGAGGTACTAAAAATCGTCCGTATGTAGATTTCGGGCATTTTTTGATTGGAATTTAAAAAAAATTTCTTCTACAAAGTTGCAGAGAATTAAATTTCCTATGAAAAGGACATGAGATTCGAATTTTTTTCTGATAAAGGGACTATTTATTATGAATTATTAAAGTTTCAAAAATAAATTGTTTTTTATTAAAAACATGGGTGGGACCCATTTTTGTTTTTTGGTGGAAAAAATGTGCTGATATTTTTTTTAAAAGTGGAGGGCTGAATTTGTCAAATAAGTGCGTAGAAAAAAAAAGTAATATTTTATTAATTTAGTCTGCTTTGACGTTCTAGTATTTTTCTATAAATAGGGTGCTTAGTTAGAATTGCAAATCACACCAGAAACAAGTTTTCTCTCTCTATATATTATCGAGCGTATTTTGTGAGTATTTAGATAATTTGAGAGTTGCTATTCAGTGCAAGTTTCCTTCAGCATTACATCCGATATTCCAGTCAGAAGTATTATTCTTTTGAGGTAAGGGATGTTATTTTCTTCGTAAATGATATTATTTTCTTCAATATCATTATACTAAAATATTGATATAAATTTTATTGTGAAATTTTTACCTTTTTGTGTCGGGGTTACTATTCACGTATATGACACTATTCACATATACGACACTATTCACGAATACGGCACTAGTCACAGAAAAGTAAAATTTTCTCTTCTTTGTCCAAGATGTATATTATGGTTACTATATTTGATTGTATCCATGTTTTGATCTTTATTTTTGAATTCTGCTCCACAATTGATTATTATGGAGTATTTCTGAACTTGGATAAACTGTAGTACGAATACCTAATATTTATCCTTTTGTCTCACTGGATTCATTTTTTTAAGATATTTTTCATCATTCTCAGTCCTAAATGATGATATTACTGAATATCTTTGGCCTGTAGTGCAAAGATGAATGATTAACTCATGAATATCTTTAGCTCGTAGTGTAAAGATGAACAGGTGTTTAGATGAACATGACCAACTGGTGATACAAATAAATATCTTTGGCCTGTAGTGCAAAGATGAATATTTGATTCAAGATGTATATTAATTGATATTACAGGGATAAAATATTGATAATGGACTCTTAAATCTTAGAAGATAGTAGAATTCATTCTCTACTTGACTCTTCTAATGGATTGTTATTTCCGCTGCAGTTGTTGATCTAAAACTTGTTGTCTATTATATTTTATCAGATTTTTTCCTGTTGAAGACTAATGATAATTTGTTGTCTATTATCCTAGTCATAATATTCTTTACTGGGCTAGTTGAGCTCACCCTTTTCTTTTTTGTTATATTTTTCTCAGGATACGAAAATATAGCGGGAACTAGTCTGGGTGTGGAGTGATGTTTCTAGTCAGTTGTGTTAGCAGTCCTCACTATTTTATAAAATAGTGTTTCAATAATTGTAATGAGAACTTATTTGAGTGTGGATATTGTCTAGAAGATAATATTTGTATTTAAACTCACAGTTTATATGTTGTCGTATTTTACATGATAATTATAGTAATGATGTTGTAGTTATTTCTGTACCATGTATTTGGCGACTCAGAATAGGTGTTATATATCTATTTTGGAAGTGTCACACCAAATCGGTGGCAACATCAAGAATCAATAAAATTATTATAATAATATACATAAACATATTGTCACGTGGCGTGGCCTATCGTAATCAATCACTATATATATATATATATATATATATATATATATATATATATATATATATATATATATAGGAATGATCAATATCATCTATTTGCTATGGATCAAAAAGTGGCATATAGCATCTATACCGTTGGTTTAACAAATGAATGGTTGAGATTTTATTTAGGAACACGCCGTCCGCTAGAATTACTAGCAGACATGATTAATCAAAAATTAAGACGCTTATGCCCCCTTTAGCCAAGACAAATCAGCTGGTCATTATATACATCCGCTAGTCTTACTAGCGGACTGATATTAACTGGGAAAAGGTAACAAAGGTAATACGCTACAGTGCCCCCATATGCTACAATGCTACAGTGCCCCCATATGCCAAATATTAAGGAGAACATCAGTTGCTCAAATTACTGAAGTTGCCTCTTGATCAGCAACACCCCATTAACAGATCAATAACGGTCCTCAATATAGGTTGCTATGCTACAACTCTATGTACATTACTGTGATATTCATATCTAACCATTTAGTCTGGTTTATCAATTTCATTTCATACTCATGAAAGACAAACATATACAGTCAGTTCCTACTTCATATACAAGTTTTAGGCCGTTATATGAATCTAACAATAGCATCAGAGAATAGTATAGTTTCGACTGAAAATTAATGGAGAATCGCATCACCTTCATATTTTGGAGGTTAAATAACAAACTTACCGATTAATTTCGAAGTCGGCAAACCGATTAATTTCTAAGTCTTGTTGCCGATTTGCTGTATTTTGCTTCTAGCGATTTGCTGTATTTTGCTCCTAGGGTTCTAGCCAATTACCCAATTCGCAGAATGGCACTGTAGCGTATTACCTTTGTTACCTTTTCCCATGTCGATTTGCTGTATTTTGCTTCTAGCGATTTGCTGTATTTTGCTTCTACGATTCTAGCCAATTACCTAATTCGCAGAATGACACTGTTGCGTATTACCTTTGTTACCTTTTCCCAGTTAATATCAGTCCGCTAGTAAGACTAGCGGATGTATATAATGACCAGCTGATTTGTCTTGGCTAAAGGGGGCATAAGCGTCTTAATTTTTGATTAATCACGTCCGCTAGTAATTTTAGCGGACGGCGTGTTCTTAAATAAAATCTCAACCATTCATTTGTTAAACCAACGTTATAGATACTATATGTCAATTTTTGATCCATAGCAAATAGATGTTATGGATCATTTTCCACACACACACACACACACACACACACACACACACACACACACACACACACACACACACACACACACACACACACACATATATATATATATATATATATATATATATATATATATATATATATATGTAGTGTCCTTCTATAACGAACCAAAAAAAAAGATTCAAAGATGAATCGACTATAGTGATAATTTTCTGAGCTATAGCGACGATTCGAATCATCGCCATAACTATATCGTCGACTTTGTATGTTATAGCGACGATATATATATATATATATATATATATATATATATATATATATATATATATATATATATATGTATATATATATATATATATATCCCACTTACTATTATTATAGCAACTTGAAGTATATTTATTTTCATAAAAAAATTGGGTTCTTTACATAAGTATATAATAAATATAAAGTAATTTCAAGAAAAGTGCATCAACCAATTAATTACAAAAAAAGTGTAATTAGGACCCATATTATAAAAATTAGTACAATTCATATTAATAAGGAAATCTAAAATCAAGGACAAATAACTGCCATAATTAATAATTCAAATTCAAATATTTGGATCTAACAACAAAAATAAATTCAAATTCAAAATAATAATTCAAATTTAAATATTCAAATTCAAATCTTCATCTCCCTCACATACACTTTGAAATAATAGTCCGCCGCTACACCGACGCGAATCTCCGTTGTCCAAAATGCCAATGAGAATAAGAAGAAGATCGTCCTATAAAAAGTTTAAAAATAAATAGATGTAAATTTTACTGTTCTGAATTTTTTTTTATAATTATTTTGTTACTCATAAATAATAAAATGGTTACCTTTGTATGAATGGTTGGCTATCAACTGCATCACATTCAAACGAAATTGGCAACTTAATAAAACTGAATTGGTTACATTGGTCTGAAGGTTCGGCTACCAACTGCACTATAAAAAAACTGCAGGTGTCTTTGTGTACTTGGTTACCTTGGTATGAAGGTTTTGTTACCTTGGTATGAAGGTTTGCTTACCTTGATCTGAAGGTTTGGTTACCAACTGCACTAAGAAAAAATTGAAAGTGGAGAAGATGATTGGTTACTTTGATATGACAGTTTGGTTACAATCATATCCACCACCACCACCGCCTGAATCTTCATACTCACCTCCATTTTGACCCTTCATTTTAAGAGGCTACTGGAGATATAGTTGGTTGACTCATATATATATATATATATATATATATATATATATATATATATATATATATAAATCACAATCTCATATACTCCAGAAAATTTGACAGCGATCAGTTTACAGATTAATACTATATCATCATCTAATTCATCACAACCCGCCGCAATTAGATTATGCCAAATCTATCCGCCATCCCGCTATTGCCTCTAGCCACAGCCTTCTTACTCGTCGGAACCCTAGTTCTTCATATTCGTAATCTTGTTGTTTCTTCTTCGCTTTAGCCTCCATTGCCTTGTTAGAAAAAATTCCTTTAGAGGAATACAGACCTTTGTTGCCAAAATATATATATAGAGAGAGAAAAAAAAATACGTTGAATGAAGAAGAAGAGTGATGATTAACTGATGCAGTTGTTATAGATGAGGAGAGAAAGAAGAAGTCATGGGTATAACTAATCCCTAAATTAAGGAATCCTAATTGTATACTAATCCCTTAAATTAAGAAATCTTAATTGCACTAGTATTGTAAATAAATATAAAATTGTATAAATTGTGTAAAGATTTTATGAGTACATTATTATTATAATTATTTTTTAAAATGCAATAAAATATGTAATTCTCCCTAAAAAATAATTGTATCAATTATGGAAGATAGTTCCAAAAGCTAGTTAATTTGTGATTACAATAGTTTTTGACATGACGCATGCAATAATATAATATGAATATCAGATCATTGAGAATAGCTTATTGAAATAACTTTTTAGGGTTCATTAAAAAAAATTTAAATTTAAATTAATAAAAATTTATTTAGTTTTAATATAGATAATTATATCAATTTTGAATTTATGATTTTACAAATTTATTTTGAAACATTAAAATCTATAATTTTGGTATGGAAGAAATATAATATTCCATCACAATTTCCCAAATTAAGAGGTACATTTTGACATTCCCAAATTATATAATATAATATAAGGAAAAAATGTATGTACACAGCTGTGTATTACACAGTCAGCTATGGCGACAGTTTTTTGAGCTATAGCGACAGTTTCACCCGTCGTCATAACTATT
This sequence comes from Panax notoginseng, assembly GCA_016801055.1. Classification (NCBI taxonomy): domain Eukaryota; kingdom Viridiplantae; phylum Streptophyta; class Magnoliopsida; order Apiales; family Araliaceae; genus Panax; species Panax notoginseng. The sequence continues at coordinate 38,290,962 of CM029019.1, forward strand.
CTGGGCTATGGCGACAGTTTACTGTCGTCATAGGCCACAAAATTTGTCGTCATAGCCTACTGTGTAATACGCAGCTGTGTATATACATATAGCCCTATAATATAATTACAAATATGTTTTTTAACAAAAATAAATATAGTACAAGTCAATATATATATATATATATATATATATATATATATATATATATGTGTGTGTGTGTGTGTGTGTGTGTGTGTGTGTGTGTGTGTGTGTGTGTGTGTGTGTAACAAAGCAAACAAAAAAAGACTAAGCAAAATAATTATAATAAATAGACATTATTAAATCATATCATTTCTTATATTTATATATATACAGGTAATATAATAATAGTGAAATTTAAAAATAAGAATCCCTTCCGTTCACTGCTTCTAAACTTATAAACAAAAAATAATTTAATTAAAAATTAAAATCTCATCTTATCCCTTCCTTTATAAAACTTACAAACATGACAAAGAAAAAATATAATCCCTTCCTTCCCATCCCTTCCATTCCTATACTTTTCCTTATCATCCTATCATTCCAAACTCAACTTAAAATTAATATTCCCCCTATCCCAAATTAAATGCTCAACTTTGACTTCTATTTTTTAGTCAAATTTACTATTTTTAAAATTAATAATTAAACAAATATAAATACATTTTTTAAATTATAAAAATTAGGTTTAATAATAAATTATATATATTTACTTTTGGCTATATTCTCTTCACCTATATTTTGACAAAAAATGGTTAAAAAAAAAACTAGCTTTAAAAATGGTCAATTTGACACAAAAAAAAATAAAAACGTACATTTGTTACTCTAAAAATATAAACAAGTTCGTACCAATTTTTGAAATATAAGAATAAAATGTCTCTGGCAGGAGGGAGTACAAAACTAAGCAATGAAGTGAATGTAGAAATAGATATCAAATGACTAGTTGGAACGTCTCCAAACAGTTTTATTTGCAGAGAAAAATTTAATCACCTAAAATAAGTGTTTTTACAGGTATTATAGCCCGAAAATACAAATTTCTACAAAGCCTTTCGACAACATATCACCAGTTTGCTTCTCTTTAAATCCCCCCACCCCACCCATTCCTTTGTTAACTTTCATTGAAAGTTAAAACCCTTTCATCTTTCATCTTATGCGGCCGCAAATCACACAACTGTGCAATGTCTAGAAAAAGCTAGCATGTTGGCACAAAAGTTCAAAATTCATAGTTTACCAATCTTTTAACTAGTCGACTGCTAATCAGAGCCTGTAGCGCTGCTAGATTCAGCAACCGCCTTGCTCTCCAGATTTACAAGCAAACCGTTATATTTTGATCATGAGAAGCACCTCAAAAGGAATGGAACATTCTCGAGTATCATACAAGCACCCCACAACCACTGGCTAGCTCAACCCTACAAGCATTAAAATGGCATAAGGTGATTATTAAGTTTTCTTTCACCCAACAAGCATTAAAATGGCACAAGGTGATTATTAAGTTTTCTTTCACCAATTTAGTATAGAAACAACTGACAATGTGATATGAAGTAACATTAGACAATACAGAATAGATGACATAAACAACTCAACATAGGACCTTAAATAATGGAACTAATATGCTGATGGAATTGAATGATTTCCAAGTCCCAACAATGAACAAGCCAATACTTTCATTTCTCCAAGTAAATGAACATACTGCCAACAGAAAATCATTGTTATTATTTATATTTTTTCACTTATCCCGGAGAATACATCTTTAGTAAATGGTATATGATTCAAGGCTGTGAATTGGTTATACAAAACACATTCGGAATAATTTGGAAAGTGAAAGCATCATTAATTATTTACTCACCTTGTTGATGCCATGGAAATTATCTGCCTTGCACCATTCTGTAGTTGAGCACAAGATCATCAGACTTCTTCCATATATAGGTTCGAACAGTGGCTAAGCTCATCTCAGGAGATAAGACCTAGGAAAGACCATACAAGTTTATTCATTTGAAAGTAAAAGACCCTCGAGTTGCGAGTAAAAAAGCTAAACATTTTAGAAAAATGTTAAATTACGTAAAAGTATTGATTCTTAGAACTACAAACACCACAACCGCCCCCCCCCCACACACACATATATATATATATATATATATATATATATATATATATATATGTACATGTTCGTCCCATAAAAGATTGTCTTAAGTACATTTTTCACACAACTTCAGAAAAACAAAAGTAAAGGAGAGGGTATAAATAAGTTCTCATTTTACCCGCAATGAACCCCACACAAGTAAATTATAGATTCTCTCTTTTTCCTAAAAGTAGCATACCCTATTTTAGTACTTTTACGGGTAAAATAGATTTTATATAACATTTTACATTTGAATTGTGTACTTTTGACATATTTTTATGGATTTTATTTTTGTACTTGCCATCTTTTGTGGGACGGAGAGAGAATAACACTATAACTTCAATGAATGACAGATATCATGGCAAACGCTAATGAAGTAATTGCACTAGTGCCTTGCTGCTGCTTAACATAACCTCCTAAGGTCAGATCTGGATCAAGTTTGGGAAATGAAAATTGTTTGCAGGAGAGGAAACAAACCAAGGAAGAAAAGCAGTACCTCGTTTATGCCAGATTGTACAACATTTGTCATTTACCAGTACATTAGAATGAAAAATCTGAGTGAAGAATTTCAAAGAGATATCTAAGGTTGAAAAAATATCCAAATATAAAACAATTATATATTTACTGAAAACAATATGGAATTCCAAAGCTGAACTGGACAGGTTCAGTTGTAATTATTCATCCTCTCGTCCATTTGATTATATTTAGCTATTGCAAGGAGTAGATAATTTGTCAAGGTTAAAGTCTAGCAAGGAAAAAACTAGTGTTATAGTAATTAATCCAAGGTAGAAACTTTCTTCTAGAACAACACATGCTTAACAGTTCTGTTAAATTTTCGTGCCTTCCTTGGGAAGCATAAGAAACAAAATGAAATAAATAGTTGTATCATGTCATACTGATGCTTAAAAATTATAACAAATGTTCATTTACTGCTGTTTCCACATCTCTCAAATATCACTTTACCTGATTATTGCACAGGATCTCTATGGAAGGCTTGAGCTTTTGCCAGGGCTTCAACCCAGACCTGAAAGAACCATCTCCTCCAACAGCTGAATGCTGTATCTGCCCTCCAGGCAATCCAGGAGCTTTTACTCCCTCTGGGTTTATACTATCCAATGGTTTATCGAGAACCATCTTTTCTACAACATAGTTAACAACCTACAAAAACAAATTAGTGCAACATATTTAGATGTGCAGATTCGTGTTCTGCTTATCTGTATTCAATTCGAACACATATTATACATCCAAATAAACAACATTATTAAACCTCATAACACAGGTATGAAGCTTCACAGGTTGGATTCCGTGCAGAGTGAATTAATAACTAAAGCAAAATAAGTGATTATATTGGGGCATAATTACTCTATATTTGTCGTTACAATTTTTCTTCCCCCTCTTTCTTCAGTTGTGCTCTGATAAATACTACCTCGCACAGATGGATCTGTTACATCTGTACCTTGCCTAATCACCATCTTTCTTTAAGATGGAATAATGATACAGCGACAAAATTTAGTGCTAAAATGTAGCAACTATGAAGTGGCAATGTCATTTATTGTCAATTGGGTCCACAAATCATTCAAGTGGAGTTAAATCAACCAAACTGGCAAAAATGAATAACTTTGACAAATAGGATTTTCTTCTTTTTTTTTAAAAACTCAAACAAATGACATTGTCACATCATTTAGTCACCACATTTTAAAACTGCTCCCTCTGTTCCAAAATTAGAGAAACAAATCTATTTTTAGACTACAAAGGGAGTAAGGGACATGAAGTTCCTAATAGGCCAATACTTTTATTCTTAGTTGATCGAGTCATATAACACCACTACTACTATATTTCAATGTTAGGGATAAGTTTCGGAAAAAAAAGTTTTCCTTTTACAAATGCAGATCTAATTTTGGAATGGAGGGAGTAAATTTAGTCACTGTAGCATTACTCCTTTTACATATATACCTTCTCCATGCTACCCCCACAGATCAATCCTCATGCCTATAACTTAAAGGCAAACAAATACATAAGTACACTTTGATGCAGATTCCTCACCATGATTCAAAAAATCCTGAGACTGCAACTTTCAAGTGGGAAACTAGCTAAGAAAGATGGTGCTACCATTAAACTGACCAATGATATCCGAGGTTGCTATATAATGGATTTCCGCATGGATTGTCTATGATGCACATAAAAGGTAAATATTGTGAACAACTACAGTCCAAACACACTTAACCTTACTTTGTGTATTCTCAATATCCGAGGTGCACTCAGTTTCCCTTGTGTAAGGATCTGGGCTGCTGAACCTTCACAAGGATGTAAATAGAAGCTGCATCTGTGGAAATTAAGTAAATAAAAATGAGGAAATTTCTTACACTGCGGAGAGCTAAAAAATCAGAAATCACTACAATCTATTTGGCATTATGTAGTTTGGGGTAGCAAGAGAGAAAGAATACGTAAAGTATACCAAATGTTTACTTATAAAATTAAAATATAAATAAAGAAAAAAAGGAAAAGTATAGACAAGGTATCCAAACCCTCTCTCCCACTTTGGATGTCACAGCTCTTGGGATTCTTTGACTTGAAAAAAAAACACATTATATTTTTAATATAGTTCGAAAAATATTATATTAGAAATATTTTGAAAACATAAAAATATACCAAGCTTATAATGTATAAATTCTTTGGCACATCTTAAAATCTGTGCTCTACAAATCTTAAAAACTACATCAACCAAATTGGGTCCGAGGGAGTAATTCCTTTCCTTCTTAATACTCCCTCCATACCAAAAAAAGAATTCCATTTGATTTTATTTCCTAGTCAATTTGTAAAATCCAAAAAATCAAAATTGATGTGAATTTTAGGCTGACTAGCTAAAATACCCCACTTTTGACGGCTAAATAAATTCACATCACACTTTGACTTTTAGGATTTTGCAAATTAAATAGGATCAAATTATAATTGCTCTTTTTTTTAGAACGGAAGGAGTAACAAGTATGAAGAAACAACTTAAAACTCAATTCAATGAATCAAAAAAATTCCATTTTATAATTGAAAATTTCAATATATCTCAATATCAAGCAGAACACATCCTTCAAAAGTTAGCCACAACAGACTCCTCATTCTTCATGCATCAAGTAATTTTGTACTCCTTCAAATCCCAAAATTATATGAAATGGGTTTCTGTTTGGGATGTCCCAAAATAAATCTTATTCTATCCAAACACTTTGCTCTTTCTATCCAAGGGTTCAGATTGAAAGTACAATCATTACCTCCTTCAAACTATGACCCATCAAATTCAACCACTGACTTTGGGCGGGAGAGAGTATTCTAAACGCCAATCATGTTTAAAAAATGTACCAAGGTCAGAAAGTTACTTTGTATTTTCCCTGGGAGGCAGGCGGTTACTCAACACACAGTCCAGAACCCACATGGGAAAGTCCTTGTCATCCTCAGTTCCATCTAAGTCTGTAAATTTTTTCCTCCATGGCCCACCTTGAGAGCCCTCAGTAATAATAGAAGGAGAGGAAGCTGCTGAAAATTCGAATGGAGGATACACCAAAGAATCGTTTTCAGCATTCCCATCTACCTCAACTCTCGAAAGGGTAATGCTCCTGGAGGTAATATCCTTCCCAGTTGGAACATCGCCATTGGCCGAGGCTTGGGTTCCAAATCTCTGCCTTCTTTTGGCTAACCAGTGAGCCAACAATCCTTTAAGGGTTTCTCGGGCCAAATTAATCTGCAGAATCATAAAGGTCAACAAACTGAGATAATAATGAATGTACAGCAGACAAAAGGTTATACGATAAACAAATTGCCTTGCACAGCCTACAACTGATTTTTAACAAAAAAAAGGCCCAGTTCTAAAGCAGGTAAAAAAATAGCTAGATCAATGAAACTAAAACAGATAAAACTCCAGAAGACAAAAAAAAACCGTGAATAACATGTAGATTATTATTTAAAAGCAAAAGAAACTAATTAATTTGATTTTCTTTTTTCCAAATTTCAGCACATTCATAAAATTTAAAAAACTAGAAGTATTTCATTCTAGTTAAGGATGAAAGATCCCCTTACTAAAATTAACGGTATTGTACTTAACCTTGACATGCATAGCCAAAAATCTATTAGCACCTCTTAACTTGTTTCAAACCCTTTGAGATAATTTAAAATCTATTGGAAAGAATAGGTCTGTAAACGGAGAAAAAAATATTTTAGTTGTATTCGTATATGATATTTGATGAATTTCTCAAGGTACCGTTCGAATTCGATATTCGAAAAACTATTCGAATTTGAATATTATCCGTTTCCAAATAACTATCAATTTATTGGCATAATTAATTAAAATTGAAAAATAATTAATTAAAATTAAAAAATTACTATTATGATATTAATATAACATAACACAATCATCAACCATATGATTTAATTACAAAATTCAGAAGAAGAAAAAATTAAATTCTATTTAATAAAATATATGTATAGAAGATATTAAAAAATATTATAATTTTATAATAAGACCCCTTCTTTGCTCGGGATTATGATACCGAATATCTGATATCCTTTATTCAATAAATATGTTGGCGGACGGCTGTTAAACGGATACGAATATACCTGTATCCGTATTCGTATCCGTTTATTTGCGAATATCTCTAATCTAATACGAATAATATCCGTTTAAGTCGAATACGAATAGTAGCCGCTTTAAACAAATACGAACACGGAGGAATATGCTATTTTCCGTTTATCATTTACAACCCTAGGAAAGACCATCAAATTAGTAAAGAAAAAAAGAAAGATCTCATCCAAATTGATAAAAGTTTTGAAGGAGCAAAATAGTCCTATAAAAATAATGTCATTTTTCTTTTCCTGAAAGGGCTGAGAGGGAAGGTGGGTTTCTGATGATATTGCAACTTAGTTTATTAAACATGGGTAACTTTCACTTCACCAGCTGAGGTTTTAACATTTTTCAACTTAACCACCTGTTGTTTAAAAACCTATACTTAAATACCTAAGGTTTTGAGGTAAAGTGAAAAAGTTATATTTTCCTTTTAAACTGACTGTGCGTGTTAGTAACTCGCCAAGAGAGCGTGAGCAATGGTTCTAACAGTCAAATTAAATGATAAATTGTCCAAAATGCCCCCAGCCATTACACTGGTTATAAAAGTCCCACTTCCCCACATTATTTCACCTTATCAGCTCTTTTCTACCATTTTTCAACATCTCTAGCTTCTTTGTAACTTTGTTCAAGATATTAATTACTCATATAAAAAATAAGGTATGTAGATCAACTAATTTGTTGTCACAATTTTATTGTTGTTAGCTTTAGTTTAAAAGTTGTCCGCAAGGTGTTTATTAAAATGTTTCATCCAAAATATCTTTATTTTATTTTGAATTAGGAGCCCTGTCGTCGTCAATCAATAATATAGGAGGGAATAATAGTGATTTTCGCTACATACCCAGGGTATATAAATGTGGAAAGAAGACATCTATAAGAATTGTCGACTCGAACAAACCAACAAAGGGGAAGTTGTTTTTGTATGCGATGATTGTGACTTTTGGGTATGGTGTTAACATTGTACAACCACCTCAAGTGGGACAATGAGTGGCACTAATGAACACCACAAAGGAATGGTACAGTGGTGAGGGGAACAACATGAAAGTGTCCATGTGAGCATAATAATCTACCTACTAGGATGATGATTGTTGAAAGCTATGTTAAGATAATAATGATTGTTGGACTTGTGTTATATCTCATGCCATTCAAGATAATTTTAAGAAATGAAAGTTTGTAATGTGTTAGGTCAAAATATGCAATAATTAATCTAGAAGGGGGTTGAATAGATTAATTTGCTTTTTGACAAATCTTGACCTTTTTAAAATTGAACTCTATTTCCCTAAATGATTTTTGTTAAAAATATTTATTCATATATTGAAAATAAAATATTGGAGAATACAAATTTAGAAAATAAAAATAATTGTTACAATAGTAGGGTAGCTCTGCGATAGTAGAGCATCTCTACGATAATAGAGTAGCTCTGCTATAGTAAAGGTTGAAGTTCATCTAAACTCTATGGTCTTAAGTAATGACTCTATGAAACATCATTACTCCACGATCTAAGTCATAACTCTACGATCGTTAAGTCATACTCTACGATCGTTAAGTCATGACTATAAAATTTAAGTCATCATAAGTCATGATTCTACGATCATTAAGTCATTACTCTATGATCGTTCAGTCATTACTCTACGATCGTTCAATCATGACTTTACGATCTAAGTGCTGAAACAGAGTCGTGTTTGGTGTTAGCTTGTTTTGTGAAAAAACTCAACAATGTAATCTTGATATTCTATATCTTTCAATTTTCAACTGTGCACAAGTGAAAATGATAAAGAATTCACTAGGGAAAATAAACATCCAGTTTCTAAAAATAAAGAAGATATCATTGACAACAAAAACATGGAACTTCATTCAATTAACCAAAAGTTTGGTCACAATACTTTACTTATCAAATGTTTGGCCAAAAATACCAACTATACTAGAAGACTGATTATATCCAAATATTTGGCCATATCAAATTGTACTCAAAATGTTGTCATATCAACTGTACCCAAAATACTAAACTAACTATATGAAACGGTACCAAAACTACTTATCTAGCCATATCAAACTATACCAAAAATACCAAATGTAGTGACAGTCAACATTTAGATAACACTAGACTATCAAAAGCCATAAATGGCCCAAGGCAAAATCAAAGTCTTAATCCCCCTTCTTGCCTTTTTTTGGTGAAACTAATCTACCCTTGGATATTAACTTCCTCGATGTTGGTTTGTTCTTAATGTTGGTTCTGATAGACTGTGAGCTTGACATAGGGTGAGAAGCTGGATTACTCCATATTGTAGACAAATTTGGACCAGCATTAACCCACTTGGGATTAACCCAATCGAGAAAAAATGGATAACAAATAGACAAAAGGTTACCTCAATCCCACTTCCTGCCTTTTTTTGGTGAAACTAATCTACCCTTGGATATTAACTTTCTCGAGGTTGGTTTGTTTTTGATGTTGGTTGACATAGGGTGAGAAGCTGGATTACTCCACAATGTAGACAAATTTGGACCAGCATTAACCCACTTGGGATTAACCCAATCGAGAAAAAATGGCTAACAAATAGACAAAAGGTTACCTCAATTTGCAGCAAACAAAAAGCTCTTCGTACCGACTACTCCTCAGCTCCAAGAACCAATTTTTATCACGAACTCACTGGATCGAGTCTAAAACTCTTAAGAGCCCCTAAATCACCATGCAATCCACTTATATTTGAAGAAGATTTAATGAAAACCCAAAATCGCCATAAAATCGCCTAATTTCACTCTCCAAACCCTAGATCCCACGACACAACTGAGCCTCATTTCTGCCTTTTCAATTTATATACGAAGGACAAATATGTCTTTAGTCATTTAAAGTCATGGCGTTAACACGGAAAGTACTTTTTCACTTCATCTCAAAACCTCAGGTCAGGTGGTTTAAGTGGAAAAATGTTAAAACCTCAGGTGATGAAGTGAAATTTACCCATTAAACATTCATGATTGTGTCTTTAAGTTTAGAGATAAATAACATTTCCAAGGACTGAAATAAAGAATCCTAATCTTTGATAATTTTGTCATCATCCAATTGTTTTACCACTAATTAGCTTTCAATTTGCCTCTGACCAACAAATGAAATGTGAATAACCCGAAAGACTAATATGCAATGACATCAAACACGCAAAAGAAATAGTCAGTCCCAATTCAACAACTACTGCTGATCCAGAATAATTAAAAGTATACTACAAGCAACCTCTACAATCTAATGTCAGACAGGAGGAAGGGAAGGAGTGGAGGGACATATTTGCAGGCATACCTTGTCATCCTCAGCTTTCCCAACAATGTTAAGGTCCGCTGAATACATCTCAGCAGAGAAGCACTGTGGGGTATCTAAATGTACAGACAAGCTTCCAAGCCTGGTATCTACAGTGAACCATGCAGGAATACTTACCTGGAGAAGTAAAAATATGTCAAAACAAAGTCAACAAAGATATTGGACCTAGTGAGAAAACTCTAAAAACTTAGAAAGCAATCCCTACCATCTCAAACAGTTCTTCCTTCTTCTTCTCAAATGATACCTAAAATAATAATATTATATAAACATGATAAGCAATTGATAATTAGACATTGAGCCCTGAAGAAAATATAAATTCATATTAACCACATATCCCTAGTAAGGCATGAGCAAATTCCTGACTGATAAAAATCTTTATTCGCGCAGGAATATATCAAGTTAAAAGAAAAAGGTAAACAACCTCTCCATAGTCCTCAATCACAAGGCCCCTTGTAATCTCCCACAGCTTCACTGAACCAGCAGTATCCTACAAAGTATTTGACACACAAGTTTACAGGAATACAAAGAAGAACACGTGGAGAACTAAGAAAGAGAGAAAGGAAAAAAATCACAAAGTGTAACAAAATGAAAAGTGCCACATTACCTTTGTTAGAACATGCCTTCTATTGTTTAGAATTTCATGCTGCACGATTCCTCGAGTTCCAGGAATGCTTAGTGATGGTTCTCTATATACGGGAACCTACAACATCATCGAATTATTCGGTTGTCCGGTTAAGAAAACTCAATATTCCATGCAGGAAGACAAGTCAGCAAAGAAACTGGCCCAAAATTAAGAGGAGTTACCATAATACTGATAGGAGTTTGATTAGATAAGGATTATAGCCCCTGTAGAATTCCAAAAGCTAACAAAATTGTTTCCTATATTCAACTGAAACATTCCTTAAATATTTCATGTACTTGGTGCACCTAGAAGTTTTTATGTAGATTCAATCAATTATCAAGAAAAACAAGTCCTTGAAAACGAGGGAAAAAAATTTTGAATAATGGTTAAGCCTAAAATTACCCTTTTTTCTTTCCTTTCCTATTTATTTCTTGTTTAGAAATAGTCAAAGGAAGGGCTAAAACTACTACAATCCTTCTCTAAGAAGAAAAGATTCAGGTTCAAGGATTAAGGTTGCTATAAATTACAAACATCAACACGTGATACGGATACGACACAGATACGTTGTACAGATACAACACAAAAAATGAAATGGCAATTTCAGAAAAAAGTAGGATACGATACATTGAAATTTTACATATATATGCATATAATAAAGAATTATACTCCCTCCGTTTCAAATTATAAGATCATTATTGACTTTTGAAAATCAATTTGAAACATTTTCAAACTCAAAATTGAGATGATTCATTTAAAATTATAAACAAACAAAACTTACAATGAGTAATACTTTTTACCATAATTGTCGTGGCGTCGCCTAGGCGTCCCGGCAATGGAGAGAATGGTATGGCACTTGTCAGCGCCTTGGAGCCTCTGGCCCAAGACTTTAAAATATGATTATATCCATTATCCATGTGTAACCCATTGATTAAAAACAAAGGATAAAACCCTAAAATAAAAAATCAAGACTTATCTACCTCCGACACTTCTTCGATCACTACTCTTCCTCCGACACTTCTTCGATCGCGACTCCTCTTCCTTGCCTCTTCCTCAACTTCAACTTCGGCAGACCCATCATAGCCCCCATAGCAGCTCCATTTCAGGTAACTGCAACTCGTAGCGACTCAGCTGCTGAGTCGACTCACAACCCTTAGTTTCTCTTTTTCTCTCCTTCGATTGCAGCGACCCATCCCTCCTACCCTCTCTCACACAGCCACATTTGTTTCTCTGCTCCTTGTTTCTCTGTTTAGATTATGACAATTTTCTTGTTTTTCAAGTTTGTTTAATACTTTAATTAATCTTTTGGGAATTGATATTTTCACAAGTAAATTTGATAGTTCCACAAGTTCCTCCTCACATGAATAGTAAGTGGGGTCACCCTCGTGAGAGAGAATCTTGTGAAACTAACACTTTACTTGTGAAAATATCAATTCCCTATCTTTTCTTTTTAATATCTCTTTACTTTCTTTGCTATTGTTCCAAATTGTTATATTAAATTATTGGTAAAGATTATTTTATAAAAACACTTTTATGTAAATAAAATACTGATATATTATATTAAATTATTATATTGATATAAGATTATTTTACTTCATTTTACTTATTGTTCCAAAATGTTATATTAAATTATTGGTAAGAAAAAATGTAAAGGTTGAGAGTCAGGAAGCATCCTAAGCTTTAAAGACCAACTCTTCATGTTAATAAAATACTATATGTTCTACTAGTTTTTAATGTCAAGTGTTTTATTTTTGAATTGTTATTACCAATTATTTACATAATGGTATTGCATAGTGCTATGTTTTGGGTTTTAACGTATATTAAATTTTATTGTCAATATACTTATAAAGTAAAATAAATAATATATAAATTGCACACTATGAACAACTTTTCCCTATACGGACGCCATAGTGGCCGCCTAGGCGTCCTGGCGGTCGGCTACCACCATGACTCGCGGTGACAACTATGTTTTTTTCATAGTTAATAATTTTCATCATTGTATTAACTAAACTTAAAGAAATTACATAATAATTTTCATCATTGTATTAACTAAACTTAAAAAAATTCATGTCAATTTTAAGTTCAAAACGTCTTAAATTGACTTCAAAAAGTCAATAATAATCTTATATTTTGAAACAAGAGTATTACATAACCATACACAGATAGTCAATTTCAAAGTTTTAGTTCATTTAAAATAATAGCACCTACTATGACATAACCAAAAGGAAGCAACTAAACTTTTCGTATCAAATATCATCATTTTCTTCCAGTCCTAAGACTTATTGACTAGCATCGAATTTATCAAACATTACACCATAAAACCATAATCATCAACAAGTCACAACGCAGTAAACTAAAAACAAGATGAAGCAAGCTATTACTATCACTGGACAAGCTATAGCATAACATCCAAATTCCCTTGCGTATGACATAGTATCTGCAAGTATCCGGAAGTGTCTGAAATTAAAAACATTAAAAATAATAAGTTGGACTATCCAAGAGAGTATCAGAGACATCCGAAAGTATGAAAGTATCTGTGGGGTATAAATGTTTGACACGTGTCTGACACGGATACGTCAACCTCTGAGAAGTATACGTGCTTCATAGGCCATGTAGGAATTCGGTCACTCAACAAATATCAGAAAGTGGTGATACAAGTTAGGTGAGGAAGGATTTGGAACTTATTTAATTTAATAAATATTATAAAATTAATAAACATAAATATATATACATCCACTGATACACATAAAAAATGTGAATATACACACATAAATAAGTATATATACACATAACATTAAAATTCAAAAACCAATAATTCAGACTTGAATATTCAATTAAACAAATATTACATTGCTTTTGTTAATTATAAAGACCCCCAAATTATAAACCTCTTTGTTAGTCCCCAAATTATAGTTGTTTTTCACGTTTAGTCCCCTAACTATTTTTTTCACGTATTTCGCCCTCAAACTATATAATTCTTTCATGTTAGTCCCAAAAATAATATATTTTCCACATTTAATCCCCAAACTATAGTTGTTCGCGTTTAGTCCTCAATTTATAGTTATTTTTCATATTTAGAACCCTTTAATTGCTCTATTTTTGTAAGATTGGACAAAGATTATAGAAATAATAAAGTCTAAGGACGAAATATGTGGAAAAAATAGTTTAGGGACTAAACGTGAAAAAAAAATATAGATTGTGGACTAATAAAGAGGTTATCCCTTAATTACTTTTAAAAAAAAACAAAACAAAACGAAAATCATAATACCGAAGAGATCATGTGATTGAGAAAAGAACAGGTAATAGGAGAAGAGAAGAGGTACCTCAATTTGATCGAAGAAGAGGCAAAGAAATTGTGTGACTGAAGAGATTAGGGATTTAGGTAATTCATTATTGTCATTAGATATGGCACCCATTCAATTGCGAAAACTACAGTCATTTATTCATTTTTGTTTTGGTAAAAATTACAAAATTGTCATCCCCAAATGCAAAAAATTCCCACCACATATCTTACACAAATCCAAACTGGGTTTTTTTGTCAATGTTCACTAAATCAATCAATGTTGAATCCGATCAAACCAGGCGAGCTGGATTCTCAAGTTCACCCACCAATAAAAGATTCATTGCTTCTTACATCCTCTTTAATGTCATCCACACCTAGACATAATTGACACAATAATGATACTTCTGCAACATCAACCAACAACTCAAAGGTAATCCCAACTAGTCGTCATTTAAGAACTTAAGTTACATTGATTCATTGATTTGAGATTGGATTAAACCCATCAAAACAAAATATTCTGTCCAGTGAAAAAACTAAGAATTTAGATTTGTAAATTTAGTTAAATCCTCAAATTTAATCATTTGGTATTACTATTAAAAAAATTAGTTTCAGACTTTAATATTGGCATCTAAATTGTAATTAATAACCAAACTGAACAATCTTATATCTTGTCATCCGAGCAAAAGAATTTCAATTTCATAGAGTTTGAAATACAAATCCCAAACCCAAACAGAGCCTTAGCTGATAAAAACAGATCAACAATATTCATAACCTTTTTAACTTAATCTTTTATAAGAGTAGAATCATTCTCTTATACAATCTTTTATAGAGTTGATAGCAGTCATTCCCTTGTACAATCTTTTCTCTCCTAACTTGCTAGCCAATATATTATGTTAATGGATTGTTTTTGTCCCTTCGTAAATTATTAAGTTGCTTCACATTAAAAAACTACGAGAAGCACTTTTTAAATTTTAAAAAAAGATAACAATATATAAAAAGATCTCTAAGAACATAACATTGAGGTGTCCATTATCATGATATAACTATCAAAACATGATTCCAAACATACAACAAAAATCTAGTTAAGAAATTTCAGGAAAAAAAAATTACAATCTTGTAAAAGTAGCAGTATCAGAAAATTATATCTCATTCTGGATTAATGATAAGGGGGGTTTTAGTATTTTGAAAATGTTAACAGACGCTCACTATCGCAGATCCACAGATATACATGCATATATACATACATATATATATGATAGGCCAGGCACATATCCACTAATTTTCTTCTTATTAGATACAAAAAAGTAAAGAAAATATTAATAGTATTACCACGATAACAAAATAAAGTTAGTTAGGTGGAAAATTATAGAAGAGAACAAGCTAAACAGTAGACTCATAAAATCAAAAAGAAATATTTGCAAACACCATCCTAACAACTAAGCCATAGGTTCAGATATTATGCAACAAACTATGAGAATAGAAATAGAAAATGATATATACCTAATTTAGGGCTAACCACAAACAGAACAAGGACGGACTTACAGGTGAATCTTTTTTTCTTTTTTTTTAATATGTAAGCAATTTCATTAAAGTAAAATAAAAAGGGGATAAACTGAGTTTTTAAGAAAAGGTTGGATAAACATGACTCACTGGGGTAGATCCTTCTAAAGAAGCCCTTGCCCTTGAGAATGACAAATTTCCAGCCAGGAACGAGCCGCCCCTTTGAAAAGCCTTCTGAGGATTACGAACCTCTGCTGTCCATCTGTGTACTGAAGAATCTGTTGTCGCAGCCCAGATGCCATCATCATGCAATGCCAACTGTAGGATGGGATGTTCCTTCGTGCAAAGCAAGATACTCTCCCTTGTAGCCAAGTCTGTCAAGTACAACTGTAGACAACAATAGTAAGACATTCAAAATGATACTTGTTAGAATAAAGAACTAACGGGGAATTTTATGGGTGGTTTGCACTCACAGAAAGATCTCTCCCACCACTATAAACATGACTAAACGTGGGGGTACTAGCAAGTGCCCAAACAGAGTCTGTATGCACAGCGTATGAATGCACACAACGCTGTTGGCCGAGATCCCATAGTCTACAATGAGAAGAAGAATAGATGGTTAATTACATGGAGAACAACTGAAAAGCCTCACTGGCTGACTTTGTTACAACATATTTAAATGTAGAAAGAGGAAACATTCCAGTTAGAACTACTTCAGAATTTACTTTGTAAAACTTTATATTGACTTTCATGCATTATTGAAGGGGTGAGACGTCAAAACAAGAAGAAAAAAATCTCAAAACAAAGATAATTAAACAGCACTGAAGTCGGGTAAGTTTAAGTTTTTGGCCACAAAATATTCAGAAGAAATGCTGCTAGAATTTCTACCAGTGACTTTATATTTTGGTGCTACAGAAGGCTTATATAGTAAGCATAGGGTCATGGAAGAACGCTTTGGTTGCTTGTAAAGTCCCGTACATAATTATACCATTACTTTATTGAATTTTAACTCCTTAGTTATTAAAAATTACATAATTTGAGTTATAATAAGATTTATAATGTGTTATTATTGGGCCTTGTAAGTCATGAGTACTAAAACATTTTGGGCTTTCTTAGCAATATAATTTTAAGTAAAAAATATAAATGGCAGAATTAGATTTAGAAGTAAGACCCTAACTAAAATACGAAAAACAACTATAAACAAAAAACAGAAGAGAAAACATGTGAATAACAAGTTAAAGCGGGTTAATAAGTGGACATCAGTTAATACAATTAAGGAACAGAGAGGAAAGCGGTGAAGCTTTATTGAACAGAAGAAAGTAAGGAAGCGAAAAAAATTAAATGATAGGCACAACAAAAGAAGGTAGAAGCTGCTTGGCTGTGGTTTCTGTTTGGGGTAAAGAAAGAAATGATTGCTCCAAATATGTCTTGCCAAGTAAGTCCCACATGCTCATTAATTGACATAAATAGGTATATATATAAAGGGAAAAGGGAGTATGTGTTTTAGACACACACACACAAGCTTGTGCGTCTCCTGCACCTAATACGACGTAATTTGATAAAATCTCTTAAAATAATAGGACACACATAAGGATGTGTGTGTCTAGGAGACACGGTCCCTTTTCCCATATATAAATTACATAAGACCTAAAGTTTTTTATGATTACTAAAATGCCAATGTGATCCCAAGGTATATGTTCTTATGGGTTCCGAAATACTACAGAATGTGGTCATGAAAATAGTAATAAGACAATATGTGTCATGTGAGACTCAACAGGCAGTGATTGAAGTTATTAGTTAATGGGATACAAAGGCCATTTACTGGTACTGTTATTTATTGAAGTGATTTTGAATCTATTGAATTACATGTGCATAGACATGTAGAAGCCCTTAAATAGTTCAGTGAATAACTCATTATAATGATTTGGAGTTGGTGATTTTTTTTTAGTTGGCTCACAAGTTTAGACAGGGCTGTATTTAAGGTGCTTGTTATAATGCCTGTGTCAGCACATTATATTAATAGGCAGCAGGTTCAGGTTGTAACTATTTGCCGTACTTTTCCAATGTGAACATGAGACTTTTACTTGAGTTTGGGTAAATAATTAGGATATAAAACCTAAATAAAAGCTAGTTATGCATGGACCACTTTAGGAAATTAGTAATAATTATGACATTTAATTATATTCACTTAGATTTAGTCAAATTATTTTAGAATACATATATTGATATTAAGTGAATACTTCTATTGGTGAATAAGGTCCCGTGCTTCGGATCATTTGGAATTGGAGGTTAAGCTTTTGTAGGTTCAAATGTACAGTAATTGGTTCTTCTCACTTGTGATTCTATTACGCTATATTTTATACTTTGATTTTATTGAAAAAATATAAATGTGTTTTATTGAGTAAATGCTTTTATTCAAATGCTATTTATAAAATTGGGATTAAGTTGGTATTCTAGTGGGGCATAAACCCAACCCCCGCTAACCCTGGTTCAAACCTCACCTTCCCCCATATGCATTTAGAGATTTCCCCGTCACAAGGGTATATGCTATGGTATTTATAGATTTTCTTGTGACCCAATCTCAGGGGTATATGAGATGGTTTACCTAGTCACAAGGATAGATGTGTTGGCTATTAATTTTTTACATGATTTTCAACTTTTATTTAACAGTTTTGAATTGCAAATTATTTATGAAACTTTTTGTCGATATTTTACAATTTGTAATTAACCCTGGTCGATGAGATTTGTTGCTTACTCGGCTGCCAGCTCATTCCACCTTTTGTTTTTTCAGATGAATTTAACATATTGATGCGGGAGACTGCTAAGAAGGTAGTACATTCTATAGTTGATAGTAGTGTTTAACTTGAAGATGTTTTAAAGTCATTAGTCTTATTATTTTCATACTTTATCATACAATCTCTATGAACGGTTTTGGCTAGTAACTAATGCCTATTTATTTCTCAGTTATTGTGTAAATTTCTACAAATTTGATGTTGGATTTTTATTTGGAATTCCTTTAGTAGCTCTAAACATGTTAAGATTATTTATAAATTGAGATGAATTATAATTACTAACAAATAGCAATGTACAATTTATGAATGTGAAAAAGAGGGGGGGAGTCAACATTCCTCGTGTTTGTAAGTTATGTAAGGTTCGTCAAATATCACCCTCCTTGATCAATATTTCGTCAGGGACGTGACAGAAATTCTAAGGCCCTCCTTGATCTATATTTGGTCCATAGTTGTTACGGCGCCACGGCGGTAGCCGACTGCCTGGACGCCTAGGCGACAAGGCAACCGCCATGGCGTCCGTAAGGCGACAAGTCGTTTACAATGTGCAATTTATATATTATTTATTTTACTTAACAAGTATATTGAAAATAAAATTTTATATACATTAAAACTCAAAATATAACACTATGGAATAACATTAAAGGTATAATTATGTAAATACTTATCAATAACAATCCAAAAACAACACACTTAATATTAAAAATTAGTAAAAGAAATGAAGAATTCAACAAACACCACATAGAAAATAGTAGTACTAATAACTAACAGTCATGCATTATAATTAATAGTAGTATTAATTTACATATAATTAAAAAATTCACAATTATTATTTTTTATGTTTGATAAATTTCTTTTTTTTAGTGAAATATGTAATTGCAAAAAAAATGATATAACAAGTTAAGAACCAGTCTAGTGACTGCCTCAGCCAGTGGGTACTCATATATATATATATATATATATATATATATATATATATATATATATATAAAGTTATAAACCCAAAAGAAGCATGCTTCAGCCTTCAGCAGTAGCTAAGTAGCTAACCAAAAAAAAAAACAGTGACTGAAGTAAAGAAAAAAAGTAGCCAAGCTTGAAGCCTTCTTCATTCAGCAGGCTCGGTATAAAGAAAAAAAAAGTACGACCATTTCTTTTAACCAAGCTCGAAGCAGAAAAGAAAAGGGAAAGGAAAAAGAAATATATGCCGAACTGCTCGACGTCGAGTCGTCGACTCCTCGAACGAAGCTGCCGACTGCCGACTGCCGATCGCCTCTCTTGGTCGGTCGCGACGAACGAGTCTGTCGTAGCCTTTCTCTGTCGCGACTCACGACTCTCTGCCGATCGCCTCTCTGTTTTCTCTCGAGCTCGACTCAATCGATCTGTGTTCTCTCTTTTCTCTCGCTGCCGATCTAGGTTGGTTTTCTATCCTTCGACGTCTTTTTTTTTTTAACCCAGCTCAGTTTTGGGTCGATCCATACCCGTCAAAACAAAGTCGGTCGATTTCCCTGTTAGTCGTCCAAATCGTCGCCGCGGCGTCCTAGGCGACGCCTTTTTTTCTGGTCGCTCGCCTTTCCACCATCGACTAAGTCGGTCGTTCGCCTTGACTGAAACTTACCGCCTGGCCGCCTAGGCGACGCCTTAACAACTATGATTTGGTCAGGGACGTGACAGAAATTCTAAGGGAGGATAAAGGAAGAAATAGTAAACAAATCAACAAGACTGATTTTGTAAAGGATCTAGGGCACAACAAGAAGAAATTTCCAAAAAAATGTTGACATCTTAATAGAGTTGAATATTGCATAATCCTAAAAGAGCTTTAGAGATGATGATCAATTATTTGTACTACATTTATTGAAGTAGAATTTAAATTAGGCTTCAAGATACTGCAGCCAGCCAGTTCCTGACCTTCCCTTCAATGGCTTTAGACCTAAATCTATTCTCCACCAAACACAGAGGGAAATTAGATAATAATAACTAATTATAAGAAAAGAATAGGAAACAGTACCTGATATGTTCAGTCATCTTCTAAAGCTAACTCCTTACACTGGTAATCCACTCTACAAACCTAGGCCAGATTTCCTTTAAATTTGTAACTAACCTTGGGGTGCAATTAGGGGGAACAGGTAAGGTCTTCAATAAATTCAAACTCAGAAGAGATTTCATTTTTAACTTGCACATAAATTATGCATATATTATAGCACATTAACAGCTATGGTCTTCAATAAATTCAGGGCAACAACAGCAATTCTCCTAACACACAAGTTTTGCATGTCTGTATATAAGACATTAACTCGTCATATGATAAAGAAAGTTTGCACATTTACCTGATCATGGAATCTGAGGATCCTGATAAGCAGAGCCTGCATCAGTGAAAGTAAAATCGTTACCAACTTGTACAGTCTACTCACATCATGAGTACAGTTTTCATATAAGTAATAAAATATATTAATAGTAATCACCAAAAAGGGGTGATACCCATGTACACCATAGTTATCAGGCGCCAAGGAGGTACGCAACGGTAGTTAACCGCGCCTAGGCGATGCCGATAAGGCGCCCGCCATGGAGTTCGTATGGCGACAAGTCGTAAACAATGTGCACTTTATACATTATTTATTTTACTTCAAAAGTATATTGCACAATAAATTTTTATATACACTATGAAAAAGTCTCCACTATCTACTATCTCTAGTCATAGCTCAAGCAAAGTCATCAACTATGAAGTTATTTCCGTCTCCCTCACGAGCATCACTCTCATTCAAAGGAGTAGGGTCATGGGTTAGGTTAGTTTAGGTTAGGGTCATGAGTTGAGTTACTTGGGTAATTGGAAAAGTCCATGGATTATGATGAATCATAGTCATGATAAAAAATGACTTAATCACTTAATTTGAGCTTGCTACCAATGCGTGAGCCTTGGCAACTCGGCGTTCAAGGCATTGTCTTGCCCTTCTCCAACGCCAGGACGCCTAGTCGTCGCCATGACAACTATGATGTACACACAATGCATACAAAGAGGCTAGAGAGAACAAAAACACCCTCCCAAGCCCCACTTTAAAAGTATAAACAAAAATACTGAACCTCCCAAAAAATAAAAAAAGACTTCCCCCCCCCCCATGCAGCATTCTTCCAAACAGTTCACAAAGAGAATGGGGAACCCCGAAAATGCTTCATTAAGCCAAAAAATAGCAAATTCAAGAACAATAACCATTTGGTCCAAATCTTGTTAAGACTTCTTTGTTTGCCCTCAAAACACTTCCCGTTCCTTCACCCACCTCTTCCTTAACTTTCTATAGTTCTAGCGACCTTCACACCATCCCGAGCCTTTAAAAAAATCACCACTGATTTTGGCATCACAAACACAATGCCGACAAGAGAAAACACAACTCCAAATATTTCTAACTATATTGCAAGGGAGTTGCATATGATCCGACGATTACCAATCATGAAAACAAAGCACTCCGCGGTTCACAATTATGTCTCCTTTAATGACCAAGTAGTAAAGTGTCCAATCATTTTGTTTTACCTTCAGAAGATGTCACCTATAACTTGCCATTAACACCTTTCAACTATCTTTTGTCTTGTAAAAATACTTACCCTTCTCAGCGACCCCTTTCAAGCTACAAATTTATGTAACTTTTAGTATAAACTGAGAAGGGACTCTACAATCACACAACAATAAATATATCACTATGATCATGCTCTAAACTGAATGGCTATCATCCACCAAAATCTCCTTTAGTTGTTTGTAATTGACCAAACAAAATAGATGATCACATTGGGCATCTCTAGATCAAAAAATTACCTCGAATTTTATAAAAATTATTGGCACCACAATTTTAGACTTTTAGTATATCAACTCACGATTCTCCACTCGACAAGAGATTGACATTCAGAATTCCTAGAGCCCCTTGCCCCTCATAGGTTTGTTGGGTACCTGTGTGATTAGGGGAATACTTGCTTTTACCTTTGTGATTGGGGATCAAGAGTTTCACGAGTTTATCCCAACAAATTTTTGGAATTGATTCAATAAAATCCAAAGTTTCTTGCATTACAGAAAATGTTTTAACTCGATAAAAGAAGGGCGTTTGCAAATCAAAAATAACAAAGGATAGAGGTGGAAACCGACTTCAAGGTCAGTCACAACCCCTTGAAACATCATTGCCTAGAAAATTCCAACTCAGTGCAACAAACCTGCCAGTAGAATCCAGTAGCAGAGCTCTGATATTATCTGTATGCCCTCTCAGTTTCATAGTCTTCGAACCATTTCTTGGGTCCCAAACACGCACAACCTACAGGAGGAAATCAGAACATTGTTAAGAGGAATGACTTCTTCCGAGATGACGAATTCTGAGCTCTAACCTTCCTAACACTATCAAATGTTCGAAGTAATGCATATACGCGTAGAAAGGAAAGAACCAACTTACAAATCTTTTAAACAACTCCTTCGGAATTATAGGACCAACCAAATATGAAAAGAGAACATAGAAACACAACATATAAAAAAACTGACCTAAGAATCAGAATATACCTTCTCAGTTCCACCAGAAACCAGAAGGCTACCACTATCATTCATTGCCAAGGCATAAACTGACTCCTTGTGGCCTTTAGCAGCAATAGGCACATATCCTTGAGACTGAGTCGTGTGCAAAGAAATGTTGTTGCTTGAACCGATAGTACGTAGACTAGTGATGGGTAGTGAACTTCCTGAACCATTGACACCATTTGAACAATCATCTTCCGCTGCATCACTTGACTTAGAGAGGGGAGCAAGTGCAGCTTCAAGATCCCATATGAAGACCTCACCACCAAGACCACCAGAGGCGACAATATTGCTCTAGAATGATGCCGTAAAAGGATCAGAAAGACAATGGTATTGACGTAAAACTAAGCCTCAATTTGCATGAATGACTACATGTGACATTAGTAGGGTTAAACTGAAAAAAAAAAAAATTAATCCCCGACTAAGAACTTACATTTTTTTCTGCCGCAGCCAGACAAGTAACATAATCAGAATGTTGACGAAATGTCCTTGTGCAAGTTCCATCTGACAAGCAATTCCATGTCTGGTACATTTCAATATAAACCAACATATTACTAGTTGATAAGTTAATGAACGTTCTCAAATTTAAAAAAGGACTCATAATATAAACAAACCTTGACAGTAGTGTCAGAGGAGCAGGATACTAGTGTATTACCGCCTGCAAGGACAGCGTCATTGACCTGCACAATTTTTTAATGCTGTGAACTAAATAGTTTCACTTTAAGATAAGTCTCTCTCCTATGGTGTTTTCATGGAGTTTAGGAATCCAGCGGGGAATACAAGTTATAAGGCAATATCCTAGTAAGTGATAACAGAAAAGAATAGAATTTCCTGAAAAATTATTTGTTTGTTCATGTACTAGGAACAGCTGTACTTACACTTTTATAAGTTGTAAAAACCTTATCCTTCAATGCAGTACAAGATAAACATACTGAACTATTAATTATGGATCAGAATGCAATACCCAATCTATATGGGACTCAAAAGTAGCCGAGCAGGTAGCAGTATCTTCAGACAATGCCCATCTCTTCAAGGTGCCATCACGGCTCCCAGTAAAGAGGCAATCACGCCCATCTGGTACCAATGACTTCAATACAGCCAAACAATTTATACCCGCACAATGCTGCAAATAGACAAACATCCCAAAAATAAAATAATAGAAATTATTACTCATTCCCCATAACACAATAACAGGTCAGCAATATCAGAGGAACAGTGAAGAAGTTGTTCATGATCGTACACATACTGAGTAGGCAGGTTGGAGACAGTTTCGGGCACACTAGATAGCACATGTTACAAATTTATCTATCTTGAAGAAAATTTAACCTTGGTAAGGACCCGTGAACCATTTTACTTCCTGTTTTTCATTTTTTACA
The DNA here is from genome assembly GCA_016801055.1 of Panax notoginseng. Classification (NCBI taxonomy): domain Eukaryota; kingdom Viridiplantae; phylum Streptophyta; class Magnoliopsida; order Apiales; family Araliaceae; genus Panax; species Panax notoginseng. Next base: position 38,315,086 of record CM029019.1, read on the forward strand.
TTTCATTTCTGATAGGTAGATTTTCTAGGCACAATTCTGAGACCCGGTACAAAACAACACAACAAAAACATGTTCACTAATATGTTACCCACATTCTTTCATTGCAAATGTACTATCAGTAAATTCCATAAAAGAAGTCACCAGAGCTGGCCAATTATCTATCATCACATGGAGTTTAAAGCTCAAAGTGACAGTAGTTTATACAGAAATATTTTCTAAGAAAAATCTGGAAGACATACAAGTACGAATCCACATTATCATCAAGATACGTATGTATATAGATACTTAAGCATCTATGATACATAATTCACTAACTAACCCCTTGAATATCTAACTAGTTTGGGTATTTGGTAATCCAATTCCAAATCTGCATGGTTCATAGATTTGAATTCAGTTCATTCTTAAAGGAAAATTGTCACTTTTCTGGAATAAAGAGTTTAAGAAAAGGTATGAATGAATTAAATGAGTAAATCCCTTATCGCGATTTTGCGAATCTCGTAAACTGACTTTGCAAGCTGTCCCTCATTATAAGACAATCATCTTTTCAGGATGTCCCAAGAAGATGACAAAGTTAAACAAGAAATATTTACTGTGGGGTGTAAAATAGTATTACAACCTTCTCTTAAATATACTTAAGATGAAAAGATATGTCAGTCACTTGGCCTTACAAGACATATGGGGAAGATACTTATATACTCCTATTATTAACTTTTTTATACAAATATTCCACTCACAAGATAATTTTGAACATAATACTCCAAATTCAATTAGGGGTAAAGTTGGAAAGCAAAAAAAAAAATTAAACCATAAAATAGTCATTCATTCATCTTTGTGCCACTAAAAATTGTGTTACAAAATGGAAAGGGGAATAAAAACATACAATGTGCTGCAAGTAGAGTTCGAACCTTCATCAAATATTTCATAACTAACTCAAGCACCATTACTCCAAACTAGTAGTTAAACATAATCGCAGCACTCTTGATCCCCTTCTCGCTCTTGCTCTATGCTCTTTGTATCCTATTTTAGCCTTTACATATTATTGCTTTTCTTTACATATAAAAAGTATTTTAGATTATTTTATTTAGACAGAAAAATATTTCATTAGAAATGAGAGGAAACATTACCGTTGAACAATTAAGGACATTAAGTACTTTCCTTTGCAATTTGGGAGCCAATCAAGAAAATACATACTCTCCCTAGCAGTAATAAGAATGCATGTTTCCTGTTTTCTAGTCATAATTTAAAATCTTGTAAGAATGTATGCTACTTCATCCATCCCACTTTGTGGAATGATTCAAACAATGTAAGCATCATTGGTTTGATGACATGCTGATGGCATATTTAGTAACTATTATCGAGATTAATTTCAAAACTACATTTTAGATGCTAAGAATAGTTTTCCATAAACTTTTAGTGGAAGATCTTTTACTATGCAAATTCAGGGTTTTGGCCTTACAAGTGATAAGAGAATTCTTTGAAGACGCGTTTGATTTGCGATTTTGTGAGGGATTTGGAACGAGAGGAATGCTAGAATTTTTTTGCACTCCGACAATGAACATCGATTTTCTTTAGGATAGAATATGTTACTTTACTTCTCTTTGGGCTCATGTAGTAGGAGCTTTTGGATGAATTTCATCTTCAAATAATAGATTAGCGGTGGATGCTACCTTAATTTTTTGTTTTCCTCATCTTGTTTTCATTAACTTCTTTTAGGAGGACTTATTCCTCTGAATGTGTTGTAATATCCTCTTCTAATCAATAAAGTATTCTTCTTTTATCAAAAAAAAATATTCATCAACTATATTAAAAGATGTAATTTCTAAATGTTTGATCCCCGTGCATCTAAATATCCACGTAATTTGTATTGTTTTCAAAGGGACACGTGAAACGGTTTAAACGGTAAAGTAAACCTCTATCTCCCATAGGGCATAGTTGTCACCTGTGTTAATCGGACTCGAGTGCAGGTGTCGGGTACGAATCAAAGTGTCAGACACGTGAAGTCACAATATAGAGAATACGCGGATATAGATCCGAATTTGGACACGGGTGCAGGGATATGATATGTTATGATTTTTTAACAATAATGTTTATGTTGTCAAAATTTATATAGACATGCATTTATCATGAAACTTTAGGGGTTGAAGTGCAAAAATATAAAAAAACAGGGTCAAAATTGAAACTACTGAACCTTCAGGGGATAAAATGGAAGAAAACAAAACTACAGGGACTGATAAGAAATTTTTTAAGGGCTATTTTGAACTTTCAAAAAACCTGGGAGACTAAATTAAAAAAGGTTTAAATATAAATTACTACCCTAAACTATAGGTCATATTCCACTTTGATGATTCACCTTTCAATTTTATCAATTAAATGATTGAACTATTAATTTTTTTCAATTCCAACAAATTGAGCATGCCACATCAGAAATTACTAACATGGCTAGTTGGGTGGGTCATTAGTCAGCTGAGTTGTAATGAGAAAATAGTATTTTATTTATTGATTAAACAATTTTGATATAATAGAGGGTAAAATGGTCACAACCCATACATTAATTAAAATTAAACAAATCAAAAGCTTCAAAAACAACAACAATCGATCAAAAGTAAAGAAGGTCTGAGAAAGCAATCCCCAAAGTCGGATCGAAAAAACCCTAGCTCTAAAAATCACAAATTGCTCAACGATTCCGACGAAGAAAGTAAATCACCCTAAAATGCTCCATCAGTAACCTAAACCTAAAATGAGGCCATTCTTGATTTTGGTGGGTTCAGAACAAGCGAGATCAGGGCATCAGGCTTCAACAATCCTATCTCCTGTATGTAGGATATCAACCCCATATATACATACAAGAAAGGAAAAAAGAAGTAATTAACTTTAACAATTTAAATAGGTTATCCCTTCCAGCTAAAAATCAGAGCGAGTAAAGAGGTTTCATATACAAACAGAGAAACATAGAGCTAATTCATACAGAACCCATGTCAGTGCTTGAAAGATACATTGTGACCCTTGGAGTTTGCTCTTTTCAATCCGGATGGAGGGGAACTAGGCAAAGAAGGTGAAGACTTGCAAGCATCCATACCTGAAAATGGACTCTTCAAGATACCTTTCAAGGGTTTTTTTTGAGGGAGATGCATTCTCCTTGCCAGATTCGTCACTTGAATCACCCTCCTTACTACTTTTGATGTGGCCAGATTCCGGCGAAGAAGGTCTGAGCAAATCAGTTCTGTAGCTAAGAATCACAAATTACTTTTGATCGTTGATGTTGTTTTTGAAGCTTTTGATTTTTTTGATTTTAATTAATGTATGGGTTGTGACCATTTTACCCTCTATTATATCAAAATTGTTTAATCAATAAATAAAATACTATTTTCTCATTACAACTCAGCTGACTAATGACCCACCCAACTAGCCATGTTAGTAATTTCTGATGTGGCATGCTCAATTTGTTGGAATTGAAAAAAATTAATAGTTCAATCATCTAATTAACAAAATTGAAAGGTGAATCACCAAAGTGAAATATGGCATATAGTTTTGGGTAGTAATTTATATTTAAACCATTAAAAAATTATAAAAACTATGAGGTACCTAACTATAATTTTTCAGGGATATTTATTTCCCAAAATACTCGGACAAACTCGTTCGTTGGAGAAGAAAAGAAAAAAGTAACGATTCTTTTTCGTTTTCTTTCAGTCAATTCTTCTTTTTCTTCTTCGTCGATTCTTCTTCTTCTGTGGATCCTTCTTCTTTTGTCAATCCTTCTTCTTCTGTCGATCTGCCGATCCTTCTTCTTCAGTCGATCCTTCTTCTTCAGTCGATCGTCATGCTGATTGTTGTTACATACCCGGATTGAAAGTACCGCACCTGACACAAATCCCGCACCCGTGTCGGATCATGTCGACACGAGTACTCCATCAGAAGTAGGCGAGTCCGAGTAACACAGGTTGTCACGGCGCCAAGGCGGGAGACGACGATAGTTGACCGCCAAGACACCTAGGCGATAAGGCTCCCGTCATGGCAACAAGTCAACACTATGAAAAAATCTCTCCACTCTCTACTCTGTTTCTAGTCATAGCTCAAGCAAAGTCACCAACTACGAAGTCATCGGAAAAGTACATGGGTTATGATGGGTCATGATAAAAAATGACTCACTTAACTTGGGCCCGCTACCAATGTGAGCCTTAGCGGCTCGGTGTCCAAAGCGTTGCTTTGCCCTTGTCCAACGCCAAGACGCCTAGTCGTCGACTAAGTGACACCATGAAAACTATGTCGGTGTAAGAAATATTTTCATTCAATGCCTTACTCTATTTCTTTACAAGAATCGCTGCCTATGTGAAAGTTCTAGAAAAAATTTAAAAGATGCACATATGGGGAGACAAATAGAATAAAAACAAGACGGTGGTAAAGTACAGAAGAGGAAAATTAAGAAATTTATTATTAATTTTGTATTGTTATTCAATAATTTTGTATTTTATTAAAAAATAAAAATGATGGATTATTAATGTAATAATATAAGTAGGATATTCTAGAAATTTTAATTATAGTAGTAGATTTTAATCAGGAGATTGTTTCCTTTTTAAATAAAGGTTTTTACTAAGCCTCCAAATATTTGTTTTCTATTTAAACATTGTAATACTTTATTTATTTTACAGATTATTGAATATATTGATTTGAGATTAAAATTTGTGTTCTTGTGTGTTTCTTTATCGATCCTCTGCGGGTGTAAGAAATATCTTCATTCAATGTCGTACTCTATTTCTTTCCAAGAATAGTTGCCTAGGTGGAAGTTCTAGAAAAAAAATAAGAGATACACATATGGGGAGTCAAATAAAATAAAAGGAATACAGTGGTAAAGTACAGAAAAGGAAAATTAAGAAATTTATTATTAATTTTGTATTGTTATTCAATAATTTTGTATTTTATTTAAAGATAAATGTTAGATTATTAATGTAATAATATTAGTAGATTATTTTAGAGGTTTTAATTATAGTATTAGATTTTAATTAGGAGAGTTTTAACTATAGTAGTAGATTTTAATTATAAGATTGCTTCATTTTTAAATTAGGATTTTACTAAATCTCTAAATATTGGGTTTTCTATTTAAGCATTGTAATATTTTATTATTTTACAGATTATTGAATATATTGATTTCAGATTTAAGTTTTATGCTTTTATATATTTCTTTACCGATTTTCTGCGGAGATATGTACTCTTATTCCATCTTTCTAACTTGTCCTACATCATAATGGTAATAGAGCCAAAATTCCTGATATATTTTGATTTTACCAAATTCTTTGTTATCCTAATTTTCTGACCTCCATCAATGTTAAAATTCGCGAGTTAACACCAATATCCAAAACGACAACATAATCTCAAATATATCCCAAAATTGAAGAGAAAGAAGGAAAAAAATGCTACAACGTTGCCACTACAGTAATTCTGCTGCCAAATTGCAGTTTGGTACCTTAAAGGTTTCTAAATTGTTCAACTTGTCACCCAAAGTTTTTAAAATTTACAATTCAACCCCAACGTTTCTTAAATTTTAAATTCAACCGCAAAGTTTCTGAAGTTTCAATTAAGACCCTGAATTTTCAGAACTTGCAATTTTGTCCCTACTTTGTTACTTATTTTCAATTAGTCCAAAAAAAAGAGATTATAATGTTTTTTTTTCATATTTGATAGTCCGGACAGGTATGATGATCCAAACTTCCTTGGGCTAAAATCAAACAACTTGAGCATCAGGTTTTTGCTATGCGCAAGCAAATTAAAACATCTTATTTTTCATATGATTATTGGAAATTGCCCGATAATGTAGAATTTTCTGAAAGAAGCCTTGTTGATTTAAAAACTCATTATGAGTACATAACCACATGCCATTTTCGCCCATATTTTGTTCAAGCACAAAGAAATGTTCATCCTAATCGGGTTTGTTAAGCTAAAGTGACATGTTCGCGAGAGGAAATCTTCAAAGCAAATTCTCACAAGACAATTGATAAATGTCTCGCAACGCTTATTTGTATCAATAACCAACATGAAGTTGGTGAGTATAAGAATATAACGAAGACTCACATATTGATGTTTGTGAGAAACATAAAGCGGAAGGTAATTTACAGATGGTTTGCACAAAGAAACTTTAGTCAAGTTTGCCCCCAAATGGAAAAACATTAAGGAGATAAAGTTCAAGTCAACTATTTTGATTTTCTCTTTTTGGATGATACATTAGGTCCTAAACTGCTTTAAATTTCTATATTATGTTAGTATTCCCAAAAATTGTGCTCATGACATTGAAAGATCGAACACGCATGTTTTGTTGGAAGGTATCTCCCGAACTATGGTTTATTATTCGTCGATATTTTAAAACTTAGTATGTTTAAAAGGCTGGGAGAATAATGCGTACGAAAGAGGAAAATTAAGAAATTTCTAACTAATTTTGTATTGTTATTTAGAAATAAATATTAGATTATTAATGTAATTATTTAGCAGGATTCTAAAAGTTTTAATTATAATGGCAAATTTTAATAGATTGTTTCCTTTTTAAATTAGGATTTTTACTTGGTCTTTAAATATTGGATTTTCTATTTAAGCATTGTAATACTCCATTATAGTAAATATTATTAAATATATTTATTTGAGATTACAGCGTTGTGCTTTTGTGTGTGTTTCTTTATCGATTCTCTGCAGACTCTTATTCTTTCATTCCACCTTGTCCTACATCAACGGTTAGCAACAATTGTAAGAGAGAATTATCACGGTGTCTAGTTTGCAAATTGGTAATCAAGTCTAATCAAGAATCATAAAGATGTTTAATATTTTTTCTTATACTAATTCGATATTATATTTTCAATTATACCAATATACATATATATATACATATATAATTTGGACAAAAGGAAATATTATAAATACTTTCTTGGGACAATATTTAAGTCCAATGCAAAAACAAAGTAATAGCATTCAATCACTCCAATCTCCAAGAGAATTTTATGGAATAATAATATATTTAGTATCATACTGCAATTTCAGAATTAATGAAACTCCAACGAAACTACAAAAGGAAAAGATTGCTAGTAGCTAGATTGTGTACTTTAAGTTTAAAGGTCTCTTTAAAGTGGTCTACACTTTTCTTTTTCAACTGAAATCCTGGTGTTTGAACCTCTTAGAGCATTTAACTAGTCACAAGGGTACACGTCCCCACAAGAGCCATGCACCACGCAAAGCCAAACATAAACCCTTATTATGGTGGAGTAAATGCCATTGAGCAAACCCATTGGGGCTTAGACCTTCCTTTTTGAAAGTAAAATAAATAATTAGAATGAAAGAATATCATGCACGGCCACAAATGGTTGAATCATATCAATTTAGGACAGAGTTTTAGTCATTACCTTATTCATTAATTTCGATTGATTCAGTCAATCCCTTATTTATATGGAATTAAGTGGATATATCAACTCATTCCTCATTGATACAATGTCTTGATCAATGTTACCTTGAACTTGTTTCGATTCATGGAACCGTAACGGCTATGCAATACACACGGTACGCTAGGGTAGAAAACTTTAAATCTAAATGGAATAAAACTAAATTCCAAATAAGATTTTTAGTATAATCAATAAGTTAATTGTTGTATAGATACTTTAATACAAATGTAATGCTTGAGCATCCAATGCATCCGATGCTAAGGTAGAATATTGATATATGCACAACTATAGGTAACATGATACAAAAAAAATTCGATACACTAAATTTACAATATTTATACGTAAGAGTATAAATATCATGCAAGGCCACAAAGTATCAAGTGGTTGAATCATATCAATTTAGGACAGAGTTTTAGTCATTTCCTTGTTCATCAATTTCAATTGATTCAGTCAATCCCTTATTAAAATGGAATTAAGTGGATATAACAACTCATTCCTCATTGATAAAATGTCTTAATCAATGTTACCTTGAACTTGTTTCGATTCATGGAACCGTAACAGCTATGCAATACACACACGGTACGCTAGGGTAGAAAATTTTTAGATTCTAAATAGAATAAAACTAAATTCCATAGAAGATTTTTAGTATAATCAATAAGTTAATTGTTGTATAGATAATTTAATACAAATGTGATGTTTGAGTATCCAATGCATCCGATGCTGAGGTAGAATATTGATATATGCACAACTATAGGTAACATGATACAAAAAAAAAATCGAAACAGTAAATTTACACTTTATACGTAAGAGTATCATGTTTGAAAACACAATTACCAACACACGGTTCGCTAAGGTCAATAAAGTATATGGTAACTCAATCTAAATCAAGAAACCCCCCTCCCCACCCCAATATACCTTGAATTAATTATACCTTAAATTAGTACTGCACTTAATCAGCTGAAATCATACAATTTGATATTCGTGTTACCATAAAATTATATGTTAAGAGAAATAAAATACAGAGTTGAATTCATGTAAAAGAAAGAAAAATGAAATACAGAGTAGAATTCATGTAAAATAAAGAAAAATAATACTTCATGCATATACATCAAAGGTAAATAAATATCAAGGGCTTGCTTTCTGCCAAAAAGGATAATGAGAAGGTTTAGAAATCCCTAGGTATGTGGTTTATGTATGTATAATAAATATTTATATCCCGATGCTTTTAAAGACCCACTATAAAACATTAAATTGAGTCAATTAAAGAAAGGCTAATATTAAACAGAAAAAGTGGAACTACAACTGGAAACCAAAAGAGTGACTAACCTTAGTATCATCAGCATCACTCAACACATAAGTCAACCTCTTCTCCTTCCTGGGCCGAACTGAATTTGAGGTGTTACCTGCACTGCCCACACGGTGCATAGCGGAAATCCCTAAAGCAAATACAAATTAATGAATAACTAACAAACCTGATTCTTAATAACTTGGGGTATACAAGATGAATGCAGAAAAAAAAACACCATAAAACACTTGAAATTGCACAAAGAAGCACTGAACCTAAAACCCTAATTTTATCACAAACAAAAATCTCCATTCCATCAAATTCAAACATTTCAGATTTACCACTTACGGAAATCCCTAAACTATCACTTCTACAAGAAATGAACCCCTAAATAGACTAATTTCATTGGAAATTTGTGTTTAATAATCAATCAAAATCATAGATATACACAAGATATAAATGGATTAACTCCAAGAAGATAACAAAGTGCTTGAGAACGAAAATTAAGCGCTTCTAGCGCATGAATATACAAGTGGCTACCGGAGCTCAGCGCCGGTCAACGGAGATCGCTGTAAAGGGATAATCGACAAAAAAAAAAACGCACCTTCTGCAAAGCCGTAAACCTTGGTAATTGCTGTTTGATTTGTAGAGGCGATAATTGAAGGTATGGCTGTCTGATTCGATGGATTTTGTCCCAATCCTCCAAAATTTTCTTCAACTACTTCTCATGTTGAAGGGTTTTGTGCACCCACTCCTCCGCTCCGATGAGTTGCGATTCCCGATCGTTTCCCCCTTCCTCCTCCGTCTTTCAGTCGTCTCCGACTCTCACTAGGTAAAATTTTGTATTTGGCCCGTTGAGTCAAATACTCAAAATGTAATTAATATATTTTATTTGAGTAATACTCTTTAGTCTTTACATAATATTAAGGGGCTAGTTTTGTACTTTAAAAAAAAGGCCGGTTTTGTACTAAAGCAGGGGTTTGGTTAATGATAATAGATTCATAATTAATTTAATTCTTTTTCAAATTTAATTAATTTAATGTGTTTTGATTAGATTTTGGCTTGTTTATTTAGTTTAAAGGGTAAATGACATTTTTTAATGAACTTTCACTTATTTTTTGGTTTTAATCAATTAAGTATAAATTTTTTACATTAAATTTTAAAGTCAAAAAATAAAATTTATATTCTCAATTAAAATATCTTATGTGACATTAATAATTAATCTCCAATAGCAAATCCTTAAATCTCAATTTACAGATTAAATACCAAAATTTAGGGGGGTTTAGAGTAGACCAAAAATCATAATCGGTATTAAAAACAAATGATAGTTCTAAATAATAAATTAAATCTCGTGTTTGGAATCACATTGTAATCAATTCTAATATATTACAAATTATAATCATAAGAGTCTAATTGCATTATTATCAAGTTGAAATCCTTATCAGATTTAATGAAATTAAAAGATAATTTAAAAATAAAAATAAAAACCTTAGATGGAACTTACTACTCTCGATACATGGCCGAAATTTGTTGGGTTTTTAAAAATTAGGCCAGAAATTTTCGATTTGACAATGATGCAGTGGCGGAACCAGAACATTTTCAGAGTGAGTCAAAATATATCAATAAAAAAAATATTTATTGACGCTTAGAGTGCTTCTTTCAAATTTATTTTGCCCAATTGTATTATTTCGCAACAACATATTACAACCATTGTCTACATTTGAGTTGTGAATCTAATGACTTTAAATACATATATATATATATATATATATATATATATATAAATTTTCTCCAAACTATGGGACTATTAATCAGACTTTAAAATTTTTAGTCAACTGATTAACTTCTGTTATAGATAAATTATAATATTATATATTCAAAACTTTATATTGTGGTTCATGTGATTAATTAGCTTGAAAGAAAGAATTCCAGCAAAAAACAAAAAAAAAAAAAAAAGAGAGAGATTTAATAATCTTGATAGGATAGAATTATGGTGAACTTATGATAATTATAGTAAGATAAAAAAAATTTATTTCTTTAGCTTTTTATTTTTAATTAATTTACAGAGAGAATTGTTACGACCTATTTTGCCTCATTTTAATGATAAAGCAAAAATAAGAGAAAAGCAAAGAAGAAAAGAAAATACATAAAAAAAAGAAAGGGAAAGAAAAGCAAATAACCCCCGAAAAATTCAAGGTGAGGGGTCATTTGACCCCCTGGTTTCGCCTCTGCAATGAGGTGAAGATTTCAAAGAGAAAAAGTAATGAAAATGAATCAAAAAATAGTATTGATATTTGATTTTTTGGGTTTATATTTTGGAAAGATCCAACTTCAGGTCAGCACATTCATACTGTTCATCGTCTTCTTCAAATCTAAACAAACCCTAACATATTTCTTCCTTGTTTTCTTTTTCTTCCCTATCATCGTCCCATCTGCTTTTCAAATTCAATTGATGGAGATTTTAGATGTTAAGATCTTTAGAGATTACAAAGTATTTGCTCCTAACTGGGATAATAGATTTTTTGGTCATTGTACTAGGGCTCGATTTTCATTGTGGTTATCGAAACTTTTTTTTTGTTACAATCACATAACTATACTATAAAATAATTACCAAATGATCATTACTTATGATTTTCGTCCAAAAAACGGACGAAAATATTGAGTGTGGATATTCACCCGTTTTCTTTACTGATGTGGACGGAAGTTTTGCCATGTGTATCATTTGTATGATTTTTAAATAATAATACTAATTTCAAAATAATAATTATAATAATAATAATTTTTAAATCTAAACATTAGATATTGAATTTGTGCTTATTGTTAAATCTCAAAATTTGTGCTTATTGTTAAACCTAAATATGTGCTCTCAACCATATTAAATTTGTGCTTATTGTTAAATCTAAACATTAAATATTGATGGGCTCCTTTATTTTTAAGATGATCTGATTCTACAGCGAAATGGATATGATTCTCATCGGAACTCCACCGATGCTCCACCCATGTTGACTTTTCATCCTCTGTCGAGCACCAAACCGGCCCACCCACTCTCTTAGATCATTTTCCTTCCATTGAATAGGGAGATTGGATTGGTATGTGATTTGTGACGTTTGGATCTGGTTTTGGTGCCTCTTTCCGGTTTGATTTAGTGTCTGTGACGCCCCCAAATTAGGTCCACACCATCCATCCTGAGTCGCTAGATATCACACTACAGAAATCAAATACAAACTTCATTTATACAACTGTTGAACTGTCGTGCAGAGTACGACAACACATAAGCTGTGAGCTTTAATACAAATATTGTCTTATAGACAGTATTCAAACTCAAAATAAGTCCTCAATACTATCACACTATTTCACAGAATAGTGAGGACTACTAAAGCCACTTATCCTGGATCATCACTCCATTCCCCGACTAGTCCCAGCTACATTCTCATTTCCTTAAGAGAACAATGAAAGAAAAGGGTGAGCTCAACTAGCCCAGTAAGAAATATTATGACTAAGATAATGCAGAATAAATTATCATTATCATTCAACAGTATAACAACTGATAGAATACAATAGACAACAAGTTTTAGATCAACAACTGCAGTGGAATAAGCAATCCATTAGAAGAGCCAAGTAGAGCATGATATCTACTATCTTCTATGATTTAAAAATCCATCGTTAATATTTCATTCCTGTAATACTCATCAACAGTTCTTTGTTATACCCAAGACAAAAAGAACTCTCATCACCTGTCTTCACCTGAACCACCAAAGATTATAGTTAAATCCACAATTCATATTTATAATCATGTAAATCAACAGTTTCTCCTTGCCACGAAGGCTTAATAGAACTTTTTCTTACCCCAAAGGCTAAAGATATTCAAATGTAATAACAATGATCATACCAATCAGTTGTCTACCTTTGCACTACGGGCCAAAGATATTCAACTATAAAACCAATGGTCATGATCATACCAATCAATTGTCTGTCAGTGCACTACGGCCAAAGACATTCAACTGTTAACTAATGGTCATGATCCTGCCAATCATATCATCGAATTATCCATGCACTACGGGCCAATGATATTCGTTATTATCACCAGTGGTCATGATCATGTCATACACCTGTCCATCTTTGCACTACGGGCCAAAGCTATCAATTAATAGTTCGTCTTTGCATGTAAGCCAAAGATATACAACTGTAAAATCAATAATCAACAGTCTATATTTGCACGTAAGCCAAAGATATACAACTGTAAAACCAATAATCAACAGTCCATCTTTGCACGTAAGCCAAATATGACTTTCATAACAATATAAGCATGAGGATGATCACAATGATATAAGCATTAATCAAACGAATTAAAGGATAAATATTAAAGACTTTAAATTTATCCAGAGTTTAAAAACATCCAAATTGTCAACATGATACTGCTTTGTAGAGTAAAATTCAAGAATAATATTCATGTATCAAAAATAATTTGGACAGAAAAAAAATATATTTTTTGGGTGAATAGTACCTCGTGAATAGTAGTTCGAGAATAGTACATTGTGAATAGTATCCCAGCATGAAAAGTGCCCCAAATACCCGAATGAATAATATTTAAGTGAATAGTAATGGGGTGAATAGTAACTCGTGAATAGTACTTGGCACAAAAAGTGTACTGAATATCCGAGTGAATAATATTCGAGTGAATAATAATCGGGTGAATAGTAATCCGTGAATAATACTCCGGCATGTAAAGTGTCCCGAATACCCAAGTGAATAATATTCGAGTGAATAGTAACTCGTGAATAATACTTTATGAATAGTACTTTGTGAATAGTATTTTATGAATAGTACTCATGGACAGTACTTCGGCATGAAAATATTAAAATTTAACAATAATGTGTATAAAATATCCTTGTGAAATGATACTAGATGAAGCGCAAATTTCAAAGATATTCTACTAATTTCACGGAGTATAGAAGCAATACTTTAACAGAATGAGGGTATAATCAGGAATACGAGACAAAATAATATTACTCACATACTACAGAGTATGGAAGAAAATATTATTCCTTATGAATACTGAAAAACATAATATCCCTTACGAATACGAAATAAATAATACCCTTACCTCAGAAGAAGACTGGATACTGGAATAGTGAAGTAGCAGACTTCTCTTCTTCTTTCTCTCTATAGCTTCTCTCTTTCTATAACTTTTATCTTTATAATTGCTCTTGTGAGTCTTAGTGAATTGGTGAGAATGAAGAAAGAATGAGCTTCAATTTATAGAAAAATATAGTTTCGATAATTGCACATTTTGGGGCTCGAAATATTACAGTATAATACATTCATCTTTTCCTTTATTTTTAATTTAGTCCTGCAAGTATTATCAAACTTGTACCACTTTCCCTAATAGTACATCATGTGAATCAATAGTACAATCATGTGACTCAATAATTCTATACATGTAAAAAAATAATTACAATATAACACCTTCATCTATACCTCCATTTTTAATTTAGTCATGCAAGTATTATCAATCTTGTACCATCTCCCCTAATAGTACATGCATGTGAATTAATAGTACACACATGTGAACAAATAGTTATAAGCATGTGAATTAATAGCAATTAATTGCTCAATTATCCGATTACTTACCCGATTGGTCAATATAACCTTCAGACATCCATTATTATCGAAATAGATGTCGATTTCCACTAAAATTAATAATCCCAACACAATGAAAATATCAATTTCATCTTTAATTAATACGAACTTATTCATCATTAATATTATAACTCACAATATTTAACAACCAGATCAATCCCAAGAAAGATGGGACTTTCCGATAAGGATTTCTCCCTACTGACGCGCAATTAGGTGACCAAACCTCTTCTCGACAGAACTTTCTAGACATCGTCAATATTGCAAATAATAATATGAATAACTTTGTCGTCTCAATTATTAATTTAATAATATATAAAATATTGACAATAATTGAATCAAATAACGTGAGATACTATGCAACAATTACTGTAGCAATAATTAAGTATAGTTGAGTTGTGACGCCCCCAGAATAGGTATACAACACCCATTCTGAGTCGCCAAATACATGGTACAGAAAGCAAACTACAACTTCAATAATACAATTGTCGTGCAAAATACGACAACACATACTGTGAGTTTAAATACAAATATTGTCTTCTAGACAATATCCACACTCAAATAAATCCTCATTACAATTATTCAAACACTATTTTACAGAAATAGTGAGGACTGCTAATACATCTTTCTAGAACCATTACTCCATACCCCGACTAGATCCTGCTATGTTCTCACCTCCTGAGAAGAAAAATGGAACAAAAAAGGAAAAGGGTGAGCTCAACTAGCCCAGTAAAGAATATTATGACTAAGATAATATACAACAAATTATCGTTAGTCTTCAACAGGGAAAAATCTGATAAAATATAATCGACAACAAGTTTTAGATCAACAACTGCAGCGGAAACAACAAACCATTAGAAGAGTCAAGTAGAGAAAGAATTCTACTATCTTCTAAGATTTAAAAGTCCATCATCAATATTTTATCCCTGTAACATTAATTAATAATCATCTTTAACCAAATATTCATCTTTGCACTACAGGCCAAAGATATTCATTTGTATCATCAGTCGGTCATGTTCATCTCAACACCTGTTCATCTTTGCACTACAGGCCAAAGATATTCATCAAGTAATTATACATCTTTGCACTACAGGCCAAAGATATTCATTTGTATCATCATTTAGGACTGAGGATGATGAAAAATATCTTAAAGAGAACGAATCCAATGAGACAGAAGGACAAATAGTAGGGATTCGTATAACAGTTTATCCAAGATCAATAATACTTCATAATAATCAATTGTGAAGCAGAATTCAAAAATAAAGATCAAAACATGGATACAATCAAAGATAGTAACCATAATAGACATCTTGGACAAAAAGGGAAAATTTTATTTTTCGGTGAATAGTGCCGTATTCGTGAATAGTGCCGTATACGTGAATAGTGTCGTATACGTGAATAGTAACCCCCGACACAAAAAGTTCCAAATTTGATAAAAACTCATATCAATATTTCAGCATAATGATATTGAAGAAAATAATATCATTAAGAAGAAAATAATATCCCTTACCTCAAAATATCAGTACTTCTGGTCGGAATACCGGTATAAGGCTGAAAGAAACTTGTTCTGATGAATAGAAACTCTCAAAGTATCTAAATACTCACAAAATACACTCAATAATCTAGAGAGAGAAAGAGAGAAAACTTGTTTCTGGTGTGATTTTCAATTCTAACTTAGCCCTCTATTTATAGGAAAATTTTGGTAGGTTTGACCTGCAACCTGATGGCTTTACCTGCTACTATTCCCACCCACCACATTTGAAATATAATTCAGCACATTTCTTCACCAACCACAAGTGGGGCCCACCAATTCTAGAATTTTCCACCAAAATGATAAACTCCGAAAATTCAACAATTTCTGAACCAGTCATCTTGTAAAATTCATAATAAATCATACGTTCATTTTTAACGGTTCAAAATTTGTGGACATATACTCAACTTATATATGTATAACATATCCAAAAATTACCACGATCCAACGGTCGGATTAAAAATTATAACACCCGCAATATTTCTCAAAAACCCTGATTTGATTTTTTTAATACCTCCATTCCGATAAAAATACTGATAAAACACCTCAACATTAACTCCTTCATTTTTAACCACAAAAATATATCCCTCATTTATATCCACATAAAATAAATATTTTCTTATCATATGAATCAATAATTAATTATTCACAAATAATATTACAGAATCACATTTATGACAACCAGGCCGTTCCCAGGAAAGAGGGGGCTTTCCAATAAGGATTTCTCCTTACTGGCGCGCAATTAGATGACCAAACCTCTCCTTAGACAGAACTTTCTAGACATTGCCAATAATGTTATCTAATAATATTATTCAAATAATATGAATTATTGATCTGATAAATGAAAATACTGTGCAGCAACAATTATTGAAACAACAATAATATAAAATATCAACGCAGCAATTATTGAATCAATAAAATAAAATATTGAATAATAACTACTGTAACAATTATTGAGTAGTGCCTTCTTACGTAAGAATCAATAATTGGTGCAATACCGTGTGCTACTGTATTTTAACCACCGGGTATTCCAACAGTATTAACGGTAACAACTACGCCGTTATTTATAAACAACTTATACTTGTCGTTTTCTTCATCCAATCGCTTTCCGTTATGGGGCCCACACAAGGCTGCGTCGTCGTACGAATATTCCCCGACAGCAAGAATATTCCACGACCAACCGAATATTCACCGACCAAAAATAAATATTTTATAACCACTTGCTTATTTTGCAAAATTTGCACATTTCACCCATAACCAAAGTATTATATCAAATTAACCCCTTATTATTCACAATAATATTTAGAGAAAATTTGATTTTATTCATTAATAAGTTGGGGTCTTACAACCTCCCCTCCTTATGAAATTTCGTCCTCGAAATTGACGTACGTACCTGATGTTTCAAAAAGGTGAGGATACCTCGCTTTCATTTCTGATTCCAACTCCCAGGTCATTTCTTCAATAGCATGGTTTCTCCACAAAACCTTAACTTGTGGTATAACCTTCGTGCGTAGGACATGCTCTTTCCTATCCAAGATCTTAACAGGTACCTCCTCGTACGTTAAATCTTCAGCTATCTCGTCTGGTTCTAACTCAATAATGTGGTTCGGGTCTTTAACATATTTACGAAGCATAGATATGTGAAAAACATTATGAACACGAGACATGCTTGGAGGTAATGCGAGTCTATATGCCACATTTCCTATTCGCTCAAGAATCTCAAATGGACCAACAAATCTTGGATTGAGCTTTCCTCTCTTCCCAAATCTTGTAACTCCCTTCCATGGTGCAACACGTAACAATACATGATCCCCAATATTAAATTCCACGTCCTTCCGATGAAGATCCGCATAACTCTTTTGTCGATCCTGTGCCGTTTGTATACGTTGTCGAATCGTTTGGATCTTCTCTGTAGTAATGCGTACCAACTCTGGTCCCAACAATGTTGCTTCACCCACCTCGTCCCAGCATACTGGAGAACGACATTTTCTTCCATACAACGCCTCAAATGGAGCCATACCTATGCTCGCCTGATAACTGTTGTTGTAGGAGAATTCCACCAATGGTAGGTACTTATCCCAACTCCCTTTGAGATCTAGGACACAAAGTCTTAATAGATCTTCAAGAGTTTGAATAGTCCTCTCTGATTGTCCGTCCGTTTGAGGATGGTATGCTGAACTGAATCGTAAATCCGTGCCCATAGCTTTCTGCAAGCTAACCCAAAATCGTGAAGTGAATCTTGGGTCACGATCCGAAACTATGGATACTGGCATGCCATGCAATCTCACAATCTCGTTCACGTACATACTAGCAAGACGTTCAAGGGAATAAGTCTCACGTATCGGCAAGAAATGAGCGGACTTGGTTAATCTATCAACAATAACCCAAATCGCATCTATGCCTTGAGAAACCTTGGGAAGACCCGTAACAAAATCCATAGTAATGTGTTCCCACTTCCATTTCGGAATCTCAAGTGGTTGCAATGGACCCTTTGGTACTTGATGCTCCGCTTTTACACGTTGACAAGTTAAACATCTCGAGATAAACTCCGCGATCTCTCTTTTCATATTGCTCCACCAAAATGTATGTCGAAGATCGTGATACATTTTGGTACTCCCAGGATGGATTGCAAACGGTGTGTTGTGTGCCTCCATCATTATTCTATGCTTCAAGTCAAAATCGTTAGGAACACAAAGTCTGGAGTTGACTCGAAGTATTCCTTCTTCATCGATTCTTGCTTCTGGAATAGCACCTTCTTGCACTTTCTTCTTCATACGCATCAGCTCTATATCCGTAGCTTGAGCAGCTTTAACTTTATCGATTAAAGTCGGTTCTACTCGTATATTTGATATCATCATGTGGGTACTTGGAGCCTTCATCTCTATCTCCATCCTTTGCAAGTCATACAAAATGGGCCTTTGTGTTAAAAACATTGCACTCGTACCCGCATATGATCTTCTACTCAATGCGTCAGCTACTACGTTTGCTTTTCCAGGATGGTATTGGATGGTATGATCGTAATCTTTCAACAGCTCAAGCCAACGTCGTTGCCGCATGTTGAGTTCCTTTTGGGTGAAGAAATATTTGAGGCTTTTATGATCTGTATAGATCTCCACTTTCTCCCCATACAGGTAGTGTCTCCAGATCTTCAACGCAAAAACGACTGCTGCCAACTCCAAATCATGAGTAGGATAATTCCTCTCATATTCTTTGAGTTGTCGTGAGGCATAGGCTATGACTTTCCCATGTTGCATGAGAACACATCCTAACCCTTTGCCTGAAGCATCGCTGTAGATAACAAATCCATCCGAACCAGATGGTATTGTCAAAACAGGTGCCGAAATGAGTCTCCTCTTGAGTTCTTGGAAACTCTTCTCGCATTCCTCACTCCATACGAATTTTGTATCTTTCCGAGTCAGCTGAGTTAACGGAGTAGCGATTCGAGAAAATCCTTCCACAAATCTCCGATAATAACCAGCTAAGCCCAGAAAGCTACGTACTTCGGTTACCGACTTCGGTTGCTCCCAACTTTGTATGGCTTCAATCTTCGCCGGGTCGACAGATACTCCATGTTTTGACACCACGTGCCCAAGGAATGCTACTTCCTCAAGCCAGAACTCGCATTTCTTCAGTTTGGCATATAGCTTGTTTTCACGAAGCCTTTGCAGTACCAGCTTCAAATGGCGCTCATGATCTTCACGGCTTTTGGAATAGATGAGGATGTCATCAATAAAGACAACAACGAACTGATCCAAATATTCTTTGAATACACGGTTCATCATATCCATGAAGGCAGCAGGAGCATTAGTCAATCCAAAAGACATTACTAAGAATTCATAATGCCCGTACCGAGTTCTGAAGGCAGTCTTTGGAATATCCTCAGTTTTAATTTTCAGCTGATGATATCCAGAACGAAGATCGATCTTTGAAAAGAATTGTGCTCCTTGCAACTGGTCAAACAGGTCATCAATGCGAGGTAGCGGATACCTATTCTTGATGGTGACATGGTTCAATTCTCGATAGTCAATACAAAGTCGCATACTCCCGTCTTTCTTCTTTACGAATAAAACAGGAGCACCCCAAGGAGACGTACTAGGACGAATAAAACCGATGTCCAACAACTCCTGTAGTTGGACTTTTAACTCCTGAAGTTCAATAGGAGCCATTCGATATGGGGTTTTAGAAATGGGCTTTGTACCGGGTTCAAGGTCAATAAAGAATTCAATTTCTCGTTCCGGGGGTAGACCGGGAAGTTCTTCAGGAAATACATCGAAAAATTCTCTAACAATAGAAATATTATTCAAATCTGACTTGTCTTTGTTCAAATCCATAACATGGGCTAAGAAAGCTTGACATCCGTTTTTCAATAAACGAATAGCTTTGTGGCTCGATATGACAGTGACTGATTTTAGTGGTTTAGTAGTTTGAATTCGTATGACAGGTTGGTTAGGAATATGAAAACTAACAACCTTACGAAAACAATCAATTTTAGCATGATGAGTGGTTAACCAATCAATTCCTAAAATCACATCAAAAGCAAGTATCTTTAAAGAGATAAGATCAACAGGTAATGTGATAGCGCCAACTTGGATCATGCAAGATTTATAAACTGTAGATGTAACGAAGGTTTCACCCAACGGAGTTTCAACAGATAAGTTAAAGTCCAATTTCTCCGGAGTCAAGTTTAAACGTTGAGCACAAGCAGGAGAGATAAAAGAATGGGTAGAACCGGTATCTAGTAAAGTATAAACTTCGTAAGAATTCAAGATTAGCTTACCCGTGATCACCTCGTTCGGGTTTCTCGCGTTTTGGCCAGTAACGACAAACGCTCTTCCAGGAACCGCTGATTTCGCCTTATCCGGGACAGCCCTTGGAATCACCACTCCCGCTGAACTTGGTTTCGCTATAGTACAATCTCGAGCGATGTGGCCTTCCTTCCCACAGTTGTAACACACCTTGGATTGTTGTGGACAGTTTGGGCTGATATGTCCCTCTTTCCCGCATTTGTAACATCTAACTGGCGGTCGTTCTCCTCCCCTAAAATTTGTTGTTGGTGCTGGTGCTGGTGCTGATGTCTTCCCGTCATTGTTGAATCTCCTCTTTCTGAAATTTCCACTTGACTCACCTCTCCTATTATCATGGCCACGATGACCACCCGAGTGGTTACCGCCTTTGTTCGTATTTTTCCCTCCTCGTTGGTTATCATCGCTCTGATGATTGCTGTCACCGGTATGACCCTGGTTGTGGTCCCTCGGTTGAGTATACTCATTATCTCTCTCTAATAATTGGGCCCTGTTGACAACGTCTGAATACAGAGAAAATTTATGAGAGATAAGGTATTGACGAATCTCAGGTTTTAAACCTCTCAGAAACATCCGCGTCATTCGTTCCTCATTTTCGACCAAATGAGGTGCAAACCTGGATAACTCTGCAAACTTCGCCTCGTACTGGGACACCGTCATGTTGTTTTGTTCCAGTCTAATAAACTCAACCTCCTTCATATGACGAATACTTTCGGAAAGTACTTGTCATTGAACAGTTTTTGAAATGTTTCCCAGGACATGTTGAGTGCGTCAGGCTGGGTACGCTTCACAGACTCCCACCAGTAGTCTGCCTCACCGCGGAACATAAATGTGGCGAATGGAACCTTCTGTTCCTCCGTGCATCCCAAGACATCAAATATCTTGGTAATTTGCTTGACCCACGTTTCCGCCATGATCGGATCCGGCTTTCCCTTAAATTCTGGTGGTCCCAATTCTTTGAACTGCTTAGCTGTGACAAACCGCGCGTTGTTATCATTTCCACCCGTATTCTGCACACGAGTCTCCCTCGTCTGATTTTGCATGAACTGCAAAAAGCTCCGAAACATTCCATCATTCATCGTTTGCTCGGTAACGTTGTTTACAGGAGGAATATTGCCTTCCTGTTGCACGTTCCCCTGGGTGGTGATCAAAGGTGTCTCCACGGTCTGATTTACTCCATTATTAACGTTTTCAGCTGCCATTCTTAAATACTGCCATAAAACAAGGGTTAATAGTCATGTCATATATTATCCCTATACTCTGACCGACCAAATAAACACCAAATAAACTTAGTCAGGTCATACTAGCGAAGGAATTCCCCGTCTCTCCCCTCCTAGTTCTTGTCTCACATCTCAGCCAGGGATCATATCCCTAAGCTCTGATACCAACTGTGACGCCCCCAGAATAGGTATACAACACCCATTCTGAGTCGCCAAATACATGGTACAAAAAGCAAACTACAACTTCAATAATACAATTGTCGTGCAAAATACGACAACACATACTGTGAGTTTAAATACAAATATTGTCTTCTAGACAATATCCACACTCAAATAAATCCTCATTACAATTATTCAAACACTATTTTACAGAAATAGTGAGGACTGCTAATACATCTTTCTAGAACCATTACTCCATACCCCGACTAGATCCTGCTATGTTCTCACCTCCTGAGAAGAAAAATGGAACAAAAAAGAAAAGGGTGAGCTCAACTAGCCCAGTAAAGAATATTATGACTAAGATAATATACAACAAATTATCGTTAGTCTTCAACAGGGAAAAATCTGATAAAATATAATCGACAACAAGTTTTAGATCAACAACTGCAGCGGAAACAACAAACCATTAGAAGAGTCAAGTAGAGAAAGAATTCTACTATCTTCTAAGATTTAAAAGTCCATCATCAATATTTTATCCCTGTAACATCAATTAATAATCATCTTTAACCAAATATTCATCTTTGCACTACAGGCCAAAGATATTCATTTGTATCATCAGTCGGTCATGTTCATCTCAACACCTGTTCATCTTTGCACTACAGGCCAAAGATATTCATCAAGTAATTATACATCTTTGCACTACAGGCCAAAGATATTCATTTGTATCATCATTTAGGACTGAGGATGATGAAAAATATCTTAAAGAGAACGAATCCAATGAGACAGAAGGACAAATAGTAGGGATTCGTATAACAGTTTATCCAAGATCAATAATACTTCATAATAATCAATTGTGAAGCAGAATTCAAAAATAAAGATCAAAACATGGATACAATCAAAGATAGTAACCATAATAGACATCTTGGACAAAAAGGGAAAATTTTATTTTTCGGTGAATAGTGCCGTATTCGTGAATAGTGCCGTATACGTGAATAGTGTCGTATACGTGAATAGTAACCCCCGACACAAAAAGTTCCAAATTTGATAAAAACTCATATCAATATTTCAGCATAATGATATTGAAGAAAATAATATCATTAAGAAGAAAATAATATCCCTTACCTCAAAATATCAGTACTTCTGGTCGGAATACCGGTATAAGGCTGAAAGAAACTTGTTCTGATGAATAGAAACTCTCAAAGTATCTAAATACTCACAAAATACACTCAATAATCTAGAGAGAGAAAGAGAGAAAACTTGTTTCTGGTGTGATTTTCAATTCTAACTTAGCCCTCTATTTATAGGAAAATTTTGGTAGGTTTGACCTGCAACCTGATGGCTTTACCTGCTACTATTCCCACCCACCACATTTGAAATATAATTCAGCACATTTCTTCACCAACCACAAGTGGGGCCCACCAATTCTAGAATTTTCCACCAAAATGATAAACTCCGAAAATTCAACAATTTCTGAACCAGTCATCTTGTAAAATTCATAATAAATCATACGTTCATTTTTAACGGTTCAAAATTTGTGGACATATACTCAACTTATATATGTATAACATATCCAAAAATTACCACGATCCAACGGTCGGATTAAAAATTATAACACCCGCAATATTTCTCAAAAACCCTGATTTGATTTTTTTAATACCTCCATTCCGATAAAAATACTGATAAAACACCTCAACATTAACTCCTTCATTTTTAACCACAAAAATATATCCCTCATTTATATCCACATAAAATAAATATTTTCTTATCATATGAATCAATAATTAATTATTCACAAATAATATTACAGAATCACATTTATGACAACCAGGCCGTTCCCAGGAAAGAGGGGGCTTTCCAATAAGGATTTCTCCTTACTGGCGCGCAATTAGATGACCAAACCTCTCCTTAGACAGAACTTTCTAGACATTGCCAATAATGTTATCTAATAATATTATTCAAATAATATGAATTATTGATCTGATAAATGAAAATACTGTGCAGCAACAATTATTGAAACAACAATAATATAAAATATCAACGCAGCAATTATTGAATCAATAAAATAAAATATTGAATAATAACTACTGTAACAATTATTGAGTAGTGCCTTCTTACGTAAGAATCAATAATTGGTGCAATACCGTGTGCTACTGTATTTTAACCACCGGGTATTCCAACAGTATTAACGGTAACAACTACGCCGTTATTTATAAACAACTTATACTTGTCGTTTTCTTCATCCAATCGCTTTCTGTTATGGGGCCCACACAAGGCTGCGTCGTCGTACGAATATTCCCCGACAGCAAGAATATTCCACGACCAACCGAATATTCACCGACCAAAAATAAATATTTTATAACCACTTGCTTATTTCGCAAAATTTGCACATTTCACCCATAACCAAAGTATTATATCAAAATTAACCCCTTATTATTCACAATAATATTTAGAGAAAATTTGATTTTATTCATTAATAAGTTGGGGTCTTACATGAGTGACTTCTCACTTAAGCATCAATAATCAATACCGCGTGCTACTATACAACCACGCGTATTACTGTTCTTTTACTACCGGGTAGTTCAACAGTTTAAAAATATTTTAGTCGTTTTCTAACTACGACAGTACCTCCGTTGTGGGGTCCACCAATGATTGTGCCGTCGTACGAATATTCTCTGTTAAAACGAATATTCCCCGACCAATCGAATATTTCCCGACACAACGAATATTTTATATCAACTTGCTTACTTTGCAAAATTTTTAAATATCATCCTTAACTTTACCCTTTTATCAATTTAATCATTTACTAAATAGAATAACAATTATCAAAAAATTAAATACTTTCATTTTATAAAATTCGGGGTCTTACAGTGTCTGTGTTAATTTGGGGTGTGGATCTACTCTGTTCCTCTTCAGCTTATTTTGGGATTGTCTTTTCATATGTATCTAGCTGATTTGGTATTTCTTTTACCCATGATTTTGAGGAAATCTGGGTCTTTTCCATTCGGACCAGATCTGAGCTCTTATTCACTTCATGTTTTTCGATTTATTCAAATTTAGATGTTTGTGATGTCGTCGAAATCTGGACTTAGATTTTGGGCTTTTGTTTATTGCTTAATTTCTTTGGGTTCTAATTTAGATGCTTAGTTGATGGTTCGGTTCGGAACATCGTTGGGTTTTTTTTGTCTGTTGTGATTTCTAGCAGCCATGGTGTTATTTTTGAAATAATAATAATAATTATTATTTAAAAATTATTTTTTATTATTATTATTATTTAAATTTTTTTTTTATTATTATTTAAAAATTATTTTTATTTTGTAATTATAATAATTTTTACAAATGTATTTATATAAAATTAATAAATTTATATTATTATTTAAAAATTATTATTATTATTTAAAAATTATTATTTTGAAATTATTATTATTATTATTTAAAAATTATTATTATTATTATTAATACACATAACAAAGCATATATGTACACATCAACTTTTCAAAATCACGTGATATGCACAGTCAGCACTTTCGTCCGATTTTTGGACGGAAATCGTAAGTAATGATCATTTGATAATTACTTTAGAGTATAATTACGCGATTGTAACAAAAAAAGTTTCGGTAACCACAATAAAAATCGAGCCCTAGTACAATGATCAAAAAGTTTATTATCCCGCTCCTAACTCATATATGCTAGACACAAATTTCCCTCAAATCTGCTCTTAACTATATGTTAGGTAGGCCTGTTCATCGGTAATAACCGGCTCGTACCGGATCGGTTCGTACTAAACCGATTATAGAATATATCTAAAACTGAGTACTGATATCGGTACCAGTTGGACCGGTTAGTCGGTCCGGTACCGATTTTAATCTCATCTTATATCGGTTGTTTTTTCAGTCATGATTCCATGAAAAGTTTCTACAATTTCAGCCATAATTACATGAAAAGTTTCTTCAATTTCAACCATGATTTCATGAAAAGTTTATATAAATCATAAATTACATGACGCACCACCACTACCAGAACAATGGGTGTGCATTTTTTTTCTTCAGTTTTTAGGTAAACCGAACCGGTTTGAATCGGTTAGTTCAGGACAAAACAATACCAGTTTGGTACCGGTCCAAATAACCGGTATATACCGGTTATTCGGTACCGAGTTCAGGAAAGTATTTTGGATGTTCGGTATGTACCGTACTGAATCGGTGTACTGGTTAAATTAAATAAATCCTTTATTTTCCTAATTGCAAGCCTTTCATTTATTCCCAAATCAAAACTTAGATGGAGTTCATTGCTAGTCTACTCTCATCTCCATTCTCGTCTCCACTTCTAGGTATGCTAGTCTGCTTTTATCTCTTTACTCTCCAGTCTCGTGGTCTCGTCTGCACTGTTGCTCATCGACTCTCTAGTCTCGCCTCCAATCTCCATCTCTGTCTTCTTTCTCGATCGCAAAAGGGAATCAATCTTTGTGTTGTTTCTTCTTTCTTAGGTAATTAACACTTGAATATTTGATTAATTGATTCTCTCCTTCACTTTTTTTTAAATATTTCTTGAATTAAGTTTGTTTTTATTTCTAGGGTTTGTTTTGTTCTCAAAAATGGAAATCTTTAGGGGTTAATTAATTGTTTGTTTGTTTATTTATTTGTGAATTAACTAGTTTTTACTGTTTTTCCTAAAATGTAATTTTGGTTTCTTAACACCATTTGGATTTTATTTTGAATTGCTTATGCTATAGAGCATGTTCTGGAACTTGGGTTTGAATCATATCTTTATGTTTGTAATGCTTTAATTCATATGTATTTCTCATGTAAATATGTAATGATTTATGTTTTGCTTGGGATATGTTTGATAAACTGTTTGACAGAGACTTAGTTTCCTAGATGTGTTTCCTACTTGCTTTCTGCTTGGGATATGTTTGTAAAACATTTTGCATATTGTGACAATCTGAAAAATCGGATAGTCATTTAAATTATGATGTAAGAATTATTAATTAATAAAATAAATTTTTATTAATAATATTCTATGTTATTCGTTTATTAGTCGTTCTATAACCTAGGATGATTGTAAAACGATAGAATTCTGGCTATATGCTAGAATAAATGCGTAAGAATTTTGAAGAAGGAAATAAAAAAATTTCGAGAAAAAGACGAAATAGGCACTTTTTGAGAGATTGGTATGTCGTAATGACATTCTGTTTTAAGATTTGTTGGTAATATGCCGTAAAAAGTTATGTTAGTCAATAAAAGTTTTTATTGAAAAATGTGCATAAATCGGACGAAATAAAAACGACGAAAATATTGTTATGTATTTTTCGATTGTTTAGCTATGTTTTGCGAAAACGTTATGGAAAACACTATTCATCGAAATATGTTTTTCAATTTTTTGATTTTTCGAAGAACGCGAAAATGATAGAATAAAAAGGAAAGACGGAATGTCTAATAAAATTTGAAAAACAATAAACGCAGTTTTTCAACTATGTAATTAATTTAAAAAGATTAATGAAGAAAGGAAATGTTAGAAGGCCTAATGATATTTAAATCAAGGCCCAAAGGTTTGTTAAATCAAGCCCAAAGAATAGCCCAAAGTGATTTCGATCCAAGCCCAAACCAAGATCCGTTGAAGATGGGTCGAGCCATGGATCACTGGGTGGGTCAAATGGGTGGGTGCCGTATTCGTGAATAGTGTCATATATGTGAATAGTAACCCCGACACTAAAAGGTAGAAATTTCATAAGAAAAATTATCATACTTCGTGAATAGTACTCGTGAATAGTAACTCATAAATAGTAACTCGTGAATATTAACTCATGAATAGTAACCCCAACATGAAAAGGTAAAAATTTCATAATAAAATTCATACAAATATTATGGTATAATGATATTGAAAGAAATAATATCATTTACGAAAAAAAATAATGTTCTTTACCTCAAAAGAACAGTACTTCTGACTGGAATATCAGATATAACGCTGAAGGGAACTTGCACCGTATAGCAACACTCAAAGTATCGAAATACTCACAAAAATACGCTCGATAATATAGAGAGAGAAAACTTCAGATTCTGGTGTGATTTTCAATTCTAACCTAACTACCCTATTTATAAAAAAATGCTTAGAACACCAAAGTAAAAAATTTAATAAAATAATAAAATTTATTAAATTTTCTCACTCCCACCTCTTCAAATCTGAATTCAGCACATTTACAACACATGTGGGGCACACCCAATTACAAAAAATGTTTTTCTTAAGATAAATATTTTAAACTTCAAAAATCAATTATTCCGGAACTTCAATAATTCATAATAAATAACCCTTTTATCAGAAAAATTTAAATCTTATGCCCATTCCATAGAAAATTTAATTCTCTACAACGTTGTAGCTTTAAGTTTTCCCAAATTCTAAATAGAAATTGACCGAAATCCATATACAGACGATTTTACAGGTTATAATCAAATTTCAGTAAAAAATGGGGTCCACCAACATGCTTAACATGTTTTTAGCATTTATTGTAACAAAAATACTCTTTCTCCTCATTTATTCATATATCACACATTCATTGTAAAAATATCACCATTATTATATTATTATATTATCACATTATACATTTATAATGTAATATAATAATATAGATAAAATATCAATTTTTAATAATTGTCACTTTTTTAAAAATTCCTCTATTCCGATAAAATACTGATAAAATACCTCAGCATTAATTTCTTCATTTATATCTACATAAAATAAATATTTTCTTATCATTTTTATCAATAATTAATTATTCACATATAATATTACAGAATCACAATAATGACAACCAGGTCGTTTTCAGGAAAGAGGGGGCCTTCCGGTAATGATTTCTCCTTACTGGCGTGCAATTAAATAACCTCTCCTAGACAGAACTTCTTTAGACATTGCCAATAATGATATCTAATAATATTATTCAAATAATATAAATTATTGATCTGATAATTTGAAATACTGTGCAATGATAATTATTGAATATCAACGTAGCAATTATTGAATCAATAAAATAAAATATTAAACAGTAATTACTGTAACAATTATTGAGTAGTGACTTCTTACGTAGGAATCAATAATTAGTGCAATACCGTGTGCTACTGTGCAACACCGCATATTACTATATTTTAACCACCGGGCATTCCAACAGTGCTAACGGTAACAACTACGCCGTTATTTATAAAAAACTTATACTTGTCGTTTTCTTCATCCAATCGTTTTCCGTTATGGGGCCCACAAATGGTTGCGCCGTCGTACGAATATTTTCCGACAACAAGAATATTCCACGACCAAACGAATATTTAAAAATGAATATTTTATAACCATTTACTTATTTAAATTATTTGCGCATTTTACCCATAACTAACCACATTAATCAAATCAACCCCTTAATATTTCAAAATAATAATCAGAGGAAATTTTATTTTATTCATAAAAAGTTGAGGTCTTACAATCTCTCCTCCTTATAAAATTTCGTCCTCGAAATTGACGTACGTACCTGGTGTTTCGAAAATGTGAGGGTACCTCTGTAACACCCCAGTCCCACATCGAAAGATAGGGGAAAAATTTGTCTGCATATAAGAAAATAAGTTACTACCAATAGTACCTTCAAGTCATGACCTTTTGGGAGCCTGTGGTGGGCTAAGATGACCCAAGAAGATACTATTGGGCCAGTGGCTTAAGGCCTTATTTTGATGGATTTGATTCGATTCGGACTTGGGATTTGACCCGAGATTTGTTCCGGACTCGGGATTTGACCCGAATTGTTTCAACCTCGCTTTCATTTTCGATTCCAACTCCCAGGTCATTTCCTCAATAGCACGGTTCCTTCATAAAACCTTAACTTGTGGTATAACCTTTGTGCGTAGGACATGTTCTTTCCTATCCAAAATATTGACAGGTACCTCCTCGTACGTTAAATATTCGGCTATCTCGTCTGGTTCTAATTCAATAATATGGTTCGGGTCTTTCACATATTTACGTAATATCGATACGTGAAAAACGTTATGAACACGAGACATACTTGGCGGTAAAGCGAGTCTATAAGCCATAGTTCCTACTCGATCAAGGATTTCAAATGGACCAATAAATCGAAGGTTTGAGATTTCCTCTCTTCATCGACTCTTGCTTCTGAAATAACACATTCTTGTACTTTCTTCTTCATACGCATCAGCCCCGGATTCGTGGCTTGAGAAGCTTTAACTTTTTCGATTAAAGTCGGTTCTATTCGTATATTTGACATCATCACATGGGTACTTGGAGCTTTTAACTCTATCTCTATCCTTTGTAAGTCATACAAAATGGGTCTTTGCGTTGACAACGTCGCACTCGTAACCGTATACGATCTTCTACTCAACGCGTCAGCTACTACGTTTACTTTTCTAAGATGGTATTGTCAGAACAGGTGTTAAAATGAGTCTCCTCTTGAGTTCTTGGAAGCTCTTCTCATATTCCTCGCTTCATTCGAATTTTGTATCTTTACGAGTCAGCTGAGTTAATGGATTAGCGATTCGAGAAAATCCTTCAACGAATCTCCGATAATAACTAGCTAAGCCTAGAAAGCTACGTATTTTGATTACTGACTTAGGTTGCTCTCAACTGTGACTCATATCCCAACCTTGGATAGCACGTCACAATGGCACCTATCGGTTTACCACCGCACGAATATGACGTCCCCTACGGAGAGTCTGGCTTCGGTGCATTCCACAAAGGAAGTCACCAGATAGAGGCTAAGGTACCAACTCCTATAGTTGGGTTTTTAACTACTGAAGTTCAATAGGAGCTATTCGATATGAAATTTTAGAAATGGATTTTGTATCGGGTTCAAGATCAATACAAAAATTCAATATCACGCTCTGGGGGTAGGCCGGGAAGTTCTTCAGAAAATACGTCATGAAATTCACTAACAACAGAAATATCATTCAAATCTGACATATTTTTGTTTAAATCCATGAAATGGGCTAAGAAAGCTTGACATCTATTTTTTAATAAACGAATGACTTTATGGCTTGATATGACAGTGATTGACTTTAATGGTTTGATTGCTTGAATTCGTACAACATGTTGGTTAGGAATATGAAAACTAACAACCTTACGAAAACAATCAATTTTGGCATTATGAGTGGTTAACCAATCAATCCCTAAAATCACATCAAATGCAAGTATTTTCAAAGAAATAAGATCGGCAGGTAATGTGATGGTTCCAACTTGAATCAAGCAGAATTTATAAACAATGGATGTAACGAAAGTTTCTCATAACAAAGTTTCAACAGATAAATCAAAGTCTAATTTCTTAGGAGTCAAGTTCAAACGTTGAGCACAAGTAGGAGAGATAAAAGAATGGGTAGAACCGGAATCTAATAAGGTATAAACTTCGCAAGAGTTTATGATTAGCTAACTTGTGATAACTTCATTCGGGTTCCTCGCGTTTTAGGCAGTCACGATAAACACTCTTCTAGGAACCGCTGACTTTGACTTGTCTGGGACAGCCTTTGGAGTCACCATCCCTGCCGGACTTGATTTCGCTACAGGACAATCTCGAGCTATATGACCGTCTTTTCCACAACTAAAATATACCTTGGAAGGCTGTGAACAGTTTGGACTTATGTATCCCTCCTCTCCGCATCTGTAGCATCTAGCTGGCGGTTTTTCTCCTCCCCTATAATTTGTTGCTGTTGCTAGTGCTGGTGCCGACGTCTTCCCGTCATTGTTGAATCTTCTCTTTTTGAAATTTTCACTTGACTCACATTTCCTATTATCTTGGTCATGATTACCACCGAATTGGTTACCATTTCTGACATAATAATTTCCTCAATGATGGTTAACATTGTTCCGATAGTCGTTGCCACCGATACGATTATTATCGTGTTGTTGGTCGTTAACTTTTGGTTGGGCTGACTCATTATTGCGCTCCAATAACTGAGCCCTATTCACAACATCTGAATATAAACAAAGTTTGTGAGAAATGAGGTATTGACATATTTCGGGTTTCAAACCTTGCAGAAACATTAGCGTCATTCGCTCCTCATTGTCTACCAAATGGGATGCAAACCGGGATAGCTCAGCAAACTTAGCTTCGTACTGCGACACGGTCATATTGTTTTGCTCCATTGCTCATCTTAAAATTTTTAGATGTCATTCTCAAATACTGTCACAAAGCAAGGGTTAATTAAAGAAAATGACATACCACATAATACCCCTATATTCTGGCCGACCAACAAATAAGCTTAGGTAGGACACACTAGCGAAGGATTTACTCGTCTCTCCCCTCCTAGTTCTATTTCCCGATCTCCGACAGAGACCATGTCCCTAAGCTCTGATACCAACTGTGACGCCCCCAAAATAGGTCCAATTCACCCAACCTATTCTGAGTCGCCAAATACATGGTACAGAAAACAACTACAACATCATTATTACAATTATCGTGCAAAATACGATAACACATATACTGTGAGTTTAAATACAAATATTGTCTTCTAGATAATATCCACACTCAAATAAGTCCTCATTACAATTATTAATACACTATTTTACAAAAATAGTGATGACTGCTAAAACAACTGTCTTGACCCATCACTCCATATCCCGACTAGTTCCCGCTATATTCTCGTCTCCTGAGAAGAAAAATGGAACAAAAAGAAAAAAGGGTGAGCTCAACTAGCCCAGTAAAGAATAGTATGACTAAGATAATGTAGAACAAATTATCCTTAGTCCTTAATAGGAAAAAATCTGATAGAATACAATAGACAACAAGTTTTAGATCAACAACTGCAGCGAAAACAACAATTCATTAGAAGAGTTAAGTAGAGAATGAAGTCTACTATCTTCTATGAATTTAAAAGTCTATCATCAAAATTTTATCCCTGTAACATCAATCATCAAATATTCATCTTTGCATTACGGATCAAAGATATTCATTTGTATCACCAGTTGGTCATGTTCATCTCAACACCTATCCGTCTTTGCACTATGGGCCAAAGATATTCATCAAATAATCATTCATCTTTGCACAATAGGCCAAAGATATTCAGTTATATCACCATTTAGGACTGAGGATGATAAAAATATTTTCAAGAAAACGAATCTAGAGAGATAGAAAGATAAAGATTAGGGATTCATATTTCGGTTTATCTAAGTTCAAAAATACTCCATAATAATCAATTGTGGAGCAGAATTCAAAAATGAAGATCAAAACATAGATCCAATCAAAAATAGGACCCATAATTGACAATTTTGGACACAAAAAAAATTTAATTTTTCTGTGAATAGTGTCGTATACGTGAATAGTAATCCCGACACTAAAATATAGAAATTCTACAAGAAAAATTATCATACTTCGTGAATAGTACTCGTGAATAGTAACTCATGAATAGTAACTCATGAATAGTAATTCCGACATGAAAAGGAAAAAATTTCATAATAAAATTCATACAAATATTCTGGTATAATGATATTGAAAGAAATAATATCATTTACGAAAAAAATGACATCACTTACCTCAAAAGAACAGTACTTTTGACTGGAATATCAGATATAATGCTGAAGGAAACTTGCACCATATAGCAGCACTCAAAGTATCGAAATACTCACAAAAACACGCTCGATAATATATAGAGAGAAAACTTCAGAGTTTGGTGTGATTTTTAATTCTAACCTAAGCACCCTATTTATAGGAAAATGCTTAGAACACCAAAGTAGAAAATTTAATAAAATAATAATATTTATTAAATTTTTTCACGCCCACCTCTTGAAATCTGAATTCAGCACATTTACAACACATGTGGGGCCCACCCAATTGCAATTT
Source organism: Panax notoginseng (assembly GCA_016801055.1). Taxonomy (NCBI): domain Eukaryota; kingdom Viridiplantae; phylum Streptophyta; class Magnoliopsida; order Apiales; family Araliaceae; genus Panax; species Panax notoginseng. Next base: position 38,348,938 of record CM029019.1, read on the forward strand.
TTTTTTTCTTAAAATAAATATTTTAAACTCCAAAAATTAATTATTCCAGAACTTCAATAATTCATAATAAATAGCCCTTTTATCAGAAAAATTTAAATCTTATGCCCATTTCATAGAAAATTTATTTCTCTACAACTTTGTTGCTTTAAGTTTTTCTAAATTCTAAACAGAAATTGACCGAAATCCACATACGGATGATTTTGCAGGCTATAATCAAATTTCAGTCAAAAATGGGGTCCACCAATATGTTTAACATGTTTTTAACATTTATTGTAACAAAAATACTCTTCCTCCTCATTTATTCATATATTGCACATTCATTGTAAAAATATCACCGTTATTATATTATTATATTATCACATTATACATTTATAATGTAATATAATAATATAGATAAAATATCAATTTTCAATAATTGTCAATTTTCTAAAAATTCCTCCATTCTGACAAAATACTGATAAAATACCTCTGCATTAATTCCTTCATTTATATCCACATAAAATAAATATTTTCTTATCATTTTTATCAATAATTAGTTATTCACATATAATATTATATAATCACAATAATGATAACCAGGTCGTTCCTAGAAAAGAGGGAGCCTTCCGGTAAAGATTTCTCTTTACTGGCGTGCAATTAAATAACCTCTCCTAGACAGAACTTCCTTAGACATTGTCAATAATGTTATCTAATAATATTATTCAAATAATATGCATTATTGATATGATAATGTGAAATAATGTGCAATGACAATTATTGAATCAACAATATAAAATATCAACGTAGCAATTATTGAATCAATAAAATAAAATATTGAACAGTAATTACTATAACAATTATTGAGTAGTGACTTCTTACGTAAGAATCAATAATTGGTGCAATACCGTGTGCTACTGTGTAACACCGCGTATTACTGTATTTTAACCACCGGGTATTCATCTGCATAATATTTTATATTATTAAATCAATAATTGAGACGACAAAGTTATTCATATTATTATTTACAATATTGACGATGTCTAGAAAGTTCTGTCGAGGAGAGGTTCGGTCACCTAATTGCGCATCAATAGGGAGAAATCCTTATCGAAAAGCTCCCTCTTTCCTGGGAATGATTTGGTTGTTAAATATTGTGAGTTGTAATATTAATAATGAATAATTGTTAATAGATTAGAAATGTGTTTATTAAAGATAAATGATTTATGGTAAATATTTATTCAAATTTTTTGATATAAATATAAGAATTTGTTATGAGGCGTTTGTTGTAAGTTTGACTTAGTATTCCATGGGAAGATTTACTAATTTTATGGACCGTCGGTGGTGATTTTAAATTAATTTGGACCATCGATGGTGATTTTAATAGTAAATCAATCTGGACCATTGATGATGGTTTTAATAGTAAACCAATCTGGGCCGTCGGTGGTGATTTTAATAGTAAATCAATCTGGACCATCGGTTGTGATTTTAATAGTAAATCAATCTAGACCGTCGGTGGTGGTTTTAAAAGTAAATCAATCTGGACCGTCGGTTGTGGTTTTAATAGTAATCAATAAGGATCGTCCGTTCTAATAGTAAATCAATATGGACCGTTCGTGAATCAGTTACTATTTAGTCCATTCTCCTATAAATAGAAGCTTAATTCTTCTTTTTTACTCACCAATTCACTGAGACCCACATGAGTAACTATAGAAAGAGAAACTATAGAGAGCAAGAAGGAGAGTATTCTGTTACTTCACTATTACAGTATCCTGTCTTCTACTAAGGTAAGGGGTATTATTTCTTTCGTATTCATAAGGAATACTATTTTTCGTATTCATCCTTTAATATGTCGGAATAACCTGTCTACGCGGATTACGTACCGTATGACAGGTGAAAATCTATTTGCAGTTTCGTATGTTATTTCTTTTTATATTCTTAAATCTAAACTTACTATGGTAAATATTGCCTCTATAATTCCTGAAATTAGTAGGATATCCTTGAAGTTTTGCGCTTCATCCAGTATCGTTTCATTGAAATATTGATATGAACTTTTCTTATTAAATATCAATATTTTCACCCGGGATACTATTCACGGGTTACTATTCACCCGATTACTATTCACTAGAATATTATTTACTCGGGTATTCGGGACACTTTTCATGCCGGGATACTATTCACGAGTTACTATTCACGTGTTACTATTTACCCAGTTACTATTCACTCGAATATTATTCACTCGGGTATTCGAGGCACTTTTCATGTCGGGGTACTATTCACGGGGTACTATTCACTCAAGTACTATTCACCCGGAGTGCTATTCACGAAAAAAATTAATTTCTTTTATGTCCAATATTATTTTTGGTACATGAATATTATTTTTGAATTTTACTCCACAAAGTAGTATCATGTTGATAATTTGGATATTTTTAAACTTTGGATAAATTTAAAGTCTTTAATATTTATCCTTGATTTCGTTTGATTAATGCTTATATCATTGTCATCATCCTCATGCTTATATTATGATAAAAGTCATCTTTGGATTACGTGCATAGATGAACTGTTGATTGGTATGATTATGACCAGGGATCATTCGGTATAATCATGACCCGTAATGTTACAAATGATGTGGTAAAAGTCCTCATTGGCCCGTAGTGCATTGATGGACAGTTGTTGATATAATTATGATCAGGGATTATTCGGTATAATTATGACCATTGATACTTACACGAATATCTTTGGCCCGTAGTGCAAGGATAATTCGTGGACGTGATACTAATGAATACCCCTGACCTGTAGTGCAGGGATGATTCAATGATGTGGTTTATTTATTAAGCTAAGTCCCAGTGATAAAATTGATGATAAACTTTTTATATCATAGAAGATAGTAGATATTATGCTCTACTTGACTCTTCTAATGGATTGCTTATTCCGCTACAGTTAAACTTGATGTTTATTGTATTTTATCAGTTTAACATGGTTGAAGGCTAACGATAATTTATTCTGCATTATCTTAGTCATAATATTTCTTACTTGGCTAGTTGAGCTCACCCTTTTGCTTTCATTGTTCTCTTCAGGAAATGAGAACGTAGCCGGGACCAGTCGGGGAACGGAGTGATAGTCCGAGATGGTTGTTTTAGAAATCCTCATTATTTAGTGTGATAATAAATGTAATGAGGATTGAATTTGAGTTTGGATATTGTCTATGAGACAATATTCGTGTAAAAACTCTCAGCTCATGTTGTATAATTAAGTTTGTATTTGTATTAAGTACCATGTATTTGGTGACCCATGTAAGACCCCGACTTTTATGAAATAAAAGTTTAATTTAATTTATGATTATTATTCTAAAATGTTAAAATGTTAAATTGATAATTCTCAAATGAACAATTAATCGGATAAATGAGTAATTAAAAGAGGAGATATTAAAATTGTGGGCCATGGGGGAGGTGGCTAACATGTGGGCGGATGAAAAAAAAAATTGTGAGAGAGGAATTATTGGGGGGACAAAAACAAAAGAGAAAGAAAATAAAGGAAGAAATAGAGGAGTAAGAAAGAAAAGAGGGAGAAGGATAAGGGAAAGGGGAGAAGAAAAGAGAGGATAATCCCACTCATGGGAGTTATCAACGAAATAAAAAAGAGAGAGGGAAGAGAAAGAAGGGAGGAGAGATAAAGAAGAAGAGGAGAAGAAGAAGAAGAAGAAAGAAATCAAGAAAGGTATTTTAAAAAATCTTGATTATTTTAGTTTTATGAATTTTATGTAAAGAGTACACACTTATGTATGTATTGGATGATTTAAACTTGTATAAACATGAATCAAATGAGAGAAATCTAGAAATCAAAAGAACAAAATATGGAGATTTTCAGAAAAATTAGTTTACTACTTGATTTTGTAAAATTCATAACTCTTTGTGTATAATGAGTTAGAAGATGAGCTATATATCAAAAGAAAACCCTGAAAGTAAACTAACCGCAGAAATTTGAATGACCCAAAAATTCTTTGTGAATTTTTCGTGGTGACAGTTTGAGTGAAATTGGTCCAAAGGATTTATAGTCCGAAAAATCAGTTTTATTAAGCTCTATTGCGCGAGTTATAATTTTTAATCCGACCGTTGGATCGTTGTGATTGTCGGATATGTTATACATATATAAATTGAGTATATGTCCATAAATTTTGAACCGTTAAAGATTAGCGTATGATTTGTTATGAATTTAAGGAGGTGACTGATCCAGAAATTGTTGTAGCAGAATTTTTAGTAAACCTTTCTCTCTATGTTAAAGTCAGAATTTGGAAAAACTTTCTTCTACAAATTTGTAGAGAATTAAATTTTACATGGATAGATTATAAGATATGTAATTTTCTGATAAAAGGGCTAATTATTGTGAATTATTGAAGTTTCTGAATATTGAGAATTATAATTAATTTATCAGAAAAATTATTTGGGCTGAAATATTTTTACAGAATGCTTATAATATCATCTTAGAATTTGTATAAAATTTTGATGAATTATTGTAAAGCAGAAGTAATTATTATATTTTTAAACTATTTATAGTTAGTTTGAAAATAGAAGAAATTCATAAAAAATTCTATGAATGATGAAAAATTATGAAAGTTAGTGAAAAATCTTATAATATTATTTTATAATTTATGGATAGTTTTGGAAAATTATTGAATAACAAAAATATTTATTGTATTTTTAAGCTATTTATGGTTAGTTTAAAAATAGAGAAAATTCATAGAAAATTATATGAATGGTGGAAAATTATAAATTCTACTGAAAAATATTATAATAATGTAAGATTAATATTGATGATGTTTTTAAGATATATAAGTATGTGAAGTTAGTATTTCTATTTTGAAGCTATTAAATGATAGTTTTTATAAATAGAAATAATTATTGAAAATTATTGGATAATCTGAAAAATATGAAAATTGTTTAGAAAGTTCAGAATACTATTTTTTAATATTTTAGAGGTGTTAGTAAACTCATGAGGTGTCTGGATATAAACGCACTAGTAACGAATGAGTTATTATAAAAACAAAAATAATATTTTGTTAAAATAAAAATGGTGATAATACCAGAATAATGGATTTTCATATATGAGGTTTTAGATTTCTCAAGTTTTATTATTCACTTCTAAAGTTTTGGAATATGAATAATGATTTTATGCGATAAATAAAAATAACTTGAATGAATAATGAATTATTAGTTGGTTTATGTGTTATTCGAGATAAATATGATTTGGTGGTGATCCCTATTTTTAATAGAATTTAAATTGTTTATAGCAAGGTATTGATTTGATTCTTACGTAAGAAGTCACTCATTATTTTATTCAATAGTTGTCACAGTAGTTATTGCACAGTGATTCATATTATTAATTCTTAATTACGTAAGAAGTCACCATGTATTTCATTCAATAATTATCACAGTAATTGTTGCACAGTGACTCATATTATTTGATATAATATAATTAAACTAGTTGGCAGTATTGTGAGTATATGTTAATAATTGTGAATAATAGTGCAAAGATTGAAAATGATGTTGATTAAAGATAAGTATGATATACAGATGTTTGTTTAATTATTTTTTTTATACAAAAGTAAGTTTGGCAGGACTTGTCGACACTCTACTTTTTCTAAAGTAGTATGGACCACAACTCTATTATTGAACAAATTTTGTTAAAACGTGTACAAGTTGGTTTAATTTTCTCTGTGGGACCATAAATTTCACTGTCATTATTATATACCTTATTTGGTTATTTTGTCAAAGCAGGTGTGCTAATTGTTTACTAAATTTTCAGTATAAATAGGTTGCTCGGTTGAGTAACTAAAGACACACCATCACTACACTAAAAATATAGAATTCTTTTACTACAATATTGTGAGTATTTCTATTTAGTGTAATGTTAATCCAAGTGTAGATAAGGAATGCAAGCATTATTTAAGTTGATCAATTTTACAGAATGCTGAATTAAGTCACATGCTAAGGTAAGGGATATCATTATTGTGGTAAGAATGTATCATTTTTATGGTAAAAAGAAATATTATTTTCTTTCATACTCCATATTATAGTAAGATATTATTATTCGTTTATTCAGTTTATCATTAAATAGTGAAAAGTCCTAAAAGGATTAGAATATTCTTATTAGTTTGTGCTTCATCTATTATTATGTTATCAATTTGGACTCTGGATAATTAAGTTAAAAATCACTAAGATCTATGTTAACTTATTATATATTCTGATTATTCATGTTTATTCATTATATATATCATTGTCATCATTGTCATGCTTATATTGTGTTGAAAGTCATCTTTGGCCCGTAGTGTAAAGATGGAATTGGTATGATTATGACCAGGGATTATTCGGTATAATCATAACCGTAATGTTATAAACGATGTGGTAAAAGTCATCTTTGGCCTGTAGTGCATAGATGGACTTGGTATGATTATGACCAGGGATTATTCGGTATAATCATGACCGTAATGTTATAAATGATGTGGTAAAAATCCTCTTTGGCTTACGTGCAAAGACGGATAGTTGATTGGCATGATTATGACCAGGGATTATTCGGTATAATCATGACCATTGTTGAAAACACGAATATCCTTGGCCCGTAGTGCATGGATAATTCGTGGTCGTGATACTATTAAGCTGAGTCTCAGCGTTATTGATTTTACAATAGAATGTCTTAGGCTTGTATTGCAAAGAACTGTTGATTTACCTGATTATAAATGTGAGACCCCGAATTTTATGAAATAAAAGTATTCAATTTTTCTATTTTGGTAAATGGTTAAATTGATAAAAGGTTAAAGCTAAGGGTGATATGTGAATTTTTTTTTTAAAGTAAACAAGTTGTCATAAAATACATGGTCACTATTCACGAGTTACTATTCACGTGTTACTATTCACCCAAATTACTATTCACTCTAGTATCGTTCACTCGAGTATTTGAGACACTTTTTGTGTCGGAGTACTATTCATGAGTTACTATTCACGAAATACTATTCACAGGTTACTATTCACCTAAATTACTATTCACTCTAGTATCGTTCACTCGAGTATTTAGGACACTTTTTGTGTCGGAGTTACTATTCATGAGTTACTATTCACGAGTTACTATTCACGGGTTACTATTCATCTAAATTACTATTTACTCTAGTATTATTCACTCGAGTATTTGAGACACTTTTTGTGTCAGAGTTACTATGCACGAGTTACTATTCACGGGTTACTATTCACCCAAATTACTATTCACTTTAGTATTGTTCACTCGAGTATTTGGGACACTTTTTGTGTCGAAGTACTATTCACGAGTTACTATTTATGGGGAATATTCGTACGACGGTACAATCATTGGTGGACCCCACAACAGAATTATTGTCAGATTGAGAAAACGACAAAAATATTTTATTAAAAATAACGGCGAAAGTTTTACCGTTTATACTGTTGAACTACTCGGTAGTAAAAATACAGTAATACGTGTGGTTGCATAGTAGCACACTGTATTGATGCTTATGTGAGAAGTCACTCAGTTTGATTCAATTATTGTCAATTAATAATATGAATTATTTAGCGATAATGAAGTTTTGTTTTATTCGTATTATTAACGTAATAAAACAGAAACATCTTTTTATAAAACAGAATACTTTATTAAAGTTATTCTATAAATAGAATATATTATATTCTATTATGCATAGTGTTTTGCATAGTAAAATCTTTTTATATAAAACATAATACTTTATTAAAGTTATTCTATAAATAGAATATATTATATTTTATTTAAAAGATTTTTCTTTAAATATGGACCGTCAGATTAAAGTAAATCAATCTGGACCGTTCATGAATTAGTTACTATGCATTCTATTTTCCTATAAATAGAAGCTCAATCCTTCATTATTTTCTTACGAATTCACTGAACTCTAGAGAGAGAAACTATAGAGAGAAAGAAGAAGAGTATTCTGCCACTTAACTACTTTTTTATTTCAGTTCTTCTTTAAAATGGTAAGGGGTGTTATTCTTTCTTATTCATGAAGAGAACTTCTGTTATTCCATTCTTTATTATTCTGTTGGAATAACCTGTAAAAGTGGCATACCCTATACATGACCTGTATACGCGGCATACCCTATACTTGGTGAAATCCTTATGTTATTCCATTCTTTATTATTCTGTTGGAATAACATGTATGCGTGGTTTACCCTATACTTGGTGGAATGACCTGTATATGCAGTTTACCCAATACTTGGTGATCTTCTTCTGTTATTCCATTCTTTATTATTATGTTGGAATAACCTGTTTATGCGAAGTACCGCATACTTGGTGAAATTCTTTTATTATTCCGTTCTTTACGATTCTGTCGGAATATCCTGTCGGTGTGAATTTCACCTGACCTGGTTCCATCATTTATTATTCCGCATTTATTATTCTGTCGGAATATCCTGTCGGTGTGAATTTCACCTGACCTGGTTTCATATTTATTATTCCGTTCTGTTGGGAATAACCTGTCTGTGCGGTCTCTATCGCATGCATGGTGAATCCTTCTGTTATTCCATTCTTTATTATTCTGTTGGAATAACCTGTCTATTTGGATTGCCACATGCATGGTGAATGATCCTTTATATTCATTTCTTATTAAATTGTGGAAATGATCTGTATACGTGGATTACCGCATGGCTGGTGAAAATCCATTTGCAGTTTCATATATTCTTTATTATACTCATTTGGTTAAAGTTTTGATTTCTATACTCCATGAAATTAGTGGAATATCCTTCATCCAGTATCTTTTCATGAAAATATTCTTCTGAGCATTCTTGACTGTTACTTTACAAAGAAGTATCATGTTGACAATTTGGATATTATTAGTTCCTGGATAAACTAATTATTGAACTTGTTTAATTGAATTCCTATAACATTGTCATCATCCTCATGTTTATTTTATGTTAAAAGTCATCTTTAGCTTACGTGCATAGATGGACTTAGTATGATTATGACCAGGGATCATTCGGTATAATCATGAACTGTGATGTTATAAGTGGTGTGGTAAAAGTCCTCAGTGACTTGTAATGCATTGATAGACAGTTTGTGGTATGATTATGACCAGGGATTTTTCGGTATAGTCATGATCATTGATGATTTAATGAATATCCTTGGCCCGTAATACAAGGATGATTAGAAGATGTGGTTTATTTATTAAGCTGAGTCTCAGTGATAAAAGTTGATGAAAATATTTTTAAATCATAGAAGATAGTAGGTTTTATTCTCTACTTGACTCTTCTAATGGATTGCTTATTCCGCTGCAGTTAAACTTGATGTCTATTGTATTTTATCAGTTTAACATTGTTGAAGACTATTGATAATTTATTCTTCATTATCTTAGTCATAATATTTCTTACTGGGCTAGTTGAGCTCACCCTTTCTTTCAATGTTCTCTTCAGGAAATGAGAATATAGCTGGGACGAGTCAGAAAAAGGAGTGATGGTCCGAATGATAGTATTAGTTAGTAGTCCTCACTATTCTATGTAATGGTGTGTTAATAAATGTAATGAGGACTCCTTTTGAGTATGAATACTCTCTAGAAGATAATATTTGTATTCAAACTCACAGTTTATGTTTTGTCGTATTGTACACGACAGTTGTATTAGTAAGTTGTATTTGTATTCTGTACTATGTATCTGACGACCTAAGATGGGTGATGTATACCTAATTTTGGGGGCGTCACAATAAATATGAATTGTGATTTAATTATAATCTGTGGTGGTTCAGGTGAAGACAGGTGATGAGAGTTCTTTTTGTCTTGGGTATAATAAAGAACTGTTGATGAGTATTACAGGAATGAAATATTAACGATAGACTTTTAATCTAGAGGAGATAATAGACATTATGTTCTACTTGACTCTTCTAATGGATTGTTGATTCCGCTGCTATTATGGTTGAAAACTTTTATCTTCTACCATATGTTCTAAATATCTGAATTATTTTGATAATTTAATTATCTTAAGCCATGATATTATTTACTGGGCTATTTGTGCTAACCCTTTTACTTCACCACCCTTTTCAGGTAATTAAAGTGTAGCTGGAACTAGCAGAGAGAACATGGGTATAAAGTGGTGATACGAATTAGTCACAAGCCTAATCAAATTATGAAACGGTGGGGCATAATATTTGTACTGAGAATTTAAAATATGCGTGACATATTTTATACATCATTTAATAGTTATATTTGGTGAACTAAATAGGGTGATGCAAGCTCGAATTTGAAAGCGTCAAAATGCACTCCATTAGAATGAGGAGGACATAAATCTTTTCGTATTCCTTTGGGGACTTGAAATATTTGTTGATGTACTTTAGATGACATTGTAATAATTTGAGTATGAATATTATCGTATTATATATGTTATAATATTTGAATTGTAACACATAGTATATGTGTTGTCGTATTTTTCACGACAGTTGTATAAATGAAGTTGTTAGTAGTGTATTTTTTGGAGACCCAAGATGGGTGATATATACCTATTTTGGGGGCGTCACAACCCAAGATGGATAATGTATACCTATTTTGGGGGCGTCACATTATTTCTCATAAACTTTGTGTAAGACCCCAACTTTTATAAATAAAGATAAATTTTCTATAAATATCATTTTTGAATATTATGGAGTGAAATTGATATAATTTTATAGTTGTGGGTAATATTTATAAATTTTACAAAGTACGCAAGTTGCTATATAATATTCGATTGGTCGGGGAATATTCGTTTTAACAGGGAATATTCGTACGACGACACAATCATTGGTGGACCCCACAACGGAATTATTGTCGGATTAAGAAAACGACAAAAATACTTTATGAAAATAACGGCGGAAGTTTTACCATTAATACTGTTGAACTACTCGGTAGTAAAAGTACAGTAATACGCATGGTTTCATAGTAGCACACGGTATTGATTATTGATGTTTACATGATAAGTCACTCAGTTTTGTTTTATTGGTATTATTAATGTAATAAAACAGAAAAGCTTTTTATATAAAACAGAATATTTTTATAAAGTTATTCGTTTTATTAGGCTAATAGTAAAATCTTTTTATATAAAATAGAATACTTTTATAAAGTTATCTATTTTATTAGACAATAATTAGAATATATTATATTTTATTATGCATAGTGTCCGTATAGTGCCTGCATAGTGTTTGCATAGTAAAATCTTTTATAAAGTTATTCGTTTTATTAGATTATAAATAGAATATATTATATTTTATTTAAAAGATTTTGCTTTAAATATGGACCGTCAAATTAAAGTAAATCAATCTAGACCGTTCCTGAGTTAGTTACTATGCAGTCCATGGATTGCAAACGGTGTGTTGTGGAAGTTGTTGCATAATTTCTCCATCATTTGGTTGTTGAGGTTTTTGGAATTGTCTGATACAATCACCTCTAGTTGTCCATATCGACAAATAACATTGTTTCTGATGAAACCAATGATCACCTCTTTAGTAACTCTGGGAAAGAGGCTGCCATGGTGAAGATAAACCGATGACCATTGCTGGATTTGGGCTCGATTGGTTTGATCACGTCCATCCCCCACATTGAGAAGGGCCAGGGTGAACTCATATTATGGAGTTCTCTTGGAGGGGCGTGGATAATATTTCCATGAATTTGGTATTGATAACATCTCTTGACGTGATCATCACAGTCAGCTTTAAGAGAGAGCCAGTAATGCCCTATTCTTAAGATCTTTTTGACAAGTAGAGGACCGCTCATGTGTGGACCGCGTACTCCACCATGGATTTCATCCATGAGTCTCTGGGCTTGGTCTTTGTCTAGGCATCTTAGAAGGCCTAGTCTCGTATCACTTTTGTAGAGTGCGTCCCCGCTCAGATAGAATTTCATAGCCATTCTATGGATCCGCTTTCTTTCAGCTTGACTTGCCCCAATGGGCGTAGATCCATCTCGTAGATACTCCTTGATGGAATGGTACCAATGGTGTTGGATGGGAGGCAGCTCATCTGATACTTCTCTGATATAATTCCCATAAGCTGAGGCCTTTTGGATGGCAAAGGTGATATTTGGAATCCTTCCCCTTTTTGCTATGTTGATCAAGGAGGCCAAAGTTGCTAATGCGTTAGCAAAGTCATTCCTGTTCCGTGGAATGTGGAGGAAGGATATTTCTTCAAACTACGAAGCCATCTGGATAACTTGCTGATGGTAAGGCAGCAAATGCCATTCTTTGGTGTGATAGATCCCAGAGGTTTGTTTGATTACTAGCTCGGAATCTCCACAGACAGTTAACCATTTGACGCCTGTAGACACTCAAAAATTTCTGCATTCCTGTTACTAACCTTGCAGGAGGGCAAAGTCATCTTCCAAAGATAACCCTGGAAGTCAAAGCAGAACCGTCCCGGAGACAACCTCGGGATACTGAGTCTTTATCGTCTTGGAGACAACCCCGAGATATTCAGTTCCAGTCCCAGAGACAACCCGGCAGCTTTAGTTTCAACCTAGGAGAAAAACCCAAGGAATGCAGTCCTAATTCCGAAGACAACCTCGGAATCCTCAGTTCCATCTCGGAGACAACCCCGAGATCTTCAGGTCCAATCCCATAGACAACCCCGGGAGCTTTAGTTTCAACCTCAGAGACAACCCCGAGGCATGCATTTGCAGTTCCGGAGAAAACTCAGCTTTAACACTCGGTGATAGCCCCGAGGCAATTAGTTCCAAATCCAGAGATAACCCCGAGAGGACAGGCATACCTCAGAGACAACCCTGAGGACGTTCAGCACTTGCAGCAGCCCAATCTCAGAGATAACCCTAAGTAACGACTGCTAAATCAGCTCAAACCGGAGATAACCCCGGTGAGGGGGAAAATCGTCATTTTTCTACCTCGATCCCACATGGCGCCGTCTCAAAAATACTTCAACATACATTACACACAAGAATGTCCTACAAGAACCAAATAGCTCCAATCCCGAGTGACTACTACACATGACAGCACGCCGGATAGAATTTGAAGACTTGAAGACTCAGGGCATGGTCCCATCTTCCTGACTTCGTACAACCTCTACTTCTATGTCATTGTGTAGCTCTCGACAATAGCATGCCGAAATAGTTCTTATACACCTCAATCGGATGCCCGGATTGAAGTTTTAAAAGTTCGAGCAGACATCACGTTGCACACGTGCATGTACACCTATGGCTGCCGCAGGTACACCTACGGATCCCCCCTCTATAAATAGAGAGCTTGGGGTGGCCATTTTACATAAGAAAACGGCGAGGAAGCCCTGTTTAATTTGCTCTGTACACACTATAAATTGAGTGTTTTCTCATTTCAAACACTTGTGAGCTTATATTTGGCTAGTTTTTACCGGTGGGAACCGAGTGTTCATCCATTTAAAGCTATTGAAGTCTTCTATTGCAGTCCACTGTAAGCCTTCTTGCTTTATTTAAAGCCTTTTCTTCACTTATTGCACACACTATTATTTACGTTAAGAGTCGCGTGCGTGTGTATGCCCGGATCGTCGGTCCGTGGTTTATTGCTTATATATATATATATATATATATATATATATATATATATATATATTTCTGTCAGGCCTAGAATTTACTTCATGACCTTTTATTGCTTTATTTACATTTCTGTCAGGCTTGAAGTTTACTTCGTGGCCTTTTACAGCTTTATTTACATTTCGTCCCTCCTGGAGTTTACTTTGAGGCGGTTGATCATTTATATATATATATATATATATATATATATATATATTTATATTTACATCTTTAATATATATATATATATATATATATATATTATATATATATATAAATATTTACAGCTTTCATACAAATTACTACATCATGTGAGCCTAGGAATCATGTGATCACAGATTCAGTCTTCTGAATCTAGATTCGGTTCCCGTAATGGACATTTTCAGCTGTACATGGCTTGTAAATTATTCACGGTGTTTGAATTTTCTTAGACGGCTCTCATGCCCACAAGGAGTTTGGCACTACTTTTTTATCTTACTTTCTCGAAGATGCTTCACATCTAGAAAATAAAAGCAATCCAGCCGAACACATAATAAAATGGAAGTATTAAAGGCCTCAATTACTATTGAGCATAAGGGTTTGAAAAAATCTCTTTTACAAAACATCATTGCTATATCTTATTAAAACTGAACTTTTATACAAAATTCAAACCCTTTGTATATAGGTGCAAACGAGGCATATCACTACTTCCAGATAATTGCACATTGACCCACACACACACATTCAGATAATGGTTTAAATTAAAAAGTGGTGGTCACGTGGTAACACAGATATTGGGGGGTGCCTAACACCTTCTCTCCGCATAATCAAGCCCCCGAACCCTAACGAATCTCGGTTTCACAGACCAGTCAAATAGTGTCACATCACTTCGTCAATGTGCAAACCTTTTTTCGGTTGAGTTGGTTCAACCATTTAAAAATACCAACTGGCGATTCTTACAGTCCAATCGTCGACATATACATGTCGGACCTTCTCACAACTTGTTTTTTCAAAAAAATCTCACCTAACATGAGAACACATAAGTCCACTCAGGGTTGGCTTTTATGCTTAAAGAACTACACAAGTCCACTCAGGGTCCACGAATGCCCGTACATACAGAATCCTCTGCACATGGAGGAACTCAGGGATGGAATAAAGAAATTCCTGTAACCGAATCTCAGTTGAAAAAAACCAACAACACCCTTGAAACCACCCATCTCAAAGAAGATCCAGACACCGGTGATATCAAGAAAAAGGTCCTACAAATGGAAGAAACCATTCGGACTATCAAAGGAGTTGGAACACATGGGAGTGTTTCATATGCAGATCTTTCTATATTTCCTAGTGTACATTATCCAGAGAAATTAAAAACTCCTGACTTTGAAAAGTATGACGGGTTGGGAGATCCTTACACACATTTGAAAGTCTTCATTGGGGAACTCGGATCTTATGCCGAGGATGAAAAGCTCAGAATGCAGTTGTTTCAGAAGAGTCTGACTGGTGAAGCTAGATCATGGTATACAAGATTGGACAACTCAAAAATTCATAGCTGGGAAGAGCTAGCGCATGCGTTCCTCAGTCAGTACAGTTTTCAAACTCAAATGGCTCTTGACCGGTACCAAATTACAAAAGTCAAGAAACAAGCCAATGAGTCTTTCAGAGAGTATGCTCAAAGGTGGAGGCGCCTGGCTGCTCAAGTTATTCCCTCTATGACTGAGTCTGAGATGGTGATGACCTTCATAGACATTCAAGAAGCTCCCTTCTATGAGAGAGTTTTAGCTGACATTGGCAAACCATTCTCCGAAATGATCAAACATGGAGAAATGGCCAAGATGGGATTGAAGTCTGGAAAGATTCAAGACCTTGCCGTTCTCAAAGCTGTTGCTGAACACATCCAGTCTGGAAGTTATGGAAATAACCCCCAGAGGGTCCATAAGAAGAAAGAGAAAGATGTTTCCTTAATACTACAAGGGCAAAAAGGCAATCAAAGCCTACCCACTCAAAGGAGAAACTACTCCCCTTTTCCAGCTCAGTCTTCAAAGCCTCTATTGCCAAAAGGTGGAGAAGTCAGATGCACTCGAGTGTTCACACCCGTAGGAGACTCGCTCGAGAACATTCTCAATCTTCTGACGACTTAGAAGAAAATTACCCATCTTCTTCCACCGGCCAACCCGAGTGGGAAGGGTTTCAATGCTAGCTGGAAGTGTGCTTATCATGTTGGAGCTCCGGGCCATGATACTCAGGATTGTTGGGCCTTACAACAAAAGATCTAGGATTTGATTGACAATAGTGAGATCGTGGTGACTAAACCCGACCAACCCTATGTGCAAGACAACTATCTTCCTCAACACAAAGAAGAGGAGGTTAATATGATTAATTGGAGTAGTGTACATTATTCCCACTCCATTGTTGGATCTTCCCAAAATAACAAGGATAGTGCTGACAAATGGGACTATGCAAAGTTCCAGTTTATGATGGAACGGAAAATGAACGCTCTGTGTGAGCAAGTTAACCAATTAGCAGAACTGGTGGTCCATCAGCACCAAGTCACACGTCAAATATTCATCCAGGAGCATGCTAGCCTCCTTCCTCTTATTACAAATACTCCACCGCGTACTCCAGAAAATGAAACGCTGGAGGATAAAATTACAAAAAGAGCAAATGCCAAAGCCTGTCTGGACTTAGACAATCAAAGGGAATTTACATACCTAGGCCAACCGATGGAAGAGATATTGCAGATGCTGATTAATAAAGGAAGAATCATAGCTCTGCTACCTCCAATCAGCCCGCATTCAAGACGGTTTGATTTCAATGGAGTGTGCCAATATCACTTCCACTCTCGCGGTCACAGCACTGAAGAATGTTGGGCACTCCGCCACCTTATTCAGAGCCTAATTAACAGCGGTGTCCTAAAGCTGGCAGACAATGACACTGTTTTACTGGAGAGTGGGGACACATTTCCTACAAAGTGGAAGGAAGTCGTAGCAGTTATATCTTCTGAGAAAGATTCAGCTACCTCCTCATATACAATTCAACCTATTCAACTCAAGGGTATTGAAACTCTTTTAAAAGTGGCTGTGCTAGAGCCAATCATCTTACTATTCAGACCACAATATCCTGTTGTCAGCCTACAGAAAGTTCCATGGAATCACTACAAAAAAATGAGGCTTCAGCAACAACCGATTTTTGTTGCTAAAGGTGCCAAATTTCGTTGCTAAAGATTTTTGGCAACGACTTTACTGTCGTTGCGTCTTTCGTTGCGCAATGAGCGTTGCTAATTGTTCCGCAACGAACGTATTTTTTTCGTTGCCAAAAGTAATACATTTTGCAATGAAATTTGGCTTTCGTAAAGATACATCGATCCTTTAGTAACAAAATATATTGTTGCAGAATAATTAAAATTTCGTTGCTAACAACCCCATTTCGTTGCAAAAGCCTGCTAATTGGCAACGAAATGAACTCTTTTTTTTTTGCAACGACCATACATTTTCGTTGCAATTAACACCATTTTGCAACAACATTTTTCGTTGCAGTAAATTATGAAAATTGTTGCCTAAGCTTACTTTCGTTGCAGAATGTAAACTTTTTAGCAACGATTTTTGTTGCTGATTATATTATTTAACAACAACATTATGCTTAATTAGCAACGAAAATGTTTGTTGCTGGTTATTTTTCAATAGCAACGAAAGTCGTCGATTAGCAACGACATTATATGTTGCCATTTCTTTATATGTGCAATGAAAGTTGATATGATTTGCAACGATAAAAAATGTTGCCTTTTATTTTAGTATTAGCAACAATATCTTCTCCGTTGTTATTAAGTTAATTTTTCGTTGCCAAATATTATATTTTTAATGCCATTAGCAACGAAAATTTGTTACTAAATATATAAAAAATTGTTGATATATTAAAACTTGTTCAATGCTTTGTTAACGAAATATATTGTTGCCAAATCAAAATTTGACATTCTTTTTGTGTACCTGACTGGCTCAATGTCCCCATAGCAAATAATGACAAAAATAAAAAAAACTAAAATATTATTAACTTAATAAAATCATCCACTACATAATCATTCATTATCTTTACAATTAATCATCTAAAAATACCATAATTCTTCAATCAAAGTATATACCTACATATATAGAGAGAGTACACTTCATAATTTCGTCCCTTTTCCGTAAACGTAGCACGGTAATTTGATACCCAGTATTGTAAGGCAGGTCGTAGAAGCAATCTTCCTAGAATATGTTAATCTTACACATATTGCTCTGCATGCTACATATGGGGCAAGAGAGATGGTGAAAATGATTAATATAATTCTAATTTAAAGACGATCTAAATAGATACAGATCAAGGAAGAGTGGAAGACCTGTAAATATGCAAGTTTTGTATTTTGTAATGTTCCATTTTGTTCTCCTCTTTGAAAGTCGTCTCAACCAACCACCCATTTAAACTACAATTGCACTTGGGCATGTGCAACTAACCCAGATTATCTAAATTACTAATAGAACACCTTTTAAAATATAATCAATCGTATTGTCACAACCCTTGATCCCAGAAATGGACTTCAGAATCTCCATCGAAGGCATTTTTAGTAGATGAATACGATTATCAGCACATGATATCTGAAGAAACTTACTTTGTTAGGAATTAGTTCTCATTGCAACAGACAACCTTAATCATCATAGAAAAACTCTAGGTTCTAGTACATAAAAGATATTCTTACAGTGGAAATTGAAGGATCTAGAGAACTTGTAAAATATAATAGTGGAGATCTTATTCTTGGTAGAAATTTCCTTTTCCCTGTGTCTAGCTGCCATACCATGAGGACTCCTTCTTTCCCACCTAAATTCCAGCAGATAGTTCATATATAACTTTGCAATACTAGTTCACCATAAACAAATGAAACTTAGAAATAACAAATAATAAGCCGGGGGGGGGGGGAATGATTAAAATGATATTTCAAATCATAATAGTTCTTAAATATCACATGGTATTTACATATTTGTAATTTACCAAAAAGGACCAATATAGTTCAAAGTAGCTTCTCTCTACCTGAGTACAAATAACCTCCATCAGAAGAGAAAAATAGGACCTTCACTTCTGCAAAGTGCCAATGCCATACTGTGATAATTCATGGACAACATGCATTTAGAGTTTTTCGAACCGTGCTAGAGAAACCATGTTTTATGTGTATCTATTGTACTATTACATTTTGCTCCCTATAGATAAGTATTCACAATCTGTCGTCAGTTATTTCTACAAACAAACATTCACTCACATAGCCAAGTGAAGACACAAAATAATGTTTAAGAAACTCAGACATCTAGAATTTGACAACATGCATCATGACTGTGACAATTCATGGACTACGAAGTACCAAAAACATCTGCAAAGGGCCACAGACATATATACAGTCAAACAGGTGACATATGTGATGACAGTCCAGTGACCATACCCATAGTTTAAATCTACCTGATTGTGACAAACTTATTGGTATCATGCTTTTCCCAATGACTCCTCAGGTCAATTTCATTCCCAAAATTATAATTTTCGGATTCGAGCTTCTCCGAATTTTTAGTTTATCTAGCACACTGCAGTAAAACGTTCATGACTAGATACTTAGTCTTTAAATACTACTACAACCAGAAGAAGACAAATAATACAACTGGTAATCAAGCAAAACTCACCTCAGTGATACCCCAACTGATGACCAAAAGAACTAACAAGTATATGAGTCTGAACCTGTCACCAGCAAGCATAATCATTTAATAAAGCTGTTTGATAATCGAGTGCCAAAATGGTAGGAGGCAGTTATTCACTTCTTCTTACCTCGGGAAAGCTATACAAAATCCCCCAAGTTAGATACAAGCTTGAACCAATTTGTGGCAGTGTTGCTGTGATTGGAGATCTTACCAAACCTTTTCAGGGTTGAAAGCAAAAGAAGTGAGTCATTCAGAATGTGTTTCATATAATTTATATCCTTCATGAAAGCACAAGTCATCAGCAGCAAGAATTCTTACCTACTAGACCATGAAGTATCTGTTTCATGTTAAAGTTGAAAAGAGCCACAAAAAAAATACATGTCAATAATACCCAAATGATATCTTATTGGAAATGCAAGAATTCAGGCATCAAAAGTACACAAAAATAAGATTAAAAGAAACAAAAGTGGGACAGCTCCACAGCTCCAAATTCTAATATAACAAACAAAATTCAAGAATGCTCAAAGTATATTTAATCATAGTGCAAAAGTGCTTCAACTCAAGTCCTTGACTGACAAAAAGTAAGGACATAACACATGCTTAACCAAAAAATCAAAAACATCCACTACAACTCCACAAGGCTCAAAGTGTATAATCCATCTCAAAATCTGCAACTACTTAGGGGTATTCTGCAGTGTCACAGGGAACATAAGATCGGGATGGTCCTGAGCTCACTAAAAGGAGATCCAGCACAGTCCCTGTGCCTACTTCTTAGCCACGTCTAGTGAAATGAACAACTTTATCATTCCCAACATAGATGCCTGCTTCATATGGAATGTATTGGTTTGCTACCACAAGACTGTTTTATGGCACTGTTTTTAGAACACATAAGGGTAACAATGCAATTCTGGAGAAGAAATCAGATAAAGAGAAAGGAAAGATTGAAAAAAAAATGCACATAAAAGTTATAACAAGCACCAAACAATCTCTATTACCAATCCAAGTCAAGGATCCCTTAATAAGAACTTGTACAATAAAGAGTTAATTGTTCCCACAACCTCAAAAGAATAAAACTTCAATGCCCAAAGCAATTTACATATACAAATTTCAAATTAAAATATCTAAGAATGGAATATACATATACATATAATGATCCATCTACATTTAGAGGCAAAACCACACAATATTAACTAATAAATCATCAGATTCAATAATTAAAACCTCCAACCCAATTATTATATACTCACATATGAAAACAAAGGAAAAAACACCACAAATCAAATAAATGAGAAATTTTGAAACATATTATAAAAATCAAAACAAAAATACCATTTCTCACCAAAAGAAACACTCAAATTCAATACTTTTACAGCAACATTAATATAAGTTACAAGACATTAGATCAAATTATAAGTAAAATATTAGAAAGAAACACATCTCAGCAAACCAATTAGAATTAAACACGTTTCAAGATACACTATACATATATACCTGTCCAGCAGCAATTCGCGATAAAGCTCTCCTAATCCGGGAGTCATTATTTTCAGAAACCCCCATTTGAGCCCTCATTAGCTCCCCAACAGTCAATGGCCTCTTCCCCTTCCCCGGGGACGGACTACCCCCCAGAACCCGGACTCAAACCCGAATTGGAGCTAGATCGGAGCCCTAACGCCTTTTTCAATTTTGAAGCGGCAGTAGAAGTGATGGATCGGTGCTGCACCGATGGCGAGCTCGATAGCGATGATGGCGACGGAGATGGAGACCCACGGTCGGCACTGTTGCTGGGAATGTATGTGAGGGGTTTGCTGGAGGATGTACGGCAGGCGGCGACGAAGATCTCGTAGGCGGTGTCACGGAGGTCGGCGGCGGAGAGAGAAGGTGTTAGGTCTCCGAATGGGGATCGAATAATATGAGATTTAGTTGTGTTGCTGCATCCAAATTTTGCTATTTAATTTATATTCATGTTTTTAAAAAAATATTTTTATCTATTTAATTTATATTCTAAATTTTTTATTTTATTTTCTACTTTTTTTAATTTATTTTAATGTCATACACTTATTTCTTTTAAATAAAAATTGCCATGTATTATCAAAAAAAAGAAATAATTAAAAACTAAATAAAAATTGTCTCAATTATAATTTTAATGTCCGAATTTGAAAGGATTTTTAATTTTATAATTTTTATAATTTCTTCAATTATATTTGTTATTAATTATATAAAAAAATATTTTCTAATAATTACAAAAATAACTAAATAACTCTTTTTATTTTTTAATTTCTACCACGTATTTTTTGCTAAATTTTATAATTTTATTATAATTTTCTTTCATTCTCCCCTAAAAGTATTTCATATTCCCCTTAATTTTAATTAGCATATTTTTAGTTTTGTGTTTTTTAAATAACTTAATTATAAATAAAAAATTATTTGATATGAATTACAAAAATAATTAAATACATTTTATATTTATTTTCTTGTTTTTTGGCTAAATTTTTAAATTTATATTATACTTTAAAATAAAATTTTCATTTTCTTCATAGAAAATTTTTCCCAAATCCACATAATCACTGCCACGTCGCATAATCACTGTCACATCAGCATTATTTTTACAACTGAGCAACTTAGTTGGCTTTTTTAATTTTTTGTTAGAATGTGTTGACTGTAAAAAAAAGTTCAGTTATCCATCTGTAAGTTGACATATAGTACAGTGACTGAAAAAATATTTAACCTTTGAACTTTCATAGCACCCTTTTATTTTACTAGAATAAAGAAAAATATTCAAGTAAATAGCCCTTCGGGTATTTGGTTCGTTTTAAGGTTCTAAACAATGTTTTAGAGCGGTTATCAACATGAGAAAATTATGGGATGAGTCATCCATCAATCAGTGATTGAACCGTTATTGAACCGATATTAAGATAATAAAATTATGTTATAATATTATTAAAAGTAGTTAGTTTTAATATTAAAAAAATATAGTTCAAAAAATATTAAAAACTAATTAAAAAATTGGTTCATCTGGTCAACTTAACCGGTTTTACTTGTGGTCAATCAGTTCAATCCGAGTTTTGACCAAACTAGTTCAACCGGGCTAAACCGGACCTAAAATATAATTTAGGAAAAACTACTGAACGCCATTTTAAATGGCGTTGAATTTTTGGATTTTTTTTGGCTAAAAATCAGAAAGGCAACCAACGCCACTTTAAAAAATATTTTTTTAAAAAATGAATTTTAAAAAAATTATCTTAATTTTTTTTAAAATGATTTTATTTTTTTAAAGACATTTGGAAAAAAAAAATTGTGATCCAATGCCAAACTAACCGACATTGTAACTTTTTTCAAATTTTTTTATAAAGAAAATTTGTAAAAAATAAGTGTAAGATGTAACTTCACTTTAACTGACGTTGATATCTCTTTTTTTATTATTTCTTTAATTTCTTGTACTTGTTTACAAACATCAATATTTTTTTATGTTTATTTTCTGTCATCGACGTTGAAAATGAAAGAGTATATAAGACTTCAGTTATAAAAAAATAAAAATAAAAATTCTAACGCCAATTAAAGTTAAGTTGCATTTTACTCTTGTTTTTCACAAATTCGTTTTTTTTTTAAAATTTAAATAAAATAGGGATAAAATTAATATTACATTAATATGGGTCAAACTAACTTATTAGGAATGACTTATAAGTCATTTTAAAATAACTTTATTCTGTTTTAGTTCATAAAACATAATAAAATTTTCTTCATCTTTTATGTTTTCTCTTAGAACTGATAGTATTATAATTTAATTTTATAATATATTTGGAAAAAAAATAAAAGGAGAGCTAGGAATAGCTAGGGGTATACCATTACTATTATTCTTTTTGTGTTTTATTTTTGGACTTAAAAATATGTTCATGATTTAAGTTATTCCCTCCGTCTAAGAATAAAAGTTCTTATTATTTTATGTAATCTCAAGTTAAATATTTACTTATATAAATAATCAAATTTTTTTTACAATAATTTATGCGTAATATCCTTTCTATTAAATATCATATTTTTATTATTTATAAATATTTATATAATATCACTAGTCATGTATAGAAAAATATGCAATTACATGAGAATTTAAATATGAATAATTTTATCATTTGACATTTTTTTTAAATTCACATAAAATCAATCGTCACTTTCATTCTAGGATAAATTTAAAAATATTGGAGACTACAAGTTATGGTCTTAGTTTAGTTAACTAATAAATTAGAATGGTTCAGTGGTGGCTTAATGGCCTAATAACCCATAGGTCTTAGGTTCAAAACCTAACTGTGATATTTTTGCTACAAAAATGCCACCGCGTCTTATCAAAACTACGTCGTTTTGATACAATTTTATTATTTAAGGTAGTTCTATTACTTAAGAGTTCTACTCTTGATCCTTTCTGTGTGTGTATATATATATATATATATATATATATATATATATATATATATATATATTTATAAATTTATAAATTTATCTCTAAATATTAATATAAATATTTATAAAAAATATTCATATCTAAAGTTTAGATGAAATATTTATAAATTTATAAATAAATATTTGTTTATAAATATTTATATGAATATTTAGATATAAATTTATATATATATATATATATATATATATATATATATATATATGTATGTATGTATGTATATTTACATATAAAAATATTCATAGTTACTTTATATATATTTAGTTTAATGTTGAGATTTGTTTAGTATTTTATTTAATTTGACAATAAATTTTGAAAAGAATATGTATATATATATATATATATATATATATATATATATATATATATATATATATATACATATCAGTAGAATAAATTTAAAAATATTGGAGACTACAAGTTATGGCGTTAGTTTAGTTAACTAATAAATTAGAATGACTCAATGGTAGCATAATGACCCAATACCCCATAGGTCCTAGGTTCAAAACCTAGTTGTGATATTTTTGCTTCTTATGTTATATTTTTTTTGTATTATATAAATTCTACTACCATCTATATATATATAAAGTAACTATGAATATTTATATAACGTAACTATGAATATTTTAATATATATATATATATATATATATATATATATATATATATATATATATTTATCTCTAAATATTCATATAAATATTTATAAAAAAATATTCATATAAATTTATCTTTAAAATTTATACACAAATATTTATTAATAAATTTATAAATATTTCGTCTAAAATTTAGATATGAATATTTTTTATAAATATTTATATGAATATTTAGAAATAAATTTATAAATATTTATATGAACATTTCACTGTATAAAATTTAGTACTACTATTATTATTATTGTAATTATTATTATTATTATTATTATTATTATTATTATTTTATTATTATTATTAGTAATAGTAGTACTATTATTATTATTATTACTGTTATTGTTATTATTATTTTTAGTAATATTATTATTATTATTATTATTATTATTATTATTATTATTATTATTATTATTATTATTATTATTATTATTATTATCATCATCTTAATTTAAAGCAACATTTTAATGGTCGTTGCATAAAGTTGTATAAAATATGCAACGAAAATAAAAATTATTGCCAATGAATGTAGTCCATATCAGGCAACGAAATATAGCAACTAAAAAACTTTCGTTGCCCACGATGAGGAGAAATCAAGTGGTTAGAAATTTTGCAACGAATTTCTAACGAATTTTGTTTCCAAATTTTGCAACGACTTATGAATTTTGTTGCAAAAAATGAAAGCTTGACACAATCTGCAACGAAGGACAAGTTTCGTTGCTAAACATACACTTTTTGCAATGACTTATAAAGTCGTTGCCTGAAAAATCGTTGTTAAAGCCCCATTTTTAGCAACAAAAAAACTTTCGTTGCCCACGATGACGGGAAATCAAGTTGCCGAAAATTTTGTAACGAATTTCTAACGAAATTTTTTCCCGCCAATGAATAAGTAACGAAATTTTGCAACGACTTATGAATTTCGTTGCAAAAAGTGAAAGCCTGACATAATCTGCAACGAAGGACAAATTTCGTTGCTAAACATATACTTTTAGCAACGACTTATAAAGTCGTTGCCCGAAAAATCGTTGCTAAAGGCCCATTTTTTTGTAGTGAATTATGGAGAGGTTAAAGGATCCACATCCCACGTAATTGCTACAGTGTTGAAAGAGAATCCACTATATCTTCCCCAACGGGTGATTAAGCCTGCCATCAAATCAAAGGGGAAAGTTCCCATGGAGAAGATTGAAAAATTCCTCCGTACTATGGGCCACAATGAAGCCAAAGTGGTTTTAAGCTTGAAATAAGCTCCACAATAGATTTCCATACTGGATTTGGTATTCTCCTTAAAGGATCACTGAAGGTATTACTAAGAGTTTTAGAAGAAGCTCATTTACCAAAATCAGTGGATGTCAAAAAGTTTCATCACCTGGTTGATCACATTCTTAACAACAATGTGATATATTTCACTGATGATGATATACCTCCCGAAGGGACTGGTCATTGTAAGTCGTTGCAGATAGCGGTTATATCCTCCGGATACGTGGTCGCAAGAGTATTGATAGATGGAGGATCTTCCTTGAATATCTGCCCGTATGCCACCTTGGAGAAGATGAATATCAATCTCAACAGAATCCGAAGAAGCCATACAATTATCAAAGCTTTCGATGGATCCCGACGAAATACTGTCGGGGAGATTGAATTACCTGTGGAGATTGGTCCACATACATTTTGCGTATCCTTTCATGTGCTCAAAATAGCTACAGGATACAACCTGTGTAAGACCCCAACTTTTATAAATAAAGATGAATTTTCTATAAATATCATTTTTGAATATTATGGAGTTAATTTGATATAATGTTATAGTTGTGGGTAATATTTATAAATTTTGCAAAGTACGTAAGTTGTTATATAATATTCGATTGGTCGGAGAATATTCGTTTTAACAGGGAATATTCGTACAACGGCACAATTATTGGTGGACCCCACAACGGAATTATTGTCGGATTGAGAAAACGACAAAAATATTTTATTAAAAATAACGGCGGAAGTTTTACCATTGATACTGTTGAACTACTCGGTAGTAAAAGTACAGTAATACGTGTGGTTGCATAGTAGCACACGGTATTGATTATTAATGCTTATGTGAGAAGTCACTCAGTTTGATTCAATTATTGTCAGTTAATAATATGAATTATTTAGCGATAATGAAGTTTTGTTTTATTCGTATTATTAACGTAATAAAACATAAACATCTTTTTATATAAAATAGAATACTTTATTAAAGTTATTCTATAAATAGAATATATTATATTTTATTTAAAAGATTTTTCTTTAAATATGGACCGTCAGATTAAAGTAATCAATCTGGACCGTTCATGGATTAGTTACTATGCATTCTATTTTTCTATAAATAGCAGCTCATTCCTTCATTATTTCTTACGAATTCACTGAACTCTAGAGAGAGAAACTATAGAGAGAGAAAAGAAAAGTATTCTGCTACTTAACTACTTCCTTATTTCAGTTTTTCTTTAAAACGGTAAGGGGTGTTATTCTTTCTTATTCATGAAGAGAACTGTTGTTATTCCATTTCTTATTATTCTGTTAGAATAATATGTATACGCGGTCTACCCTATACTTGGTGACATTCTTCTATTATTTTGTTGGAACATCCTGTCTGTGTGTTTTACACCGGACCTGGTTCCGTCTTTATTATTATTCTGTTGGAACATCCTGTCTGTGTGTTTTACACCGGACCTGGTTCCGTCTTTATTATTATTCTGTTGGAACATCTTGTCTGTGCGTTTTACGCCGGACCTGGTTCTATTATTTATTATTCTGTTGGAATAACCTGTCTGTACGGTCTATCACATGCATGGTGATTTCTTTTGTTATTCCATTCTTTATTATACTCAGTTGGTTAAGTTTTAACTTCTATACTCCATGAAATTTGTGGAATATCCTTGATAACTGCGTTTCATCCAGTATCTATTCATGAAAATATTTTTCTAAGCATTCTTAAATTTTACTCCACAAAGCAGTATCATGTTGACAATTTAGACGTTAATTTTTGGATAAATTAATTCTTGAACTTGTGTTATTGAATTCTTATATCATTGTCATCATCCTCATGTTTATAAAATGTTGAAAGTCATCTGTGGCCTGTAGTGCATAGATGGACTTGGTATGATTATGACCAGAGATTATTCGGTATAATCATGACCGTAATGTTACAAATGATGTGGTAAAAGTCCTCATTGGCCCGTAATGCATTGATGGACAGTTGTTGGCATGATCATGACCATTAATGAATACACGAATATCCTTGGCCGTAGTGCAGGGGTGATTCGATGATGTGGATTATTTTATTAAGCTGAGTCCCAGCGATAACAGTGTTGAAAAACCTTTTAAATCATAAAAGATAGTAGATTTTATTTTCTACTTGACTCTTTTAATGGATTGCTTGTTTCGCTGCAGTTAAACTTGATGTTCGTTATATTTTATCAGTTTAACACTGTTGAAGGCTAATGATAATTTATTCTGCATTATCTTAGTCATAATATTTCTTACTGGGCTAGTTGAGCTCACCCTTTCTTTCACTGTTCTCTTTAAGAAATGAGAATATAGCTGAGACGAGTCAGGGAACGGAGTGATGGACCAGATGATAGTTTTAGTATTCCTCACTATTCTGTTAAATAGTGTGATAATAATTGTAATGAGGACTCCTTTTGAGTTTGTATAGTCTCTAGTAGACAATAATTGTATTCAAACTCACAGTTATGTTTTGTCGTATTGTACACGACAGTTGTATTAGTAAGTTGTATTTGTATTCTGTACCATATATCTGACGACCCAAGATGGGTGATGTATACCTAATTTTGGGGGCGTCACAGTTGGTATCAAAGCCTAGGGATATGATCCCTGGCTAAGATGTGAGAATAGAACTAGGAGGGGAGAGACGGGGAATTCCTTCGCTAGTATGACCTACCTAAGTTTATTTGCATGGTATTTAATTGGTCGGTCAGAATATAAGGATAATATATAACATATCAATTAACTTTTGTTTTGTGGCAGTATCTGAAAATGGCATCCGAGAATGTTGAGAATAGCAATGGAGCACAGGCGACTGTTGATTCACCACATATCAATAATCGGGATAATGTGCATCAAAAAGGCGACAATCCTCATCCAAACAACAATACTGACCAAATGATGAATGATGGAATGTTCAGAAACTTTATGCAGTTCATGCAACAGCAGGCGAGAGCGGCTTCTGTTCAAAATGTAGGTGAAAACACTGAAAACTCTCGGACGGTCACCACTAAACAGTTCAAGGAGCTGGGACCACTGGAGTTTAAGGGAGAGCCAAAACCACTTATAGCGGAAACATGAATAAAGCAGATCACCAAGATATTTGATGTCTTGAGATGCTCCAAGGAGCAAAAGATTCCCTTTGCCGCCTTTATGTTGCGAGGAGAGGCAGATTACTGGTGGGAATCGATTAAGCGTACTCAACCTGCCGCACTGAAGATGTCTTGGGAGAAGTTCCAAGAGCTGTTCAATGACAAATACTTTTCCGAAAGTGTTTGACACATGAAGGAGGTGGAGTTCATCAAATTGGAGCAGAATAATATGACCGTGTCGCAGTATGAGGCTAAATTTGCTGAGCTGTACCGGTTTGCGTCCCACTTGGTGGATAATGAAGAGCGAATGACGCAAATATTTTTGCAAGGTTTGAAACCTGAGATACGTCAACATCTTATTTTTCATAAACTGTGTTTGTATTCAGATGTTGTGAATAGGGCTCAGTTAGTGGAGCGCGATAACGAGTCAACGCAACCAAAAGAGAGCAGTCGGCAAAATGATAATACCAGTGAGAGCAGTCATCGAAGCGGTGACAACAAGCGTGGTGGGAATCAACAGGCCAGAAATGGTAACCACTTCGGTGGTAATCAGGGCCAAAACAATAAGAATGGTCATTTCAGGAAGAGGAGATTCAACAATGATGGAAAGACGTCAGCACCAGCACCCGTTGTTAAGGAAGGAGAACGACCACCTATCATATGTTTCAAATGCGGAGGGGAGGGGCACATCAGTCCAAACTGCGTGATGCCGTCTAAAGCATGTTATAATTGTGGAAGAGAAGATCATTTATCTCGATTTTGTCGTTTACCAAAAACAAGTTCAGTTAGGATAGAGGCACCAAAGGCCGTCCCAGAAAAGTCAAAACCGGTAGTGCAAGGGAGAGCGTTTGTTGTGACCTCCCAGAAAGCAAGGAACCCGAATGAGGTTATCACGGGTAAGCTTATCATAAACTCTAACGAAGTCTATACTTTATTTGATTCCGGTTCTATCCATTCTTTTATTTCTCCTACTTGCGCTCATCGATTAAATTTGACTCCGGAGAAATTAGACTTTGACTTATCTGTTGAAACTCCATTGGGAGAAACCTTCATTACATCCACGGTTTATAAGTCTTGTTTGGTTCAAGTTGGTGCCCACACATTACCTGTCGATCTGATTTCATTAAAAATACTTGCATTTGACGTGATTCTAGGGATTGATTGGTTAACTACTCATCATGCAAAAATTGATTATTTTCGTAAGGTTGTTAGCTTTCATATTCCTAATCGACCTATTATGCGAATTCAAGCAACCAAACTATTAAAATCAATCGCTGTCATCTCAAGCCATAAAGCTATTCGTTTATTGAAAAACAGATGTCAAGCTTTCTTAGCTCATGTCACGGATCTAAACAAAAATACGTCAGTTTTGAATGATATTTATATTGTTAATAAATTTCCTGACGTATTCCCTGAAGAACTTCCTGGTCTACCCCCAGAGCGTGAAATTGAATTTTGTATCGACCTTGAATCCGATACAAAATCCATTTCCAAAGTCCCATATCGAATGGCTCCTATTGAACTTCGGGAGTTAAAGATCCAACTGCAGGAATTGTTAGACATTGGCTTTATTCGTCCTAGTACTTCTCCTTGGGGTGCTCCTGTTCTATTCGTGAAGAAGAAAGATAGAAGTATGCGACTTTGTATTGATTATCGAAAGTTGAATCATGTCACCATCAAAAACAGGTATCCATTGCCACGTATTGATGACCTGTTTGACCAGTTGCAAGGAGCACAATTCTTTTCAAAGATCGATCTTCATTCTGGATATCATCAGCTAAAGGTTAGAACTGAGGATATTCCAAAGACGGCTTTCAGAACTCGGTACGGGCATTATGAATTCCTAGTCATGTCCTTTGGATTGACTAATGCTCCTGCTGCCTTCATGGATATGATGAACCGGGTATTCAAGGAATATTTGGATCACTTTGTGGTCGTCTTTATTAATGACATCCTTATTTATTCCAAAAGTCGTGAAGATCATGAGTAACACTTGAGGCTGGTACTCCAAAAGCTTCGTGAATACAAGCTTTATGCCAAGTTGAAGAAATGCGAGTTCTGGCTGGAGGAGGTAGCATTCCTTGGGCACGTAGTATCAAGTCGTGGAATATCTGTTGACCCGGCAAAGATTGAAGCTATTCAAAGCTGGGAGCAACCTAAATCAGTAACCGAAGTACGTAGCTTTCTCGGTTTAGCTGGTTATTATCGGAGATTCGTAGAAGGATTTTCTCGAATCGCTACTCCACTAACTCAGCTGACTCGGAAAGATACAAAGTTCGGTTGGAGCAAAGAATGTGAGAAGAGTTTTTAAGAACTCAAAAGGAGACTCATTTCAGCACCTGTTCTAACAATACCATCTGGCTCGGAGGGATTTGTCATCTACAGTGATGCTTCGAGCAAAGGGTTGGGATGCGTTCTCATGCAACATGGAAATGTCATAGCCTATGCATCAAGACAACTCAAGGAATATGAGAGAAATTATCCTACTCATGATCTAGAGTTGGCAGCTGTTGTCTTTGCACTTAAAATTTAGAGGCATTACTTATATGGGGAGAAGGTGGAGATCTTTACGGATCATAAAAGCCTCAAATATTTTTTCAATCAAAAGGAACTCAACATGCGACAATGACGTTGGCTTGAACTATTGAAAGATTATGATCATACCATTCAAT
The DNA here is from genome assembly GCA_016801055.1 of Panax notoginseng. Lineage (NCBI taxonomy): Eukaryota > Viridiplantae > Streptophyta > Magnoliopsida > Apiales > Araliaceae > Panax > Panax notoginseng. Next base: position 38,380,235 of record CM029019.1, read on the forward strand.
ACCATCTTGGAAAAGCGAACGTGGTAGCTGACGCATTGAGTAGAAGATCATATGCAAGTACGAGTGCGATATTGTCAACACAAAGGCCCATTTTGTGTGACTTGCAAAGGATGGAGATAGAGTTAAAGACTCCAGAGACCCATGTGATGATGGCGAATATACGAGTAGAACCAACTTTAATCGATAAAGTTAAAGCTGTTCAAGCTACAGACCTGGAGCTGATGCGTATAAGGAAGAAAGTGCAAGAAGGTGCTATGCCGGAAGCAAGAATCGATGAAGAATGAATACTTTGAGTCAACTCCAGACTTTGTGTTCCTAACGACCCTGATTTAAAATATGAAATCATGATGGAGGCGCACAACACACCATTTGCAATCCATCCTGGGAGTACCAAAATGTATCATGATCTTCGTCATACATTTTGTGGAGCAATATGAAGCGAGAGATAGCGCTGTTTATTTCAAGGTGTCTAACTTGTCAACGAGTCAAGGCGGAGCATCAAGTACCAAAAGGTCCATTGCAACCACATGAAATTCCAAAATGGAAGTGGGAGCACATTACCATGGATTTCGTTACCGGTCTTCCTAAGGTTTCTCAAGGTATTGATGCGATTTGGGTCATTGTTGATAGATTGACCAAGTCTGCTCATTTTTATCGATACGAGAAACTTATACACTTGAACGTCTTGCTCGTATATACATAAACGAGATTGTAAGACTGTATGGTATGCCAGTATCCATAGTTTCTGACCGAGACCCAAGATTCACTTCACGATTTTGGGTTAGCTTACAAAAAGCTATGGACACGGATTTACGATTTAGTTCGGCATATCATCCTCAAACGGACGGACAATCAGAGAGGACTATTCAAACTCTGGAAGATTTATTAAGACTCTGTGTCCTTGACTTCAAGGGAAGTTGGGACAAGTTCTTATCATTGGTGGAGTTTTCCTACAACAACAGTTATCAAGCAAGTATTGGCATGGCTTCATTCGAAGCGTTGTATGGAAGAAAGTGTCATTCTCCAGTATGCTGGGATGAGGTGGGTGAAGCAACGTTGTTGGGACCGGAGTTGGTACGTATGACTACAGAAAAGATTCAAACGATCCGACAACGTATAAAAACCTCACAAGATCGACAAAAGAGTTATACTGATCTTCATCGAAAGGACGTGGAATTTGATATAGGAGATCATGTGTTCTTACGTGTTGCTCCATGGAAAGGAGTTACGAGATTTGGAAAGAGAGGAAAGCTCAATCCTCGATTCATCGGTCCATTTTTAATCCTCGATAGAGTAGGAACTGTGGCTTATAGACTTGCTTTACCGCCAAGTATGTCTCGTGTTCATAACGTTTTTCACATATCCATGTTACGTAAATATGTGGAAGACCCGAACCACATTATTGAGTGTGAACCGGACGAAATAGCGGAGGATTTGACGTATGAAGAAGTTCCTGTTCAAATCTTGGATAAGAAGGAACATATTCTACGCTCCAAGGTTATACCTCAAGTCAAAGTTTTGTGGAGAAATCACGATGTTGAAGAAATGACTTGGGAGTTAGAATCTGAAATGAAGTCAAGGTATCCTTACCTCTTCGACATACCAGGTACGTACCCTAATTTCGAGGGCGAAATTTCATAAGAAGGGGAGGTTGTAAGACCCCAACTTTTATAAATAAAGATGAATCTTCTATAAATATCATTTTTGAATATTATGGAGTTAATTTGATATAATGTTATAGTTGTGGGTAATATTTATAAATTTTGTAAAGTACGCAAGTTGTTATATAATATTCGATTGGTCGGGGAATATTCGTTTTAACAGGGAATATTCGTACAACGGCACAATCATTGGTGGACCCCACAACCGAATTATTGTCGGATTGAGAAAACGATAAAAATATTTTATTAAAAATAACGGCGGAAGTTTTACCATTGATACTGTTGAACTACTCGGTAGTAAAAGTACAGTAATACGTGTGGTTGCATAGTAGCACACGGTATTGATTATTAATGCTCATGTGAGAAGTCACTCAGTTTGATTCAATTATTGTCAGTTAATAATATGAATTATTTAGCGATAATGAAGTTTTGTTTTATTCGTATTATTAACGTAATAAAACATAAACATCTTTTTATATAAAACAAAATACTTTATTAATGTTATTCTATAAATAGAATATATTATATTTTATTTAAAAGATTTTTCTTTAAATATGGACCGTTAGATTAAAGTAATCAATCTGGACCGTTCATGGATTAGTTACTATGCATTCCATTTTTCTATAAATAACAACTCATTCCTTCATTATTTCTTACGAATTCACTGAACTCTAGAGAGAGAAACTATAGAGAGAGAAAAAAAAAGTATTCTGCTACTTAACTACTTTCTTATTTTAGTTCTTCTTTAAAACGGTAAGGGGTGTTATTCTTTCTTATTCATGAAGAGAACTGTTATTATTCCCTTTCTTATTATTCTGTTAGAATAACCTGTATACGCGGTCTACCCTATACTTGGTGACATTCTTCTATTATTTTGTTGGAACATCCTGTCTGTATGTTTTACACCGGACCTGGTTCCGTTTTTATTATTATTCTATTGGAACATCCTGTCTGTGTGTTTTACACCGGACCTGGTTCCGTCTTTATTATTATTCTGTTGGAACATCCTGTGTGTTTTACACCGGACCTGGTTCCGTCTTTATTATTATTCTGTTGGAACATCCTGTCTGTGTGTTTTACACCAGACCTGGTTCCGTCTTTATTATTATTCTGTTGGAACATCCTGTCTGTGTGTTTTACACTGGACCTGGTTCCGTCTTTATTATTATTCTGTTGGAATATCCTGTCTGTGCGTTTTACGCCGGACCTAGTTCCATTATTTATTATTCTGTTAGAATAACCTGTCTGTGCGGTCTATCGCATGCATGGTGATTTCTTTTGTTATTCCATTCTTTATTATACTCAGTTCGTTATGTTTTGACTTCTATACTCCATGAAATTTATGAAATATCCTTGATAATTGTGTTTCATCCAGTATCTTTTCATGAAAATATTCTTCTAAGCATTCTTGAATTTTACTCCACAAATCAGTATCATGTTGACAATTTGGACGTTGTTAATTCTTGGATAAATTAATTCTTGAACTTGTTTTATTGAATTCTTATATCATTGTCATCATCCTCATGTTTATAAAATGTTGAAAGTCATCTGTGGCCTGTAGTGCATAGATGGACTTGGTATGATTATGACCAGGGATTATTCGGTATAATCATGACCGTAATGTTACAAATGATGTGGTAAAAGTCCTCATTGGCCCGTAATGCATTGATGGACAGTTGTTGGCATGATCATGACCATTAATGAATACACGAATATCCTTGGCCGTAGTGCAGGGGTGATTCGATGATGTGGATTATTTTATTAAGCTGAGTCCCAGCGATAACAGTGTTGAAAAACCTTTTAAATCATAGAAGATAGTAGATTTTATTTCCTACTTGACTCTTTTAATGGATTGCTTGTTTCGCTGCAGTTAAACTTGATGTTCGTTATATTTTATCAGTTTAACACTGTTGAAGGCTAATGATAATTTATTCTGCATTATCTTAGTCATAATATTTCTTACTGGGCTAGTTGAGCTCACCCTTTCTTTCACTGTTCTCTTCAGAAAATGAGAATATAGCTGGAACGAGTCAGGGAACGGAGTGATGGACCAGATGATAGTATTAGTAGTCCTCACTATTCTGTTTAATAGTGTGACAATAATTGTAATGAGGACTCCTTTTAAGTTTGTATAGTCTCTAGTAGACAATAATTGTATTCAAACTCACAGTTATGTTTTGTCGTATTGTACACGACAGTTGTATTAGTAAGTTGTATTTGTATTCTGTACCATGTATCTGACGACCCAAGATGGGTGATGTATACCTAATTTTGGGGGCGTCACAATCTGCTCTTGGGAAGACCGTGGATTCATATGGCTGGATCCGTCCCGTCCGCCCTTCATCAGCAGCTTAAATACATCATTAACAACAGCCTAGTCACTGTTAATGCTGAGCCAGAATATCTGAAACAAGGTGATATCCCGCTCATCAGTTTCAATTCAGAAGTTGAGACTGTCAGCTTCCATGCCCTGGAGGTGAGCAACACTCACTACCGTCCTATTGGGGCGCCACCTCTTATACCCAGAATTTCTGCCGAGGTAATGTCGGCAAGTCAAGAAATGCTATCTTTGGGTTATCAACCTGGACAAGGGTTGGGCAAAGACCATCAGGGCATTAAGCGCCCAATTCAAGTTCCCAGTCAAACAGGGACAGCCGGACTAGGCTATGCTGCTAGTACCAGTCATAGGAATCCTCACAGACATAGACAGGTTCCTTCATCTTCAGCCATAAGGCGATTACCATAACCTACAGGAGCTGAATCTATACAGACTTCAGTAAAGGTTTCTGCCCATGTGATGACCATGTTATTTCCTAAGCCGATACCGGTCAAAGGGAAAGAAATTTTGACACCAGATCCGGAGGCGAAGGAAGAGGACCGGAGGCGTAAGCAGGACATTGCCAGACCCTTATCAAACATACGCATCATAGTCCATACGGACAGTACAAATAGAATTACCCCAGACGATGATTGCCCAGATATCATGGTCATCATTCGAGAGAAGGAGGATGACAATAGCCCCTTCATCATAGCAGTCCACCAGGACTTCACCCTTGGTAATTGGAGCAGCACTCCTTGCATTTGTCGACGAGGGTAAAAAGGGCAGAAACTCCCTCTGCCCTGTAGATAGCAATAACTGCTTACTTTTCTGTACAATATTAGCAATCATTTTGTCATTACATGCTAATACTTTATATGATTAAACAGTTTCATATATTAAGTGAAAGCATTTTGTTTCAGGACTCTGAAGTTAGATGTGCCTATACTTACTGATAAGGTGCCTTTTCTCCACAAGGACTGTAACTTTGATGTGAAGTTGGACACAAACTTGATGGAAATGCAAGAGGACATTGAGATTCCTTAGGAGATCAAAGAATGGGTCGAAGACAAACACAAGCCAAATCTTGATCAAACCACCTCTTTTAACCTCGGAACCTCAGAAAATCCCAAACAAATCCAGATTGGTACCGACCTCACTCCAAACCAAAGGAATGACATTGTTACTCTATTGACCCAATTCCAGGATATGTTTGCATGGTCTCATGAAGATATGGTCGGTTTGTCTACTGACATTGTTATTCATCGTCTCCCCCCATCAAAGAGGGATTCAAGCCAGTCAGGCAGAAGCTCAGGCGATTAAAACCTGAGTGGAGTTTAAAGGTTAAAGAAGAAATTGTGAAATAATTTCAAGCAGGCATCATCATGGTGTCAGCATACCCTGAATGGCTATCCAACATAGTCCACGTGCCCAAACCGGGAGGGAAGGTGCGAGTTTGCATGGATTATCGGGACCTAAACAAAACTTATCTCAAGGATAGCTTTCCCATACCATTCATCCACATACTTATTGACAATATAGCTCAATACGACATGTACTCCTTTACTGATTACTTTGCGGGGTACCATCAAATCATGGTTACTGAAGAGGATCATGAGAAAACTGCATTCATCACTCCTTGGGGAACCTTTTTCTACAGACGATTATCATTCGGCCTCATCAATGCCGGAGCTACCTACCAGCGAGCCATGATGGCTCTCTTCCACGACTTATTGCACAAGGAGATAGAGATCTATGTGGATGACATCATTGTCAAATCCCGAAGGGAGGAAGACCACCCAAACCATCTTAGAAAGCTCTTTTGTGACACCCCCAAAATAGGTATACATCACCCATTCTGAGTCGCCAAATACAGGTACAGAAACAAATACAACTTCATTATAATAATTGTTGTGCAAAATATGACAACACAAATACTGTGAGTTTAAATACAAATATTATTTTCTAGACAATATCCACACTCAAATAAGTCCTCATTACAATTATTGAAATACTATTTTACAAAATAGTGAGGACTGCTAACACAACTGACTGGAAACATCACTCCACACCCCGACTAGTTCCCGCTATATTCTCGCCTCCTGAGAAAAATGGAACAAAAAAGAAAAGGGTGAGCTCAACTAGCCCAGTAAAGAATATTATGACTAAGATAATAAATAACAACTTATCATTAGTCTTCAACAGGGAAAAATCTGATAAAATATAATAGACAACAAGTTTTAGATCAACAACTGCAGCGAAAACAGCAAACCATTAGAAGAGTCAAGTAGAGAATGAATTCTACTATCTTCTAAGATTTAAAAGTCCATCAACGATATTTTATCCCTGTAACATCAATCAATAACCATCTTTAATCAAATATTCATCTTTGCACTACAGGCCAAAGATATTCATTTATAACACCAGTCGGTCATGTTCATCTCAACACTTATTCATCTTTGCACTACTGGCCAAAAATATTCATCAGTTAATCATTCATCTTTGCACTAAAGGCCAAAGATATTCAGTAATATCATCATTTAGGACTGAGAATGATGAAAAATTATCTTAAAAAAAACGAATTCAATGAGACAGAAGGACAAATATTAGGGATTCATATTATAGTTTATCCAAGTGCAATAATACTCCATAATAACCAATTGTGAAGGAGAATTCAAAAATAAAGATCAAAACATGGATACAATCAAAGATAGTAACCATAATAGACATCTTGGACAATTTTTTTTAGTGAATAGTGTCGTATACGTGAATAGTGTCGTATACGTGAATAGTAACCTCGACACAAAAAGTTTTAAATTTGATAAAAAGTTCATATCAATATTTCAGCATAATGATATTGAAGAAAATAATATCATTTAAGAAGAAAATAATATCCCTTACCTCAAACGAACAGTACTTCTGATCAGAATATCGTCTATGAGGCTGAATGAAACTTGTGCTGAATAGCAACTCTCAAAGTATCAAAATACTCACAAAATACGCTCGAGAATATAGAGAGAGAAAGAGAGAAAACTTATGAATTTTGATGTGATTTTCAATTCTAACTTAACAATCTATTTATAGGAAAATGTTAGCACGCCGAAGCAGACTTAACCTGTAACCTTATTGCTTTACCTGCTACTATTCCCACCCACCACATTTGAATAAATATCTCAGCACATTTTCACCAACCAAAAGTGCCCACCAATTCTAAAATTTTTCACCAAAATGATAAATTCTGAAACTTTAACAATTTCTAAACCAGTCATCTCTTAAAATTCATAACAAATCCTACGTTCATTTTTAACGGTTCAAAATTTGTGGACATATACTCAACTTATATATGTATAACATATCCAAAAATCACAACGATCCAACAGTCAGATTAAAAATTATAACCCTCGCATTATATCTCAAAAACCCTGATTTATTTTTAATACCTCAATTCTGCCAAAAATACTGATAAAACGCCTCAGCATTAACTCCTTCATTTTTAACCACAAAATATTTCCAACATTTATATTCACATAAAATAAATATTTCCTTATCATATGAATCAATAATTAATTATTCACAATTAATATTACAGAATCACATTTATGACAACCATGCCGTTTCCAGGATAGAGGGGGCTTTCCAATAAGGATTTCTCCTTACTAGCGTGCAATTAAATGACCAAACCTCTCCTTAGACAGAACTTTCTAGACATTGCCAATAATGTTATCTAATAATATTATTTAAATAATATGAATTATTGATCTGATAATAGGAAATACTGTGCAGTGACAATTATTGAACCAACAATAATATAAAATATCAATGCAGCAATTATTGAATAAATAAAATAAAATATTGAACAGTAACTACTGTAACAAATATTGAGTAGTGCTTTCCTTCGTAAGAATCAATAATTCAAAAATACTGTGCAATCCGTGTGCTACTGTACAACCACGCGTATTAATGTAGTTTAACCACCGGGTATTCCAACAGTATTAAAGGTAACAACTACGTCGTTATTTATAAAAACTCAATTTTTATCGTTATCTTCATCCAACCATTTTTTGTTATGGGGCCCACAAATAGTTGCGCCGTCGTACGAATATTCCCCGACAGAAAGAATATTCCACGACTAAACGAATATTCCCCGACAAAAATGAATATTTTATAACCACTTGTTTATTTTGTAAAATTTGCACATTTCACCCATAACCAAAGTATTATATCAAATTAACACCTTATTATTCACACTAATATTTAGAGAAAATCTGATTTTATTCATTAATAAGTTGGGGTCTTACAACCTCCCCTCCTTATGAAATTTCGTCCTCGAAATTGACGTACGTACCTGGTGTTTCGAAAAGGTGAGGATACCTCACTTTCATTTCTGATTCTAATTCCTAGGTCATTTCTTTAATAGCATGATTTCTCCACAAAACCTTAACTTGTGGTATAACCTTCGTGCGTAGAACATGCTCTTTTCTATCCAAGATCTTAAAAGGTACCTCCTCGTACGTTAAATCTTCGGCTATCTCGTCTGGTTCTAACTCAATTATATGGTTCGGGTCTTTCACATATTTACGAAGCACATATACGTGAAAAATATTATGAACACGAGACATGCTTGGAGGTAATGCGAGTCGATATGCCACATTTCCTATTTGGTCAAGAATTTCAAATGGACCAATAAATCGTGGATTGAGCTTTCCTCTCTTTCCAAATCTTGTAACTCCTTTCCATGGTGCAACACGTAACAATATATGATCCCCAATACTAAATTCTACATCCTTTCGATGAAGATCTGCATAACTCTTTTGTCGATCCTGTGCCGTTTGTATACGTTGTCGAATCGTTTGGATCTTCTCTGTAGTTATGCGTACCAATTCTGGTCCCAACAACGTTGCTTCTCCCACCTCGTCCCAACATACTGGAGAACGACACTTTCGTCCATACAAGGCTTCAAATGGAGCCATACCTATACTTGCCTGATAACTGTTGTTGTAGGAGAATTCCACCAGTGGCAAGTACTTATCCCAACTTCCTTTGAAATCTAGAACACAGAGTCTTAATAGATCTTCAAGGGTTTGAATAGTCCTCTCTGATTGCACGTCCGTTTGAGGATGGTATGCTGAACTGAATCGTAAATCCGTGCCCATAGCTTTCTACAAGCTAACGCAAAATCTTGAAGTGAATCTTGGGTCACGATCCGAAACTATGGATACTGGCATGCCATGCAATCTCACAATCTCATTCACGTACATACTAGCAAGACGTTCAAGGGAATAAGTCTCATATATAGGCAAGAAATGGACAGACTTGGTTAATCTATCAATAATGACCCAAATCACATCTATGCCTTGAGACACCTTGGGAAGACCAGTAACGAAATTCATAGTAATGTGTTCCCACTTCCATTTCGGAATCTCAAGTGGTTGCAATGGACCCTTTGGTATTTGATACTCCGCTTTTACACATTGACAAGTTAAGCACCTCGAGATAAACTCCGCGATCTCTCTTTTCATATTGCTCCACCAAAATGTATGTCGAAGATCGTGATACATTTTAGTACTCCCAGGATGGATTGCAAACGGTGTGTTGTGTGCCTCCATCATTATTCTATGCTTCAAGTCAAAATCGTTAGGAATACATAGTCTAGAGTTGACTCGAAGTATTCCTTCTTCATCGATTCTTACTTCTGGAATAGCACCTTCTTGCACTTTCTTCTTCATACGCATCAGCTCCATGTCCGTAGCTTGAGCAGCTTTAACTTTATCGATTAAAGTCGGTTCTACTCGTATATTTGATATCATCATGTGGGTACTTGGAGCCTTCATCTCTATCTCCATCATTTGCAAGTCATACAAAATGGGCCTTTGTGTTAACAGCATTGCACTCGTACCCGCATATGATTTTCTACTCAATGCGTCAGCTACTACGTTTGCTTTACCAGGATGATATTGGATGGTATGATCGTAATCTTTCAGCAGCTCGAGCCAACGTCGTTGTCGCATGTTGAGTTCCTTTTGGGTGAAAAAATATTTGAGGCTTTTATGATCTGTATAGATCTCCACTTTCTCCCCATACAGGTAGTGTCTCCAGATCTTCAACGCGAAAACGACTGCTGCCAACTCTAAATCATGAGTAGGATAATTCCTCTCATATTCTTTGAGTTATCGCGAGGCATAGGCTATGACTTTCCCATGTTGCATGAGAACACATCCTAACCCTTTGCTTGAAGCATCGCTGTAGATAACAAATCCATCCGAACCAGATGGTATTGTCAGAACAGGTGCCGAAATGAGTCTCCTTTTGAGTTCTTGGAAACTCTTCTCGCATTCCTCACTCCATACGAATTTTGTATCTTTCCGAGTCAGCTGAGTTAACGGAGTAGCGATTCGAGAAAATCCTTCCACAAATCTCCGATAATAACCAGCTAAGCCTAGAAAGCTACGTACTTCGGTTACCGACTTCGGTTGCTCCCAACTTTGTATGGCTTCAATCTTCGCCGGGTCGATAAATACTCCATGTTTTGACACCACGTGCCTAAGGAATGCTACTTCCTCAAGCTAGAACTCGCATTTATTCAGTTTGACATATAACTTGTTTTCACGAAGCCTTTGCAATATCAGCTTCAAATGGCGCTCATGATCTTCACGGCTTTTGGAATAGATGAGGATGTCATCAATAAAGACAACAACGAACTGATCTAAATATTCTTTGAACACACGGTTCATCATATCCATGAAGGCAGTAGGAGCATTAGTCAATCCAAAAGACATGACTAAGAATTCATAATGCCCGTACCGAGTTCTGAAGGCAGTCTTTGGAATATCCTCAGTTTTAATCTTCAGCTGATGATATCCAGAACGAAGATCGATATTTGAAAAGAATTGTGCTCCTTGCAATTGGTCAAACAGGTCATCAATACGAGGTAGCGGATACCTATTCTTGATGGTGACATGGTTCAATTCTTGATAGTTAATACAAAGTCGCATACTCCCGTCTTTCTTCTTTACGAATAAAACAGGAGCACCTCAAGGAGACGTACTAGGACGAATGAAACCGATGTCTAACAATTCCTGTAATTGGACTTTTAACTCCTGAAGTTCAATAGGAGCCATTAGATATGGGGTTTTAGAAATGGGCTTTGTATCGGATTCAAGGTCAATAAAGAATTCAACTTCACGTTCTGGGGGTAGACCAGGAAGTTCTTCAGGAAATACGTCAGGAAATTCACTAACAACAGAAATATTATTCAAATCTAACGTGTTTTTGTTCAAGTCCATAACATGGGCTAAGAAAGCTTGACATCCGTTTTTCAATAAATGAATGGCTTTATGGCTTTGATATAACATCGATTGATTTTAATGGTTTGGTTACTTGAATTCGCATAACAGATTGGTTAGGAATATGAAAACTAATAACCTTACGAAAACAATCAATTTTGGCATGATGAGTAGTTAACCAATCAATTCCTAAAATCACATCAAAAGCAAGTATCTTTAAAGAGATAAGGTCAACAGGTAATGTGATTGTGCTAACTTGGATTAAGCAAAATTTATAAACTGTAGATGTAATGAAAGTTTCTCCTAACGGAGTCTCCACATATAAGTCAAAGTCTAATTTTTTCGGAGTCAAGTTTAAACGTTGAGCACAAGCAGGAGAGATAAAAGAATGAGTAGAACCGGTATTTAGTAAAGTATAAACTTCGCAAGAATTCAATATTAGCTTACCCGTGATCACCTCGTTCGAGTTTCTCGCGTTTTGGCCAGTCACGACAAACACTCTTCCAGGAACCGCTGATTTCGACTTATCCGGGAAAGCTTTTAGAGTCACCATCCCCGCTGAACTTGGTTTTGCTACAGAACACTCTCGAGATATATGACCCTCCTTTCCACAGTTATAATATACCTTGGATTGTTGTGGGCAGTTTGGGCTGATATGTCCCTCTTTCCCGTATTTGTAACAAATGACCGGTGCTCGTTCTCCTCCCCTAGAAACAGTTGATGTTTGTGCTGACGTTTTCACGTTATCATTATTGTACCTTCTCTTCTTGAAATCTCTTCCCGACTCGCTCCTTCTATTATCACGGCCACGATTTCCACCAGAGTGGTTACCGCTTTTGTCCGAATATTTTCCTCCCTGTTGGTTTTCATTGCTCCGATGACCGCTGCCACCGGTATGACCCTGGTTGTGGTCCCTCGGTTGAACATACTCATTATCTCGCTCTAATAATTGAGCCCTGTTTATAACATCTGAATATAAAGAAAATTTATGAGAGATAAGATATTGCCGAATCTCGGGTTTTAAACCTCTCAGAAACATCCTTGTCATTCGTTCCTCATTCTCGACCAAATGAGGTGCAAACCTGGATAACTCTGCAAACTTCGCCTCGTACTGGGACACCGTCATGTTATTTTTTTCCAGTCTAATAAACTCAACATCCTTTATATGACGAATACTTTTAGGAAAGTACTTGTCATTAAACAGTTTTTGAAATGTTTCCCAGGACATGTTGAGTGCGTCAGGCTGGGTACGCTTCACAGACTCCCACCAATAGTCTGCCTCACCGCGGAACATAAAGGTGGCGAATGGAACCTTCTGTTCCTCCGTGCATCCCAAGACATCGAATATCTTGGTAATTTGCTTGATCCACGTTTCCGCCATGATCGGATCCGGCTTTCCCTTAAATTTTGGTGGTTCCAACTCTTTGAACTGCTTGGCTGTGACAAGCCGCGTATTGTTATCATTTCCACCCGTATTCTGCACACGAGTCTCCCTCATCTGATTTTGCATGAACTGCAAAAAGCTCCTAAACATTCCATCATTCATCGTTTGCTCGGTAACGTTGATTACAGAAGGAATATTGCCAGCCTGTTGCACATTCTCCTGATTGGTAACTAAAGGTGTTTTCACGGTCTCATACACTCCATTGTTAACGTTCTCAGCAGCCATTTCTCAATACTGCCATAAAACAAGGGTTAATTAAACAAATTAACATATCACATAATATCCCTATATTATGACCAACTAACAAATAAGCTTAGGTAGGACACACTAGCGAATGATTTGCTCGTCTCTCCCCTCCTAGTTCTATTCCCCGATCTCCGCCAGAGACCATATCCCTAAGCTCTGATACCAACTGTGACGCCCCAAAAATAGGTATACATCACCCATTCTGAGTCACCAAATATAAGGTACAGAAACAAATACAACTTCATTATAATAATTGTCGTGCAAAATACGACAACACAAATACTGTAAGTTTAAATACAAATATTGTCTTCTAGACAATATCCACACTCAAATAAGTCCTCATTACAATTATTGAAACAGTATTTTACAAAATAGTGAGGACTGCTAACACAACTAACTGGAAACATCACTCCACACCCCGACTAGTTCCCGCTATATTCTCGCCTCCTGAGAAAAATGGAACAAAAAAGAAAAGGGTGAGCTCAACTAGCCCAGTAAAGAATATTATGACTAAGATAATAAACAACAACTTATCATTAGTCTTCAACATAGAAAAATCTGATAAAATATAATAGACAACAAGTTTTAGATCAACAACTGAAGCGGAAACAGCAAACCATTAGAAGAGTCAAGTAGAGAATGAATTCTACTATCTTCTAAGATTTAAAAGTCCATCAACGATATTTTATCCCTGTAACATCAATCAATAACCATATTTAATCAAATATTCATCTTTACACTACAGGCCAAAGATATTCATTTGTAACGCTAGTCGGTCATGTTCATCTCAACACCTGTTCATCTTTGCACTACGAGCCAAAAATATTCATCAGTTAATCATTCATCTTTGCACTACAGGCCAAAGATATTCAGTAATATCATCATTTAGGACTGAGGATGATGAAAAATTATCTTAAAGAAAATGAATTCAATGAGACAGAAGGACAAATATTAGAGATTCGTATTATAGTTTATCCAAGTGCAATAATACTCCATAATAACCAATTGTGATGGAGAATTCAAAAATAAAGATCAAAACATGGATACAATCAAAGATAGTAACCATAATAAATATCTTGGACAAAAAGAAAAATTTTTATTTTTCGATGAATAGTGCCGTATTCGTGAATAGTGCCGTATACGTGAATAGTGCCGTATACGTGAATAGTAACCCCGACACAAAAAGTTTCAAATTTGATAAAAAGTTCATATCAATATTTCAGCATAATGATATTGAAAAAAATAATATCATTTAAGAAGAAATTAATATCCCTTAGCTCAAACGAACAGTACTTCTGATCAGAATATCGTATATGAGGCTGAATGAAACTTGTGCTGAATAGCAACTCTCAAAGTATCAAAATACTCACAAAATACGCTCGAGAATATAGAGAGAGAAAGAGAGAAAACTTATGAATTCTGGTGTGATTTTTAATTCTAACTTAGCCCTCTATTTGTAAGAAAATGTTAGCACGCCGAAGCAGACTTAACCTGCAACCTGATGGCTTTTGTAAGACCCCAACTTATTAATGAATAAAATCAAATATTCTCTAATTATTATTATGAATAATAAAGTGTTAATTTGATATAGTATTTTGGTTATGGGTGAAATGTACAAATTTTGCAAAATAAACAAGTGGTTATAAAATATTAATTTTGTCGAATATTCGTTTGGTCGTGGAATATTCTTTCTGTCGGGAAATATTCGTACGACGGCGCAGCTATTTGTGGGCCCCATAACGGAAAACGATTGGATGAAGATAACGACAAAAATTGAGTTTTTATAAATAACGGCGTAGTTATTACTGTTAACACTGTTGGAATACCCGGTGGTTAAAATACAGTAATGCGCGTGGTTGCACAGTAGCACACGAATTGCACAGTATTTTTGAATTATTAATTCTTACGAAGGAAGGCACTACTCAATAATTGTTACAGTAGTTACCGTTCAATATTTTATTTTATTGATTTCATAATTGCTGCATTGATATTTTATATTATTGTTGTTTCAATAATTGTCACTGCATAATATTTTCTATTATCAGATCAATAATTCATATTATTTGAATAATATTATTAGATAGCATTATTGGCAATGTCTAGAAAGTTCTGTCTAAGAAGAGGTTTGGTAATCTAATTGCGCGCCAGTAAGGAGAAATCCTTATTAGAAAGCCCCCTCTTTCCTGGGAACGACCTGGTTGTCATAAATGTGATTCTGTAATATTATTTGTGAATAATTAATTATTGATTCATATGATAAGGAAATATTTATTATATGTGGATATAAATGAGGGATATATTTTTGTGGTTAAAAATGAAGGAGTTAATGTTGAGGTTTTTATCAATATTTTTGTTGGAATGGAGGTATTAAAAATCAGGGTTTTTGAGATATTTTACGGAGGTTATAATTTTTAATCTGACCGTTGGATCGTGGTAATTTTTGGATATGTTATACATATATAAGTTGAGTATATGTACACAAATTTTGAACCGTTAAAAATGAACGTATGATTTATTATGAATTTTACGAGATGACTGGTTCAGAAATTGTTGAATTTTCGGAGTTTATCATTTTGGTGGAAAATTCTAGAATTGGTGGGCCCCACTCTTGGTTGGTGAAGAAATGTGCTGAGATATTTATTCAAATGTGGTGGGTGGGAATAGTAGCAGGTAAAGCCATCAGGTTGCAGGTTAAGTCTGCTTCGGCGTGCTAACATTTTCTTATAAATAGAGGGCTAAGTTAGAATTGAAAATCACACCAGAAACAAGTTTTTTCTCTTTCTCTCTCTAGATTATTGAGTGTATTTTGTGAGTATTTAGATACTTTGAGAGTTTCTATTCATCAGAGCAAGTTTTCTTCAGCCTTATACCGATATTCCGACCAGAAGTACTGATATTTTGAGGTAAGGGATATTATTTTCTTCTTAAATGATATTATTTTCTTCAATATCATTATGCTGATATATTGATATGAGTTTTTATCAAATTTAGAACTTTTTGTGTCGGGGTTACTATTCACGTACACGACACTATTCACGTATACGACACTATTCACGAATACGACACTATTCACCGAAAAATAAAAATTTTCTTTTTTGTCTAAAATGTCTATTATGGTTACTATCTTTGATTGTATCCATGTTTTGATCTTTATTTTTGAATTCTGCTTCACAATTGATTATTATGAAGTATTATTGATCTTGGATAAACTGTTATACGAATCCTTACTATTTGTCCTTCTGTCTCACTGGATTCGTTTTCTTTAAGATATTTTTCATCATCCTCAGTCCTAAATGATGATATTACTGAATATCTTTGGCCTATAGTGCAAAGATATATGATTACCTGATGAATATCTTTGGCCTGTAGTACAAAGATGAACAAGTGTTGAGATGAACATGACTAACTGGTGATACAAATGAATATCTTTGGCCTGTAGTGCAAAGATGAATATTTGGTTAAAGATGATTATTAATTGATGTTACAGGGATAAAATATTGATGATGGACTTTTAAATCTTAGAAGATAGTAGAATTCATTCTCTACTTGACTTTTCTAATGGTTTGCTGTTTTCGATGCAGTTGTTGATCTAAAACTTGTTGTCGATTATATTCTATCAGATTTTTCCCTGTTGAATACTAATGATAATTTGTTGTATATTATCTTAGTCATAATATTCTTTACTGGGCTAGTTGAGCTCACCCTTTTCCTTTTTGTTCTATTTTTCTTCTTAGGAGGTGAAAACATAGCAGGATCTAGTCGGGGTATGGAGTGATGGTTCTAGAAAGATATTTTAGCAGTCCTCACTATTTCTGTAAAATAGTGTTTGAATAATTGTAATGAGGACTTATTTGAGTGTGAATATTGTCTAGCAGACAATATTTATATTTAAACTCACAGTATGTGTTGTCGTATTTTGCACGACAATTGTATTATTGAAGTTGTAGTTTGTTTCTATACCATGTATTTGGCGACTCAGAATGGGTGATGTATACCTATTTTGGGGGCGTCACAGTTGGTATCAGAGCTTAGGGATATGATCCCTGGCTGAGATGTGAGACAAGAACTAGGAGGGGAGAGACGGGAAATTCATTCGCTAGTATGACCTGACTAAGTTTATTTGGTATTTATTTGGTCGGTCAGAGTATAGGGATAATATATGACATGACTATTAACCTTTGTTTTATGGCCGTATTTAAGAATGGCAGCTGAGAACGTTAATAATGGAGTAAATCAAACCGTGGAGACACCTTTGATCACCACCCAGGGGAACGTGCAACAGGAAGGCAATATTCCTCCTATAAACAACGTTACCGAGCAAATTATGAATGATGGAATGTTTAGGAGCTTTTTGCAGTTTATGCAAAATCAGACGAGGGAGACTCGTGTGCAGAATACGGGTGGAAATGATAACAACGAGCGGTTTGTCACAGCCAAGCAGTTCAAAAAATTGGGACCACCAGAATTTAAGGGAAAGCCGGATCCGATCATGGCAGAAACGTGGGTCAAGCAAATTACCAAGATATTCGATGTCTTGGGATGCACGGAGGAACAGAAGGTTCCATTCGCCACCTTTATGTTCCGCGGTGAGGCAGACTACTGGTGGGAGTCTGTGAAGCGTACCCAGCCTGACGCACTCAATATGTTCTGGGAAACATTTCAGAAACTGTTCAATGACAAGTACTTTCCTGAAAGTATTCGTCATATGAAGGAGGTGGAGTTTATCAAACTAGAACAAAACAACATGACGGTGTCCCAGTACGAGGCGAAGTTTGCAGAGTTATCCAGGTTTGCACCTCATTTGGTCGAAAATGAGGAACGAATGACAAGGATGTTTCTGAGAGGTCTAAAACCCAAGATTCGGCAATATCTTATCTCTCATGAATTTTCTTTATATTCATATGTTGTAAACAGGGCTCAATTATTAGAGTGAGATAATGAGTATGTGCAACTGAGGGACCACAACCAGGGTCATATCGCTGGCGGCAGTCATCGAAGCAATGAAAACCAGCAGGGAGGAAAACATTCGGACAAAAGCGGTAACCACTCTGGTGGTAATCGTGGCCGTGATAATAGAAGGAGCGGGTCGGGAGGAGATTTCAAGAAGAGAAGGTACAACAATGATAACGTGAAGACGTCAGGACAAACATCAACTGCTTTTAGGGGCGGAGAACGAGCACCAGTCGTTTGTTACAAATGCGGGAAGGAGGGACACATCAGCCCAAACTGCCCACAACAGTTCAAGGTATGTTATAACTGTGGAAAGGAAGGTCATATAGCTAAAGATTATCTTGTTGCGAAACCAAGTTCAACGGGGATAATGACTCCGAAGGCTGTTTCGAACAAGTCAAAGTCGGTGGTTCCTGGAAGGGCATTTGTCGTGACTGCCCAAAACACGAGGAACCCAAACGAGGTGATCACGGGTAAGCTAATCATAAACTCTTGCGAAGTTTATACCTTATTAGATACCGGTTCTACCCATTCTTTTATCTCTCCTGCTTGTGCTCAACGTTTAAACTTGACTCCGGAGAAATTAGACTTTGACCTATCTGTGGAGACTCCATTAGGAGAAACTTTCATTACATCTACAATTTATAAATCTTGCTTAATCCAAGTTGGCACAATCACATTACCTGTTGACCTTATCTCTTTAAAGATACTTGCTTTTGATGTGATTTTAAGAATTGATTGGTTAACTACTCATCATGCCAAAATTGATTGTTTTCGTAAGGTTGTTAGTTTTCATATTCCTAACCAACCTGTTATGCGAATTCAAGCAACCAAATCACTAAAATCAATCGCTGTCATATCAAGCCATAAAACCATTCGTTTATTGAAGAACGGATGTCAAGCTTTCATAGCCCATGTTATGGACTTGAACAAAAACACGTCAGATTTGAATAATGTTTCTGTTGTTAGTGAATTTCTTGACGTATTTCCTGAAGAACTTCCCGGTCTATCCCCAGAATGTGAAGTTGAATTCTTTATTGATCTTGAACCTGGTACAAAGCCCATTTCTAAAACCCCATATCGAATGGCTCCTATTGAACTTCAGGAGTTAAAGGTTCAACTACAGGAGTTGTTGGACATCGGTTTTATTCGTCCTAGTACATCTCCTTGGGGTGCTCCTGTGTTATTCGTAAAGAAGAAAGACGGGAGTATGCGACTTTGTATCAACTACCGAGAATTGAATCATGTCACTATCAAGAATAGGTATCCGCTACCTCGTATTGATGACCTGTTTGACCAGTTGCAAGGAGCACAATTCTTTTCAAAGATCGATCTTCGTTCTGGATATCATCAGCTGAAGATTAAAATTGAGGATATTCTAAAGACTGCCTTCAGAACTCGGTACGGACATTATAAATTCTTAGTCATGTCTTTTGGATTGACTAATGCTCCTGCTGCCTTCATGGATATGATGAACCGTGTATTCAAAGAATATTTAGATCAGTTCGTTGTTATCTTTATTGATGACATCCTCATCTATTCCAAAAGCCGTGAAGATCATGAGCGCCATTTGAAGCTGGTACTGCAAAGGCTTCGTGAAAACAAGCTATATGCCAAATTGAAGAAATGCGAGTTCTGGCTTGAGGAAGTAGCATTCCTTGGGCACGTGGTGCCAAAATATGGAGTATCTGTCGACCCGACGAAGATTGAAGCCATACAAAGTTGGGAGCAACCGAAGACGGTGACCGGAGTACGCAGCTTTCTGGGCTTAGCTGGGTATTACCAGAGATTCGTGGAAGGATTTTCTAGAATCGCTACTCCGTTAACTCAGCTGACTCGGAAGGATACAAAATTTCGTTGGAGTGAGGATTGTGAGAAGAGTTTTCAAGAACTCAAGAGAAGACTCATTTTGGCACCTGTTCTGACAATACCATCTGGTTCGGATGGATTTGTTATCTACAGCGATGCTTTAGGCAAAGGGTTAGGATGTGTTCTCATGCAACATGGGAAAGTCATAGCCTATGCCTCGCGACAACTCAAAGAATATGAGAGGAATTATCCTACTCATGATTTGGAGTTGGCAGCAGTCGTTTTCGCGTTGAAGATTTGGAGACACTACCTGTATGGGGAGAAAGTGGAGATCTCTACGGATCATAAAAGCCTTAAATATTTCTTCACCTAAAAGGAACTCAACATGCGGCAACGACGTTGAGTTGAGCTGTTGAAAGATTACAATCATACCATCCAATATCATCTTGGAAAAGCGAACGTAGTAGCTGACGCATTGAGTAGAAGATCATACGCGGGTACGAGTGCAATGGTGTTAACACAAAGGCCCATTTTGTATGATTTGCAAAGGATGGAGATAGAGATGAAGGCTCCAAGTACCCACATGATAATATCAAATATACGAGTAGAACCGACTTTAATCGATAAAGTTAAAGCCGCTCAAGCTACGGACATGGAGTTGATGCGTATGAAGAAAAAAGTGCAAGAAGGTGTTATTCCAGAAGCAAGAATCGATGAAGAATGAATACTTCGAGTCAACTCCAGACTTTGTGTTCCTAACGATTTTGACTTGAAGCATAAAATCATGATGGAGGCACACAACACACCGTTTGTAATCCATCCTGGGAGTACCAAAATGTATCACGATCTTCGACATATATTTTGGTGGAGCAATATGAAAAGAGAGATCGCGGAGTTTATCTTGAGGTGTTTAACTTGTCAACGTGTAAAAGCGGAGCATCAAGTACCAAAGGGTCCATTGCAACCACTTGAGATTCTGAAATGGAAGTGGGAACACATTACTATGGATTTTATTACGGGTCTTCCCAAGGTTTCTCAAGGCATAGATGCGATTTGGGTCATTGTTGATAGATTAACCAAGTCTGCCCATTTCTTGCCTATACGTGAGACTTATTCCCTTGAACGTCTTGCTCGTATGTACGTGAATGAGATTGTGAGATTGCATGGTATGCCAGTATCTATAGTTTTGGATCGTGACCCAAGATTCACTTCACGATTTTGGGTTATCTTACAGAAAGCTATGGGCACGGATTTACGATTCAGTTCGGCATACCATCCTCAAACGGACGGACAATCAGAGAGGACTATTCAAACTCTTGAAGATCTATTAAGACTCTGTGTCCTAGATCTCAAAGGGAGTTGGGATAAGTACCTACCATTGGTGGAATTCTCCTACAACAACAGTTATCAGGCGAGCATAGGTGTGGCTCCATTCGAGGCGTTGTATGGAAGAAAATGTCATTCTCCAGTATGCTGGGACGAGGTGGGTGAAGCAACATTTTTGGGGCCAGAGTTGGTACGCATGACTACAGAGAAGATCCAAACGATTCGACAACGTATACAAACGGCACAGGATCGACAAAAGAGTTATGCGGATCTTCATCGGAAGGACGTGGAATTTAATATTGGGGATCATGTATTGTTACATGTTGCACCATGGAAGGGAGTTACAAGATTTGGGAAGAGATGAAAGCTCAATCCAAGATTTGTTGGTCCATTTGAGATTCTTGAGCGAATAGGAAATGTGGCCTATAGACTCGCATTACCTCAAAGTATGTCTCGTGTTCATAATGTTTTTCACATATCTATGTTTTGTAAATATGTTAAAGACCCGAACCACATTATTGAGTTAGAACCAGACGAGATAGCCGAAGATTTAACGTACGAGGAGGTACCTATTAAGATCTTGGATCGGAAAGACCATGTCTTACGCACGAAGGTTATACCACAAGTTAAGGTTTTGTGGAGAAACCATGCTATTGAAGAAATGACCTGGGAGTTAGAATCAGAAATGAAAGCGAGGTATCCCCACCTTTTCGAAACACCAGGTACATATGTCAATTTCGAGGACGAAATTTCATAAGGAGGGGAGGTTGTAAGACCCCAACTTATTAATGAATAAAATCAAATTTTCTCTAATTATTATTGTGAATAATAAGATGTTAATTTGATATAATATTTTGGTTATAGGTGAAATGTATAAATTTTGCAAAATAAACAAGTGGTTATAAAATATTCATTTTGTCGGGGAATATTCGTTTGGTCGGGAAATATTCTTTCTGTCGGGGAATATTCGTACGACGGCGCAGCTATTTGTGGGCCCCATAACGAAAAATGATTGGATGAAGATAACGACAAAAATTGAGTTTTTATAAATAACGGCGTAGTTGCTACCGTTAACACTGTTGGAATACCCGGTGGTTAAAATACAGTAATGCGCGTGGTTGCACAATAACACACGAATTGTACAGTATTTTTGAATTATTGATTCTTACGAAGGAAGGCACTACTCAACTTATATATGTATAACATATCCAAAAATCACAACGATCCAACGGTCGGATTAAAAATTATAATCCCCGCAATATATCTTAAAACCCTGATTGATTTTTAATACCTCCATTTCGACAAAAATACTGATAAAACACCTCAACATTAACTTCTTCATTTTTAACCACAAAATATATCCAACATTTATATTCACATAAAATAAATATTTCCTTATCATATGAATCAATAATTAATTATTCACAATTAATATTACAGAATCACATTTATGACAACCAGGCCGTTCCCAAGATAGAGGGGGCTTTCCAATAAGGATTTCTCCTTACTGGCGCGCAATTAGATGACCAAACCTCTCCTTAGACAAAACTTTCTAGGCATTGCCAATAATGTTATCTAATAATATTATTCAAATAATATGAATTATTGATTTGATAATGGGAAATACTGTGCAGTGACAATTATTGAACCAACAATAATATAAAATATCAATGCAGCAATTATTGAATCAATAAAATAAAATATTGAACAATAACTACTGTAACAATTATTGAGTAGTGCCTTCCTTCGTAAGAATCAATAATTCAAAAATACTGTGCAATCCGTGTGCTACTGTGCAACCACGCGTATTACTGTATTTTAACCACCGGGTATTCCAACAGTGTTAACGGTAACAACTACGTCGTTATTTATAAAAACTCAATTTTTATCGTTATCTTCATCCAACCGTTTTTCGTTATGGGGCCCACAAATAGCTGCGCCGTCGTACGAATATTCTCCGACAGAAAGAATATTCCACGACCAAACGAATATTCCCCGACAAAAATGAATATTTTATAACTACTTGTTTATTTTGTAAAATTTGCACATTTCATCCATAACCAAAGTATTATATCAAATTAACACTTTATTATTCACAATAATATTTAGAGAAGATTTGATTTTATTCATTAATAAGTTGGAGTCTTACATCTTCAACAAATTGCGTAAGTACAACTTGAAGTTGAATCCAGCCAAGTGCGCCTTTGACGTTAAATCAGGCAAGTTGCTAGGATTTCTAGTCAGCCACAAGGGGATTGAGCTGGATCCCACCAAAATCCAGGCCATCACGGAAATGACCATTCCTCAGACAGAGAAGGAAATATGGGAATTTTTGGGAAGAACCAACTTCATCAGTAGATTCATCTCCCAACTCACAGCAACCTGTGAGCCTATCTTCAAGTTGTTAAGGAAGAACTCCTCCATGAAATGTAATGATGAGTGCCAGAAGGCCTTCCTCACAATCAAAGAGCAGCTAGTCAATGCTTCTGTTCTGGTACCTCCTAGGGATGATGTTCCCCTGTTTATGTACCTATCCATCAATGATAATGCCATGGGTTGCATGCTGGGACAGAAAAATGATAGAGGACAAGAGCGAGCTATCTATTACCTCAGTAAAAGATTCAGTAGCAGCGAACACAGTTGATCCTACAACAATTTGACATAGTCTACGTGACACAAAAGTCTATCAAAGGTCAAGAAATTGCGGATCAACTGGCCGCCGCACCTTCAAGGGATTTCAAACCCTTGGAAACAAACTTCCCCGATGAAGGAGTAATGACAGTTCAGCAAAACCATCAGTACGATGCACACCAAACATGGAGGGTGTATTTTGATGGAGCTGTAAACATGGAAGGTTCTAGGGCTGGAGCAATTCTAGTATCTGTTACGGGGGAGCATCATCCTGTCGCCGTCAAATTGCAGTTTGCCAACACCAACAACACAGCTGAGTATAAAGGTTGTATCATGGGGCTAAAATTTGCCCGATCAATGGGCATCAGACGGTTAACTGTCTTTGGGGATTTCGAATTGGTAATCAGACAAACCACAGGAATCTATCACACCAAAAAGCTACATTTGCTGCCTTACCATCGGCAGATTGTACAGATGGCTTCAGAGTTTGAAGAAATATCATTCCTCCACATTCCTCAGAATAGGAATGACTTTGAGGATGTATTAGTAACCTTGGCCCCTTTGATCAACATACTTGACAAGGAAAACATGCCAACCATCACATTTGCCTGAGGAAAGGCACCAGTCTATGGGAATTACATTGGAGAAGTATCGGATGAGCTACCTCCCATCCAACACCCTTGATATCAGCATATCAAGGAGTACTTACAAGATGGATCTACACCCGCTGAGGTGAGTCCGACTGAAAGAAGGCGGATCCATCGACTGGCTATGAAATTTTACCTGAGCAGAGACGCACTCTATAAAAGAGATGCAAGACTAGGTCTCCTCAGATGTCTGGACAAGGACCAAGCTCAGAGGCTTATGGATGAAATCCATGGTGGAGTATGTGGCCCACACATGAGCGGCCCCCTACTTGTAAAGAAGATCCTAAGAACAGGGCATTACTGGCTCTCTCTCAAAGCTGACTGTGATGATCACGTCAAGAGATGTTACCAATGCCAAATTCATGGGAATGCTATCCATGTCCCTCCAAGGGAGCTCCATAATATGAGTTCGCCCTGGCCCTTATCAATGTGGGGAATGGACGTGATCGGGCCCGTCGAGCCCAAAGCCAGTAATGGGCATTGGTTTATCTTCACCATGATTGATTACTTCACTAAATGGGTAGAAGCAACCTCCTTCCCTAGGGTTACAAAAGAAGTTATCATTGCTTTCATCAGAAACAATGTCATTTGTCGATATGGACAACCAGAGGTAATTGTATCAGACAATGCTAAGAACCTCAACAACAAAATGATGGAGGAATTATGTAGTAAATTCCACATCAAACATCTCAACTCCGTCATCTACCGTCCAAAGATGAATGGTGCTGTTTAAGCGGCTAGTAAAAACATCAAGAAGATCATGTAAAAGATGTTCACCAATCACAAAGGATGGCTTGACTTATTGCCTCTGACTCTGTTAGCCTACAGAACATCAATGTGCACTTCCACTGGGGCAACCCCCTACTCATTAACCTATGGGATGGAAGTCGTGCTCCCCATAGAAGTGGAAATGGAATCCCTCAGAGTGTTAATAGATGCTCAGTTGGATGAAGACCAATGGCTACAAGATAGGTATCACCAATTGTCTCTAATAGACGAAAGGCGAACCGCTGCTATCTTCCACGGTCAATTATATCAACAAAGGATCGCCAGATCCTATAATAGGAAAGTCCGACTACGGCAGTTTAAACAACATGACTTGGTTTTGAAGAAGATCATTGACAACCAAGATCAGTCTAAAGGAAAATTCGCCCCGAACTGGGAAGGCCCATTTATTATCAAGGAGGTATTGACAGGAGGCGCTCTCAGATTACAGGAGATGGATGGTGATGAATTTTCGCAACTTATTAACTTGGACAACGTGAAATGGTACTATATCTGAAGTTACTATCAAGCAAACATTCTGGTTTTGGATCAGCAGATCCCCAGTCAATTCAGGTTTTCTAAACCTCACTACATACAACTTTCCTTACACCCATTTGCCCCATCAGGGACAATCATACTTTACAACCAGCAGCCTGGTTTTCGGATCATCAGATCCTTTACTCTGCGCAGGTTTTCAAAACCTTTCACACCTTCAGGTTATCCCACCAGGGATTCAACCCTTCACACCTTCAGTTTATCCCACTAGGGATTAAACTTTTCACACCTTTAGTTTATCCTGTACATGGAATTAAACTTTTTGGCTGCAAACCGCCCTGTACATGGGGCGAACTACGCCAACCTGATCTCCTCAAAACACGGGAGTACGTAGGCAGCCATTTTATATGGTCCGGTCACAATAAAAAAAAGCAACAAAAACATTTCTACATCATTCTCACTACAAAAATAACAAAAATAAAAAAAATCTCCACACCACTTTGCCACACACAGCGTTGAACCTCTACACCAGGTTTGAACTATGTAGACTTGATCTCCTCTTCAATAGGAGTATGTAGGCAGCCAGTCATGGCTCGGTCTTACCCCCTACCAAAACAAAAAAAATTATCAACGGTACTGGGATCATCCTTCAATCCATCACACTTCATCGGCTTCAGACCAAGGCTTCAGGCCAAAGGGATGGAACTACCTGACCTCCCCACACAAATGGGAGAATCGGCGACCATCTAAGCTGTAGTTGATTCCTCAATGAGAAACACCAATCCATAAGAGATGAAACCAACTGGGCTCCCCCATAGAAAGGAGTATCGACGACCATCTGTGGTGCGGTTAAACTCAGAGAGGAAAGTCACACTCCTCTCCACATCTCCATACAGAAACCAGTGTCAAGACACCAAAGATGGTAGGGAATACACATAGATCAACGATCCATTCTGAAAGATCCTGAGACATCTTAATGTCTGTCCATCAAGGAGGAGTTCAGAATACATCAAGATCACAAGACCTGGAGAAATAGGCAAATATCAAGCAAGCAACAAGGCATAACTAAAAAGGAAGTGATCAAAATATGTTTCCCTATTATATATAATGTTGTTTCATATATACAAAATGTATTGTACATGACAAAATGGCTAAGCTAGTCTGTGCAAGAAAATATAAATCCATCTATAAGTCAGTGTGTATACGGACTATCAAGTTCAACATTGCATCCCTCTCAGAAGAAGGGGGTAAAGCTATGATCTCCTACCCAAGGGTCTCTACGTGAGTCAACAGATCTACAACCAGATGCATGGTGGCACTATGCTCATCAATATACGTGCTCATCTCTGCAATGATGCCAGAAGTAAGGGACCTCACTACAGTACTATCTGTAAAAGCGACATCTCGGGCAGATATAGCGCTATCCCACTCCATAATCACTGCATCTCTAGATGATCTGGCATCATCACGCTTAGCAACAGCGACATTCTCTCTAACAGAGAAACATCTCTCTTATCAAGAGCTGTCAGCATCAAGGCCCTAGCTTGATCTCTCTCAAAGGTCATCAGATGAAGACTTTGCTCTAGATAATGTGCTGAATGCTGGATCATAGTAGCACTCGTACTGAGAGAATCTATAAGAGCTGCTAACAACCCAGTGAATGGCTTCTCCTCGGTGTGAGAATTAATGTCCTCCATGGGCTCTCCACCATCTGAATCAATCCTTGACACTGTGGATACTACCGCAGTCGATGCAGTCTCTGTCTCCATCCACAGAGAATACTCTGTCGAACGGCCTGGATGGCTAACAGAAAACTCGGCACGCTCACGCTGATCCCAATAAGCGTAAACCCTGGATCTGTCCACTGCTGACAAATGGGGAGAAGCCGATCGCTGGCCTAATACCCCCTCAAAAGGATGCACCTCCTGAAACTAGTCAAACTGTGACATCACGGCCAGTGGGTGATATGTGGTCATGCCCCTCAAACCAGCCAGAGGGAGATAATCCATGCCCGGTGCATGAGTAATGAAGCTATAAGGAGAGCTGAGCCCTGTACACGGCAGAATGTCAAATGGATTTCCAATCTCTGCCAAGAACACCGACCAGGATGCAGTGTCTACACACTCCGATGGCTGAAGGGAGTATGACATGGCTATCTCATAGGAAAAACAATACCCATGCCGTCTGGACGTGCCAATCGGTCTCAAGTGTGACATGAACCACTGTATAACAAAATCGAGCAGCCTATAAACACCCCTGCAGGATATGTATGGCAATACGTGGCTGACCTCAGTGTCTCTGCCACAATCATCGGAATAATGGTATGACCCTCCCTGAGGGCTCTCACCGCCAGAACAACACCGATGTCCAGCTCATCCATATATCGTGGCATGAACACATATGCCACTACACACATCACGAGTACATCTACTCTGACCACATGCCACTGATCCTTTGGTGTGGTGAAATCCCCGGAGTGCCATGCATAACTGTCCACTAAGCCAAATCTGTCTATCAGAAAATGCTGGGATACTACATGACCAGATGTAATCTCATTTTGCACTACTCTACGCCGCAACTCGGTAAGGGCCATGAACTGTCGGCGCATATCTCCGACAGCCATCTGAGCGCAAGGCCTGTCTAAGGGCAAAGCCATCAACCGCTCATACTTCTCTAAGGTAGGAGTCAACTCATGGGTCTCAAACCATAAAACCTGCCTCTCTGGTACCCAATGCTCTAGCATGCCATCTACAAAGCCCAATGGAACCTAGAATGTCAGAAGGGTCATGGAATGCTGCAATAGCTGATCTACAATCACCCTGTCTGAAAGGGATACACTGTCATACCAAGATCTCAAGCGTGAGGCCACCAATACTGGTGGGGTGTGATCGATACGGCTGACTATCGAAGAAGACATCTGTGTGGGCCGTATCATAAGACCATCTAGGGGTTAATGCTAAATATCTCTGGACATACATATGCATGACATAATACGTGCATGACAGATAATGGATGGCAATATGATGTAGGGAATAGAAAAAAGTACATACATTCCTAAGTACATTATCATCTATATATATACATCATCTCTGTACAACTGAAAATACAGGAAAATGGGGCACAGATGCCCTACGACTAATAAAGGCATATCAAAAGATATAACGAGAATGGGGCACAGCCACCCAGTATCTAATAGAGGCCTATCAAAAGATATAGCGAGAGTATACATCAGAAGAAGTGAAGGGTGTCGATATCTACATCATCAATCCTGTCCATCTGATGTAACTCCTCTTGAGTCACTAGATCTCCGCCAAGAGGGATGTCAGACATATACAAGGGAGGATCTGCACCGACAAAGCCATACGGATCATCAGAAAGGCCAGCCCCCGAGCTGGAAGGATCAAAAGTATCCGCCTCTGAAGCATCTTGGCCCAAATGCCGAATGAAAAAATGTGTCCGGTCCAACTGCTGGGTCAAACTATCAATCTGTGTCAAATGAGTCGAATCTCGGACACAGGCCATCCAATCCATCATCATCACAGATCCAGGAACCATATCCCCCATAAATTGAGTGGCGCGGGTTTGGGCTCCAATGGTATGAGGGGACCACCAGCGATATAATGCCTCATGAGTAAACGGATCCTCTGTCAAAGTGTAGCCGTCAACGCCCATCAATGGAATATCATCCACAGGCGACTGCAACACAGGCCAATAACTCCTGGAAGGAGGTAAGATAAGTACACAAATCTCTCCTGTGGTGCTCCTAATAGCATGCTCTCCTAAATAGAGCTCCCATCCTCCATCTGTGAAGAGAGAAATCCGGCGGGTGGACATCACATACTCGACACTATTCGGGTATCCATCCTCAAAGCCGATAGTCAAGTGTTCCCCAGAATAGGGAACCCAAGTGATGGCATCGGCTGTCAATAACTCCAACTGTAAGTGACAATAGGTGAAACCCTCAGCTACAAAAACCTCCGCCAGTATGGAGTAATGCCATCGCCGTCCTCGTGGATAGGTATATAAACCTAACACACTAATAAGACGCAAACATGGAAGCCTGTCATAGGCCCAAAACTGCAAACATAAAGGCAAAACATACGCATGCGCACTTTTCTGAGGAAATAGGCAAAGGTATAGGAGCCCCAATCATACTCTCCAATACGGTCCACCTTCCGAGTGGCGCTAATTAAAGCGAATGACACCGTGGAAGAGTTATCTGCTATGAAGCAACCCCTGATAATAACCAGGAACAATCGTCGAAGAATGCGATCTCTGACTCTCACATCAGCGGGTATGGGCTCACTCAACAGCCCACTCATAGCATCTACGCTCAAAGGACCCGTACGGACGGTCCTACCCTTGAGGGCCTCAGCCGAAATTTCTAACAAGGATCTAACGGCAGTAGGGGTAATGTTCGCCGTACATGGCATTGGCGCCCCTCCAAACTCTATACCGGTGATAAACCGCTAATTTATTGGCGTCATCATCACCTCGTAATCCAACAAATAGAAAGACTGAGTCTGGTGAAACCAGTGCTCATACAATGCCATGAGGTAACCCCAAGGACAACGGTGGGGGAGAATGGAAAAGAACGCCCCAAAGCCCTAACCCTGCACAATCCCTCAGTAATCTGGATGCAGTGCCTAATACAGAGAGTGTATATTGAACCAGTTCCCTCGAGGCTGCTTAAAGCTGGGAACCTACATCAATACAAATCAACATCAGAATACTTGATCCTCATCAATAGGAAAAATGAAGATTAAACTCAGCTTTTACCTCATTTTCATACAAGTAAACTGAGGGGTGGCGACTCAAATCATCCAGAAGCTCTGGAATCGACACAACAATGCCTGGAAGGTCCCTACGGGGAATATGAGCAGCAGGAGCTGGAGCTGCAGTCGGTATATCCTCCTCCTCGCCCTCAGCATCCGGTACATCAACCCGGATAGGATGTATCATCGCCTCTGCCAAACGATGAGGCTGTCTGACTAAACGGGGTCGAGGCACTTCAGAAGCCCTCCTCCGTACACCTGAAGTGGTCCTACGAGAACTACTCGGCTGATCCGAATTCATATATATATGGACACAAGTCTCCAAATCACCTCAGAAAGGGTGTGATAAATTCTAACCTGAAGCTTTTTTCAAATGCATTTTATGACTGCATGCATGCATGCATTACTTTAACATATGCCTACAGTAGAGTTAAAAATGCATGACTACCCAATGCCTAGACTTTTGAAATTCTTTGTCAATCTCCTTTGTAAACAGGACTATCCACATACACATAGGCATGACTAGATGGCTATTCAGTAGCACACCTACCCACAGTCAAAAACATCCTATAAATGCATAAACATGTCAAAGTCACAATCCATGATGGTAGACTAATTACCCGAATTATTTTGCTTTACTACCTTTGCTCGTTTGTCCTCAAATAGGATAATAAATAGCAGAAAAAGGTATCATTTTGACTATTTCAAAACTTAAATTTTTTTCACATCATTGTGTTCAGCATGGTTTAATACTAACATTTACTATGTTGAATATTTTTTATCAAGTTATATGAGCATGCATATTCACTACTATGTGTTTAAACGCATTTTATATGATAATTCATTTTCCAACGGATAAAAACTGGAAAAGAAGACATGTATACGTTACCAGGATAGTGTGAAACACTTGTACGGTGACAGAATTTACAGAAAGACGCCCGAAATCAGCAGATCTGAAGAAGAGCTCTCGAATTTCCTGTGTGGCGCAGTATGAAAATGACTTGTAAAAGCAACAGCCCACTTAAAACCACCCACGGTTGGCCGCAGGTGTGACGCCCCCAAAATAGGTATACAACACCCATTCTAAGTCGTCAAATACATGGTACAAAAATAAATACAACTTCATTACTACGATTATCGTGTAAAATACGACAACACATAAACTATGAGTTTAAATACAAATATTGTCTTCTAGACAATATCCACACTCAAATAAGTCCTCATTATAATTATTGAAATACTATTTTACAAAATAGTGAGGACTGCTAACACAACTGACTGGAAATATCACTCCACACCCCGACTAGTTCCCGCTATATTCTCGCTTCCTGAGAAAAATGGAACAAAAAAGAAAAGGGTGAGCTCAATTAGCCCAGTAAAGAATATTATGACTAAGATAATATACAACAAATTATCATTAGTCTTCAACAGGGAAAAAATCTGATAAAATATAATAGACAATAAGATTTAGATCAACAACTGCAGCGGAAACAGCAATCCATTAAAAGAGTCAAGTAGAGAATGAATTCTACTATCTTCTAAAATTAAAAGTTCATCACCAATATTTTATCCCTGTAACATCAATCAATATACATCTTGAATCAAATATTCATCTTTGTACTATAGGCCAAAGATATTCATTTGTATCACCAGTTGGTCATGTTCATCTAAACACCTGTTCATCTTTGCACTACGGGCCAAAGATATTCATCAGTTAATCATTCATCTTTTCACTACAGGCCAAAGATATTCAGTAATATCATCATTTAGGACTGAGAATGATGAAAAATATCTTAAAAAAAATGAATCCAATGAGATAAAAGGACAAATATTAGGGATTCGTACAACAGTTTATCAAAGTTCAAAAACGCTCCATAATAAACCATAGTGGAGTAAAATTAAAGAATGAAGATTAAAACATAGATACAATCAAAGATAGTAACCATAATAGACATCTTGGACAAAGAAGAGAAAATTTTATTTTTTGGTGAATAGTGTCGTATACGTGAATAGTGCCGTATACGTGAATAGTAACCCCGACACAAAAAGGTAAAAATTTTATAATAAAATTCATATTAATATTTCAGCATAATGATATCGAAGGAAATAATATCATTTACGAAGAAAATAACATTCCTTACGTCAAAATAACAGTATTTTTGATCGGAATATCGGATGTAAAGCCGAAGGAAACTTGCACTGAATAGCAACTCTTAAAGTATCTAAATACTCACAAAATACGTTCAATAATATAGAGAGAGAGAAAACTTATTTCTGATGTGATTTTTAATTCTAACTAAGCACCCTATTTATAGGAAAATGCTAGAACGCCAAAGGAGATTAAATAATAAAATAATATTATTTTTTTTCTTCCACGCCTCCTCCTTTGTTGAATAAGCAAGCCAGCCATTTCTAAAAAAATTTTACAGCCCACATATTTTCAAACAAAAGTGGGTCCCACCCAATATTTAAAAAAATATTTAATTTCCAAAACTTCAACAATTCATAATAAATAGCTCTTTTATTAGAAAAATTCAAATCTCATGTCTTTTTCATAGAAAATTTAATTCTCTACAATTTTGTAGAAGAAAGTTTTTCCAAATTTCAAACAGAAAATGCCCGAAATTTACATACGGACGATTTTTAATACCTCCATTCTGACAAAATACTTATAAAATATCTCAGCATTAATTCCTTCATTTATATCCACAAAAATAAATATATCCATCATTTATATCCACATAAAATAAATATTCTCTTATCATATAAATCAATAATTAATTATTCACAAATATTATTACAGAATCACAATTATGACAACCAGATCGTTCTCAAGAAAGAGGGGGCTTTTCGATAAGGATTTCTCCTTATTGGTGCGTAATTAGGTGACCAAACCTCTCCTTAGACAGAACTTCCTTAGA
This sequence comes from Panax notoginseng, assembly GCA_016801055.1. Classification (NCBI taxonomy): domain Eukaryota; kingdom Viridiplantae; phylum Streptophyta; class Magnoliopsida; order Apiales; family Araliaceae; genus Panax; species Panax notoginseng. The sequence continues at coordinate 38,413,505 of CM029019.1, forward strand.
CATTACCAATAATGCTATCTACTAATATTATTCAAATAATATGAATTATTGATCTGATAATAGAAAATACTGTGCAGTGACAATTATTGAAATAACAATAATATAAAATTTCAACGTAGCAATTATTGAATCAATAAAATAAAATATTGAACAGTAATTACTGTAATAATTATTGAGTTGTGCCTTCTTACGTAAGGATCAATAATTCATCAATACTGTGTAATACCGTGTGCTACTGTGCAACCACGCGTATTACTGTCTTTTAACCACCGGGTATTCTAATAGTGTTAACGGTAACAACTGCCCCATTATTTGTAAAAACTCAAACTTGTCTTTTTCCTTCATCCGATCGTTTTTCGTTATGGGGCCCACAAATGGTTGCACCGTCGTACGAATATTCTCCGACAGTAAGAATATTCCACGACCAAACGAATATTCCCCGACAACAATGAATATTTTATAACCACTTGCTTATTTTACAAAATTTACACATTTCACCCATAACCAAAATATTATATCAAATTAACACCTTATTATTTAAAAATTATAATTAGAGGAAATTTGATTTTATTTATGAATAAGTTGGGGTCTTACAGCAGGTGTACCTACGACTCCCCTAAGTAGGTCCCGCCCCTCCGGCTCAATCCAATTCGAGTTGCAAAGGAGGTCTCACAAGTTAAAGCAGTCAAATCAGGAGAAAAGATGCTACGCGATTGAGCGGAAAAGCCTGAAATCCTGGTTTTCAAGACCAAACTGTGGGTCTTTCTATCACTCATTAGTATTTGCCCATACACATGGCTCACTATACCGATGATCATAATTGTTGCAAACAATGATCGGTAATACCTCACCAAGGTCCGATGCCGTCAGTTCGGGGTCGTAACTCCAAAGCACTTCTCCCTAGTGGGGAATTTCATACCTCTTCAGCCGTTGATGCACATGTCAACGAAGGTCAAGCACCCTTGACGTTGTTTTTATCCATTGGCAAATAAATCCAACGAAGCATCAGAAGCTGTCCGATGATTTCAGCTGCACAGGTCAACGAAGATCAAACAACCTTGACATTATCCCCAGCAGGGATCTTGGCCGTTGAAGAACATTTCAGCGAGGGTCAGGCAACCCTGACAAACACAGACTGTTGGTAGTAACTCTGACAGATCACTGGGAAGACATGGCGATACAAACCAGGAAAAGACATCCTCATCGGGGAGGACCGATGATGGAATATGTTATACACATCTTCCTTAAATAAAACACAGTCCCCCGGAGTCTCTTGCACATGAGAGGAACATCTATGGTGGAAAGTCTGTACCAAGGATTAAAGAATTTGGTAATAGCCCCAAACTCAACATCCTGGTATTTCCTGAGAACTTTGGAGCACACACCCAAGCAGTTTGTCAGGGACATCAATGATCACTTCAGTCCCCCATCAGAAGTCATAGGAGAATATAGTCATCACATCCTGTTGAAAAAAGTCCAACAAACCACACACATTTGCATCATGCTGCAATACATTGCATCATGAATTTCTTGTCATATTTCAAGTGTCTATTGTTCTTTATCCTATCCATGTCATTACATTGCATGAATATGATAAAGAGGGGCATCTGTAGACACTCAAAAAATTCTGCATTAATGTTACTAACCTTGCAGGAGGGCAAAGTCTTCTTCCAGAGATAACCCTGGAAGTCAAAGTAGAACCATCCCGGAGACAACCCCGGGATACTCAGTCTTTACCATCTCGGAGACAACCCTGAGATATTCAGTTCCAGTCCCGGAGACAACCCCAGGAGCTTCAGTTTCAACCTCGGAGATAAACCCGAGGAATGTAGTCCTAGTTCCGGAGATAACCCCAGAATCCTCAGTTCTATCTCAGAGACAACCCCGAGATCTTCAGGTCCAATCCCGGAGACAACCCCAGGAGCTTCAATTTCAACCTCGGAGATAACCCCGAGGCATACAGTTACCTCGGAGACCAGCCACATGGATTGGCTAATCCAGCAAACTGGATTCAACAAACTTCCAATCCAGCAAACATGGATTCTAAATCCTTCAATCCAGCAAGCCTGGATTTTAAATCCTTCAATCCAGCAAGCCTGAATTCTAAATCCTTAAATTCAGCAAATTGGATTCAACTATTTTTCAATCCACCCAGTTGGATTCCATATCTTCTTTAACGAAAATACTAAATCAACTTATTATTTTTCTATATTTTGGCCATACTTATATACATGTATTTCATACACAAAAAATATTTTTCCGTAATTTTTCAATTTCTTTTAGTATTTTTCAAAAATCATTTTTAGTGTGTGGCTTAAGAAATTAGCCCCATCACGCTCAACTCCAGAAATTCTCATCTTTTGGCATAATCTTATACATGTTAACATGACCCTCCAGTTTAAATTTCGTGGCCATCAAAGTTATAGAACTCCGGTTATAGCAATTTTCATCCGAAAAATTCAAATATTGAAATGGTCATAACTTGGTCATTTTAAGTCGGAATGAGCTCATTTTTGGACAGAGCTACTTTATGTCATATATTTTCATGTCCCAAAAGGCCAGAATTTTTGTCAAAATTTAAGTGGCCGAAATTGCCCTTGCAAAATCTTGGGAGTTTGTTTTCGAAATTTTCCTCTTTTACCTACTTTGTTAAAATCAGTCCATACGGAAATCTACAACTCCTTCTTCGGTGATTCCACTTGGGTTTGAAAGATAACTCATCATATTATCATTCCAAATTTTTCTAGAATTTTTAAATGTTAGAAAAATGATGAAACTGCCCCTAGCATTGACTGTCCAAAAATAGTTTGTTTTTCTTTCTAAAGACAAAACTATTTTTGCTAAAACAGTCGCTAAAATTTATGTACTCAACATTTTTGAGTGCTACCACTTAGGTTTAGTAGTTAACTTATATATCTAGCACCGCTTTTTGACGGATCACAAAAAGAAGGTGTAGATCAAAATGGTAGTCGATCAAAGGAAGTGAAAAAAAACTAGAGTTTTCTAAAAAAATAAAACTAGTTTCTTTTCTATCCTTTTGATTTACTTTCTAACACTCAAATATATTAGAACCATACATGAAACCATATAAAACATGTATATAGAGGGTTTTAGACCTCAAGATCATAAACTTTAAATAACCAAAATCAAACAAAATAAAAAGGTTTAAGCTAGTCTAAGTTTTCACCTTGATTTGCTTGCTACTCACCTTACTTTACCAATGTATGTAATGAATCTAGGATGCATAAGCTTCACACTCCTCTCCATCTCCTTCCTCCTCCCACTGAATCCTCTCTCTCTCTCTTTTTCTCTTTCCTTTCCTTTTTGGTTAGCTAAACTAGGAATAAGATGAAAGAGAATTATGATTTAAGTGTTGGGAAAAAATAAATCTATAAATATATTTGGTATATCTAAACACAATCTACCAACATATCTCTTCTCTCTCTTAATTATAACAATGTTACGTACAAGATTAGCCAAATGTGGTGGTTCCATATATAAGAGGACACCTAGCCAATCTTGTAATTATCTTTAGAAAATTGGGAGTATGAAATGATTATATTCATCCCCCCTTCCTCTCCTTATCTTGTCCAGCCATGTGGCCTTTTTATCCTTAAAAACTGATTTCTTTTTAATTCTTATTTAGCATACCAAATATCCAATATGTCCCTCCTTAATTGGGCTTAAATTTGGGCCACCATTTTCATCTTTTGGGCTTGCAATTAAATGTTTAATGGGCTTGCACTTTTATTATCATGCTTACTTACAAAATTGAACTTGGGCTTCCCCATTAATTCAATTGAGACATTATTATATTTATCTTATACATGACCTCTTGGGCTAATTTAATAAACTAATTACCCTTGAATTAATTTTATCTACAAGTCTCGCACTAAAAATATAATTGGGCTTGTTTAATTACTTATTTTTCTTTCATTATTATCTCTTGAGTTTATGCTCATTATTATTAATATTTTCATATTATTATTCATTAATAATATTAATGCACTCACATAACCCAATTAGACTTGTCTTATTCAAGTTTATTGAGTATTTAATTAGGGTTTAACACCTTAAAACTATTTTCTAGATTATTAAAATACTTAGGTTAGTTTATTAACTTATTAGTGAGACTTCCTTTAAATATTATAGCATATTATTCACATAATCACTTAATCATCCCTAATATATTACAGATTATTTAATATATTTATTTACAATGTACCACAAAAATTCTTGGTTATTACATTCTCCCCTTCTTATAAGAATTCCGTACCCGGAATTTCATTAAGTTTATTCAAAAAGATTCGGATAATTCTTCCTCATCTTTTCTTCAAGCTCCCACGTAGCTTCTTCAACATTATGGTTTCTCCATAGGACTTTGACAGAATGTATAACTTTATTTCTCAATTTCTGCTCTTTTCTATCCAAAATTTCTATAGGAATCTCCTCGTACGATAAGTCCTTCTCGACTTGAATCGGCTCGTAGGATATCACATGCTTGTAATCCGGCTTGTACATAAGCAACACTGACACATGAATAATAATCTATACATAACCTATACATAATCTATACATAACAGTACATGTTATAAATAATTTAATGATGTAATAATCTATACATAACAGTATATATTATAATTTAATGATGTAATAATATTTTTAAAAAATATATTCAAAAATTCAAATTACATCATAATATTTTTAAATTGATATAATTTTAAAAATTAATAATAAAAATTACTAAAATAATCATAATACTCCAGTTTTAAATTTTAAAAATATTATTTAGTATTATGATTTTAGTAATTTAAAAATTTATATCAATTAGCATTTAGTATTATGATTTTAGTATTTTAATGATGTAATTTGAATTTTTGTTGTTTTGATTAATTAACAAAATAATTTGAATTTTAGTATTTTTTTAATTTGATTTTTTTTAGTATTTTAGTATTTTTTTAATTAATATTTTAGTATTTTTTAATTAGTATTTGATGTAAATATGTTATGTTTTGAATTTTAGTATTTTGATTAAATGATATAAATATGTTATACCACTTATTTTATTTAATTAGTTGTTTTTATTAGTTAACAAAATAATTTGAATTTTATTATTTTGATTAAATGATGTAAATATGTTATGCTTTTTTTATTTTGAATTTTAATATTTTTTGTTTTGATTAAATGATATATATTATTTTATTTAGAATATATTTTATATTTAAGCCTGTCACGTCACCACATTGTAACCCATTTGTCTTCTGTTAACGGCAAGGGCACGGACGATCCAAAAAATATAACGTTAAGGGTACTTTTGGAAAAAAAATTAGTTTAGGGTGCAAGTGGGATATCGGGGTAAACATCAGGGACTTTTTTAACCCTTTGCCCAATTGTAAAATCGTATTCATGAGTTAGAAGAGCAGGCTGAAAAACGGCAGGCGGTCGTGGAGCAAAAGGATGCAACAATTCAAAATTGTGTTACCCGATGTGCAATGCTTGAACAAAAGCACTCTTTAGCAAAGTATAAGATATTAGAGCTGGAATCTGAGAATGCTATGATCAAAGTTCTGATGAAAGAAGAAACAACTGAATGAATGAGAATGGAGGATGCATGGGTAAAAGCCGCACGACGCGTTGATATTGTAGAAAAAGACATCCGATCCAATAAGGCCAAAATAGATGAAATGGATTTCGCTTTTTGGACAGCAATTGGGAGAATCCAACATCGAGTTCTGAATTACCCTGTGCAGAGCGGTCAACCCCAATTCTATATGGATCGGAGAGTAATGATTCAAATCATGGATCAGGAATGCAACGAAGCAATTGAGAGTGGAATGTACTCTATAGCAAAGTTAAGTCTAGTTGGGACGATGATACCAAAGGCTATCCCAGACAAGTCAAAGTCAGCGGTTCAAGGGAGAACGTTTGTCGTAACTTCCCAAAATATGAGGAACCCAAACGAAGTTATCACGGGTTAGTTAATCATAAATTCTTGCGAAGTCTATACCTTATTAGATACCGGTTCTACCCATTCTTTTATCTCTCCTGCTTGTGCTCAACGTTTGAATTTGACTCCGGAGAAATTAGACTTTGACTTATCTATTGAGACTCCATTAGGAGAAACTTTTATTACATCTACTGTTTATAAATCTTGTTTTATTCAAGTTGGAACGCCAATCTTATTTCTTTGATAATACTTGAATTTGATGTGATTTTAGGGATTGATTGGTTAACCACTCATCATGCCAAAATTGATTATTTTCGTAAGGTTGTTAGTTTTCATATTCCTAACCAACCTGTTATACGAATTCAATGAACCAAACCACTAAAGTCAATCACTGTCATATCAAGCCATAAAGCCATTCGTTTATTAAAAAACGGATGTCAAGCTTTCTTAGCGCATGTCATGGACTTGAATAAAAATACATCAGATTTGAATAATATTTCTGTTGTTAGTGAATTTCCTAACGTATTTCTTGGAGAACTTCCCGGCCTACCCCTAGAGCGTGATATTGAATTTTCGTATTGATCTTGAACCCGATACAAAACCTATTTCTAAAATCTCATATCAAATAGCTCCTATTAAACTTCAAGAGTTAAAAACCCAACTACAGGTGTTGGTATCCGAGCCTCTATCTGGTGACTTCCTTTGTGAAATGCACCGAAGCCAGACTTTCCGTAGGGGATGCTATATTTGTGTGGTGGTAAAATGATAGGTGTCATTGTGACGTGCTATCCAAGATTGGAATATGAGTCACAGTTAAGAGCAACCTAAGTCAGTAATCAAAATACCTAGCTTTCTAGGCTTAGCTGGTTACTATCGGAGATTCGTGGAAGGATTTTCTCAAATCGCTACTCCATTAACTCAGCTGACTCGAAAAGATACAAAATTCAAATTTAGCGAGGAATGTGAGAAGAGCTTCCAAGAACTCAGCATGCAGTAACGATGTTGGCTCGAGCTGTTGAAAGATTACGATCATACCATTCAATACCATCCTGAAAAAGCGAACGTGGTAGCTGACGCATTGAGTAGAAGATCATATGCAGGAACGAGTGCGATGCTGTCAACACAAAAGCCCATTTTGTGTGATTTACAAAAGATGAAGATAAAGTTCAAGACTCCGTTGACCCATGTGATGATGTCAAGTATACGAGTAGAACCGACTTTAATCGATAAAGTTAAAGTTGCTCAAGTTACGGACCTGGAGCTGATGCGTATGAAGAAGAAAGTACAAGAAGGTGTTATCCGAGAAGCAAGAATCGATGAAGAAGGAATACTTCGAGTCAACTCCAGACTTTGTGTTCCTAACGACTTTGATTTGAAGTATAAGATCACAATAGAGGCACACAACACACCGTTTGCAATCCATCTTGGGAGTACCAAAATGTATCATGATCTTCGACATACATTTTGGTGGAGCAATATGAAGAGAGAGATCGTGGAGTTTATATCGAGGTGTTTAACTTGTCAACGTGTAAAGGCGGAGCATCAAGTGCCAAAGGGTCCATTGCAACCACTTAAGATTCCGAAATAGAAGTGGGAACACATCACCATGGATTTCGTTACGGGTCTTCCCAAGGTTTCTCAAGGCATAGATGCGATTTGGGTTATTATTGATAGATTAACCAAGTCTGCCCATTTCTTGCCTATACGGGAGACTTATTCCCCTGAATGTCTTGCTTGTATGTACGTAAATGAGATTGTGAGATTGCATGGCATTCCAGTATCCATAGTTTTTGATCGAGGCCTAAGATTCACTTCATGATTTTTGGTTAGCTTGTAAAAAGCTATTAGCACGGATTTACGATTCAGTTCGGCATACCATCCTCAAACGGACGGACAATCAGAGAGGACTATTTAAACTTTTGAAGATCTATTAAGACTTTGTGTCCTAGACTTCAAAGGGAGTTGGGATAAGGACTTACCATTGGTGGAATTCTTCTACAACAACCGTTATCATGTAAGTATAGGTGTGGCTCCATTCGAAGCATTGTATGGACGAAAGTGTCGCTCTCCAGTATGTTGGGATGAGGTAGGAGAAGCAACATTGTTGGGACCAAAGTTGCTACGAATGACTACAAAGAATATCCAAATGATCCGATAACGTATACAAACGGCACAGGATCGACAAAATAGTTATGCGGATCTTCATCGAAAGAACGTGGAATTTAATATTGGGGATCATGTATTGTTACGTGTTTCTCCATGGAAGGGAGTTACAAGATTCGGAAAGCGAGAAAAGCTTAATCCACGATTTATTAGTCAATTTGGGATTCTTGACCGAGTAGAAAATGTGGCCTATAGACTCGCATTACCTCCAAGCATGTCTCGTGTTCATAATATTTTTCACATATCTGTGCGTCTTAAATATGTGAAAGACCCAAACCACATTATTGAGTTAGAACCAAATGAAATAGCCGAAGATTTAACGCACGAAGAGGTACCTGTCAAGATCTTGAATAGGAAGGAGCATGTCCTACGCACAAAGGTTATACCACAAGTCAATGTTTTGTGGAGGAACCGTGCTTTTGAGGAAATGTGTTGATTGATTTCACAATCAATGAATACGTGCAAGTATACACGGTCAACAAGTAATATAATGATAAATTAGAGTGTCGATTCCTCAGAGAATTCCAATTAATAAACTCCACCTACTAGTATTGTATCAATTCAATTTTATTTAAACAACTGAAAATTTTGATTCTCTAAAACTAAAAGAAAAATTAATTTTTATTAAAGCAAGAAATTATTCTAAAAGAAAACAAAGAACAAATTAATAATTATATGAATGCAAATAAATAATAATTAAGATTTCAATTTCCCCAATTATGATTATTAAATCAATTATCTAATTATCCCAATTATTACACCTACTGAATTGTTAACAGGAATTCTCAAATGCCAAAAGCCCTCTCTCGAGTGATCAATTGCCTTCTATTTAACCCAGATTAATTTTACTATATCTCTATGCAAAATAATTGAATTAAACTCGTTACACACCTAATTCCTTTTATGTTACATGCGGCAAATAGATATTCTCATTCTATTCACAAACCTAATTATTCACTGTGCAAATAACTAAGTCACATGTCACCCTGCCCAGTTCTAACCCTAGAATTCCTTTCCCAATTCCTTCTAGAGTAACAAGGTAATTATTGGCCAGATAATTAATCAATAAACACAAGGCAAGATGAACAATTCACTTCAACATAAATAATTAGAATAAATTAAATAATTAACTCATAACCATAATAAGTTCCATTAGAATCTTAATAAAAGAAATTAGTTCATGATGGAAATAAAAGCTATAAATAATTGATAAATCATCCTCAATAAGTTATCAATTAAAAGAATAAAGAAGAAGAAGAACTCCAATTTTTCAGCTTTCAGATCTGCTCCTCTTCCTCCGTTAATCTCCCTGATGTTTTTTCTTCCTCTGTTAAAAAGACTCACTTTATATATATATATTTATCCACAACTCCTAATCCAAATAGAATCCTCATAAATTCCTCCAACAAGGTCAAACTGATAGTCAAAGTGTTGTCCACGCCTGCCTCACGTGCGCGCTCCGCGTCAGACCCATCCACAGTATAGCGCCCCGGCGCTATTTGCAATGTATAACACAGCGCCCCGGCGCTATCTTCTAGAAAATTACGACTTTGACATTCATTAACCTAAATCCCCAATTTGTCTCCTCAGCTTCCGTATCTGCAATACAACACATAAACACAGTAAAAACATTCCTAAATGACTCGAAAATACAATAATTTAAACCCAAGTATATCTGATTCATAGGTATATTACCCAATCATCAAATACCCCCAAACTTAAATCGTTGCATATCCTCAAGCAACAAACACAAAACAATACTAACAATATAAAAACACAACTCATGCAATTGCAACTAACTGAATGAACATAATTCCAGCATCCAATAACTTACGTATATCTATAGGCCTCAGAAAAATCACAAAAACATGCTAATACATCTTGTGAACACAGATCAATGATATCCCAACAATCAACCAATCCAAATCTGTTATTACTGATATTGTGAGTGTGTGTTCAACAACCATGCTAACTAATGAAAAGCAAAACGCTGAAAAATAATAAAGTTTATAAAAAACTTCATACAACTTTACTCAAGAGTTCATCAAATAAACTAGATTCGACTGAAATTAAACAATCACCAAAAATTTAAGGGTCAACATGAAATACTTATGCTTAATATTTTTTTTCAGACGGGGGCATTTTGCACTTTTCCCGCTTTATTATTAATTTTTTTTTCATAGATGGTTGGTGAGTGCGTTTTACGCTCCATCTCACGCTTGTGTTTATGGGGAGTGCTTCACGTCAACCCACCACAAGACTCAACATATTACATTCTTTTTTCTTTCTTTTTTTTTTCACAGCTTATATATCCCACATATTTTTCCCCCAAACTCGAGTTTATGTATAAATTCAGTCTTCACTAGCTATTCAACTTGTCTTTTCATTTCACTAGCAATCATCCTTTAGAACTCAATTATCTAACCATTTAAACTATCATAGCCAACATGGTCGTTTTTCAAAGTGCTAACCTATAATATCAGTGTCAAACAGATAGAGATTCAAATCATGTCCAGACTATCATATCACTGACTCAACAATCCTTACTAGACTTGTTCATGCAATTCTAATTTCATCATTGGCCCCCGAATAAACGTACTAGCAAACGCCAGAATTATCAATAACAATCCAAATCCACAAAACTAATAACAAACTAGAAATTTAAAAATAAAACTTAACTACCCCCAAACTAATCTAGAGCAATGTCCTCATGCGAAAAATATAACAAAATAAAACAGAGAACTTCCCTGACGAGCTTATTCTTCGGGTGGTGCATCATCATCCTCGCTCATCTCTTGATCGGAAGGGGGAAATGCAGGAAGAACAAGAGCAGTTGGGAAATGGCTAAGTTGCACGCCTGGATGTGATTGGACGGTCAGTGCATTCTGTGCAGCAAATTGGTCAACTAAAAATTTGAAAATTACGTCCTGACGTTTCGACAAGCGCACATTCTGGGATTCCATGTTGTAAAACCAGCCATCTATCTCCCGCTGGACAGCTTCGGGAACCACACCACGATGAGCTGCTGTAGATGGGCTATAAGTAGGTGGAGCCTGAGGTGGTGGGTCTTGTGCAGGTGCAACTTGGGGAATTATGAAACCAAATCCCCTAGGGTGATTTGCCCCACCCATCCACACTTTGTATCTACTTATCAACTTGTGGTCCAACACTGGCATGGCCTTTTGAATCATCTCGTCGGACTTCCATTTGACACCGAACTTGGCACATAAAACGCATATGAGAGACGGATGTGGTAACCCTCCAGTGGTACTTCCACGAGATGCTCGAAGGACAGATTGCAAAATGAGATGTCCCACATTAATTTTATAGCCTTTGATGATTGAGTAAAGAAGGACTGCACGTTCCCGAGTAACATGACTCACATGTGTACATGGCATGAGTTTTGCGTAAAGGAACGCATACCATGCCTTCCCATATAAGCTAAGATTCGATAGTGGGAAAGTCATGTTTCCGCGTTCATGCACGGTCCATGTGGTGCCCGACTAACAAAGTTCACGTATTATCTGCTCATAGTCCGGTCCATCACTAATAAAACCAGCATACTCATCATAAAAATTCTCAACTGGCAATTGATAACACTCATTGAAGTCCTCTTCGCCAATTTCCACTGTTTTACCCCTTACAAATACCGTATAGTGATCATGTTTGGGCACGTTGGCATAAAATTCTTTCACCACTGTTATTACGGCTGGTTCGGGTTGATCGGTAAGTGTGAACCAGTTCCTCTCAGCTATCATGACTGCCATGTCGCCATCCTTTGATTGATCCGGTCTCAACCCACGCTCCGGAACCAATGACCGAGTAGCCATTCGATTATATCTTTCCTGAGCCGCATGACTGACAAAACGGCGGCTGTCAAATCGCGGAGGTGGAGTTGAGGCGGTCCCTGACCCTTCACCACGTTGGCGTTTGGATGCCATGCCAAAAATTCTATAATTTCAAGCATATTTATGTATTAGCATTGAATAAAATTAGAAATTGGATAATCTTAGGTTTGACTTTACCCACAAACTTTAAAATATATGTCGAATTTGATTACATTAGTGGGGGATGATACTCGACACAAAAATGCAATAACATGCACAATAGTATCAATCGGAGTCAGGGATTATTCAGTTTCGAGAATGAACGCAAGCCACACAGGAAATGTCCGCAAGAGTTGCCATGTAGTGCAATAAGAGACATGCACGTATCAAAATAGTATAATTCCCCCCACTCTAAGTGACTATGTGTAATGATAGCTATGTGCTACAGTAGATTGAAATCATTGCGGTAGCCTGAAGGTCCAGAATGATAGTGCAAAATATGGTGATATGTGTGCATGTAGACAAGATTAATGATTCGGGCAAATTATCAAACACCTTGTGGGTGTACCATGCATCCCTGTCAGTCAAACAATTAGAATAACATATGCTCCCAATTTAAGAATCAACACGTGTCGTAAAAATATAATCAAGATCAGGAGAGTGGCATTCTTTGATGTTGGTGTAAAAAGATATACATTTACTAGAATATGTACATACCAACCATATCTGTAGATAGCTTTTTGCCCCAAAAATTAAATATAATTCAAAACATACCTGGTTAGATCGTGTTGCAATTGATTGAGAGAGATGAAATTTATGGAACAAATGAGAACAAAGGATCGTATCTACCTGATCTTAATTATGAAATCCCAAAAAAAAATGAAGGTAAGGAAGGCTTGTGGTATGGACTTAATAGAGGAGAGAAGTTGAAATAGAAAATGAATGTAACCGTCCGGTATTTAAGTGCAAGTAGGAGTCTGGGACGCAACCACAGCGCCGGGGCGCTCAAAATAGACTAGGAAACAGCGCCGGGGTGCTATAGGTCAGAAAGTTCATGAAGTGCATAGCGCCGGGGCGCTGTGTTGTAGCACAAATTGAGAGCCGGGGCGCTGTAGGTCAGTAGCTCTTGGATGGGGATAGCGCCGGGGCGCTATAATTGCCCTTAGAAATAGCTTCGGGGCGCTAATAGTCAGGAGCTTCTGAATTGGGCTTAGGCTGGGGCTCTTGTTACCTACAACATATAAGTTCAAGAATCTAAATAAAAATAAAAATAAAACTAAAATTAAAAAGAAAAATGATTGGGTTGCCTCCCAATAAGCGCTTGGTTTACTGTCGTCGGCCCGACTTTGCTTGTGTGTTCAATTTTCCACTGAGTCGGAGAGGTTCATGACCGTAATTTGACGTTTAATGGGCCCACTCCAATAATGTTTGAGTCTTTGACCGTTGACCTTGAATGGGCAATTTGAATTTGGTTTTTTGATCTCGATGTTACCGTGTGGTGCAACAGACACGACTGTAAAAGGACCTGACCAACGTGATTTTAGTTTCCCAGGAAATAAACGCAATCTCGAGTTGAAAAGCAAGACTTGTTGGCCCGGTTCAAATGTTTTAGTGTGAATTTTCTTATCATGCCATGCTTTGACCTTCTCCTTGTATAGTTTTGCGTTTTCATAAGCGTTGAAACGAAATTCATCCATCTCATTTAACTGCAGTAACCTTTTCTCACCTGCTGCTTGTTCATCAAAATTTAGCTTCCGAATGGCCCAGTGTGCATTATGCTCTAACTCGACTGGGAGGTGGCACGCCTTTCTGTAAACCATTAGATAAGGTGACATACCGATCGGATTCTTGTATGCTGTACGATATGCCCATAGAGCATCGTCAAGACGTAAAGACCAATCTTTTCGTGTCGGATTGACCACCTTTTCCAGAATCCTCTTAACCTCCCTATTGGAGACCTCAGCTTGGCCATTAGTTTGGGGATGATACGCAGCTGCTATTTTATGATGAACCCCATATTTCACCAATAATTTTGTGAACTGCTTGTTACAGAAATGCGTTCCCTCATCACTTATTATCGCCCGCGGAGTTCCAAATCGCGTGAAGATATTTTTCTTCAAGAATCGAAGAACGACGTTGGCATCATTTGTGGGCAAAGCTGCAGCTTCTACCCATTTGGACACATAATCCACCGCCAACAGAATATACTGATTATTAAAAGATGAGGGAAACGGTCCCATGAAATCGATTCCCCAGACGTCGAACAGCTCTACCTCCAATATAGAGTTGAGTGGCATTTCATTTCGCTTGGAGATATTACCTATGCGTTGACATCGATCACACTTTAGCACATAGAGATATGCATCCTTGAATAACGAAGGCCAGTAGAATCCTGATTGTAACACCTTCGCCTCAGTTCGATCACCGGAATAATGACCTCCATAATCGGATGAGTGGCAATGACCCAAGATACTGTCCATCTCTTCATGTGGCACACAACGTCTAATCATTTGATCAGCGCAGGCTTTAAACAAGAATGGTTCATCCCAATAGTACTGCTTCACGTCATGGAGGAATTTCTTTCGTTGTTGTGAGTTCAACTCCGGTGGTAACACTTTAGCAACCACGTAGTTCACATAATCAGCAAACCAAGGCAGTGTTGTGGTTACTCGGAGAAGTTGTTCGTCCGAAAATTTCTTGTTAATCAATGCATTGTCTTTTCTCTGCACCTCATCATTTTCCAATCGTGAAAGATGATCTGCTACTTGATTTTCTATACCCTTTCTATCCCGAATCTCCAAATCAAACTCTTGAAGCAATAACACCCACCGTATCAATCTTGGTTTGGCATCCTTCTTCTCGATCAAATATTTGATTGCAGAATGATCAGTATAGACAATGACCTTGGTTCCGATGAGGTATGCTCTGAATTTGTCAAAGGCGAACACAACTGCAAGTAGTTCTTTTTCGGTGGTTGTGTAGTTCAACTGAGCATCTGTCAACGTCTTGCTTGAGTAATAGATTGTATGGAAAATTTTGTTGTGCCGTTGACCCAAAACTGCTCCCACTGCATAGTCGTTGGCGTCGCACATCAATTCGAATGGTATAGACCAATCGGGTGCGACAATGATTGGAGAAAATACTAACTTCTTTTTTAAACTTTCGAATGCCTCGATACATGACTTATCTATTTTGAAGGGCACATCTTTCTCTAACAGAGAACACAAAGGTTTTGAAATTTTTGAAAAATCTTTGATGAAACGTCTGTAGAAACCCGCGTGTCCCAAGAAGCTCCGAATTCCTTTCACAGATGATGGAGGTGGTAATTTCTCAATGGTCTCAATCTTCGCTTTATCCACCTCTAATCCTGCTGCAGAAACCCTATGCCCGAGAATAATCCCTTCCTTCACCATAAAGTGGCATTTTTCCCAATTAAGAACTAGATTAGTCTCCACGCACCGTTTCAACACTAAATTCAGATTTCTCAGGCACAAATCAAAGCTATCACCGAACACAGAAAAATCGTCCATAAACACCTCCAAATTTTTCTCGACCATATCGGAGAAGATTGCCATCATGCATCGCTGAAAGGTTGCTGGCGCATTACATAAACCAAAAGACATTCGCCGAAATGCAAACGTACCGTATGGGTATGTGAAGGTCGTTTTCTCTTGATCCTCCGGTGCTATAGCAATTTGATTATATACGGAATAACCATCCAAGGGACAATAGAACTAATGTCCCGCTAACCTATCCAACATCTGATCAATGAATGGCAAGGGGAAGTGATCCTTGCGTGTGGCTTTATTTAGCTCGCGGTAGTCCATGCATACTCTCCATCCTGTAACTGTTCGAGTAGGGATGAGCTCATTCGCCTCATTCTTCACAACTGTCATACCCCCTTTCTTTGGTACGCATTGTACAGGACTCACCCATGTACTATCTGAGATCGGGTAAATAATGCCAGCATCCAACCACTTTATAATCTCCTTTTTCACCACCTCCTTCATGATGGGGTTTAGCCTTCTTTGCATCTCGATGGTTGGTTTTGCCCCTTCTTCCATTAAGATTTTATGCATACAGAATGATGGGCTAATACCTCGAATGTCCGCTATAGTCCACCCAATTGCTGTTTTGAATTTTCGCAAGACACGCAGCAGTTTCTCCTTTTGCGTATCATTCAATTCTGTTGAAACAATAACTGGTAAGGTATCGTCTTTGCCCAGGTAAGCATATTGCAGATGGGATGGTAATGGCTTTAACTCTAGCACCGGTGGCTCTTCTATTGATGGTTTGAACTTTTTACCTTCCGCTTCGGGCCTCTCTATGGTGTCGAAGGATTGATTGCCCTTTCAAAACACTGATGGTGTGTCTAGCCATTTGACATATTCGATATCCTCTTCAATACCATAGTCATCTGCCCCGAGCAAAATTGTTTCAAGTGGGTCCTCCGAAAAAGTTATGTTGAATTTATGATTCACCAATTCCTCCATAATGTCAACCCGCATACATTCACCTTTTTCTTTTGGGTACGATATTGACTTGAAAACGTTAAAGGTTACCTGTTGATCTTCAACTCGCATTGTCAATTCACCTTTTTGAACATCAATTAATGTTCTTCCTGTCGCCAAAAATGGACGCCCAAGAATGATCGGGATTTCACTATCCACTTCACAATCCAGAATAAAGAAATCCGCAGGGAAGATAAATTTATCCACTTTTACTAACACATCTTCAACTATACCTCGTGGATATGTAACTGACCTATCTGCTAACTGTAAACTGATATTTATTGGGCGTGGAGCCTGAAGTCCGAACTGGCTGTAGACGGATAATGGCATTAGATTTATACTGGCCCCCAAATCGCATAAAGCTCGTCCCGAAAACTGATTTCCAATCTCGCACGGAATGTTAAAGCTACCTGGATCCTTGAGCTTTGGCGATAATTTATTCTGAATGATAGCACTGCATTCCTCTGTCAATGCTACTGTTTCAAATTCACCCAATTTTCTCTTCTTTGACAAAACCTCCTTCATAAACTTTGCGTAACTCGGCATTTGTTCCAAAGCTTCGGCGAAGGGGATGTTGATATGCAATTTCTTGAAGATATCCAAAAATCGTGAGAACTGCTTATCTAACTTGGATTTCTGAAATCTCTGCGGATACGGTATGGGAGGCATTGTATTGGTTGGTTCCGAATTTTTCTGCTGTACGGTCTCATCTTGACGCTTTTCGGTCTCCACCACTTCATCGGTTTCAATTGATACCTTGTCCTCTTTTTCCTTATCTGTGATGGACTCTGGTAGTTCTTTTCCACTTCGTAGGGTTACCGCCTTACAATGCTCATCTCTGCCTGGATTTTTCTCAGTGTCGCTCGGAAGTGTTCCCAGTGGTCGGTTATTCAATGCTTGTGCCATTTGTCCCATTTGATTTTCTAGATTTTTGATTGATGCATGCTGACTTTGCATACTTAACTCCAATTGATTAAATCTCTTATCACTCTCCTCACTCCTTTTCTCAGTTGCTTTCACAAACCTTTCCAAGGCTTCTTCCCAACTTGCTTTCCTCACAGTTTGTTGTGTCTGGTTTTGAAACCCGGAATTGTTTTGTTATTTTGGCACTTGTTCTGCAGCTTGGTTGTTACTCCATGAAAAACCCGGATGATTTCTCCACCCCGGATTATATGCATTTTGATTCTGATAAGGCTGAGTAGATCGATTATAACTCCCCACATATTGCGCTGCTTCAGTATTTATGGCACATTGATTCGTAGTATGACCCCCAGCACATATATCACAAACCATCGCTACCTGCTGAGTGGATTGTGGTCACAATAATTCTATCTGCTTAGCCATTGCGGTCATTTGCACTTGTAATGATGCTATCGCATCCACATCATACTTTCCCGATGTTTTCGGAGGGTTATTTCTTGTCATGGGCCACTGATAGTTGTTGGTGGCCATCGTTTCTAACAACTTATATGCCTCGTCCAAATTTTTTGACATAATCGCTCCTCCTGCTGCTGCATCAATACTTGCTCTCGTGGATGCTTGTAAACCATCACAAAATATCCCCAATTGCATCCACTGTGGAATTTCATGGTGTGGGCACTTGCGGAGCATATCCTTAAACCTTTCCCACGCCTCATACAACGATTCTGAATCAAACTGTGCGAAGGTATGAATATCGTTCCGTAGTTTTGCTGACTTTGTTGGTGGGAAAAACTTAGCTAGAAATTTTTGAGCTAAATCGTCCCAAGTAAGGATTGAGTCCGAAGGTTGAGAGTGTAACCAACTTCGTGCTTTATCTTTCAGGGTAAATGGGAACATTCTCAACCTTATAGCATCTTCTGACACGTTATTGAATTTGAAGGTGTCACAAACCTCCAAGAAACTTAAGATGTGTTCATTCGGATCATCTAATGAACTACCCCCAAACTGACATTGATTCTGAAGCATCTGAATGGTTGCCGGTTTGATCTCAAAGGTGTTAGCATTGATTGCCGGCCTCCTAATACTCGACTGAATATCCGTGACATTCGGCATGGCATAGTCCCGAAGTGGTTTTTGATCGTTCCCTGCCATGTTCACTAGAATTTCTTGTTCTGCCAGTTTTTCTTCCTCGGGTGGTGCCGCACTAGTCGATTGCGCTTTTCGGAACTCCCTTTCAATCTCGTCTGTATAAGGAAAAAGTTCCTTTCTCGCCTTTGATCTAGTGAGCATACACTTTCAAAGAATTCCTGCAAAGACAAGAATTAAAATAAGTAACGTTTAAATTAAAAACGAATTGATTATAACTAATATGGAATTAATATTAACAAAGAATTCCCCGGCAACGGCGCCAAAAACTTGTTGATTGATTTCACAATCAATGAATACGTGCAAGTATACACGGTCAATAAGTAATATAATGATAAATTAGAGTGTCGATTCCTCAGAGAATTCAAATTAATAAACTCCACCTACTAGTATTGTATCAATTCAATTTTATTTAAACAACTGAAAATTTTGATTCTCTAAAACTAAAAGAAAAATTAATTTTTATTAAAGCAAGAAATTATTCTAAAAGAAAACAAAGAACAAATTAATAATTATATGAATGCAAATAAATAATAATTAAGATTCTAATTTCCCCAATTATGATTATTAAATCAATTATCTAATTATCCCAATTATTACACCTACTGAATTGTTAACAGGAATTCTCAAATGCCAAAAGCCCTCTCTCGAGTGATCAATTGCCTTCTATTTAACCCAGATTAATTTTACTATATCTCTATGCAAAATAATTGAATTAAACTCGTTACACACCCAATTCCTTTTATGTTACATGCGACAAATAGATATTCTCATTCTATTCACAAACCTAATTATTCACTGTGCAAATAACTAAGTCACATGTCACCCTGCCCAGTTCTAACTCTAGAATTCCTTTCCCAATTTCTTCTAGAGTAACAAGGTAATTATTGGTCAGATAATTAATCAATAAACACAAGGCAAGATGAACAATTCACTTCAACATAAATAATTGGAATAAATTAAATAATTAACTCATAACCATAATAAGTTCCATTGGAATCTTAATAAAAGAAATTAGTTCATGATAGAAATAAAAGCTATAAATAATTGATAAATCATCCTCAATAAGTTATCAATTAAAAGAATAAAGAAGAAGAAGAACTCCAATTTTTCAGCTTTCAGATCTGCTACTCTTCCTCCGTTAATCTCCCTGATGTTTTTTCTTCCTCTGTTAAAAAGACTCACTTTATATATATATATATATATATATATATATATATATATATATATATATATATCCACAACTCCTAATCCAAATAGAATGCTCATAAATTCCTCCAACAAGGTCAAACTGATAGTCAAAGTGTTGTCCATGCCTGCCTCATGTGCGCGCTCCGCGTCAGACCCATCCACAGTATAGCGCCCCGGCGCTATTTGCAATGTATAACACAGCGCCCCGACGCTATCTTCTAAAAAATTACGACTTTGCCATTCATTAACCTAAATCCCCAATTTGTCTCCTCAGCTTCCGTATCTGCAATACAACACATAAACACAGTAAAAACATTCCTAAATGACTCGAAAATACAATAATTTAAACCCAAGTATATCCGATTCATAGGTATATTACCCAATCATCAAAATGACTTGGGAGTTAGAGTCGAAAATGAAAGCGAGGTACCCTCACCTTTTCAAAACACCAGGTACGTACGTCAATTTCGTGGATGAAATTTCATAAGGAGGGGAGGTTGTAAGACCCCAACTTTTTATAAATAAAATCAAATTTCCTCTAATTATTATTTTGAATAATAATGTGTTAATTTGATATAATATTTTGGTTATGGGTGAAATGTGCAAATTTTGCAAAATATGCAAGTGGTTATAAAATATTCATTGTTGTCGGGTAATATTCGTTTGGTCGTGAAATATTCTTGCTGTCGGGAAATATTCGTACGACGGCGCAACCATTTGTAGGCCCTATAATGGAAAAATTATCAGATGAAGAAAACGACAAGAATGAGTTTTCTAAAAATAACGGCGTAGTTGTTACAGTTAACACTGTTAGAATACCCGGTGATTAAAATATAGTAATACGCGGTTTTGCACAGTAGCACACGGTATTGTACCAATTATTGATTCTTATGTAAGAAGTCACTACTCAATAATTGTTACAGTAACTATTGTTCACTATTTATTTTATTGATTCAATAATTGTTGCGTTGATATTTTATATTGTTGATTAAATAATTGTCGTTGCACAGTATTTTAAATTATCAGATCAATAATTTATATTATTTAAATAATATTATTAGATAACATTATTGGCAATGTCAAAGGAATTTCTGTCTAGGAGAAGTTATTTAATTGCGCGCCAGTAAGGGGAAATCTTTACCGGAAGGCCCCCTCTTTCCTAAGAACGACCTGGTTGTCATTATTATGATTCTGTAATATTATTTGTGAATAATTAATTATTGATAAAAATGATAAGAAAATATTTATTTTATGTGGATATAAATGAAGGAATTAATGCTGAGGTGTTTTATCAGTATTTTGTCGGAATGGAGGAATTTTTAGAAAAGTGACATATTGAAAATTGATATTTTATCCATATTATTATATTACATTATAAATGTATAATGTGATAATATAATAATATAATAACGGTGATATTTTTACAATGAGTGTGCGATATATGAATAAATGAGGAGGAAGAGTATTTTTATTACAATAAATGTTAAAAACATGTTAAACATGTTAGTGAGCCCCGTTTTTGACTAAAATTTGATTATAGCCTACAAGATCATTCGTATGTGGATTTCGGTCATTTTCTATTTAGAATTTAGAAAAATTTTCTTCTACAAAGTTGTAAAGAATTAAACTTCTTATGGAATAGACATAAGATTTGAATTTTTCTGATAAAATAGCTATTTATTATGAATTATTGAAGTTTCGGAATAATTAATTTTTGGAGTTTAAAATATTTATTTTAAGAAAAATGTTTTTTGTAATTGGGTGGGCCCCACATGTGTTGTAAATGTGCTGAATTCAGATTTCAAGAGGTGGGCGTGAAAAAATTTAATAAATATTATTATTTTATTAAATTTTTTACTTTAGTGTTCAAAGCATTTTTCTATAAATAGGGTGCTTAGGTCAGAATTGAAAATCACACCAGAAACTGAAGTTTTCTCTCTCTATATTAACGAGCATATTTTTGTGAGTATTTTGATACTTTGAGTGTTGCTATACGGTGCAAGTTTTCTTCAGCATTATATCCGATATTCCAGTCAAAAGTATTGTTCTGTTAAGGTAAGAGATGTTATTTTTTTTATAAATGATATCATTTCTTTCAATATCATTATACCGAAATATTGGTAAGATTTTTCTTGTGAAATTTTTGCCTTTTTGTGTCGGGGTTACTATTCACATATACGGAACTATTCACGTATACGACACTATTCACAGAAAAATTAAAAAAAAATCTTTGTTCAAGCTGTTTATTATGGTTACTAGCTTTGATTGTATCCATGTTTTGATCTTCATTCTTGAATTTTGCTCCACAATAGTTTACTATGGAGTATTTTTGAACGTTGATGAACTAAAATATGAATCCTTAATCTTTGTCCTTTTATTTTCACTCGATTCGTTTTCTTTAAAATATTTTTATCATTCTCAGTCCTAAATGGTGATATAACTGAATATCTTTGGCCTGTAGTGTAAAGATGAACAATTACATGATGAATATCTTTGGTCTGTTGTGCGAAGATGAACATGTATTGAGATGAACATGACCAACTGGGGATACGATTGAATATTTTGGTCGTATTGCAAATATAAGTATTTGATTCAAGATATATATTTATTGATATCACAAGGATAAAATATTCATGATGGATTTTAAAAATCATAGAAGATAGTAGATTTCATTATCTATGTAACCCTTCTAATGAATTGTTATTTCCGCTGTGAATATTGATCTAAAATTTATTGTCTATTATATTCTATCAGATTTTTCCCTGTTGAGGACTAACGATAATTTGTTCTATATTATCTTAGTCATAATATTCTTTACTGGGCTAGTTGAGCTCACCCTTTTTCTTTTTGTTCTATTTTTTTTCTCAGGAGGTGAGAATATAGCAGGAATTAGTCGGAGTATGGAATGATGGTTCTAGAAAGTTGTTTTAGTAGTTCTCACTATTTTATAAAATAATATATCAATAATTGTAATGAGGACTTATTTGAGTTTGAATACTGTCTAGAAGACAATATTTGTATTTAAACTCACAGTATATGTGTTGTCATATTTTGCACGATAATTGTAATAATGAAGTTATAGTTATTTTCTGTACCATGTATTTGGCGACTCAGAATGGGTGATGTATACCTATTTTGGGGGCGTCACCATTTATTATTATTAAATCAATAATTGAGACGACAAAGTTATTCATATTATTATTTACAATATTGACGATGTCTAGAAAGTTCTGTCGAGTAAAGGGGTTTGGTCACCTAATTACGCGCCAATAGGAAGAAATCCTTATCGGAAAGCCCCCTCTTTCCTGAGAATGATTTGGTTGTTAAATATTGTGAGTTATAATATTAATGATGAATAATTATTGAAATATTAAAAATGTGTTTATTAAAGATAAATGATTTGTGGTAAATATTTATTCAATTTTTGATATAAATATAGAGATTCGTTATGAGGCGTTTGTTGTAAGTTTGACTTAGTATTCCATGGGATGATTTACTAATTTTATGGACCGTCGGTGGGGGTTTTAATAGTAAATCAATCTGGACCGTCGGTGGTGGTTTTAATAGTAAATCAATCTGGACCGTCGATGGTGGTTTTAAAAGTAAATTAATCTGGACCGTCGGTGGTGATTTTAAAAGTAAATCAATCTGGACCGTCGGTTGTAGTTTTAATAGTAATCAATATGGATCGTTCGTTCTAATAGTAAATCAATCTGGACCGTTCGTGAATCAGTTACTATTTAGTCCATTCTCCTATAAATAGAACCTTAATTCTTCTTTCATTCTCACCAATTCACTGAGACTCACAAGAGAAACTATAGAGAGAGAAACTATAGAGAGCAAGAAAAAGAGTATTATGTTGCTTCACTATTGCAGCTTCGTTAATATTTATATATATGCCTGTTCCTGCAGCTAATTCGTTTATATATATATATATATAAAGCATTAAAATATTGTGCAGATGCCATTATTTTTCGTATTCATCCTTTAATATGTCGAAATAACTTGTCTACGCGAATTACGTACCACATGACAGGTGAAAATCCA
Source organism: Panax notoginseng (assembly GCA_016801055.1). Classification (NCBI taxonomy): domain Eukaryota; kingdom Viridiplantae; phylum Streptophyta; class Magnoliopsida; order Apiales; family Araliaceae; genus Panax; species Panax notoginseng. The sequence goes on from CM029019.1 coordinate 38,437,258, forward strand.
TTTGTAGTTTCGTATGTTATTTCTTTTCATCTAAATTTACTATGGTAAGTATTGCTTCTATAATTCATGAAATTAGTAGAATATCCTCTAGTTTTGCGCTTCATCCAGTATCGTTTCATTGGAATATTGATCTGAACTTTCTTATTAAATATCAATATATTAAAAATTATTTTAAATAATAATAAGGTATTTAAAAATATTTTAAGTTATAAAATATAACTTTCAATATTTAAAGGTAAATTACATTAATTAATTTAATATTAATGATATTAGAATTATTTATTAATTATATTAAATAAATTAGTTTAAAAATAATTTTAATATTATAAAAATCATTTTAAATGAAACTAAAGTGTTTAAAGATATTTTAAGTTATAAAATATAACTTTTAATATTTAAAGGATAATTTCATTAATAAGTTAATATTAATGATATTAATTTAATAATAATGATATTAAATTTATTTAATAATTATATTAAATAAATAGTTTTAAAATAATTTTATTAATTTAAAAATCATTTAAAAAGGATATAAATAAATTAAAAATATTTTAAGTTATATTTAATGACTTTTAATATTTTTAGGAATAGTACATTAATATTTAAATATTAATGATAATTATTTAAAAATAATTTTAAATATTTTAAAAATTATTTAAGGGTAATATAAATGTTTTAAAAATATTTTGAGTTATTATAAATAATTTTAATATTTTGGCAATGGTTTCATTAATAGTTTAATATTAATTAAATGTTAATAATAATCGAATTGTTTATTATTCAAATCATTTAATAATGATTCCGGAGTTTGAAAATTTATGATAAATTATAATAAATGTTTAAAAATTATTGTAAGTCATTTAAAAATAATATGACTGATAATTACAGTTATTGAGCTACAGAATAGAGTCTTGGACTCGATAATTACCCGATAGAGCCGTCGGTACACCGAAATATTTTATAAATTGATCTGAACTTAGATAATTTGATTAGATATGTGTTCGTTTGTGATCCAATGACTGTTAATCATGTGTGACAATGTGATTAGGTTATGTGCACTGCAATAGGCAGTATTATGTATTACGATATGTTATTCTAATCAGTAAAATGATCTTATTACTGATAGGTTATTATACAAAAGATAGAACTAAGTTGCGTATTGTAAGCAGCAGACCAGGAAAGTATCCTACCTTTGTATTTCTTTTATGCAATGGACAGAAGTAAGATAGTTTTAGAATTATATTATTATTGTACCAGATTATTAATCCTATTGTTATATATGTTATATCCGATCATTGATTATCAACATGACACTATATTGTAATTCAGATATATATATTCTGTTCATTAATTTCTAAATATGGTTATTCAAGTGTCCCCACTTGGATAATCATTGTATTTAATCATATGTTGATATATATATATATATAGGGGGCAGATCTGGTCCGGACGTCCGGACGGAGCTACCGTCCGGACTTTTTTTTTTTTTTTGCTTTTTTTTTAAAACAACTAAAAAAATAAAATAAAAAATTATGGAATTGAAATTTTTTCATAATAAAGTGTTTTGGGCGTGATTTGAGTACGTATAACAAAATATGGTGGTACAGTCTGTGCAGACTGTACCACCACTTTTTGGTATAGGTATTCAAAACACGCCCAAAACACTTTATTATGGAAAAATTTCAGTTCCATAAAATATTAAATTTTTTTTTTAGTTGTTTTAAAAAAAAAAAAAAAGGTCCGTCTTTTACTAAAATCCGGGATCCCTGATAGGATCCTGGTTGTATATATATATATATATATATATATATATATATATATATATATATATATATATATATATATATATATATATATATACACACCTATGATTGCCGGTATGTATACAGTAAGTAAAAGTCGTCTAAGCTATTTGACCAGCTAGACACAGATTTAGAAATATCGTTGAATATGATAAAACCTTTTTGTATCCAATCAAATTATTTTGGTTCGGATTCCCGACTAAGTATGAACATCCCAAACATGAGAAAACTTTTATGAGCCCAAGGCGGACAGAGTGAACGATAATATCGTTCTTGCATGTAGTATTGATCAATACAGGGCATAACGGGATGATCACCCCCTGCCCGTAAGTTCTGACGGTTTGCGGATGAAGTTCTGCTAAACCTATTCAAAAATTGAAAATAATGTTCATAGTATGTCACCTTAACCCTACTTATAGTCAGTACGTAGTTTCAAAAATTTGATAGAGAGTTGTTATGTTATTATTATTGGTTCAGATTACTTCACAACAATTGAATTGTTGTAGAAGGGTAGTACAAAGAAAATATTTAATCCGTTCAGCTAATATTTATAATTGTTGTTACTTGCTGGGCACTCAAATGCTCATCCTTGCTTAATTTAAATATTTTCAGCTGAGTGTGAACAACCAGAAGGCTCATGCAGAAACAAAGGAAAAGGAAAACAAACAGAATAAGATTTATGATATTCTATGTAATAGTTTGACTCTATTAGGATAAGAATGATCTATATATATATATATATATATATATATATATATATATATATTAAGTATCATATATTGTAATGAATATTTAAAGGTCGCGTACCTGGGAGAAGACTCTGATGCATATGTAAATTAAGTTTGATATCTATATTATTGTTATTATTATTAGTATTATTCTGCTCATAGAAATGGTATCGTGAAGCACCGAGTTCGGGTTTTAAGTACTCGGATATGGGGGCTTTACAGGTTGGTATCAGAGCTTAGGGTTAGAAACCTTAGGTGGGATATACCTTAGACTATAACCTTAGAACAGAGGGAAACGTTAAAAATAAAAATAACTCACATAGAGTTTAAAAGGAGATGAATTGGATAAATTCACCGTCAAACAAAATAAAAGATAACTTATATAAAGCTATTATTTGTTGTGTGTATATAATATATGTTAATCAGGATAATTTATGTGTGTAGATGTCTGGTGGAAAAGGCTTGTTATATGCTTATAGCATGATGAAGGATCAAATCCATACACCCGAGCTAATATTGAAGCTAATAGCTGAAATAGAGGCTCACGATGAAAACAACTCTGACGAGGTGGTTATTTTGGAAAACGTAGTACTAGATCCGGAGATGGTGGAGCTGACAGATAGTGATTCGGACACTAAAGTTGAAGTTGATCAAGCATCAACGGAGGTGCAGAATCTGAGGAACAAGGTTTCTTCTCTGGAAAGGCTGTGGAAAATAGAAAAGCTATTGAATAGTCAGTTACGAAAAGCCTTACTAGAAACTATGGAAGAATAAGATAAGCTTAAAATCCAAATTGATCAGATGGGAGCCACAATCAACACATCGTGTGCAGCTCCGAGCAATTAAGGGAAAAGAAAGATAGAAGACCACGACGTAGAAAAATCTGATAAGAAAAAATGCATAAAGATATGTTATCTTTGCGGCTATGAAGGACATACCACTCTGTATTGTCCCGACTATAAACCAGGTGCATGTTTTATCTGTGGGATAGAAGGTCATCAGGCGAAAGGTTGTCCAAGAAAAAGGCGTAGTAAATAGGTAGTATAGGTTCTGTTGTGTAGGTCTGTTTAATGTAATATATATGATAAGTATGTCTGTGTAATGTAATGTAATGCTCCCAACTTTTGTATTAATGAAGGTTGTAAATCCCGACTTTTATGGTCACAAAGGAATAGCTAATGTTTAAAGCAGTATGTGCTATGCTATGTAAAGTATTCGTTAAATGAATATGAATCTATATTTGAGTAATGAAACAAGTTTAAATATATTAAACTTATGCGATAAGGTTTAGAATTTAAGTTAAATTTATGATTTTATTTAACCAGATAATGCCGTCAGACGTCAAACTCGAAACTAAAGGGCAGAAGAATCTGTCAACAACGCTGAGGGACAACAAGCAGACCCGATGCAGCACTTTGCAAACATGGTAGCACAAGTTATGAAACAAGGAATGCCAGCCGTAGGGAACCAGCCGGATAATCGTCTGGCAAACTTCAAAGACTTTAAGGCTGTAGGACCGCCAGAATTTAGAGGTACAACTGACCCTGTTGAAGCCTAAACTTGGGTTAAAGAGATTGAAAAGGCGTTTGTGATAGCTAGGATAACTGAGGGGCAAAAGACAGCTTTTGCCACCTACATGATGAAGGGGGAGGCAAACTTTTGGTGGGAAGCAAATTAGGTGAGGGCAGGAGAAGGAATAGTTACTTGGGATAGGTTCAAAACTTTGTTTTTCGAAAATTATTTTTCAACTAGTATGCAGGCTTGGATGGAGGTGAAATTTTTAGAGTTGAAGCAGGAGAATATGACTGTTGCGGAGTATGCTACAAAGTTCAATGAGTTGGCTAGGTTCGCTACGCATCAAGTTGATACGGAGGCTAGGAAAGCGAGAAGGTTTGAGCTGGGATTAAAATCCTAGCTCTATAACAAGGTGGCGGTGTTGCAGATTCCTACATTTGTAGCACTCATGAAAAAGGCTATAATAGCTGAGGAGGGGAGTGAGGCCATGAGCCTCTACAACAAGCAGAGAAAGAATAAGGGTAAAATCGAAGGAGCTGGAAAGGTAGAAATTAATAATGGAAGTAAAAGTGGTAGTAGCAAGAGGAAGGGGAACTATTTTGGCAATGTCCAGGTGAAACAAGATGGTGTTAAGAAGCCAGCTGTACAGTGTAAGACTTGTTAAAAGAACCACTCTGGGGAATGTTTGAAGGGGAAGTTTGTATGCTACAAGTGCGGGCATGAGGGTCATATCTCTCCCAACTACCCCAATCTAAGAATGAACGCTGGGTGTTTTCTGTGCGGCTCGACTGAGCATAGGGTGAAGGATATTCCGAAAAGAAGGATGGAGGTAGGGAGTGTGAATACTGGCAAGAGCAGTAGGACTCTGGAGATCACGGGACCAACGTCATCAAGCAAACCAACAAAATCTACTGCGAGAGTTTACAACATGACGGTCTAGGATACCATAGCAGCTGGTGGTGCAATTCCAGGTATTATTCGTATAACTTTTAATTTCTTTTGCATGATTTTCTTATACATAGTAAATTATTTTGAAGGAGGAATTTGAGTTCTTTTAGAAATTAAATTTCCGTTTAATCAGATAGACAAGCTTTATGTGAATAGTTAAATATCAGTTCGACCAATGTTGGTCGAGATCTACTTGCGAAGATTGTGTATGCTATGTACCCTAGTATGTATAGATTTAAAATACGGATTCCGGAGACAGAATCTTTATAAGGGAGGGTGAATGTAACAACTAGATATTTTCTATATAATTAAATCAGAAATTTTGCATATAAATTTTTTTTTTATTTTAAAGATGAGGATTTGTACAAGATAAATCATATGTAATTATGTGATACATAAAAATTTATTTATTACATTATATATTGACAAATAATTTTATGTTAAAATTATTGATTATTATAAAGTATATTTTTATAATAATTAATTTTATAGTAGAAATATTTTTATTAAATATTTTCCATAAAAATATAATTATATATTATTTAAATAACATATGTAATGATTATAGAATAATTATAATTATTATTTTATCTTATTACATGGAATTATTTCAAATTAGTTAAGTTAATTATTTTTCTAACTTAATTAATAATGTCATTTATGTAAGATAAATCAGATATGGAATCCAAACCCTAATTTTGAATTTTGATCAAGGCATGAGAATAATAATATGATATTAATTATATTTTGATTTTTTAGTGCTATAATATGTACTGTATGTATAGACTGACAATGGTTAGTCAATTATGATATATCGGTAGAAAACCTAGTAGTACTGTGATTTGATCTTAAACCGAAATAAAGATTGGTCAAAAATTGTGTTAATACGATTATAATAAGTGTTAGAATTAGAATCCAAGTTAGTAAACCCTAATTTCAAAGTTAGGAACCCTAACTTCGAAATTATAAACCCTAACTGTTAAATGTAAACCGTAACCACTAGTTTGGCACGCTTAACGATAATTAATAAATTATTTAACCTAATATGTAAGTTTAATTAAATAGGGAAAACCCTAATTATTGTTAGAAACTCTAATCTTGAGATTAGAAACCCTACTTTCTATATTTAGTAACCCTAATTAATAATTTTAAAACCTAATTACTAATTGTAAACCCTAATTGCTTAATTATCAAGGTTAGCTATAATTAGTAAATAATTAAACCCTAATGTTCTTGTATAATATAATTAGAAAACCTAACTAATTAACAAACCCTAAATTTCTATTTTTAGAAACTAATTTTATTTTTCTTTTAAACCCTAAATAAAAACCTAAATATTCATTTTATGCTAAACCCTAGGGTTAAACCTTAAGGGTCAAACCCTAAGGGTTTGTCAAGATTACACTTTTGCCATTAAAATTATATAGCAAAGGACCAAAAAGCCCTTATACACATTTTTTATTAAGCTTACTTGTAGATCTTGCTAAGATTTGGGTTAGGTGACCAACTTATTTGACCATGTGATTAAAATTGCCAGCAATCAGCCTCTAGATCAGCCAATTCTTGCATCTAACACTTGTATATATAGATTGGAGAGAGAAAAAAAAATCATTTGGTAGCCTAATATTGCACAACTCTCATCCTTGACTCTCTCAAGCTCAAACCTCCGAAATCTCTAAGCATTTCAGTCCCCAAAAACCAGCCCCACTAACACCCATATCAAACTCAGAAGCCTAGAATCAGAATTGATCATAGAAGGTATAAAAAACCCTAGCTATATTTTGAACTTTAATCTTGTGTTAGATGTTATGTTTGAGTGTTAGAATATGTTGTATGTGGTATATATAAGTGATCTGGGTTGGCACATGCTAGATCCATAACATTAATATGCTCAAAATCAAGTTTTTGAAAAATCTGGGAAATTTTTTTTGGTTGTCTGACAACAAATGTCAGAGCCCCTAGATTCTTCCATGTTTATTACTTTTGTTGTTTTAAGCTTTGAATGTGTAGTCTGACATTAGTACTTTGTTCTGGAACTGGAATCGTGGTTATTTGGTGTCCAAATTTTTAGTTATTGTTGGTCAAAGGTCGTTGACCGACCATGACCGGGCCATTTCTGGGCAACCCAGAAAGTATAAGATCGTGTCTGACAAGTTTTTATGGCTCTATATCTGACAGTATTTTGATGTTTTGTTATGGATCTTGAATCTAAGTTGTAGTATGTTATGTTTGTAAGAACCCAACTTTTATAAATAAAGATGAATTTTCTATAAATATCATTTTTGAATATTATGGAGTTAATTTGATATAATGTTATAGTTGTGAGTAATATTTATAAATTTTGTAAAGTACGCAAGTTATTATATAATATTCGATTGGTCGGGGAATATTCATTTTAACAGGGAATATTCGTACAACGGCACAATCATTGGTGGACCCCACAACGGAATTATTTTCAGATTGAGAAAACGACAAAAATATTTTATTAAAAATAACGACGAAAGTTTTACCATTGATACTGTTGAACTACTCGGTAGTAAAAGTACAGTAATATGTGTGGTTGCATAGTAGCACACGGTATTGATTATTAATGCTTATGTGAGAAGTCACTCAGTTTGATTCAATTATTGTCAGTTAATAATATGAATTATTTAGCGATAATGAAGTTTTGTTTTATTCGTATTATTAACGTAATAAAACAGAAACATCTTTTTATATAAAACAGAATACTTTATTAAAGTTATTCTATAAATAGAATATAGTATATTTTATTTAAAAGATTTTTCTTTAAATATGGACCGTCAGATTAAAGTAATCAATCTGGACCGTTCATGGATTAGTTACTATGCACTCCATTTTTCTATAAATAGCAGCTCATTCCTTCATTATTTCTTACGAATTCACTGAACTCTAGAGAGAGAAACTATAGAGAGAAACTACAGAGAGAGAAAAGAAAAGTATTCAGCTACTTAACTACTTCCTTATTTTAGTTCTTCATTAAAACGGTAAAAGGTGTTCTTCTTTCTTATTCATGAAGAGAACTGTTGTTATTCCATTTCTTATTTTCTGTTGGAATAACCTGTATACGTGGTCTACCCTATACTTGGTGATATTCTTCTATTATTCTGTTAGAACATCATGTCTGTGTGTTTTACACCGGACCTGCTTCCGTCTTTATTATTATTCTGTTGGAACGTCCTGTCTGTGTGTTTTACACCGGACCTGGTTCCGTCTTTGTTATTATTCTGTTGGAACATCTTGTCTGTGTGTTTTACACCGGACCTGATTCCGTCTTTATTATTATTCTGTTAGAATATCCTGTCTATGCGTTTTATGCCGGACTTGGTTCTATTATTTATTATTCTGTTGGAATAACCTGTCTGTGCGGTCTATCACATGCATGGTGATTTCTTTTGTTATTCCATTCTTTATTATACTCAGTTGGTTAAGTTTTGACTTCTACACTCCATGAAATTTGTGGAATATCCTTGATAATTGCGTTTCATCCAGTATCTTTTCATGAAAATATTCTTCTAACCATTCTTGAATTTTACTCCACAAAGCAGTATCATGTTGACAATTTGGATGTTGTTAATTCTTGGATAAATTAATTCTTGAACTTGTTTTATTGAATTCTTATATCATTGTCATCATCCTCATGTTTATAAAATGTTGAAAGTCATCTGTGGCCTGTAGTGCATAGCTGGACTTGGTATGATTATGACCAGGGATTATTCGGTATAATCATGACCGTAATGTTACAAATGATATGGTAAAAGTCCTCATTGGCCCGTAATGCATTGATGGATAGTTGTTGGCATGATCATGACCATTAATGAATACACGAATATCCTTGGCCGTAGTACAGGGGTGATTCGATGATGTGGATTATTTTATTAAGCTGAGTCCCAGCGATAATAGTGTTGAAAAACCTTTTAAATCATAGAAGATAGTAGATTTTATTTTCTACTTAACTCTTTTAATGGATTGTTTGTTCCGCTGCAGTTAAACTTGATGTTCGTTATATTTTATCAGTTTAACACTGTTGAAGGCTAATGATAATTTATTCTGCATTATCTTAGTCATAATATTTTTTACTGGGCTAGTTGAGCTCACCCTTTCTTTCACTGTTCTCTTCAGGAAATGAGAATATAGCTGGGACGAGTCAGGGAACGGAGTGATGGACCAGATGATAGTATTAGTAGTCCTCACTATTCTGTTAAATAGTGTGACAATAATTGTGATGAGGACTCCTTTTGAGTTTGTATAGTCTCTAGTAGACAATAATTGTATTCAAACTTACAGTTATGTTTTGTCGTATTGTACACGACAGTTGTATTAGTAAGTTGTATTTGTATTCTGTACCATGTATCTGACGACCCAAGATGGGTGATGTATACCTAATTTTGGGTGCGTCACAATGTTAGTTTTAGATTCATGCTTTTAGAACCTCTATATATCAAATATAATGGATTCAGTGACGGGTCAAAGTAGCTCAGTTGATCACAGTTCATGTTTTCTGGGTAACCCAAAAAACGTTTAAACGTGTCCTCTGACATGGTTTGACCGGGCTATATCTGCTTGATGTGTTGTTGTTAGATGTGTTTTATGTGTTAGATCTCTTCATTTACATGCTGACTACAACCTGGAAGCATTAGATCACGAAAGCATTGCATGAACAACAAGTTATGGAAGCCCAAAGTGGACTGACCGAACTGTTCTTCATTTCTAGGTAACCCAGAAAATGAAGAACAGCTCTGACAGTAACTTTGAAGGCTTAGATCTACTCATTGTGATGTTGTTTGATCATATTTGTTGTTGGGTTTGATAGTGTTGCATTTGTACTACACGAATTGACCAAAAACAAGTCCAGAAACTTCATGATCAGTATTTAATCATTGGTCAAAGTAGCCAACTCGGACACTGCACATGAGTTTCTAGGATTAGCCAAGAACATGAAGAACACCTATAGCGACGGTTCTGTCGCTACAAGCAGTCTTTAGCGACACTTAATTTCTGAAAATTATATTTTTATTAAATAATTATAAAAAATTAGTTTTTAATTATTAAAAATACATAATAAATTATTAAAAATTATTTTAAAGTCCAAAAATTAGTTTTTAATTATTTTTAATATATTTCATAAATAATTAATATTTTTGAAATATTAAATGTATTTAATTTATTCAATTATTATATTAAATAAATTATTTAAAAATAATTTTAATACTTAAAAAATCATTTAAAATTATATTATGATATAAGAAAATATTTTAAGTTATTTTTAATGACTTTTAATATTTTGTGATAAAATTCATTAATAAATTAATATTAATGATAATTAAGTTATTTAATAAATAAATTAAATTAATTAATTAAAAATTATTTTATTATATTAAAAATTATTTTAAATAATAATAAGGTATTTAAAAATATTTTAAGTTATAAAATATAACTTTTAGTATTTAAAGGTAAATTTCATTAATTAATTTAATATTAATGATATTAGAATTATTTAATAATTATATTAAATAAATTAGTTTAAAAATAATTTTAATATTATATATACTTAATGACTTTTAATATTTTGAGGAATAGTACATTAATATTTAAATATTAATGGTAATTATTTTAAAATAATTTTAAATGTTTTAAAAATCATTTAAGGGTAATATAAATGTTTTAAAACTATTTTGAGTTATTATAAATAACTTTAATATTTTGGCAATGGTTTCATTAATAGTTTAATATTAATTAAATGTTAATGATAATAGAATTGTTTATTATTTAAATCATTTAATAATGATTCCAGAGTTTGAAAATTTATGAAAAATTATAATAAATGTTTAAAAATTATTAGAAGTCATTTAAAAATAATATGACTGATAATTACAGTTATTGAGCTACAGGATAGAGTCTTGGACTCGATAATTACCCGATAGAGTCGTCGGTACATCGACATGTTTCAAAAATTGATCTGAACATAGATAATTTGATTAAATACGTGTTCGTTTGTGATCCAATGACTATTAATCATGTGTGACAATGTGATTAGGTTATGTGCTGACTGCAATAGGCAGTATTATGTGTTACGATATGTTATTCTAATCAATAAAATGATCTTATTACTGATAGGTTGTTATACAAAAGATAGAACTAAGTTGCATATTATAAGCAGCAGACCAGGAAAGTATGATACATTTGTATTTCCTTTATACAATGGACAGAAGTAAGAGAGTTTTAGAATTATATTATTATTGTACCAGATTATTAACCCTATTGTTATATATGTTATATCCGATCATTGATTATCAACATGGCACTATGTTGTAATTCAGATATATATATTCTGTTCATTAATTTTTAAATATGGTTATTCAAGTGTCCCCACTTGGATAATCAATGTATTTAATCACATGTTGATATATATATATATATATATATATATATATATATATATACCTATTGATTGCCGGTATATATACAGTAAGTAAAAGTCGTCTAAGCTATTTGACCAACTAGACACAGATTTAGAAATATCGTTGAATATGATAAAACCTTTTTGTATCCAATCAAATTGTTTTGGTTCGAATTCCCGACTAAGTATGAACATCCCGAACATGGAAAAACTTTTATGCGCCCAAGGCGGACAGAGTGAACAATAATATCGTTCTTGCATGTAGTATTGATCAATACAGGGTATAACGGGCTGATCACCCCCATGCCCGTAAGTTATAACGGTTTGCGGATGAAGTTCTGCTAAACCTATTTAAAAATTGAAAACAATGTTCATAGTATGTCACCTTAACCCTACTTATAGTCAGTACGTAGTTTTAAAAATTTGATAGAGAGTTGTTATGATATTATTATCGGTTCAGATTACTTCACAACTATTGAATTGTTGTAGAAGGGCAGTACAAAGAAAATATTTAATCCGTTCAGCTAATATTTATAATTATTGTTACTTTTTGGGCACTCAAATACTCATTCTTGCTTAATTTAAATGTTTTTAGCTAAGTGTGAACAACCAGAAGGCTCATGCAGAAACAAATGAAAAGGAAAGCAAACAGAATAAGATTTATGATATTCTATGTAATAGTTTGACTCTATTAGGATAAGAATGATATATATATATATATATATATATATATATATATATATATATATATATATATTAAGTATCGTGTATTGTAAAGAATGTTTAAAGGTCGCGTACCTGGGAGAAGACTCTGATACATATGTAAATTAAGTTTGATATCTATATTATTGTTATTATTAATAATATTATTCTGCTCATAAAAATGGTATCGTGAAGCACTGAGTTCGGGTTTCAAGTACCCATAATTGGGGGCTTTATAGATGCTTACGTGAGAAGTCACTCAGTTTTGTTCAATTATTGCTACAGTAATTGCTGCATAGTATCTCACGTTATTTGACTCAATTATTGTCGATATTTTATATATTATTAAATCAATAATTGAGACAATACAGTTATTATTTATAATTTGACGATGTCTAGAAAGTTCTGTCGAGTAGAGGTTTGGTCACCTAATTGCGCGGCCAATAGGAAGAAATCCTTATTGAAAAGCTCCCTCTTTACTGGGAACGATCTGGTTGTTAATATTAAGAGTTATAATAATAATGAATAAATATTGTTAAAAATATTGAGAGAAATTTTTTATGAAGTATTTGATGTAAATTTTACTTATTATTGGACCTCTATTTACTCATTTTTTAAAATAATCGGTAGAAAATTATTTAATATAATAAATATGGGGCCCACGGGTGGAAGAAAAACTGAAAATGGGGGGGGGGGGGAATGCATTATGTATAAGGAAGGTAAGTTATATATATATATATATATATATATATATATATATATATATATATATATATATATATATATATATAAGTTTTTTTATGTAAAGTAGAATATATTATATTTTATATAAAGTTATTTGTTTTACTTGAATTTTATAATATTATTTTTTAAAAGCGGACGTCTTAAAATTTCAAAGTTTCGGCCCGTGAATTTTCGACTGATTTCCTACTGTTGGTCCGTGAGGAAAATTCTAAATAGTATCCTTCCATTCTCCTATAAATAGGATGCTTAATTAGAATTGAAAATCGTACCAGAATCAGAGAATTCTTCTTCTATAATCTTGAGCGTATTTCTTTAGAGTTTAAGGAAGCTTTGAGTGTAGAAAATAGTTCAAGTTTTCTTCAAGAATATCCTTGCTATACCAGTTGGAATACTCTTCTTTTCAAGGTAAGAGATATTATTTTTGTTCAGTATTCATATGAAATAATATTTTCTTCCATACTCTATAGTATGTAAGTATTATTATTTCGTTTCAGATTTTGAATTCTACACTCATTTTGTTAAAGTTTTGGCTTCTATACTCCATGAAATTAGTAAAATATCCTTGATATTTGCGCTTCATCCAGTATCTTTTCATGAAATTATTATTCTGAGCATTCTTGATAAATTTTAATTTTTTTATCGAAGTACTATTCACGGGGTACTATTCCCGAAGTACTATTCACGGGATACTATTCACTTAGTTACTATTCCCCCAGAGTACTATTTATGATAAAAATTGATTTTTTTCGGTCCAAATCATTATTGATACAATATTATTCTTAAATTTTACTCTACAAAGCAGTATCATGTTGACAATTTGGGCATTATTGAATTCTGGATAAATTAAATTATAAATCTTTAAAAATTTATCCTTTGCTTTCTTTTAATTGAATTATTATATCATTGTCATCATCTTCATGCTTATATTGTTATGAAAGTCATCTTTGGCCGTAGTGCATATATGGACTTGGTATGATTATGATTAGGGATTATTCGGTATAATCATGACCGTAATGTTACAAATGATGTGGTAAAAATCCTCATTAGCCCGTAGTGCATTGATGGACAGTTGTTGGCATGATCATGACCATCAGTGAAAACACGAATATCTTTGGCCCGTAGTGCATGGATAAATTGTGGTCGTTATACTAATGAATATCCTTAGCCGTGGTGCAGAGGTGATTCGATGATGTGGATTATTTATTAAGCTGAGTCTCAGTGATAAAATTGATGATAAATTCTTTTAAATCATAGAAGATAGTAGATATCATGCTCTACATGACTCTTCTAATGGATTGCTTGTTCCGCTGCAGTTAAACTTGATGTCTATTGTATTTTATCAATTTAACACTGTTGAAGGCTTACGATAATTTATTCTGCATTATCTTAGTCATAATATTTCTTATTGGGCTAGTTGAGCTCACTCCTTTTCTTTCATTGTTCTTTTTAGGAAATGAGAATATAGCTGGGACTAGTCGGAGAATAGAGTGACGGTCCAGATGTTGCATTAGTAGTCCTCACTATTCTATAAAATAGTGTGATAATAAATGTATTGAGGACTTATTTTGAGTTTGAATACTGTCTAGAAGACAATATTTGTATTAAAACTTACAGCTCATGTTGTATAATTAAGTTTGTATTTGTATTCAGTACCATGTATTTGGCGACTCAAAATGGGTGATGTATACCTATTTTAGGGGCGTCACAGTTGGTATCAAAGCTTAGGGATATGATCACTGGCTAAGTTGTGAGACTAGCACTAGGGGGAGAGACGGGTAATTCCTTCGCTAGTATGACCTACCTAAGTTTATTTGTTATTTAATTGGTCGGTCAGAATATAGGGATAATATGTGGTGTGTCAATTAACCCTTGTTTTGTGGTAGTATTTGAAAATGACATCCGAGAATATTGAGAATAGCAATGGAGCACAGGAGACCGTTGAGTCACCACAGATCAATACCCAGGATAATGTGCAACAGGAAGACAATAATCCTCAAGTAAACAACAACACCGATCAAATGATGAACGATGGGATGTTCAGAGGCTATATGCAATTCATGCAACATCAGGCGAGAGCGGCTCCTGTTCAAAATGCAGGTGAAAATATTGGCAACTCTCATACGGTCACCGCTAAACAGTTCAAGGAGCTGGGACCACCGGAGTTTATTGGAGAGCCAAAACCACTTAAGGCGGAGACATGGATAAAGCAGATCATTAAGATATTTGATGTCTTGGGATGCTCCGAGGAGCAAAAGGTTCCCTTTGCCACCTTCATGTTGCGAGGAGAGGCAGATTATTGGTGGAAATCTGTAAAGCGTACTCAACTTGCCGCACTGAAGATGTCTTGGGAGAAGTTCCAAGAACTGTTCAACGACAAGTACTTTCCCGAAAGTATTCGTCAGATGAAGGAGGTAGAGTTCATCAAGCTGGAGCAGAACAATATGACCGTGTCGCAGTACGACGCTAAGTTTGCTGAGTTGTCTCAGTTTGCGTCCCACTTGGTTAATAATGAGGAGAGAATGACGCGGATGTTTTTAAGAAGTTTGAAACCCGAGATACGTCAATACCTAATTTCTCACAAACTGTGTTTGTATTCAGATGTTGTAAATAGGGCTCAGTTATTGGAGCACGATAACGAGTCAACCCAACTAAGAGAAAGTAACCGACAAAATGATAATACCAGTGGTAGCAGTCATTGAAGCGGTGATAACAAACGTGGAGGGAATCAACATGCTAGAAATGGTAACCACTTCGGTGGTAATCATGGCCAAGACAATAAAAATGGACATTTCAAGAAGAGGAGATTCAACAATGATGGAAAGACGTCAGCACCAACACCCGCTGTTAAGGAAGGAGAACGACTGTCGACGTCAGGATTTTTATTTGTCCCTTTTCGTTATATGTTCTTTTGTGTTCTCATGTTAGGTGAGATTTGTTTGAAAAAATAAGTGAAAAAGGTCCGACATGTATAATGTCGACGATGGACTGTTAAGAGTCGCCAGTTAGTTTTTTAACTGGTTGTACCAACACAACCGAAAAAAGGTTTGCACATTGACCCAGTGATCTGACACTGCTAAACGGATCGGTGAAATTGAGATTCATTAGGGTCCGGGGACTTACTTATGCGGAGGGAAGGTGTTAGGCACCCCCCGACATCCGTGTTGCCACGATGACCGCCACTTTTTAAGAAACAGTTATATGAATGTGTGTGTGTGTGTATGGATTAATGTGCTGTTATTTGGAAGTAGTGCGATGCCTCGTTCGCACCTATATACATAGGGTTTGAATTTATGTAAAAATTCAGTTTTAAACAAGATATATCAGTGATGTTTGGTAAAAGAGGTTTTTCAAACCCTTATGCTGAATAGTAATTGAGACCTTTTACACTTCCATTTTATTATTAAATGTTCGGCTTGATTGCTTTTATTTTCGAGATGCGAAGCATCTTCGAGAAAATAATATACAAAGTAGTGCCGAATTCCTCATGGGTATGAAAACCATCGGAGGACATCCGAACACCGGGAATAAATTTACAAGCTGCTTACAGCTGAAAAGGTCCATCACGGGAACCGAATCTAGATTCAGTAGACTGAATCTGTGATCACATCATTCCTAGACTCACATTATTCCTAGGCTCACATGATGTCGCAATTGATATAAACGCAGTAAGCATGTATAAATATATATATATATATATATATATATATATATATAAAAGCTGTAAATATATATATATAGACATGATCAACCACCATGAAGCACCTCCATGGGGGATCTAAAATGTAAGAAAAGCTGTAAAAGCGATCAACCGCCACGAAGGAAACTCCAGGCGGGACGAAATGTACAGAAAGCTGTAAAAACGGTCAACCGCCACGAAGTAAATTTCAGGCGGGACGAAATGTAAATATATATATATAAAAGCGTGTAAACGCACCTGATATAAAATCCAGGGTCATCGAACAAAGTCCAACAATAGTTAATATATATAAGTATATATATTAATGTAGTAAACGTACCGGATGTAAAATCCAGGCTCATTGAACAAAGTTTGACACACAGTCCATATATATAAGTATATATATACGAAAGCAATTAAATGCACCAGACGTAAGTCTAGGCTCATCGAACAGAGTTCGGCACACAGTTCATATATATAAGTATATATTTACGAAAGTAATTAAACGCTCCAGACATAAGTCTAGGCTCAATCGAGGCATAACTCGATAATGTTAGTCCATATATATAAACATATAAATATAATTATATATATATATATATATAAACTGAAATGAAACCACGGACCGAAGTTCGGCTATACACACGAAACACGACTCTCAATGTGAAGAATAGTGTGTGCAAAGATGAAGAGAAAGGCTTTAAAATGTGTAAGAAGGCTTACAGTGGGCTGCCAAAGAAGACTTCAATAACTTGAAATAGATGAACACTCGGCTCCCGCCGGTAAAAAGTAGCTATATATGAGCTTACAAGTGTTTGAAATGAGAAAACACTTAGTTTAGGGTGTGTACAGAGCAAATTGGACAGGGCTTCCTCGCCTTTTTCTTTTTTAAAATGGCCACCCCAAGCCCTCTATTTATAGAGGGGGGAGCCGCAGGTGTACCTGCTGCTGCCCAGGCCCCAGGCTTCGTGGGTCCCGTCATCTCGAAGTACATGCACGCATGCAACGTAATGTCCGCTCGAACTTTCAGAATTACAATCCGGGCATCCGACTAAGGTATGTAAGACCTATTTCGGACCGCCGTTGTCGAGAGTTACGCAATGACATGGGATTAGAGGTTGTATGAAGTCAGGAAGATGGGACGATGCCCTCCGGTCTTCAAGCTTCAAATTCTATCTGTTACCATGCGTAATAGTTACTCGGGATTGGTTTTGCTTGGCTTTTATGGGACATTGTTGTGTAGAAATGTATGTCTGAAATGTTGAGACGGTGTGATGTGGCGTCAAGGTGGCAAGATGATGACTTTGCCCCTCACCGTGGTTATCTCCAGTTTAGACTGATAAAGTAGACGTTGCTCAGGGTCATCTCTGAGATTGGACTGCTGCAAGTGATGACGGTCCTCAGTGTCATCTCTGAGGTGTGCCTGTCTTCCCGGGGTCATCTTCGGGTCTTGTACTAAGTGCCTCAATGTAAGCGCCGAGTGTTCTGAAGCTGATTGCATGCAATTGAAACAAGCATTTTCGGGGTTATCTCTGGAACTGCGTTCCTTGGGGTTATCTCCAAGGTTGGAATCTGCTACTCCCAGTGTTGGACTGAGACAGAATATCTCGGGGTTATCTCTAGGATAAATCGGTCTTCTCCTATGGAATTTTCGGTATTAAACTGCAGGCCTCGGGGTTATCACCGAGATTAGAACTGTTACTCCCGGTGTGTGTTACGGGGTTGAGACTGAACTTCCGGTAGTATCCGGACTGGATGTGAGCTGTCTTCCAAGGTTATCTCTGAAAGACGAATCTACCCTCCTGCAATGTTAGTAACAGAGGTGCAAAAAATTTTGAGTGTCTACAATGACCACCTATCATATGCTTCAAATGCGGAGGGGAGGGACACATCAGTCCAAACTATGCGCAGCAGTCCAAAATGTGTTATAATTGTGGAAGAGAAGGTCACCTAGCTAGATTTTGTCGTACAGGGAAGCCAAGTCCAGTTGGAACGGTGACACCAAATGCCGTCCTAGACAAGTCAAAACTAGTAGTTCAAGGGAGAGCGTTTGTTGTCACCTCCCAAAAAGCAAGGAACTCGAACGAGGTCATCACGGGTAAGCTAATCATAAACTCTAGCGAAGTCTATACCTTATTTGATACCGGTTTTACCCATTCTTTTATTTCTTCTACTTGCGCTCAACGTTTAAATTTGACTTCGGAGAAATTAGACTTTGACTTATCTGTTGAAACTCCGTTGGGAAAAAACTTCATTACATCCATTGTTTATAAGTCATATTTGGTTCAAATCGGTACCCTCACATTACCTGTCGATCTTATTTCATTGAAAATACTCGCATTTGACGTAATTCTAGGGATTGATTGGTTAACTATTCATCATGCAAAAATTGATTATTTTCGTAAGGTTGTTAGCGTTCATATTCATAACCAACCTATTATGTGAATTCAAGCAACCAAACCATTAAAATCAATCACTGTCATTTCAAGCCATAAAACTATTCATTTATTGAAAAACGGATGTCAAACTTTCTCAGCTCATGTCACGGATTTAAACAAAAATACGTCAGTTTTGAATGATATTTCTATTGTTAATAAATTTCCTGACGTATTCCCTGAAGAACTTCCTGGCCTACCCCCAGAGCGTGAAATTGAATTTTGTATCGACCTTGAACCTGGTACAAAACCCATTTTCAAAGCCCCATATCGAATGGCTCCTATTAAACTTCAAGAGTTAAAGACCTAACTGCAGGAATTGTTAGACATCGGTTTCATTCGTCCTAGTATGTCTCCTTGGGGTGCTCCTGTTCTATTCGTGAAGAAGAAAGATGGGAGTTTGCGACTTTGTGACTTTGTATTGATTATCGGGAGTTGAACCATGTCACTATCAAAAATAGGTACCCGTTACCTCGTATTGATGACCTGTTTGACCAGCTGCAAAGCGCCAAATTCTTTTCAAAGATCGATCTTCATTCCGGATATCATCAATTAAAGATTAAAACTAATGACATTCCAAAGACTGCTTTCAGAACTCGGTACGGGCAATATGAATTCCTAGTTATGTCTTTTGGATTGACTAATGCTCCTGCTGCCTTCATAGATATGATGAACTAAGTATTCAAGGAGTATTTTGATCATTTTATGGTTGTCTTTATTGATGATATCCTCATATACTCCAAAAGCCGTGAAGATCATGAGCAACACTTGAGGCTGATACTCCAAGAGCTTCGTGAAAATAAGCTTTATGCCAAGTTGAAGAAATGTGAGTTCTAGCTTGAGGAAGTAGCATTCCTAGGGCACGTAGTATCAAGTCATGGAATATCTGTTGACCCAACAAAGATTGAAGCAATTCAAAGATGGGAGAAACCTAAATCAGTGACCGAAGTACGTAGCTTTCTTGACTTAGCTGGTTATTATCGGAGATTCGTAGAAGGGTTTTCTCGAATTGCTACTCCATTAACTCAGCTGACTCAAAAAGATACAAAATTCGGTTGGAGCGAGGAATGTGAGAAGAGTTTTCAAGAACTCAAAAGAAGACTCATTTCAGCACCTGTTCTGACAATACCATCTGGCTCAGAGGGATTTGTCATCTACAGTGATGTTTCGGGCAAAGGGTTAGGATGTGTTCTCATGCAACATGGGAAAGTCATAGCTTATGCCTCTCGACAACTCAATGAATATGAGAGGAATTATCCTACTCATAATTTAGAGTTGTCAGTTGTTGTCTTCACACTTAAAATTTGGAGGCATTACCTCTATGGGGAGAAAGTGGAGATATATACAGATCATAAAAGCTTCAAATATTTCTTAACTCAAAAGGAACTCAACATGCGGCAACGACGTTGGCTCAAACTGTTGAAAGATTATGATCATACTATTCAATACCATCTTGGAAAAGCAAACGTAGTAGCTGACGCATTGAGTAGAAGATCATATGCAGGTACGAGTGCGATATTGTCGACGCAAATGCCAATTTTATATGACTTGCAAAGGATAGAGATAGAGTTAAAGACTCTAGGAACCCACGTGATGATGACAAATATACGAGTAGAACTGACTTTAATTGATAAAGTTAAAGCTGCTCAATCTACAGACCTGGAGCTGATGTGTATGAAGAAGAAAGTGCAAGAAGGTGCTATCCAGGAAGCAAGGATCGATGAAGAAGGAATACTTAGAGTCAACTCCAGACTTTGTGTTACTAACGACCCTGATTTAAAGTATAAAATCATAATGGAGGCGCACAATACACCATTTACAATCCATCCTGGGAGTATCAAAATGTATCGTGATCTTCGACATACATTTTGGTGGAGCAATATGAAGAGAGAGATAGCAGAGTTTATCTCAAGGTGTCTAACTTGTCAATGAGTCAAGGCGGAACATCAAGTGCCAAAAGGTCCATTGCAACCACTTGAAATTCCAGAATAAAAGTTGGAGCGCATTACTATAGATTTTGTTACTGGTCTTCCTAAGGTTTCTCAAGGCACATATGTAATTTGGGTCATTGTTGATAGATTAACCAAGTCAGCTCATTTCTTACCTATACGAGAAACTTATACACTGGAACGTCTTACTCGTATATACATTAATGAGATTGTAAGACTGCATGGTATGCCAATATCCATAGTTTCTGATCGAGACTCAAGATTCACTTCATAATTTTGGGTTAGTTTGCAAAAAGCTATGAGCACGAATTTACGATTTAGTTCGGCGTATCATCCTCAAACGGACGGACAGTTAGAGAGGATTATTCAAACTCCTGAGGATCAATTAAGACTCTGTGTCCTTGACTTCAAGGAAAGTTGGGACAAGTTCTTACCATTGGTGGAATTTTCCTACAACAACTGTTATCAAGCAAGCATCGGCATGGCTCCATTTGAGGCGTTGTATGGACGCAAGTGTCGTTCTCCAGTATGCTAGGATGAGGTGGGTGAAGCAACATTGTTGGGACCAAAATTGGTACGTATGACTACGGAGAAGATTCAAATGATCCGATAACATATAAAAATCTCACAAGATCGACAAAAGAGTTATGTTGATCTTCATCGGAAGGACGTAAAATTCAATGATGGAGAACATGTGTTGTTACGTGTTGGTTCATGGAAGGGAGTTACGAGATTTGAAAAGAGAGGAAAGCTCAATCCTCGATTCATTGGCTCATTTGAAATCCTTGACCGAGTAGGAACTGTGACCTATAGACTCGCTTTACCGCCAAGTATGTCTCGTGTTCATAACGTTTTTCATATATCCATGTTACGTAAATATGTGGAAGACCCAAACCATATTATTGAGTTAGAACCTGACAAAATAGCAGAAGATTTAACATATGAAGAGATCCCTGTTAAAATCTTAGATAAGAAGGAACATATTCTACGCTCCAAGGTTATACCTCAAGTCAAAGTTTTGTGGAGAAACCACGATGTTGAGAAAATGATCTGGGAGTTAGAATCTGAAATGAGATCAAGGTATCCTCACTTCTTCGTCATACCAGGTATGTATCCTAATTTCGAGGGCAAAATTTCATAAGAAGGGGAGGTTGTAAGACCCCAACTTTTATGAATAAAAATAAATTTTTTAAAAATATTATTTTTAAATATTAAGGAGTGAATTTGATATAATATTATAGTTGTGGGTAATATTTATAAATTTTGTAAAGTACGTAAGTTGGTATATTATATTCGATTGGTCGGGGAATGTTCGTTTTAACAGGGAATATTCGTTTTAACAGGGAATATTCGTACGACGGCAGTGGACCCCACAACAAAATTATTGTCGGAATGAGAAAACGATAAAAATATATTTTTATGAAAATAATGGCAGAAGTTTTACCGTTAATTGTTGAACTACCCGGTGATAAAAAGTACAGTAATACGCGTGGTTGCATAGTAGCACACGGTATTAATTATTGATGCTTACGTGAGAAGCCACTCAGTTTTGTTCAATTATTGCTACAGTAATTGCTGCATAGTATCTCACATTATTTGATTCAATTATTGTCGATATTTTATATATTATTAAATCAATAATTGAGACGATACAGTTATTCATATTATTATTTGTAATATTGACGATGTCTAAAAAGTTCTGTCGAGGAGAGGTTTGGTCACCTAATTGCGCGCCAATAGGAATAAATCCTTATTAGAAAGCCCCATCTTTCCTAAGAACGATCTGGTTGTTAATATTACGAGTTATAATAATAATGAATAAATGTTATTAAAAATATTGAGGAAAACTTTTTATGAAGTATTTGATGTAAATTTTACTTATTATTGGACCCCCATTTACTCATTTTTCAAAATAATCGGTAGAAAATTATTTAATATAATAAATGTGGGGCCACATGTGGGGCCCACGGGTGGAAGAAAAATTGAAAATGAGGGGGGATGGATTATGTATAAGAAAGGTAAGTTATATATATATATATATATATATATATATATATATATATATATATATATATATATAATAAGTTTAACTTTTTTATGTAAAATAGAATATATTATATTTTATATAAAGTTATTTGTTTTACTTGAATTTTATAATATTATTTTTTTAAAACGGACGTCTTAAAATTTCAATGTTTCGGCCCGTGAATTTTCGACTGATTTCCTACTGTTGGTCCGTGAGGAAAATTCTAAATAGTATCCTTCCATTCTCCTATAAATAGGATGCTTAATTAGAATTGAAAATCGTACCAGAATCAGAGAATTCTTCTTCTATAATCTTGAGCGTATTTCTTTAGAGTTTAAGGAAGCTTTGAGTGTAGAAAATAGTTCAAGTTTTCTTCAAGAATATCCTTGCTATACCAGTTGGAATACTCTTCTTTTCAAGGTAAGAGATATTATTTTTGTTCAGTATTCATATGAAATAATATTTTCTTCCATACTCTATAGTATGTAAGTATTATTATTTCGTTTCAGATTTTGAATTCTACACTCATTTTGTTAAAGTTTTGGCTTCTATACTCCATGAAATTAGTAAAATATCCTTGATATTTGCGCTTCATCCAGTATCTTTTCATGAAATTATTATTTTGAGCATTCTTGATAAGTTTTAATTTTTTTTATCGGAGTACTATTCGCGGGGTACTATTCCCGAAGTACTATTCACGGGGTACTATTCACTCAATTACTACTCACCCGGGGTACTATTCATGATAAAAATTAATTTTTTTCGGTCCAAATCATTTTTGATACAATATTAAATCATAGAAAATAGTAGATATCATGCTCTACATGACTCTTTTAATGGATTGCTTGATCCACTGCAGTTAAACTTGATGTCTATGGTATTTTATCAGTTTAACTGTAACGACCCCAAAATTCGTACAATTTAAATCTCGACTTCGGTCGTTAACCAAACATTCAACCTCTAATTTTACATCATTATTTGATATTAAACATCGCCAAAAATTGCGAAATATTTAAAACTTTTGTACATTTCCTTCTTTATTGCCCTAAATCGCAACCTTTACATTACATCTCTTCGATTCCAATATATATCATGAATCAATAAAATAAACAGACTATACAAAGTCTTACATCATAAATAGATATCAATATACACTGGATAGCTCAATTTACAACTCAACAACATTTACATTCAAAATATGACATACATTTCTCATAAAATATAAGTAATCTTCGTGAATATAGTTTTCTATAACTCACTTAGCACATATCCTTACCTTAATTTCTTGACCTGCAAAAGTAGTTATTTGCAAGAGTGAGCTCGACAGTCCAGCGAAATCTAACAGTTTTCATGCATCACATAGCACATAATAACATGCTCGATATACATCTCATTAAAGTAACATGGCATACATGCTTTTAATTCACATAGCAAATATTAAGATTGAGTTCTTTACTCAATCATCATTCTTTAGCCAAAATAATGCAGTCATATATTGACATTAACATTTCATTATTTCAACATATATATAACATATCATGCAATTTAAAATAGTTCATCAAGTCCACGTAGAAAATAGGAACCGCAAGACTTGCCTTGATAGTTTTTTACCAATAACAGTTTAACAGCTTACAGCTATCTGCACTTCACGTGCCCTACGCAATTATATAATCATACACATCAAATATTAGTCACATAACAATACATAATAATTGTAATATAAATTCTACTCTACGTCTCATAATCTTTCCTATTAATAAATATACAATGTTCAACTTAATTGTGTTAACTTTCAACTTATATCTCACTGTATTTCATATTCACAGTTCATTCAAGTGCTCAAGTCTTGCTACGACTACTCATTGGTTTTATATTAAATCCATTCCATATCTTATAATATTCATTTCAATTGGATTGAAACACTTTTTAAGTTCATTAACACTTGGCACGACGTTTCGACGTTCATTCGTCACACGCCCGATTTGTCTCTCTTGTGTATGCTTACTATGCTTCTATAACTTATCTAGCACATTATTTATTAATGTTAAGCATCATTATAATTACTAACATTCATGTTTTATAACTTAGGACATCATCTTTTATGGTCAGGAGCACTACACATGCATATGTGCATGCCCGACACCCTCCGATTGCCTCTGAAAACACAATAGTCCTAAAGATGACCATTTTGACCCATCCTAATGACCTCAAATTGAAAAAAGTAAAGAACGAAAGTTGTAGGTCTATTCGTCCTCGTTCCGGATAATCTAGAATCACCTTAATCAGAGTTCGTATGAAAAATTTATGCCCATTTTACTACAGGAGGTCAAAACTGTCCAACCTAGACCACTTTTCCAGCGCTGGGGCGCGAGACAGTGGCGCTGGGGCGCGAATTCCAGTGCTGGGGAGCGAATTCTATCACTGGGGCACGAAGAATAGGCTAGCCAGTGGCGCCAGGGCGCGAACTTTGGCGTTGGGGCTCCATTTTTGGCGTCGGGGCGCCAAAACTTGCAGAACCCAACCATCGGATAACAGAACAACTAATTTCTTTCTATTTAACGCTACTAACATCTAAATTAACATGCATAACTTATATAAATAACTCATATACACATTACCCAACATGCATATACTAATTTAAACCATTAAACAACAATCACAGAAAACTTAATTCCTTGAAAACCATATTTTAAACCCAAAAAGTCTGAAAACACCCTCCTCACGTACACTAGGTGGCCAGCCTATTGTACCACTACGTTAGGCCGCAACATAGTGTTTTGTAACGACTATATGCGTTACGCTCGGTACTTAGGGTGTTAAGCCCTTCGTACAATGTATTGTACACAAACATTTTAGCACAAAGTATAAAACTAAGTGCAACCCCTAATAATAGGGTTGTTCACCTCAGCTTTTCAACAT
Organism: Panax notoginseng; assembly: GCA_016801055.1. NCBI lineage: Eukaryota > Viridiplantae > Streptophyta > Magnoliopsida > Apiales > Araliaceae > Panax > Panax notoginseng. The sequence continues at coordinate 38,463,120 of CM029019.1, forward strand.
CTGAATCCGCACCAAAACAATTTGGTTTGGCATAACTTTTCAATGAACGTTTGAATTTCATGAACATCTTTCAATGTTTGTCTAGCTGAATCAAATAGCATAGACCTCTACAATAATTCGAACATCAACCGAAATATATATATACATACGTACATATGTATTCTCATATCTTAAAGAAATATCAAAAAAATATATTTTTATGACGTCATGATATCGCACTGTATTTACAGTCTGTTGAGGATTCCGTCATTTGGTGATTTTATCATACTACATCATACCATAGTGGGCTGACGATCCTTAAATCACATCCAACACTAGGTAATACTGCATTGATGACTCCATCATTTTTATCATCTTTGCACCAGGTTACATGATGCATTAATGATATATAAAATACATTTTGATATATTACAAATCATTTTTGTCAAGCCGAAGCAATTAGCATAGACATACGAATAACAGTATTGTTGTTAAAACTCATTGGTTCCATCAGTTGATCCAATGTTTTTCAAGAAAATAAAAGTGTAAACATCAGCACGAAGTCAATAAATTTCAAAAGTCTAGCATAGCTAGTAGATTTAGAATACCTATGCTTCCACCATCAACTCCACTTTCTATAATGATCCATTGCTTAATTGGTATATCTATTCCTATCATCCTCAATACTCCATTTACACTTATCTATACCCAGTTCATCAAACTTACCACACGTTATGAGTTCAGAAACTTTCCACAATCATATGAGTTTAAGAACTTATCTTAGTCAAACCATAGGCGTCCATTCGCTGAGGGGTTCAAAAACATACCATATAATTATGAGTCACGAACCTACCATAAGTATGAGTTTTAAGAACTCGCGCTTAACCTTATGATATTCTCTAACTAAACTCTACCTATCTGTTATATACATGAGAAAAGAATCACCTTCTCAACAGGCATATAGCAAATAGCGCGACACAAACGTTTCAATGATTATCAATGGGATAAACTGAGTGCAAGCACAAAACCCTCGCCCATACAAAGGTTTGTACAACTCAGTCATCACATGAGTCCTCAATTAAAACCCCACCTAACTCTATCTTGCTCTTAACTTGCTCTTTGCTCGATACGAATTCCTAGTATCACATTATTTATAACTCCTCATGAGTTTATCTTATACTATTCATAGTACAATATCTTCATAGCATCAAGCTATAATCATTCAAACATTACAAATCATCTTCCTTTTATAACTTAAACAGATCACGTCGTGATCTTATTTTATAATCATCTCCCTTAAATTTCTTTTCTTAACTCGTGATCGTTTTGTTTTACGATCCTCTTTCTTCGTTATCTTGGCTTTTGGAGTTAGAAAACTCCCATTTTTTTTATCTTTATATCTCTTATATTCTTCTTTGAATCTTCTGTAAAACAATTCTTCCTTTAAGAATTCTAACTTCATTTACATAGCCCAATATTTCATTCGAGTTCTACACTTTCATCATACACATCCATTCTTTACACTTGGTACAAATCGAGTCTCTAACAGTTTCAGTATGGTACGCTGAGTGGTTTCCCACAAACAACCAACAAACTAGGTTCCGAGTTGCTAGTTCGTATATACCCGGTGGTTAAAATACAGTAATACGCGTTGTTGCACAGTAGCACACGGTATTTCACTAATTATTGATTTTTAAGTAAGAAGGCATTACTCAATAATTGTTACAGTAATTACTGTTCAGTATTTTATTTTATTGATTCAATAATTGCTGCGTTGATATGTTATATTACTGTTGTTTTAATAATTGTCACTACACAGTATTTTCTATTATCGGAGCAATAATTCATATTATCTGAATAATATTATTAGATAACATTATTGGTAATGTCTAGAAAGTTCTGTCTAAAGAGAGGTTTGGTCATCTAATTGCGCGCCAGTAAGGAAAGATCCTTATTGGAAAGCTCCCTCTTTCCTGGGAACTGCCTGGTTATCAGTAATGTGATTCTGTAATATTATTTATGAATAATTAATTATTAATTTATATGATGAGGAAAATATTGATATTATGTGGATATAGATGGAGAAAAATTTTTAAATGTGACAATTGTTGTAAATTAAAATTTTATCTTTTTCTGATAAAATAATTCATTTAAATATATTATTTTAATAATATATTAATGGTGATATTTTTACAATGAATGTGGGATATGTGAATAAATGAGGAGGAAGAGTATTTTTGTTAGATTAAATGTTTAACACATGTTTTGTGTGTTGGTGGACACAATTCTTGACCGAAAATTTATTATAGACTGTAAAATCACCCATTTGTGGATTTCGGTCAATTTCTATTTGAAATTTGAAAAAACTTTCTTCTGCAAAGTTGTAGAGAATTGAATTTCCTATAAAAGAATTGTGAGATTCAAATTTTCTGACAAAAGGGCTATTTATTATGAATTATTGAAGTTCTGAAGTTCCGAAATTATTGATTTTTGGAAGTTTTAATTTTTTTTATTAAGAAAAACATTTTTTCTTACTTTTTCTAGAAGGTTAGCATGTATTTATGGCTGAATTCAAGTATCTAGAGGTGGGCTTGAATATTTTGTAATTATATTAATATTATATTTAATTTTCTGCTTTGGTGTTCTAAGCATTTTTCTATAAATAGGGTGCTTAGGTTAGAATTGAAAATCACACCAGAAACTGAAATCTTCTCTCTCTTTCTCTCTCTATATTAGTGAGCGTATTATTGTGAGTATTCTAATACTTTGAGTATTGTTATACGGTGCAAGTTCAAGTCATAGCCTATATCCGGTGTTTCAACTAGAAGTACTGTTTTCACGAGGTAAGGGATGTTATTTTATTCGAAAATAATATTATTTTTTCAATATCATTATATTGGTTAGAAATTTTTATCAAATTTAGAACTTTTTCATGTTGGGATTACTATTCATGAGTTACTATTCATGAGTTACTATTCACAAGTTACTATTCATGAGTTACTATTCACGAGTTACTATTCACGAGTACTATTCACGAAACATGATGATGTTTTTTATGAAATTTTTATCTTTTAGTGTCGGAGTTACTATTCACGTATACGGCACTATTCATGAATACGACACTATTCACTAAAAAATGAAATTTTCTTCTTTTCGTCCAAAATATCTGCTCTGGATACTAGCTTTGATTGTATCCATGTTTTGATCATTCTTGAATTTTTATGAGGTATTTTTGGACATGGAATAGCTAAAATACGAATCCTTAATATTTATTCTTTTGTTTCACTCGATTCGTTTTCTTTAAAATATTTTTCATCATCCTCAGTCTTAAATGATGATATAACTGAATATCTTTGGCCTGTAGTGCAAAGATGAATGATTTCTGATGAATATCTTTGGCCCGTAGTACAAAGATGAACATGTGTTGAGATGAACATGACCAACTGATGAATATCTTTGGCCTGCAGTGCAAAGATGACTATTTGATTTCCAGATATATGTTGATTGATGTTACAGGGATAAAATATTGATGATTGACTTTTAAATTCATATATAGAAGATAGTAGATTTCATTCTCTACTTAATTCTTCTAATGAATTATTATTTTCGCTACGAATATTGATGTAAAACTTGTTGTCTATTGTATTTTATTAAATTTTTCTCTGTTGAAGACTAACGATAATTTGTTCTGTATTATCTTAGTCATAATGTTCTTTACTGGGCTAGTTGAGCTCACCTTTTTCCTTTTTGTTCCATTTTTCTCAGTAGGCGAGAATGTAGCGAGTACTAGTCGGGGTATGGAATGATGGTTCTGGAAGATATTTTAGTATTCCTCACTATTTTTGTGAAATAATGTATCAATAATTGTAATGAGGACTTATTTGAGTGTGGATATTGTCTAGATGACAATATTTGTATTTAAACTCACAGTTTAAGTATCGTCGTATTTTGCACGACAATTGTTTTAATAAAGTTGTAGTTGTTTATGTACCATGTATTTTGACGGCTCAGAATGGGTTGTGGATTGGACCTATTTTAGAGGCGTCACAGTTGGTATTAGAGCTTAGGGATATGATCTCTGACGGAGATCGGGAAATAGAACTAGGAGGGGAGAGACGAGTAAATCCTTCGCTAGTGTGTCCTACCTAAGCTTATTTGTTGGTCGGTCTTTATATAGGGGTATTATGTGATTTGTTAATTTATTTAATTAATCCTTGTTTTATGGCAGTATTTGAGAATGTCGACTGAGAATGTTAACAGTGGAGTAAATGAAACCGTGGAGACACCTGTGCTCACCAACGAGGAGAACGTGCAACAGGCTGGCAATGTTCCTCCTGTGAACAACACCAATGAGCAGATGATGAACGATGGGATGTTTAGAAGCTTTTTGCAGTTCATGCAAAATCAGACAAAGGAGACTCGTGTTCAAAATACAGGAGGAAATGATAGCAATTCACGGTTTGTCACGGCCAAACAGTTCAAGGAGTTGGGACCACCAGAATTTAAGGGAAAGCCGGATCCGATCATGGCGAAAACGTGGGTCAAGCAAATTACCAAGATATTCGATGTCTTGGGATGCACGGAGGAACAGAAGGTTCCATTCGCCACCTTTATGTTCCGTGGCGAGGCAGACTACTGGTGGGAGTCTGTGAAACGGACCCAGCCTGCAGCACTCAGTATGTCTTGGGAAACGTTTCAGAAACTTTTCAACGAAAAATACTTTCCTGAAAGTATTCGCCATATGAAGGAGGTAGAGTTTATTAGACTGGAGCAGAATAACATGACGGTGTCCCAGTACGAGGCGAAATTTACAGAGTTGTCCAGGTTTGCACCTCATTTGGTGGAGAATGAGGAACGTATGATGAGGATGTTTCTGAGAGGTTTGAAACCCGGCATACGTCAATATCTCATTTCTCATAAACTTTCTCTCTATTCAGATGTTGTCAACAGGGCACAATTATTAGAGCGAGATAACGAGTACGGTCAACCGAGGGACCACAACTAGGACCATACCGGTGACAGCAGTCATCAGAATAACGACAACCAGCGGAGAAAGAAGAATACGGACAAGAGCGGCAACCACTCCGGTGGTAATCATGGCCATGAGAATAGAAGAAGCGAGTCGGGAAGAGATTTTAAAAAGAGGAGATTCAACAATGACAATATGAAGACGTCAGCACCAGCAGTAATTGGTTTCAAGGGAGGAGAGCGACCACCGGTCATATGCTATAAGTGCGGAAAAGAAGGACATATCAGCCCAAACTGCCTACAACAGTTTAAGATATGTTATAACTGTGGAAAGGAAGGACATATCGCTCGAGATTGCACTGTAGCAAAACCAAGTCCAACGGGGGTGGTGACTCAAAAAGTTGTTCCAGAAAAGTCAAAGTCAACGGTTCCTGGAAGAACATTTTTCGTGACTGGTCAACATGCGAGGAACCCAAACGAGGTGATCACGGGTAAGCTAATCATAAATTCATGCGAAGTTTATACCTTACTAGATACCGGTGCTACCCATTCATTTATCTCTCCTACTTGTGCTCAACGTTTAAACTTGACTCCGGAGAAATTAGACTTTGATTTATCTGTGGAGACTCCGTTAGGAGAAACTTTCATCACATCCACTGTTTATAAATCTTGTTTGATCAAAGTTGGCACCATCACATTACCTGTTGACCTTATCTCTTTAAAGATACTTACTTTTGATGTGATTTTAGGAATTGATTGGTTAACTACTCATCATGCCAAAATTGATTATTTTCGTAAGGTTGTTAGTTTTCATATTCCTAACCAACCTGTTATTCGAATTCAAGCAACCAAACCGTTGAAGTCAAACTCTTTAATATCAAGTCATAAAGCCATTCGTTTATTGAAAAATGGATGTCAAGCTTTCTTAGCCCATGTCATGGACTTGAACAAAAATACGTCAGATTTGAATGATATTTCTGTTGTTAGTAAAAACCCTGACGTATTTCCTGAAGAATTTCTTGGCCTACCTCCATAGCGTGATATTGAATTTTGTATCATCTTTGAATCCGGTACAAAACCCACTTCTAAAATCTCATATCGAATGGCTCCTATTGAACTTCAGGAGTTAAAAACCTAACCGTAGAAGTTTGTACCCGAGCCTTTATCTGGTGACTTCCTTTGTGGAATGCACCGAAGCCAGACTCTCCGTAGGGGATGCCATATTCGTGCGGTAGTAAACTGATAGGTGTCATTGTGACGTGCTATCCAAGATTGGGATATGAGTCACAGTTGAGAGCAACCTAAGTCAGTAATCGAAATACGTAGCTTTCTGGTTATTATCAAAAGGATTTTCTCGAATCGCTACTCCATTAACTCAGCTGACTCAAAAAGATACAAACTTCGAATGGACCGAGGAATGCGAGAAGAGCTTCCAAGAATTCAACATGCGACACCGACGTTGGCTCGAGCTGTTTAAAGATTTCGATCATACCATCCAATACCATCCTAGAAAAGTAAACGTGGTAGCTGACGCATTGAGTAGAATATCATATGCAGGAACGAGTGCGATGATGTCAAGTATACGCGTAGAATCAACTTTAATCGATAAAGTTAAATTTGCTCAAGCTACACACCGGAGTTGATGAATATGAAGAAGAAGATGCAAGAAGTTGTTATTCCGAAAGCGAGAATTGGCGATGTGAGGGAAGCTCAAACCTTCGATTTATTGGTCCATTTGAAATCCTCGATCAAGTAGGAACTGTGGCCTATAGACTCATTTTACCGCCAAGTATGACGCGTGTTCATAACGTTATTCACGTATCGAAGTTACAAAATTATGTGGACAACCCGAACCACGTTATTGAGTTAGAACCATACGAAATAGCCAAAGATTTAACGTACGAGGAGGTACCTGTCAAGATCTTGGATTGAAAGGAGCATGTCCTACGCACAAAGGTCATACCACAAGTTAAGATTTTGTGGAGGAACCATATTATTGAAGAAATGACTTGGGAGTTAGAAACAGAAATGAAAGCGAGGTATCCTCAACTTTTCGAAACACCAAGTACGTATGTCAATTTCGAGGACGGAATTTTACAAGGAGAGGAGGTTGTAAGACCCCGAATTTTTTTTTAATAAAATGGAATTTCCTTTATTTATTATTTTGAAATAGTAAGGGTTTATTTGATTAATGTGGTTAGTTATGGGTAAAATGCTCAAATATTTTGAAATAAGCAAGTGGTTATATTCATTGTTGTCGGGGAATATTCGTTTGGTCGTGTAATATTCTTGCTGTCGGGGAATATTCGTACGACGGCGCAGCCTTGTGTGGGCCCCATAACGGAAAACGATTGGATGAAAAAAATGACAAGTATAAGTTGTTTACAAATAACGGCGTAATTGTTACCGTTAATACTGTTGGAATACCCGGTAGTTAAAACATAGTAATACGCGTTGTTGCACAGTAGCACACGGTATTGCACCAATTATTGATTTTTAAGTAAGAAGGCATTACTCAATAATTGTTACAGTAATTACTGTTCAGTATTTTATTTTATTGATTCAATAATTGTTGCGTTGATATGTTATATTACTGTTGTTTTAATAATTGTCACTACACAGTATTTTCTATTATCGGAGCAATAATTCATATTATCTGAATAATATTATTAGATAACATTATTGGTAATGTCTAGAAAGTTCTGTCTAAGGAGAGGTTTGGTCATCTAATTGCGCGCCAGTATGGAGAGATCCTTATTGGAAAGCCCCCTCTTTCCTGTGAACTGCCTGGTTGTCAGTAATGTGATTCTGTAATATTATTTGTGAATAATTAATTATCAATTTATATGATGAGGAAAATATTGATATTATGTGGATATAGATGGAAAAAAAATTTTAAATGTGATAATTGTTGTAAATTAATATTTTATCTTTTTCTGATAAAATAATTTATTTAAATATATTATTTTAATAATATATTAATGGTGATATTTTTACAATGAATGTGGGATATATGAATAAATGAGGAGGAAGAGTATTTTTGTTGAATTAAATGTTTAACACATGTTTTGTGTGTTGGTGGACACAATTCTTGACTGAAAATTTATTATAGACTGTAAAATCGCCGGTTTGTGGATTTCGATCAATTTCTGTTTGGAATTTGAAAAAACTTTCTTCTGCAAAGTTGTAGAGAATTGAATTTCCTATAAAAATACGTGAGATTCAAATTTTCTGACAAAAGGGCTATTTATTATGAATTATTGAAGTTCCGAAGTTCCGAAATTATTGATTTTTGGAAGTTTTAATTATTTTTATTAAGAAAAACGTTTTTTCTTACTTTTTCTAGAAGGTTAGCATGTGTTTATGGCTGAATTCAAGTATCTAGAGGTGGGCTTGAATATTTTGTAATTATATTAATATTATATTCAATTTTCTGCTTTGGTGTTCTAAGCATTTTTCTATAAATAGGGTGTTTAGGTTAGAATTGAAAATCACACCAGAAACTGAAATCTTCTCTCTCTTTCTCTCTCTATATTAGTGAGCGTATTCTTGTGAGTATTCTAATACTTTGAGTATTGCTATACGGTGCAAGTTCAAGTCATAGCCTATATCCGGTGTTTCAACTAGAAGTACTGTTTTTACGAGGTAAGGGATGTTATTTTATTCAAAAATGATATTATTTCTTCAATATCATTATATTGGTTGGAAATTTTTATCAAATTTAGAACTTTTTCATGTCGGGGCTACTATTCATGAGTTACTATTCATGAGTTACTATTCACGAGTTACTATTCATGAGTTACTATTCACGAGTTACTATTCACGAGTACTATTCACGAAACATGATGATGTTTTTTGTAAAATTATTATCTTTTAGTGTCGGAGTTACTATTCACGTATACGGCACTATTCATGAATACGGCACTATTCACTGAAAAATGAAATTTTCTTCTTTTCGTCCAAAATATCTATTCTGGATACTAGCTTTGATTGTATCCATGTTTTGATCATTCTTGAATTTTACTCCACTATGATTATTTATGAGGTATTTTTGGACATGGAATAGCTGAAATACGAATCCTTAATATTTATTCTTTTGTTTCACTCGATTCGTTTTCTTTAAAATATTTTTCATCATCCTCAGTCTTAAATGATGATATAACTGAATATCTTTGGCCTGTAGTGCAAAGATGATTGATTTCTGATGAATATCTTTGGCCCATAGTACAAAGATGAACAGGTGTTGAGATAAACATGACCAACTGATAAAAATCTTTGGCCTGTAGTGCAAAGATGACTATTTGATTTCCAGATATATGTTGATTGATGTTACAGGGATAAAATATTGATGATGGACTTTTAAATTCATATATAGAAGATAGTAGATTTCATTCTCTACTTAATTCTTCTAATGAATTATTATTTCTGCTGCGAATATTGATGTAAAACTTGTTGTCTATTGTATTCTATTAAATTTTTCCCTGTTGAAGACTAATGATAATTTGTTCTGTATTATCTTAGTCATAATGTTCTTTACTGGGCTAGTTGAGCTCACCCTTTTTCTTTTTGTTCCATTTTTCTCAGGAGGCGAGAATGTAGCGAGTACTAGTCGGGGTATGAAATGATAGTTCTGGAAGTTATTTTAGTAGTCCTCACCATTTTTGTAAAATAATGTATCAATAATTGTAATGAGGACTTATTTGAGTGTGGATATTGTCTAGATGACAATATTTGTATTTTGACTCACAGTTTAAGTATCGTCGTATTTTGCACGACAATTGTTTTAATAAAGTTGTAGTTGTTTCTGTACCATGTATTATGGCGACTCAGAATGGGTTGTGGATTGGACCTATTTTGGGGGCGTCACAACAACATTTACATTCAAAATATTACATACATTTCTCATAAAATATAAGTAATCTTCATGAATATAGTTCTCTATAACTCACTTAGCACATATCCTTACCTTAATTTCTTGACCTGCAAAAGTGGTTATTTGCAAGAGTGAGCTCGACAGCCCAGCGAAATCTAACAGTTTTCATACATCACATAGCACATAATAACATGCTCGATATACATCTCATTAAAGTAACATGGCATACATGCTTTTAATTCACATAGCAAATATCAAGATTGAGTTCTTTACTCAATCATCATTCTTTAGCCAAAATAATGCAGTCATATATTGACATTAACATTTCATTATTTCAACATATATATAACATATCATGCAATTTAAAACAGTTCATCAAGTCCACGTAGAAAATAGGAACCGAAAGACTTGTCTTGATCGTTGTTTACCAATAACAGTTTAACAGCTTACAGCTATCTGCACTTCACGTGCCCTACGCAATTATATAATCATACACATCAAATATTAGTCACATAACAATGCATAATAATTGTAATGTAAATTCTACTCTACGTCTCATAATCTTTCTTATTAATAAATATACAATGTTCAACTTAATTGTGTTAACTTTCAACTTATATCTCATTGTATTTCATATTCGCAGTTCATTCAAGTGCTCAAGTCTTGCCACGACTACTCATTGGTTTTATATTAAATCAATTCCATATCTTATAATATTCATTTCAATTGAATTGAAACACTTTTTAAGTTCATTAACACTTGGCACGACGTTTCGACGTTCATTCGTCACACGCCCGATTTGCCTCTCTTGTGTATGCTTACTATGCTTCTATAACTTATCTAACACATTATTTATTAATGTTAAGCATCATTATATTTACTAACATTCATGTTTTATAACTTAGGACATCATCTTTTATGGTCAGGAGCACTACACATGCATATGTGCATGCCCGACACCTTCCGATTGCCTCTGAAAACACAATAGTCCTAAATATGACCATTTTGACCCATCCTAATGATATCAAATTGAAAAACTTAAAGAACGAAATTTGTAGGTCTATTCGTCCTCGTTCTGTATCATCAAGAATCACCTTAATCGGAGTTCGTATGAAAAATTTATGCCAATTTTACTACAAGAGGTCAAAACTCTCCAACCCAGACCACTTTTCCAGCGCTGAGGCTCGAGACAGTGGCGCTGGGGTGCGAATTCCAGTGCTAGGGCGTGAATTCTATCACTGGGGCGCGAAGAATAGGCTAGCCAGTGGCGCCAAGGCGCGAACTTTGGCGTTGGGGCTCCATTTTTGGCGCTGGGGCGCCGAAACTTGCAGAACTCAACCATCGGATAACAGAACAACTAATTTCTCTCTATTTAACACTACTAACATCTAAATTAACATGCATAACTTATATAAATAACTCATATACACATTACCCAACATGCATATACTAATTTAAACCATTAAACAACAATTACAGAAAACTTAATTCCTTGAAAACCATATTTTAAACCCAAAAAGTCAATTTTTATACTTCTAGACACTGTGAACACGGTAATCACAGTTTATAAACCAATTTTGATTCCTTGAGACTACGATTCTCTGAATTTCATAACAAATCAATATACTCAACGTTAAATTCCACGTTTAGCTAACAGTCAATTACTCATTTATTACCAAGCCATGCTCATGCTTATCTTTACTGTAAAACCAATTTCGTTCATGTTCATGTTCATGTTCATGCTAGTTATAACAATACAACCACCTACAATTATCATAATTCAGTTGTATGGCCTAATTCGGAACAAGAATTCACAGAACATATAAATTTTATGCCGTAAAACTCATACATATTCATATATCTATATAACAACACAATTTTCCATTTACAGAGACTTTACAAAATTTTGAAAGCCATATAATATAAAAATTTTAACAACGTAATAATAATGGGTTGAAGAATTTACCCAAAGTGTAAAGTGTAATTAGTAGGAGATGAATTCCTTCTCAACTCTTGTTCAATCACACACTCACAATCTCCCCAAAAATTTCTCAATCTCTTTCTGTGATGCTAAGCCAGACTTAGAAAAAAAATGAAGAAGAAGAAAATGTTTATAATACTGGAAAAGAACTGACGCGTTGAGGTCAGTTACCCAATCATGGGTAACTGCTCTTAACTTCCCAAAAACCATGTTTGGCTACCATTTAATTATTACTTCTATTTATTTTAATCAATCTCATATACTATAGTTTAATAATGTCACATCCAATTATAACATAAATCAAATATCTTATTTAATTTAATTTAAATAAAATATGATAATTTCTCATTAATTCACATAATCAAATAATTAAATTCTTATTTATCAATATGTCAAATTATTAGATCTCTAATTAATTATTAAATTAATTAAAATAATATTAGGCTTATTAATTATTTCTTTTAATTCAATAAGCTCACATAAATACATACTTGAATAATTAATATTCTCCACATTAATTTAATAAATATAACACATATAATTACATTAATCTACCATAATTTCATTAATTAATTATTTAATCTAACAATTAATTCATCAAAAAATATTTATTCAATTTAATAAATATTTAATTTAATTTACAAAAACCTCGGTTGTCACATTAACACTGTTAAAGGCTAACGATAATTTATTCTGCATTATCTTTGTCATAATATTTCTTACCGGGCTAGTTGAGCTCACCCTTTTTCTTTCATTGTTCTCTTCAGGAAATGAGAATATAGCTGGGACAAGTCGGGGATCGGAGTGACGGTCCAGATGTTGCATTAGTAGTCCTCACTATTCTGCGAAATAGTGTAATAATAAATGTATTGAGGATTTATTTTGAGTTTGAATGTAACGATCCGAAATTTTAAATTGTAATATTAAATATTTATTGAATAATATAAATATTTATTTGATGTATCTATTGTTGAATTGATGAAATAAATATTTTATTGTTGTGATGGTTGTTAGTAAATATTTATAAATCTAAATTTATTAGAAAATATTCTAAATTAAATTAATTTATAATTTAGAGAATTGTAGTATAACATGAGATGTTATATTGTTATTTTGATTTAATAATTTAGATGGCATATTAGATTATTAAATAAATTTATAATGAAATTATAATTTTATGTTATTTGTTTAAATGGTATATTTAATTAAAATATAGTGTGTAACTAATTTATTTGGTTAATGTTAGATATGAAAATCCAAATAAATAATATGTGATTATAAATTATAAACTAAAGTGTTTATTAAAATAAATTAAAAAGGGTTTTAATTTAGTTTTTTTTTTCAAACAAGGCATAATATATTAATTCTTTAAAAATTAAAGGATTTTGCCAAACAAGCCTTATGGCTTTTGGGATTTCTAATTTTTGAATTTAATTAAAATAAATAAAATAATAAATATAACATATTTATAACCTAAGCGTTATAACTGAAATTGTGTTTAGTATTTTTTTTATTATTAGTATCAGTTTTTAGTTTATACTTAAGTTAGTCTATGTTGGCTATTCTGAGAAGAGAGAAGAGGAGAAAGCTTGACAGAAAGAGTTGAGAGAATTAAGAGAGAAATTAAGGAAATTTCCAGCAACTTCAGAGTTTAGCAAAAATTGTTCGACCATTTGAAGGTATGTTCACAACCTTAGTGTTAGGTATATGTGTATTTACATGTATATGTGTTTCACGGCAAGAATTTTCTTATGCTCTGTAAAATCAATTATTGAATTGATGATATTAATAACTGATAATTGTGCGTATATGTGTTTATAATGATTAGAGTTTATGTTTAGAACAAGAAATTTCATGCTAATTTTGTTTGACAGTAAAAAAAAATGTCAGTATATGTATTTTCATATGTTCATGAAAAGTATCAATTTTAGTGGCTAATTAGTATGTGAAATTGTAAATTGAAGCTTGATTATGTTAGTTCACTAAGACACGAGTATAACGTAATTTGAATGAAGTGATTTGGCTAAGTATTGAAATCACAGCGATGATTTTTGGGATAAATATCAAAAAAATTGAGTTTTATATGAAAAACATGAAATTTGAGAAATTAACCTAGCTTGAATTGTTGTTAAATTGTTTTAATTTGTGGAATATGTTCACAAACATGTTTGTGATAGTTCTATACCATTTGTACGTGTTATTAACACTGTTTGGTAGGTGAAATTCGTGTTAGTTGGCTTATAAAAAGTGTCGTAAACATGTTTTGCAACTGGAATCTATGCGTGGCACGGGCGCGCTATCTCTTGGCGCGGGCGCGCTGTCACCTAGTATAAAACTGGCGCGGTCGCGCAGTACCCTGCCACAGACAGTGAAGTCTGTTAATTATGCAGACTTTGGGCGTTCAATTTAACTTAGATTAATGATAGGTTAATGTGTCCAACATGTAACAACAAGGCTAAAATAGAGTGGTGTTATATGGATTATGAATTCAAAGTTGTAAAAGTGATTAGTAGGTTACGAATGCATTATGTGATAACTTAGTTTATACAATGAATGTTAGATAGGTGTTGTGATGTTAACACTTGGGAATTCTGAAATATATATGGTAGCATAAGACTTGTGCTAAGATGATAAGTTTAGCTAGAAATGTATATGTTCTGGTATGTTAGCATATCTAATAGATAATGTGGTTCCAAACCAATGTGTAGGTGAACGTGAGTTTAATATTGTAGCTTACGCTCCAGGCAAGTTTCTAAACTCTCTTTTTACATTAAGCAAGCCTTTTAACTCTACATTTATGTTGAGCAAGTTCTTACTTTAAAATTTCGTTAAGCGAACTCTTGTAGTCTTAACCATGATTTGAACAACCTAGCTATATCCTTATTTTTATTCGAACAAGTTTTGAATTCCAATATTTATTGATGTATTCTAACTTGTTTATTATTAGACAAGTTTCTTTATTGTCCTTCATGTACTATGAATGCAATTTCCCTTGAATTCTAAGTTCTAATGTTGAACTATCTTAGTTCATTTACTTGACACAAGCTATTCTTATAATGAGCAAACTTTATTTCAGCTTGTTATTACTTAATGTATGTTCAATAATTCATAGTCCTAGCTTAATTTCATTCACGCAAGATTTATTGTCATTCAATACTTATGCTTTGTGGTTGTTTCTAAGCATGAGTTCAAGATGTAGTTAGTTCGCTTACACCTATTCATTGTTCCATATTATGTTATTATTGATCAACTGTTGTGTTATCAAATACTATTGATTCAACTAGTCCTCTAGTTGATGATCGTTAAACTTCAAATTTCCCTTGAAAGCTTATCCAAACCAAACTTTCTTTGGTGCGGACTTGTACTCTAAATACTGAGATGAACAACCCTATTAATAGAGGATACTTTACGCTTAGCGTTGAAATATTTGTGCACAATACATTGTACGAAGGGTTGATCCCCCTAAGTACGAGGAGTCTTTATAGTCTTATGAATGTTAAAGTTGGAGTTGAAAGATTACTCGCAACTGTGGACATAGTTCATGGTCTTATGACCCTTAGTTAGATATATTCCATATTTTGGATTCCAGTTTTTGATTATCATTGTTAGAGTACTATTCAATTTTGATGAGCCTATTGTTGGCAATTATTATTATTATTCTTCTGTTGATCTATTGTTATATCTAGTGAGCAATTGTTTTGTTCACCCTTGCATATTTATATACTCATTGCAGCGAAAGTTGAGAAGGTAGATGAGCCTTCAACTAGCAAAGGAAAGGGAAAAATGTACAAGTGATGCAAACTTGTAATTTTGTTTATTGTGATGGCCATAAACTTTTAAATAATGATGTAATGCAATAATTTTATTTCTGCACTTGAATGATGTTTAAAGGTTAGACAACCTAGGATCTTTTTTTTAATTTAATGATGTAACCCTATTTAAAGGGAGGATTATGGTTTAAATATTATTTTATTTGGTAGATAGCATGAATGTATGGATAGTGAGCACTAAATCTTATGGAAATGAAGTAACTAGATTTGGGGGTGTCACAAGTTGGTGTCAAAGCCTTAGGTTATGAACCTTAGGTGGGGGAAAAGCCTTAGGAAGTAACCTTTGAAAAGATAGTGATGATAAACTCTTATCGAGTTGTTAAGGAAGAAGTAATAAAATACTTATGTGCTTATGTGATTATAACTTATGAGTTCGTGAGTGTCGAGTAGTAATGATTAGTAATTAAAACTTAAAATTTTGTTGACAGGATGGCTAATATAGGAGGATCCAGTCAGGCTAGAGAGGAGGAGCCTCGAGATATACAGGTGGTTTGGGAACAACTACTGCCACGGGAAACAGTTCCGTCGGTCACAATAGTTGAGCAGGAGAGAATACCTAATGAGGATAATGAGATAAAGACGGATGAGGAGGACCATGTTGAGCTGCCACAGTCAGATGAGGAGAACGAGGAGGAAGAAGTTCCACTTAACTCGATAGCTTCTCGTATGTACGATGAAGTCTACGATCGCAACGTGGAACTTCAGGATACCGTCGAGGAGTTGCAAGAGATTATAGCTGAGCAACAAACATCAATGGCACAGAAGGACGATGAGATTCTAGATCGAGAGGAACGTTTGAATAACGTTGAAGAGAAGTTGGTTCACACTGAAGGAGAGAACGAACGAATGACATCGGAGATTGCAGAGCTAAAGAACAAGTTGAGGGAGGAATCGACTAAGAGGGCAATAGCCGAAGACGCGTACGAGGAAGCTTATCAACCAGCCGGGATAGCAGGAAGAGACGCACAAGCAAAAAGGATGAAGATGGAGTAGATGAATAACGTATTCAACACTGTGATCAATCGAACTCAAGATCGGGTCATGGGTTATCCTATTCAGTTCGAGACTCTGCCATCGTACATGTTAGATCGTCGAACAATGTTCCAGATTATGGAAGAAGAATGTCAAAAGGCTACGGACTATCTTAGTAGGACATCGTAGGGAATGTGCCTATGATGAGACTAATAAAATATTAAATAATATGTAAATCCTAAAGTGTGATGTAACCTATGGGAACTGTTATAGTTCAGGAAAGTAATGTAAATAGCTGAGATTATGAATGAATAAAAGTTATTATTTTATTTTATTCCAGAGTGTTAAGTGATATGTGATTATTTCTTTTGTGGGGACAAGTTAAGTAGAAATTTCTTAATAGAGTTGAGAAATAATCTAATGAGTGTATTTTTAACAGAAGATGCCTCCAAGACGTCAACCACCACGATAGAGAAACACCGAGGAAACCAACAATAATGATGTGGAAGGTAACCTAGTTCAGCAGCTGGTGACGTTACTAACGGGTGCTTTGCAGAATCAACCTCAGAACCAAGGTACAACGTTTAAGGATTTCAAGGCGGTTGGACCACCAGAATTCCGTGGATCCATGAATCCGGTTGAAGCACAGACTTGGATCATGGAAATAGAGAAAGTTTTTGATGTTGCTAGGGTAGAGGATAACCAGAAGATTATTTTTGCAATATTCATATTGAAAGCAGAGGCGAGTTATTGGTGGCAAGACAATAAAACCCGAGGGGGTTAAGGGATTATGACCTGGGATAGGTTTAAGGAGATATTCTTCGAGACCTATTTCCCAGAAAGTTCGAAGAGTCAGCTAGAAGTGCAGTTCTGGAACTAAAGCAGGGCACCATAACAGTGTCGGAGTATGCAGCGAAATTCAACGAGTTAGCGAGGTTTGCGACATATCAAGTTAGCACAGACGAACGCAAGGCGAAGAGGTTTAAACAGGGACTGAAGCCCTGGTTGTATAGTAGGGTCTCCCTGTTCCAGCTGAAAACGTTTGCAGCAGTAATAGAGAAAGCAATTCTCGCTGAGAGTGGAGGCAAGGCTGTAACAAAACACAACCAAGAGCAGAGGAAGAAGAAGAGTGAAGGTGAAGTTAAAAATAGTGGAGGTAGTAACGGTGGAAACAACAACAACAATTTTGAAGAAGAGGTGGAATGCAAGTGTGGGAGCTGAAAATCAGCAAGGAAGCCAGCAAAAGAAGAAGTTCGAAGCATGTGCTACATGCGAAAAGTTTCACAAGGGTGTGTGTTTGATGGGGAAGCGAGTATACTTCAACTGTGGCCAGGAGGGTCACATCGCCCCAAATTGCAATCAACCTAAGAAGAACGTTTGCTTCACGTGTAGGTCCAAGGATCACTTTGCTCGTGAATGCTCTAAGAAGAAATCGGGTGAAGCAAATGGAAGCAAGGGAAATGCTAGTGGAGGTACACTGGCTATTGCTGGACCAACGTCAACAAATAAGCCCACAGCCAGAACCTTCAATATGACAGTGCAGGACGCGGTGCAATCAAAAGATGTCGTATCAGGTATTATCCCAATCAATGATATAAATGCATATGTATTATTTGATTCGGGTGTTACTTGTTCGTTTATATCGGATGAATTTGCTAAGAGGTTAAAAATATCTAGTGAAGAGCTGAATTTCCCTTTGAACATAGAAATTGCGAATAGGGAAGTAATTCATGTTAGGTTCGTATACAAGAACTGTAGGGTGAATATTAAGGGGAATGTTATGACAATAGATTTAATCCCGATAAAACTCGGAGAGTTTGACGTGATATTAGGAATGGATTGGATATTCAATTATGGAGCATTAATTGACTGCCAAAAGAAGTGTGCAAACCTTATGACTCCGTCAAAGGTAGTTTTTCATGGTAGCAAATCGCCTAGACAAATGAGATGTCTGATGATGATGCAGGCCAAGAAGTTGTTGAGTCAGGGCTGTGTGGGGTATTTAGCCTACATAGTCGATACTCAAAAGGAGAAGGGTGTAAAATTAGAAGAAATACCAGTGGTTAAGGAATTTGTGGGCGTTTTATTGGAGGATTTGCCAGGACTTCCGCCTGACAGAGAAATCGAGTTCGTGATCGACTTAGCGCCAGGAACCGCTCCGATATCGAAGGCCTCGTACATAATGGCTCCGGTGGAAATGAAGAAAATGATCGTATAACTGCAAGAGTTGTTGGATAAGAAGTACATTCAACCGAGCGTATCACCGTGGAGAGCGCCGGTGTTACTCGTGAAGAAGAAGGATGGGTCATGTGACGCCCCCAAAATAGGTATACAACACCCATTCTGAGTCGTCAAAAAACATGGTACAGAAACAACTACAACTTTATTAATACAACATAAAAACTGTGAGTTTAAATACAAATATTGTCATCTAGACAATATCCACACTCAAATAAGTCCTCATTACAATTATTGATACATTATTTTATAAAAATGGTGAGGACAACTAAACAACTTTTTAGAACCATCATTCCATACCCCGACTAGTACTCGCTATATTCTCGCCTCCTGAGAAGAAAAATGGAACAGAAAGGAAAACGGGTGAGCTCAACTAGCCCAGTAAAGAATATTATGACTAAGATAATATAGAACAAATTATCGTTAGTCCTTAACAGGGAAAAATTTAATAGAATACAATAGACAACAAATTTTAAATCAATATTCGCAGCGAAAATAATAATTCACTAAAATAGTTAAGTAGAGTATGAAATCTACTATCATCTATGAATTTAAAAGTCCATCATCAATATTTTATCCCTGTAACATCAATCAATAAACATCTTGAATCACATATTCATCTTTGCACTACAGGCCAAAGATATTCATCAGTTGGTCATGTTCATCTCAACACATGTTCATCTTTGCACTACGGGCCAAAGATATTCATCATAAAATCATTAATCTTTGCACTACAGGCCAAAGATATTCAGTTATATCATCATTTAGGACTGAGGATGATGAAAAATATTTTAAAGGAAACGAATCCATTGAAACAGAATAACAAATATTAAGGATTCGTATTTTGGTTTATCTGTGTCTAAAAATACCTCATAAATAATCATAGTGGAGTAAAATTCAAGAATGATCAAAACATAGATACAATCAAAGCTAGTATCCATAATAGATATCTTGGACAAAAACGAAAATTTAATTTTTCGGTGAATAGTGCCGTATTCGTGAATAGTGCCGTATACGTGAATAGTACCGTATACGTGAATAGTAACCCCGACATAAAAAATTTCAAATTTGATAAAAAGTTCAGATCAATACTTCGACATAATAATATTGAAGAAAATAATATCATTTAAGAAGAAATAGCATCCCTTACCTTGTAAAGACAGTACTTCTAGTTGAAACACCGGATATAGACTATGACTTGAACTTGCACCGTATAGCAACACTCAAAGTATTAAAATACTCACAAGAATACGCTCAATATATCAAGAGAGAAAGAGAGAGAAAACTTCAGTTTCTGGTGTGATTTTCAATTCTAACCTAAGCACCCTATTTATAGGAAAATACTTAGAACACCAAAGCAGAAAATTTAATACAATATTAATATAATTTATCAAATTTCCTACGCACACCACCAGCTCACAACATCAGCCACCCACCCACAATAAATAAGAAAAATGTTTTTCTCAATTAATTTATTTAAAACTCCAAATAATAATAATTAATTAATACGGAACTTCAATAATTCATAATAAATAGCTCATTTGTAAGAAAAATTCGAACCACGTGTCTTTTTTATAGGAAATTTCATTATCTACAACTTTGTAGAAGAAAGTTTTTCTAAATTCCAAACAGAAATTGACTGAAATCCACAAACGGGCGATTCTACATGCTATAATCAAATTTCAGTCAAGAAATGGGCCCACAGACATGTTTAACAAATTTTAAACATCTTTTACAATAAAAATACTCTTCCTCCTCATATACTCATATATCCTACATTCATTGTAAAAATATCATCATTATTATATTATAATAATATTGTAAAGTATTATTTTATCAGAAAAGTTAAATATCGATTTTCAACAATTGTCACTTTAAAAATTTTCTCCATCTACATCCACATAAAATGAATATTTTTTCCATCCTATAAATTAATAATTAATTATTTACAAATAATATTACCGAATCACAATACTGACAACCAATCAGTTCCCAGGAAAAAGGGGGCTTTCCAATAAGGATTTCTCCTTACTGGCGCGCAATTAGGTGAACAAACCTCTCCTTAGATAGAACTTTCTAGACATTGTCAATAATGTTATCTAATAATATTATTCAGATAATATGAATTATTGCTTCGATAATGGAAAATACTGTGTAATGACAATTATTGAAACAATAGTAATATAAAATATCAACGTAGCAATTATTGAATCAATAAAATAAAATACTGAACAGTAATTACTGTAACAAGTATTGAGTAGTGCCTTCTTACGTAAGAATCAATAATTAGTGCAATATCGTGTGCTACTATGCAACAACGCGTAATACTGTGTTTTAACCACCGGGTATTCCAACAGTATTAACGGTAACAACTACGTCGTTATTTATAAACAACTTATATTTGTCGTTTTCTTCATCCAATCTCTTTCCGTTATGGGGCCCACAAAAGGTTGCGCCGTCATACGAATATTCCCCGACAGGGAGAATATTTCACGACCAAACGAATATTTCCCGACAACAATAAATATTTTATAACCACTTGCTTATTTAAAATATTTGCACATTTTACCCATAACTAACCTCATTAATCAATTCAACCCTTACTATTTTAAAATAATAAATAGAGAAAATTAAATTTTATTTATTAATAATTTGGGGTCTTACAACCTCCCCTCCTTATGAAATTTCGTCCTCGAAATTGACGTACGTACCTGGTATTTCGAAAAGATGAGGATACGTCGCTTTCATTTTCGTTTTCAACTCCCAGGTCATTTCCTCAATAGCATGGTTCCTCCACAAAACTTTAAATTGTGGTATGACCTTTGTGCGTAGGACATGCTCTTTCCTATCCAAGATCTTGACAGATACTTCCTCGTATGTTAAGTCTTCAGCTATCTCGTCCGGTTCTAACTCAATGACGTGGTTTGGGTCTTTCACATATTTATGAATCACAGATATATGAAAAACATTATGAACACGAGACATACTTGGAGGTAACGCGAGTCTATAGGTCACATTTCCTACTCGGTCAAGAATCTGAAATGGACCAATAAATCATGGATTGAGCTTTACTCTCTTCCTAAATCTTGTAACTCCCTTCCATGGAGCCACACGCAACAATGCATGATCCCCAATACTAAATTCCACGTCCTTTTGATGAAGATCCGCATAACTCTTTCGTCGATCATGTGCCGTTTGTATACGTTGTCGAATCATTTAGATCTTTTCCGTAGTCATACGTACCAACTTGGGTCCCAACAATGTTGCTTCTCCCACCTCATCCCAACATATTGGAGAGCGACATTTTCGTCCATATAATGCTTCAAATGGAGCCACACCTATACTTGTCAGATAACTGTTGTTGTAAGAGAATTCCACCAATGATAGGTACTTATCCCAACTCCCTTTGAAATCTAGGACACAAAGTCTTAATAGATCTTCAAGAGTTTGAATAATCCTCTCTGATTGTTCGTCTGTTTGAGGATGGTATGCCGAACTAAATCGTAAATTCGTGCCCATAGCTTTTTGCAAGCTAATCCAAAATCTTGAAGTGAATCTTGGGTCACGATCCGAAACTATGGATACTGGCATGCCATGCAACCTTACAATCTCATTCACGTACATACGAGCAAGACGTTCAAGGGAATAAGTCTTCCGTATCGGCAAGAAATGAGAAGACTTGGTTAATCTATCAACAATAACCCAAATAGCATTTATGCCTTGAGAAACCGTGGGAAGACCCGTAACGAAATCCATGGTAATATGTTGCCACTTCCATTTCAGAATCTCAAGTGGTTGCAATGGACCCTTAGGTACTTGATGCTCCTCCTTTACACGTTGACAAGTTAAACACATCGAGGTAAACTTTGTAATCTCTCTCTTCATATTGTTCCACCAAAATATATGTCAAAGATCACGATACATTTTGGTACTTCCAAGATGGATTGTAAATGGTGTATTGTGTGCCTCCATCATGATCTTGTACTTCAAATCAGAATCGTTAGGAACACAAAGTCTGGAGTGGACTCGAAGTATTCCTTCTTCATCTATTCATGCTTTTGGAATAGCACCTTCTTGCACTTTCATCTTCATACGCGCCAGCTCCGGGTCTGTGGCTTGAGCAACTTTAACTTTTTCGATTAAAGTTGGTTCTATACGTATACTTGACATCATTGCATGGGTCCCCGGAGTCTTGAATTCTATCTTCATCTTTTGTAAATCACACCAAATGGGCCTTTGTGTTGACAACAACGCACTTGTTCCCGCGTATGATCTTCTACTCAATGTGTCAGCTACCACGTTCTCTTTTCCAAGATGGTATTGAATGGTATGGTCATAGTCTTTCAACAGCTCGAGCCAACGTCGTTGCCGCATGTTGAGTTCTTTTTGGGTGAAGAAATATTTGAGGCTTTTATGGTCTGAATATATCTCCACTTTCTCCCCATATAGATAGTGCCTCCAGATCTTTAGCGCGAAAACGACTGCTGCCAACTCTAGATCATGAGTAGGATAATTCCTCTCATATTTTTTAAGTTGTCATGAGGCATAGGCTTTAACTTTTTCACGTTACATGAGAACACATCCTAGCCCTTTGCTTGAAGCATCGCTGTAGATAACAAATCCATCCGAACCAGATGGTATGGTCAAAACAGGTGCCGAAATGAGTCTCCTCTTAAGCTCTTGGAAACTCTTCTCGCATTCCTCGCTCCGTACGAATTTTCTATCTTTCCAAGTCAGCTGAGTTAATGGAGTAGCGATTCGAGAAAATCCTTCCACGAATCTCCGATAATAACCAGCTAAGCCCAGAAAGCTACGTACTTCGGTCACCGACTTTGGTTGCTCCCAACTTTGTATTGCTTCAATCTTCGCCGGGTCGACAGATACTTCATGTTTTGACACCATGTGCCCTAGGAATGCTACTTCCTCAAGCCAGAACTCGCATTTCTTCAACTTAGCATATAGCTTATTTTCACGCAGCCTTTGGAGTACCAGCTTCAAATGGTGCTCATGATCTTCACAACTTTTGGAATATATGAGGATGTCATCAATAAAAACAACAACGAACTGATCCAAATATTCCTTGAATACTCGGTTCATCATATCCAAGAAAGCCGCAGGAGCATTAGTCAATCCAAAAGACATGACTAAGAATTCATAATGCCCGTACCGAGTTTTAAAGGCAGTCTTTGGAATATCCTCAGTTCTAATCTTCAGCTGATGATATCCAGAACGAAGATCAATTTTTGAAAAAAAATTGTGCTCCTTGTAACTGGTCAAACAGGTCATCAATACGAGGTAGCGGATACCTATTCTTGATAGTGACATGGTTTAATTCCTGGTAGTCGATACAAAGTCGCATACTCCCGTCTTTCTTCTTTACGAATAAAACAGGAGCACCCCAAGGAGATGTACTAGGACAAATGAAACCGATGTCCAACAACTCCTGTAATAGGACCTTTAGGAAATACGTCAGGAAAGTCAATAACAACAGGAATATTATTCAAATATGACGTATCTTTATTCAAATCCATAACATGGGCTAAAAAAGCTTGACATCCGTTTTTTAATAAACTAATAGCTTTATGACTTGATATAACAGTGATTGGATTAATGGCTTAGTTGCTTGAATTCGCACAACAGGTTGTTTAGGAATATAAAAACTAACAACCTTACGAAAATAATCAATTTTGGCATGATGAGTAGTTAACCAATCAATTCCTAAAATCACTTCAAATGCAAGTATCTTTAAAGAGATAAGGTCAACAGGTAAGGTGATGATGCCAATTTGGATTAAACAAGATTTATAAACAGTGGATGTGATGAAAGTTTCTCCTAACGGAGTTTCAACAGATAAGTCAAAGTCCAATTTCTCAGGTGTCAAGTTTAAACGTTGAGCACAAGCAGGAGAAATAAATGAATGGGTAGCACCGGTATTTAGCAAGGTATAAATTTCGCAAGAATTTATGATTAGCTTACACGTGATCACCTCGTTTGGGTTCTTCGCATTTTGACCAGTCACAACAAACGCTCTTTCAGGAACAGTTGACTTTGACTTTTTTGGGACAGCCTTTTGAGTCACCATCCCCGTTGGACTTGGTTTTTCTATAGTGCAATCTCGAGCGATATGTCCTTCCTTTCCACAATTATAACATACCTTAAACTGTTGTGGACAGTTTGGGCTGATATGTCCTTCTTTCCCGCATTTATAGCATATGACCGGTGGTCGTTCTCCTCCCTTGGAACCAGTTGCTGCTGGTGCTGACGTCTTCACATTGTCGTTGTTGAATCTCCTCTTTTTAAAATCTCCTCCCGACTCGCTTCTTCTATTATCATGGCCACGATTACCACCAGAGTGGTTACCGCTTTTGTCCGTATTCTTCTTTCTCCGCTGATTATCGTTGTTCTGATGACTGCTGTCACCGGTATGATCCTGGTTGTGGTCCTTCGGTTGAACGTACTCGTTATCTCGCTCTAATAATTGAGCCATATTGACAACATCTGAATAGAGAGAAAATTTATGCGAAATGAGATATTGACGTATGCCGGGTCTCAAACCTCTCAGAAACATCCGCGTCATACGTTCCTCATTCTCCACCAAATGAGGTGAAAACCTGGACAACTCTGCAAACTTCGCCTCGTATTGGGACACCGTCATGTTGTTTTGTTTCAATCTAATAAACTCTACCTCCTTCATATGACGAACACTTTCAGGAAAGTATTTGTCATTGAACAGTTTCTGAAATGTCTCCCAAGACATGCTGAGCGCGGCTGGATGGGTACGCTTCACAGATTCCCACCAGTAATCTGCCTCATTACGGAACATAAAGGTGGCGAATGGAACCTTCTGTTCCTCCGTGCATCCCAAAACATCGAATATCTTGGTAATTTGTTTGACCCACGTCTCCGCCTTAATCGGATTCGGCTTTCCCCAGAATTCTGGTGGTCCCAACTCCTTAAACTGCTTGGCTGTGACAAACCGTGAATTGCTATCATTTCCTCCTGTATTTTGAACACGAGTCTCCCTCGTCTGATTTTGCATAAACTGCAAAAAGATTCTAAGCATCCCATCGTTCATCATCTGCTCAGTGGTGTTGTTCACAAGAGGAACATTGCCAGCCTGTTGCACGTTCTCCTCGTTGGTGAGTACAGGTGTCTCCACGGTTTCGTTTACTCCACTGTTCACATTCTCAGTTGCCATTCTTAAATAATGCCATAAAACAAGTGTTAATTAAACAAATTAACAAATCACATAATACACCTATATTGTGACTGACCAACAAATAATCTTAGGTATGACACACTAGCGAAGGATTTACTCGTCTCTCCCCTCCTAGTACTATTCCCCGATCTCCGCCAGAGACTATATCCCTAAGCTCTGATACCAAATGTGACGCCCCCAAAATAGGTATACAACACCCATTCTGAGTCGTCAAAATACATGGTACAGAAACAACTACAACTTTATTAATACAACATAAAAACTGTGAGTTTAAATACAAATATTGTCATCTAGACAATATCCACACTAAAATAAGTCCTCATTATAATTATTGATACATTATTTTACAAAAATAGTGAGGACTACTAAACAACTTTTTAGAACCATCATTCCATATCCCGACTAGTACTCGCTACATTCTCGCCTCCTGAGAAGAAAAATGGAACAGAAAGGAAAAAGGGTGAGCTCAACTAGCCCAGTAAAGAATATTATAACTAAGATAATATAGAACAAATTATCGTTAGTCCTCAACAGGGAAAATTTTAATAGAATACAATAGACAACAAATTTTAAATCAATATTCGCAGCGGAAATAATAATTCACTAGAATAGTTAAGTAGAGTATGAAAATCTACTATCATCTATGAATTTAAAAGTCCATCGTCAATATTTTATCCCTGTAACATCAATCAATAAACAGCTTGAATCACATATTCATCTTTGCACTACAGGCCAAAGATATTCATCAGTTGGTCATGTTCATCTCAACACCTGTTCATCTTTGCACTACGGGCCAAAGATATTCATCATAAAATCATTAATCTTTGTACTACAGGCCAAAGATATTCAGTTATATCATCATTTAGGACTGAGGATGATGAAAAATATTTTAAAAGAAACGAATC
Organism: Panax notoginseng; assembly: GCA_016801055.1. Taxonomy (NCBI): domain Eukaryota; kingdom Viridiplantae; phylum Streptophyta; class Magnoliopsida; order Apiales; family Araliaceae; genus Panax; species Panax notoginseng. Next base: position 38,490,085 of record CM029019.1, read on the forward strand.
CAGTGAAACGGAATAACAAATATTAAGGATTCGTATTTCAATTTATCCATGTCCAAAAATACCTCATAAATAATCATAGTGGAGTAAAATTCAAGAATAATCAAAACATAGATACAATCAAAGCTAGTATCCATAATAGATATCTTGGACAAAAAAGAAAATTTAATTTTTCGGTGAATAGTGCTGTATTCGTGAATAGTGTCGTATACGTAAATAGTAACCCCGACACAAAAAATTTCAAATTTGATAAAAAGTTCAGATCAATACTTCAGCATAATAATATTGAAGAAAATAATATCATTTAAGAAGAAATAACATCACTTACCTTGTAAAGACAGTACTTCTAGTTGAAACACCGGATATAGGCTATAACTTGAACTTGCACCGTATAGCAACACTCAAAGTATTAAAATACTCACAAGAATACGCTCAATATATTGAGAGAGAAAGAGAGAGAAAACTTCAGTTTCTGGTGTGATTTTCAATTCTAACCTAAGTATCCTATTTCTAGGAAAATACTTAGAACACCAAAGTAGAAAATTTAATATAATATTAATATAATTTATTAAATTTCCTACGCACATCACCAGCTCACAACATCAGCCACCCACCCACAATAAATAAGAAAAATGTTTTTCTCAATTAATTTATTTAAAACTCCAAATAATAATAATTAATTAATCCGAAACTTCAATCATTCATAATAAATAGCCCTTTTGTAAGAAAAATTCAAACCACATGTCTTTTTCATAGGAAATTTCATTATCTACAACTTTGTAAAAGAAAGTTTTTCTAAATTCCAAACAGAAATTGATCGAAATCCACAAACGGGCGATTCTACATGCTATAATCAAATTTCAGTCAAGAAATGGGCCCACAGACATGTTTAACATATTTTAAACATCTTTTATAACAAAAATACTCTTCCTCCTCATATACTCATATATCCTATATTCATTGTAAAAATATCATCATTATTATATTATAATAATAGAGTAAAATATTATTTTATCAGAAAAGTTAAATATCGATTTTCAACAATTGTCACTTTAAAAATTTTCTCCTTCTACATCCACATAAAATGAATATTTTTCTCATCCTATAAATTAATAATTAATTATTTACAAATAATATTACCGAATCACAATACTGACAACCAAGCAATTCCTAGGAAAGAGGGGGCTTTCCAATAAGAATTTCTCCTTATTGGCGCGCAATTAGGTGAGCAAACCTCTCCTTAGATAGAACTTTCTAGACATTGTCAATAATGTTATCTAATAATATTATTCAGATAATATGAATTATTGCTTCGATAATGGAAAATACTGTGTAATGACAATTATTGAAACAATAGTAATATAAAATATCAACGTAGCAATTATTGAATCGATAAAATAAAATACTGAACAGTAATTACTGTAACAATTATTGAGTAGTGCCTTCTTACGTAAGAATCAATAATTAGTGCAATATCGTGTGCTACTGTGCAACAACGCGTAATACTGTGTTTTAACCACCGGGTATTCCAACAGTATTAACTGTAACAACTACGTCGTTATTTATAAACAACTTATACTTGTCGTTTTCTTCATCCAATCTCTTTCCGTTATGGGGCCCACAAAAGACTGCGCCGTCATATGAATATTTTCCGACAGGGAGAATATTTCACGACCAAACGAATATTCCCCGACAACAATAAATATTTTATAACCACTTGCTTATTTAAAATATTTATGCATTTTACCCATAACTAACCTCATTAATCAATTCAACCCTTAATATTTCAAAATAATAAATAGAAGAAATTAAATTTCATTTATTAATAATTTGGGGTCTTACAACCTCCCCTCCTTATGAAATTTCGTCCTCGAAATTGACGTACGTACTTGGTATTTCGAAAAGATGAGGATACGTCGCTTTCATTTTCGTTTTCAACTCCCAGGTCATTTCCTCAATAGCATGGTTCCTCCACAAAATTTTAACTTGTGGTATGACCTTTGTGCGTAGGACATGCTCTTTCCTATCCAAGATCTTGACAGGTACCTCCTCGTACATTAAGTCTTCAGCTATCTCGTCCGGTTCTAACTCAATGATGTGGTTTGGGTCTTTCACATATTTACGAAGCACAGATATATGAAAAACATTATGAACACGAGACATACTTGGAGGTAACGCGAGTCTATAGGCCACATTTCCTACTCGGTCAAGAATCTGAAATGGACCAATAAATCATGGATTGAGCTTTTCTCTCTTCCTAAATCTTGTAACTCCCTTCCATGGAGCCACACACAACAATGCATGATCCCCAATACTAAATTCCACGTCCTTTCGATGAAGATCCGCATAACTCTTTCATCGATCATGTGCCGTTTGTATACGTTGTCGAATCATTTGGATCTTTTCCGTAGTCATACGTACCAACTTGGGTCCCAATAATGTTGCTTCTCCCACCTCATCCCAACATATTGGAGAGCGACATTTTCGTCCATATAATGCTTCAAATGGAGCCACACTTATACTTGCCTGATAACTGTTGTTGTAAGAGAATTCCACCAATGATAGGTACTTATCCCAACTCCCTTTGAAATCTAGGACACAAAGTCTTAATAGATCTTCAAGAGTTTGAATAGTCCTCTCTGATTGTTCGTCTGTTTGAGGATGGTATGCCGAACTAAATCGTAAATCCGTGCCCATAGCTTTTTGCAAGCTAATCCAAAATCTTGAAGTGAATCTTGGGTCACGATCCGAAATTATGGATACCGGCATGCCATGCAACCTCACAATCTCATTCACGTACATACGAGCAAGACGTTCAAGGGAATAAGTCTCCCGTATCGGCAAGAAATGAGCAGACTTGGTTAATCTATCAACAATAACCCAAATAGCATTTATGCCTTGAGAAACCGTGGGAAGACCCGTAACGAAATCCATGGTAATATGTTGCCACTTCCATTTCAGAATCTCAAGTGGTTGCAATGGACCCTTAGGCACTTGATGCTCCTCCTTTACACGTTGACAAGTTAAACACATCGAGGTAAACTTTGTAATCTCTCTCTTCATATTGTTCCACCAAAATATATGTCGAAGATCACGATACGTTTTGGTACTTCCAAGATGGATTGCAAATGGTGTATTGTGTGCCTCCATCATGATCTTGTACTTCAAATCAGAATCGTTAGGAACACAAAGTCTGGAGTGGACTCGAAGTATTCCTTCTTCATCTATTCTTGCTTCTAGAATAGCACCTTCTTGCACTTTATTCTTAATACGCGCCAGCTCCGGGTCTGTGGCTTGAGCAACTTTAACTTTTTCGATTATAGTTGGTTCTATACGTATACTTGACATCATTGCATGGGTCCCCAGAGTCTTGAATTCTATCTTCATCTTTTGTAAATCACACCAAATGGGCCTTTGTGTTGACAACAACGCACTTGTTCCCGCGTATGATCTTCTACTCAATGCGTCGACTACCATGTTCTCTTTTCCAGGATGGTATTGAATGGTATGGTCATAGTCTTTCAACAGCTCGAGCCAACGTCATTGCCGCATGTTGAGTTCTTTTTGGGTGAAAAAATATTTGAGGCTTTTATGGTCTGAATATATCTCCACTTTCTCCCCATATAGATAGTGCCTCCAGATCTTTAGCGCGAAAACGACTGCTACCAACTCTAGATCATGAGTAAGATAATTCCTCTCATATTCTTTAAGTTATCGTGAGGCATATGCTATAACTTTCCCACGTTGCATGAGAACACATCCTAGCCCTTTGCTTGAAGCATCGCTGTAGATAACAAATCCATCCGAACCAGATGGTATGGTCAAAACAGGTGCCGAAATGAGTCTCCTCTTAAGCTCTTGGAAACTCTTCTCGCATTCCTCGCTCCGTACGAATGTGCTATCTTTCCGAGTCAGCTGAGTTAATGGAGTAGCGATTCGAGAAAATCCTTACACGAATCTCCGATAATAACTAGCTAAGCCCAGAAAGCTACGTACTTCGGTCACCGACTTTGGTTGCTCCCAACTTTGTATTGCTTCAATCTTCGCCGGGTCAACAGATACTTCATGTTTTGACACCATGTGCCCTAGGAATGCTACTTCCTCAAGCCAGAACTCGCATTTCTTCAACTTAGCATATAGCTTGTTTTCACGTAGCCTTTGGAGTACCAGCTTTAAATGGTGCTCATGATCTTCACGACTTTTGGAATATATGAGGATGTCACAATAAAAACAACAACGAATTGATCCAAATATTCCTTGAATACTCGGTTCATCATATCCATGAAAGCCGCAGGAGTATTAGTCAATCCAAAAGACATGACTAAGAATTCATAATGCCCGTACCGAGTTCTAAAGGCAGTCTTTGGAATATCCTCAGTTCTAATATTCAGCTGATGATATCCAGAACGAAGATCAATTTTTGAAAAAAATTATGCTCCTTGTAACTGGTCAAACAGGTCATCAATACGAGGTAGCGGATACCTATTCTTGATAGTGACATGGTTTAATTCCTGGTAGTCGATACAAAGTCGCATACTCCCGTCTTTCTTCTTTACGAATAAAACAAGAGCACCCCAAGGAGATGTACTAGGACAAATGAAACTGATGTCCAACAACTCCTGTAATTGGACCTTTAACTTCTGAAGTTCAATAGGAGCCATTCGATATGGAGTTTTAGAAATAGGCTTTGTACCAGGTTCAAGATCTATAAAGAATTCAACTTCATGTTATGGGGGTAGACCGGGAAGTTCTTTAGGAAATACGTCAGGAAAGTCAATAACAACAGGAATATTATACAAATATGACGTGTCTTTATTCAAATCCATAACATGGGCTAAGAAAGCTTGACATCCGTTTTTTAATAAACTAATAGCTTTATGACTTGATATAACAGTGATTGATTTTAATGGCTTAGTTGCTTGAATTCGCACAACAGGTTGCTTAGGAATATGAAAACTAACAACCTTACGAAAACAATCATTTTTGGCATGATGAGTAGTTAAGCAATCAATTCCTAAAATCACGTCAAATGCAAGTATCTTTAAAGAGATAAGGTCAACAGGTAAGGTGATGATGCCAACTTGGATTAAACAAGATTTATAAACAGTGGATGTGATGAAAGATTCTCCTAACGGAGTTTCAACAGATAAGTCAAAGTCTAATTTCTCAGGTGTCAAGTTTAAACGTTAAGCACAACCAGGAGAAATAAATAAATGGGTAGCACCGGTATTTAGCAAGGTATAAATTTCGTAAGAATTTATGATTAGCTTACCCGTGATCACCTCGTTTGGGTTCTTCGCATTTTGACCAGTCACAACAAACGCTCTTTCAGGAACAGTTGACTTTGACTTTTCTGGGAAAGCCTTTTGAGTCACCATCCCCGTTGGACTTGGTTTTGCTATAGTGCAATCTCGAGCGATATGTCCTTCCTTTCCACAATTATAACATACCTTAAACTGTTGTGGACAGTTTGGGCTGATATGTCCTTCTTTCCCGCATTTATAGCATATGACCGATGGTCGTTCTCCTCCCTTGGAACCAGTTGCTGCTGGTGTTGACGTCTTCACATTGTCGTTGTTGAATCTCCTCTTTTTAAAATCTCCTCCCGACTCACTTCTTCTATTATCATGGCCACGATTACCACCAGAGTGGTTACCGCTTTTGTCTGTATTCTTCTTTCTCCGCTGATTATCGTTGTTTTGATGACTGCTGTCACCGGTATGATCCTGGTTGTGGTCCTTCGGTTGAACGTACTCGTTATCTTGCTCTAATAATTGAGCCCTGTTGACAACATCTGAATAGAGAGAAAATTTATGCGAAATAAGATATTGACGTATGACAGGTCTCAAACCTCTCAGAAACATCCGCGTCATACGTTCCTCATTCTCCACCAAATGAGGTGCAAACCTGGACAACTCTGCAAACTTCGCCTCGTATTGGGACACCGTCATGTTGTTTTGTTTCAATCTAATAAATTCTACCTCCATATGACGAACACTTTCAGGAAAGTATTTGTCATTGAACAGTTGCTGAAATGTCTCCCAAGACATGCTGAGCGCGGTTGGATGGGTACGCTTCACAGATTCCCACCAGTAATCTGCCTCATTACGGAACATAAAGGTGGCGAATGGAACCTTCTGTTCCTCCGTGCTTCCCAAAATATCAAATATCTTGGTAATTTGGTTGACCCACGTCTCCGCCTTAATCGGATTCGGCTTTCCCCAGAATTCTGGTGGTCCCAACTCCTTAAACTGCTTGGCTGTGACAAATCGTGAATTGCTATCATTTCCCCCTGTATTTTGAACACGAGTCTCCCTCGTCTGATTTTGCATGAACTGCAAAAAGCTTCTAAACATCCCATCGTTCATCATCTGCTCAGTGGTGTTGTTCACAGGAGGAACATTGCCAGCCTGTTGCACGTTCTCCTCGTTGGTGAGTACAGGTGTCTCCACGGTTTCGTTTACTCCACTGTTCACATTCTCAGTTGCCATTCTTAAATAATACCATAAAACAAGGGTTAATTAAACAAATTAACAAATCACATAATACCCCTATATTATGACTGACCAACAAATAAGCTTAGGTATGACACACTAGCGAAGGATTTACTCGTCTCTCTCCTCCTAGTACTATTCCCCGATCTCCGCCAGAGACCATATCCCTAAGCTCTGATACCAACTGTGACGCCCCTAAAATAGGTATACAACACCCATTCTGAGTCGTCAAAATACATGGTACAGAAACAACTACAACTTTATTAATGCAACATAAAAACTGTGAGTTTAAATACAAATATTGTCATCTAGACAATATCCACACTCAAATAAGTCCTCATTACAATTATTGATACATTATTTTACAAAAATGGTGAGGACTACTAAACAACTTTTTAGAACCATCATTCCATACCCCGACTAGTACTCGCAACATTCTCGCCTCCTGAGAAGAAAAATGGAACAGAAAGGAAAAAGGGTGAGCTCAACTAGCCCAGTAAAGAATATTATGACTAAGATAATATAGAACAAATTATCGTTAGTCCTAAACAGGGAAAAATTTAATAGAATACAATAGACAACAAATTTTAAATCAATATTCGCAGCGGAAATAATAATTCACTAGAATAGTTAAGTAGAGTATGAAATCTACTATCATCTATGAATTTAAAAGTCCATCATCAATATTTTATTCCTGTAACATCAATCAATAAACATCTTTAATCACATATTCATCTTTGCACTACAGGCCAAAGATATTCATCAGTTGGTCATGTTCATCTCAACACCTGTTCATCTTTGCGCTACGGGCCAATGATATTCATCATAAAATCATTAATCTTTGCACTACAGGCCAAAGATATTCAGTTATATCATCATTTAGGACTGAGGATGATGAAAAATATTTTAAAAGAAACGAATCCAGTGAAACAGAATAACAAATATTAAGGATTTGTATTTCGGTTTATCCATGTCCAAAAATACCTCATAAATAATCATAGTGGAGTAAAATTCAAGAATGATCAAAACATAGATACAATCAAAGCTAGTATCCATAATAGATATCTTGGACAAAAACGAAAATTTAATTTTTCGGTGAATAGTGTCGTATTCGTGAATAGTGTCGTATACGTGAATAGTACCGTATACGTGAATAGTAACCCCGACATAAAAAATTTCAAATTTGATAAAAAGTTCAGATCAATACTTCGGCATAATAATATTGAAGAAAATAATATCATTTAAAAAGAAATAACATCCCTTACCTTGTAAAGACAGTACTTCTAGTTGAAACACCGGATATAGGCTATGACTTGAACTTGCACCGTATAGCAACACTCAAAGTATTAAAATACTCACAAGAATACGCTCAATATATCGAGAGAGAAAGAGAGAGAAAACTTCAGTTTCTGGTGTGATTTTCAATTCTAACCTAAGCACCCTATTTATAGGAAAACACTTAGAACACCAAAGCAGAAAATTTAATATAATATTAATATAATTTATTAAATTTCCTACCCACACCACCAGCTCACAACATCAGCCACCCACCCACAATAAATAAGAAAAACGTTTTTCTCAATTAATTTATTTAAAATTCCAAATAATAATAATTAATTAATCTGAAACTTCAATAATTCATAATAAATAGCCCTTTCGTCAAAAAAATTCGAACCACGTGTCTTTTTTATAGAAAATTTCATTATCTACAACTTTGTAGAAGAAAGTTTTTTCAAATTCCAAACAGAAATTGACCGAAATCCACAAACGGGCGATTCTACAAACTATAATTAAATTTCAGTCAGGAAATGGGCCCACAGACATGTTTAACATATTTTAAACATCTTTTGCAATAAAAATACTCTTCCTCCTCATATACTCATATATCCTACATTCATTATAAAAATATCATCATTATTATATTATAATAATATAGTAAAATATTATTTTATCAGAAAAGTTAAATATCGATTTTCAACAATTGTCACTTTAAAAATTTTCTCCATCTACATCCACATAAAATGAATATTTTTCCCATCCTATAAATCAATAATTAATTATTCACAAATAATATTACCGAATCACAATACTGACAACCAGGCAGTTCCCAAGAAAGATGGGGCTTTCCAATAAGGATTTCTCCTTACTGGCGCGCAATTAGGTGACTAAACCTCTCCTTAGACAGAATTTTCTAGACATTGTCAATAATTTTATCTAATAATATTATTCAGATAATATGAATTATTGCTTCGATAATAGAAAATACTGTGTAATGACAATTATTAAAACAATAGTAATATAAAATATCAACGTAGCAATTATTGAATCAATAAAATAAAATACTGAACAGTAATTACTGTAACAATTATTGAGTAGTGCCTTCTTACGTAAGAATCAATAATTTGTGCAATATCGTGTGCTACTGTGCAATAACGCGTAATATTGTGTTTTAACCACCGGGTATTCTAATAGTATTAACGGTAACAACTACGCCATTATTTATAAATAACTTATACTTGTCGTTTTTTTCATCCAATCTCTTTCCGTCATGGGGCCCACAAAAGACTGCGCCGTCATACGAATATTCCCCGACAGGGAGAATATTTCACGACCAAACGAATATTCCCCGACAACAATGAATATTTTATAACCACTTGCTTATTTAAAATATTTGCGCATTTTACCCATAACTAACCTCATTAATCAATTCAACCCTTACTATTTCAAAATAATAAATAGAGAAAATTAAATTTTATTTATTAATAATTTGGGGTCTTACAGGTCAATGCGTCTTTGCATTGATTATAGGGAATTGAACAAAGTCACTATTAAGAACAAATATCCATTGCCAAGAATAGATGACTTGTTTGATCAATTAAAGGGTGCTAGATATTTCTTGAAAATAGATTTGAGAAGTGGGTATCACCAACTGCAAGTAAGGAAGGAGGATGTACCGAAGACAGCATTTCGAACACACTATGGACATTACAAATTTTTGGTGATGTCATTTGGTTTGACAAACGCCCCTGCAGTGTTCATGGATTTGATGAACAGGGTATTTAAACCATTTTTAGGCAAGTTTGTAGTGGTGTTCATCGATGATATCCTAGTGTACTCTAAAACTCAAGAGGAACACGTGGAACACTTACGTCTGACGCTGGAGACATTAAGGAAAGAAAAGTTGTACGCGAAATTCTCTAAATGTGAGTTTTGGCTGGAACGTGTACACTTTCTTGGACATGTAATTGATAAGGATTGGATTTCCGTAGATCCATCAAAAGTCGAAGCGGTGATAAATTGGGAACAACCAAGAACTCCATCAGAAGTAAGAAGTTTCTTAGGATTGGCAGGATATTACAGACGATTTATTCAAGATTTTTCCAAGATTGCTACTCCGTTGACAAATTTGACGAGAAAATCTGTAAAATTTGTTTGGACGAAAAATTATGAGGAAAGTTTTCAAGAACTGAAAAAGAAGTTAAGTGTGGCACCTGTGTTGTCATTATCAGATAATACAGGAAACTTTGTGGTGTATAGTGATGCTTCACACAAAGGATTGGGTTGTGTCCTTATACAGAACGGCAAAGTCATTGCGTATGCATTAAGGCAATTGAAAGACTACGAAAAAGGGTATCCGACTCATGATTTAGAGTTGGCGGTGGTTGTGTTTGCATTGAAGATATGGAGACATTATCTCTATAGAGAAAAATGTGAGATCTACACAGACCATGAAAGTCTGAAATATATCTTCACACAGAAGGACTTGAACATGCGGCAAAGGAGATGGATGGAATTAATAAAGGATTACGATTGTGAGATCTTTTATCATCCGGGCAAAGCTAATGTGGTTGCGGATGTCTTGAGTAGGAAAGGTCGAGAGAAGTTGATGTTGTTAACCGATAAGGAGGAGCTCATTTCAGCAATGGCAAGGTTAGAGTTGGAAATAAAATTTCCCAAAGAGACCAATGTAAAATTGTACCAGATAGAAGCTAGTCCAACTTTGGTGGACAAGGTGAAGAACGCACAATTACAGGATGAAGAATGCAGAAAAATAAAGGAAAGTGTGGTAGAGGGTAAAGAAGTAAAGTACCAAGTCGATACTGTGGGAATGCTAAGATTCGAGGGACGAATTTGGGTCCCAGCAGCTCGGGAAAATAAAGAGGAAATCTTGACGGAAGCGCATAACTTAAGATATTCGATTCATTTGGGAAGTACAAAGATGTAACAAGATTTGCAGCGTCATTTCTGGTGGCCGAACATGAAAAGAGATGTGGCAGAATGCGTTGCAAAGTGCTTGGCATGTCAAAAAGTGAAGGCCGAGCATCAAAGACCAAGCGGATTACTTCAACCGTTGGAAATACTGGAATGAAAGTGGGAGCACATCACAATGGATTTTGTGGTAGGTCTTCTAATGACCCAGAAAGGATACGATGTGATATGGGTAATAGTGGACAGATTGACAATGTGACAACCCCAAAATAGGTATACATCACCCATTCTGAATCGCCAAATACATGGTACAGAAACAAATACAACTTCAGTAATACAATTGTCGTGCAGAATACGACAACACATATACTGTGAGTTTGAATACAAATATTGTCTACTAGAGAGTATACAAACTCAAAAGGAGTCCTCATTACAATTATCACACTATTTCACAGAATAGTGATGACTACTAATGCCACCATCTGGACCGTCAATCCATTCCCCGACTAGTCCCAGCTATATTCTCATTTCCTGAAGAGAACAGTGAAAGAAAGGGTGAGCTCAACTAGCCCAGTAAGAAATATTATGACTAAGATAATGTACAACAAATTATCATTAGTCTTCAACAGGGAAAAATCTGATAAAATATAATAGACAACAAGTTTTAGATCAACAACTGCAGCGGGAAAAAACAATCCATTAGAAGAGTCAGGTAGAGCATAAAACCTACTATCTTCTATGATTTAAAAGATTTATCATCAATTTTATTGCTGAGATTCAGCTTAATAAATAATTCACATCATCGAATCATCCCTGCACTATGGGCCAAAGATAATCGTGTTTTCATCAACGGTCATGATCATGCCATAAAACAATTCATCTTTTCACCCTTGGCCGAAGAGAATCCATGGCCATAATCATACCAACAATTGTCCATCAATGCACTACGGGCCAATGATGACTTTTACCACATCATTTGTAACATTACGGTCATGATTATACCAAATAATCCCTGCTCATAATCATACCAAATCCATCTATGCACTACAGGCCATAGATGACTTTCAACAGAATATAAACATGAGGATGATGACAATGATATAATAATTCAATTAAACAAGTTCAAGGATAAATTTTAAAAATTTATAATTTAATTTATCCAGAAATCAATAACGTCCAAATTGTCAACATGATACTACTTTGTGGAGTAAAATTCAAGAATAATACTCAGTTGGTCATGTTATCTCAACACCTGTTCATCTTTGCACTACGGGCCAAAGATATTCATCAGGTAATCATTCATCTTTGCACTACATGCTAAAAATATTCAGTAATATCATCACTTAGAATTGAGGATGATGAAAAATATCTTAAAGAAAACGAATCCAGTGAGATAAAAGAACAAATATTAGGGATTCGTATTACAGTTTATCCAAGTTCAATAATACTCCGAAATAACCAATTTCAAAGCAGAATTCAAAAATAATGATCAAAACATGGATACAATCAAAGATAGTAACCATAATAGTCATCTTGGATAAAAAGAAGAAAATTTTATTTTTCGATGAATAGTGTCGTATTCGTGAATAGTGTCGTATACGTGAATAGTACCGTATACGTGAATAGTAATCCCGACACAAAAAGTTTCAAATTTGATAAAAAGTTCAAACCAATATTTCGACATAATGATATTGAAAGAAGTAATATCATTTACGACAAAAAATAACATCCCTTACAAATATTAAACGGAAATAATATTCATTACGAATATTAAACGAATATAATATTTCTCACGAATATTGAACGAAATAAAATTTCTTATGAATATTGAACAGAAATAATATTCATACGAATACGAAAAATAATATCTCTTCAGAATGTGAAATAAATAATACCCCTTACCTCAGAATAACCGTACTTCTGACTGAATTTTGGATATACTGCTAACAGAAACTTGCACTGAATAGCAACTCTCAAAGTATCAAAATACTCATAAAATACGCTCGAGAATATAGAGAGAGAAAGAGAGAAAACTTATGAATTCTGGTGTGATTTTCAATTCTAACTTAGCCCTCTATTTATAGGAAAATGTTAGCACGCCGAAGCAGACTTAACCTGTAACCTGATGGCTTTACCTGCTACTATTGCCACCCACCACATTTGAAATAAAATTCAGCACATTTCTTCACCAACCACAAGTGGGGCCCACTCAATTCTAGAATTTTCCACCAAAATCATTTATAAACCTAATTTCCGAATCAGTCACCTCTTAAAATTCATAACAAATCATACGTTCATTTTTAACAGTTCAATACTCAACTTATATATGTATAACATATTCAAAAATTACAACGATCCAACAGTTAGATTAAAAATTATAACTCACGCAATATAACTGAAAAATACTGATTTGATTTTTTAATACTTCCATTCCGACAGAAATACTGATAAAACACCTCAACATTAATTCCTTCAATAATAACCACATAAATAAATCCATCATTTATATCCACATCAAATAAATATTTCCTTATCATATAAATCAATAATTAATTATTCACAAATAATATTACAGAATCACAATTATGACAACCAGGCCATTCCCAGGAAAGAGGGGGCTTTTCAATAAGAATTTCTCCTTACTGGCGCGCAATTAGGTGACCAAACCTCTCCTTAGACAGAACTTTTTAGACATTACCAATAATGCTATCTAATAATATTATTCAAATAATATGAATTATTGATCTGATAATGGAAAATACTGTGCAGTAACAATTATTGAAACAACAATAATATAAAATATCAACGCAGCGATTATTGAATCAATAAACTAAAATATTGAACAGTAACTACTATAAAAATTATTGAGTAGTGCCTTCTTACGTAAGGATCAATAATTCAAAAATACTGTGCAAAACTATGTGCTACTGTGCAACCACGCGTATTATTGTATTTTAACCACCGGGTATTCTAACAATGTTAACGGTAACAACTATTCCGTTATTTATAAAAACTCAATTTTATCGTTTTCTTCATCCGATAGTTATTCTGTTATGGGGCCCACAAATGGCTGCGCCGTCGTACGAATATTCCCCGACAGAAAGAATATTTCACGACCAAACGAATATTCTCCGACAACAATGAATATTTTATAACCACTTGTTTATTTTGTAAATTTGCACATTTCACCCGTAACCAAAATATTATATCAAATTGACACCTTATTATTCACAATAATAGTTAGAGAAAATTTGATTTTATTCATTAATAAGTTGGGGTCTTACAGACAAAATTTGCACACTTTTTGCCAATAAAGATTAAATTTAATCTTGATCAGCTGGTGAAGCTATACGTTAAAGAGATCGTCTCAAGACATGGAGTTTTAGTGTCAATTGTATCAGACAGAGATCCAAGGTTCACATCAAATTTTTGGAAGAGACTACAAGAATGCATGGGAACGCAACTGAAGATGAGCACAACATATCATCCATAAACTGATGGGCAAAGCGAACGAACAATCCAGACGCTAGAAGATATGCTTAGAGCGTGCATCATGGATTTCAAAGGAAACTAGGATGATCATCTACCATTGGTGGAATTTTCATACAACAACAGTTACCATGCAAGCATTGGCATGCTGCCATACGAGGCGTTATACAGCAGAAAATGCAGAACTCCACTATGTTGGGATGAAGTTGGTGAACGTCAACTGTTAGGCCCAGAACTGGTACAACAAACCGCTGAAGTTATCAAACTCATCAGAGCAAGATTGGTAGCTGTTCAAGATCAACAGAAAAAGTATGCTGATCAACACAGGCAGAATCGTGAATTTAAAGCAGAAAATTTCGTATTCCTAAAAGTTTCTCCTTGGAAGGGAAAAATTCATTTTGGCAAGAAAGGAAAGCTCAGCCCAAGGTTTATTCGACCTTTCGAAATACTACGAAGAGTGGGAGAAGTAGCTTATGAGGTAGATTTACCTCCAGAATTAAAGCATGTGCACAATATTTTTCATGTGTCGGTGTTGCGACCGTATAAACCCGATTACAAACATCTGATCGAGTATGAACAATTGCAGTTCAGAAAATATTTGTCTTATAAGGAGATTCCTATCCAGATAGTCGACAGGAAAGAACAAGTGCTCAGGAATAAAGTGATACCTTCTGTGAAGGTGACATGGAGGAACCACAATGTCGAAGAGGCTACGTGGAAACTCGAAGTTGATATGATGAAGAATTATCCTGAGTTATTTGTTTAGTCTATGTCTTCGATTCTGGGGAAAGAATCTTTGTACGAAGGGAATAATGTGACGATTTGATTGCTTAAGTTGTGATTCTGGGGACAGAATCCTTGTAAGGAGGGAAGGATGTAACGATCTGAAATTTCAAATTGTAATATTAAATATTTATTGAATAATATAAATATTTATTTGATGTGTCTATTGTTGAATTGATGAAATAAATATTTTATTGTTGTGATGGTTGTTAGTAAATATTTATAAATCTAAATTTATTAGATAATATTCTAAATTAAATTAATTTATAATTTGGAGAATTGTAGTATAACATGAGATGTTATATTGTTGTTTTGATTTAATAATTTAGATGGTATATTAGATTATTAAATAAAATTATAATGAAATTATAATTTTGTGTTATTTGTTTAAATGGTATATTTAATTAAAATATAGTGTGTAACTAATTTATTTGGTTAATGTTGGATATGGAAATCCAAATAAATAATATGTGATTATAAATTATAAACTAAAGTGTTTATTAAAATAAATTAAAAAGGGTTTTAATTTAGTTTTTTTTTTCAAACAAGGCTTAATATATTAATTCTTTAAAAATTAAAGGATTTTGCCAAACAAGCCTTATGGCTTTTAGGATTTCTAATTTTTGAATTTAATTAAAATAAATAAAATAAAATAAAATAATAAATATAACATATTTATAACCTAAGCGTTATAACTGAAATTGTGTTTAGTATGCGTATTATTATTAGTATCAGTTTTTAGTTTACGCTTAAGTTAGTCTATATTGGCTATTCTGAGAAGAGAGAAGAGGAGAAAGCTTGGCAGAAAGAGTTGAGAGAATTAAGAGAGAAATTAAGGAAATTTCCAGCAACTTCAGAGTTTAGCAAGAATTGTTCGACCATTTGAAGGTATGTTCACAATCTTAGTGTTAGGTATATGTGTATTTACATGTATATGTGTTTCACGGCAAGAATTTTCTTATGTTCTATAAAATCAATTGTTGAATCGATGATATTAATAACTGATAATTGTGCGTATATGTGTTTATAATTATTAGAGTTTATGTAAGACCCCGACTTATTAATGAATAAAATCAAATTTTCTCTAATTATTATTGTGAATAATAAGGTGTTAATTTGATATAATATTTTGGTTATGGGTGAAATGTGCAAATTTTGTAAAATAAATAAGTGCTTATAAAATACTCATTATTGTCGGGGAATATTCGTTTGGTCGTGGAATATTCTTTCTGTCGAAAAATATTCGTACTATGGCGCAGCTATTTGTGGGCCCCATAACGGAAAATGGTCGGATGAGATAACGACAAAATTGAGTTTTTATAAATAACGGCGTAGTTATTACCGTTAACACTGTTGGAATACCCGGTGGTTAAAATACAGTAATACGCGTGGTTGCACAGTAGCACACAGTTTTGCACAGTATTTTTGAATTATTGATCCTTACGTAAGAAGGCACTACTCAATAATTGTTATAGTAGTTACTCTTCAATATTTTATTTTATTGATCCAATAATTGCTGCGTTGATATTTTATATTATTGTTATTTCAATAATTGTTACTGCACATTATTTCCCATTATCAGATCAATAATTCATATTATTTGAATAATATTATTAGATAGCATTATTGGCAATGCCTTGAAAGTTATGTCTAAGGAGAGGTTTGGTCACCTAATTGCGCGCCAGTAAGGAGAAATCCTTATTGGAAAGCCCCCTCTTTCCTGAGAACGGCCTGGTTGTCATAATTGTGATTCTGTAATATTATTTGTGAATAATTAATAATTAATTTATATGATAAGAAAATATTTATTTGATGTGGATATAAATGATGAATTTATTTATGTGGTTATTATTGAAGGAATTAATGTTGAGGTGTTTTATCAAGTATTTTGTCGGATTGGAGGTATTAAAAAATCAAATCGGTGTTTTTAATGCTCTATTGCGTGAGTTATAATTTTAATCCGACCGTTGGATCATTGTGATTTTTGGATATGTTATACATATTTAAGTTGAGTATATGCCCACAAATTTTGAACCGTTAAAAATGAGCGTATGATTTGTTATGAATTTTAAGAGGTGATTGATTCAAAAAATTAGGTTTATAAATGATTTTGGTGAAAAATTCTAGAATTGAGTGGGCCTCACTTGTGGTTGGTGAAGAAATGTGCTGAATTTTATTTCAAATGTGGTGGGTGACAATAGTAGCAGGTAAAGCCATCAGATTGCAGGTCAAGTCTGCTTCGGCGTGCTAACATTTTCCTATAAATAGAGGGCTAAGTTAGAATTGAAAATCATACCAGAAATCATAAGTTTTCTCTCTTTCTCTCTCTATATTCTTGATCGTTTTTTAGTGAGTATTTTGATACTTTGAGAGTTGCTATTCAGTGTAAATTTTTGTCAACACTATATCCAAAATTTAGTCAAAAGTACGATTATTCCGAGGTAAGGGATGTTATTTTCTTCATAAATGATATTATTTCTTTCAATATCATGCCGAAATATTGGTTTGAATTTTTTATCAAATTTGAAACTTTTTGTGTCGGAGTTACTATTCACGTATACGGCACTATTCACGTATACGACACTATTCACGAATACGACACTATTCACCGAGAAATAAAATTTTCTTCTTTTTATCCAAGATGGCTATTATGGTTACTATCTTTGATTGTATCCATGTTTTGATCATTATTTTTGAATTCTGCTTCGAAATTGGTTATTTCGGAGTATTATTGAACTTGGATAAACTGTAATACGAATCCCTAATATTTGTTCTTTTATTTCACTGGATTCGTTTTTTTTAAGATATTTTTCATCATCCTCAGTCCTAAATGATGATATTACTGAATATCTTTGGCCTGTAGTGCAAAGATGAATGATTACCTGATGAATATCTTTGGCCCGTAGTGCAAAGATGAACAGGTGTTGAGATGAACATGACCAACTGAGTATTATTCTTGAATTTTACTCCACAAAGTAGTATCATGTTGACAATTTTGACGTTATTGATTTCTGGATAAATTGAATTATAAATCTTTAAAATTTATCCTTGAACTTGTTTAATTGAATTATTATATCATTGTCATCATCCTCATGTTTATATTCTGTTGAAAGTCATCTGTGGCATGTAGTGCATAGATGGACTTGGTATGATTATGAGCAGGGATTATTCGGTATAATCATGACCGTAATGTTACAAATGATGTTATAAAAGTCATATGTGGCCTGTAGTGTATAGATGGACTTGGTATGATTATGACCAGGGATTATTCGGTATAATCATGACCGTAATGTTACAAATAATGTGGTAAATGTCCTCATTGGCCTGTAGTGCATTGATAGACAGTTTTTGGTATGATTATGGCCATGAATTCTCTTCGACCAAGGGTGCAAAGATGAATTATTTTATGGCATGATCATGACCGTTAATGAAAACACGATTATCATTGGCCCGTAGTGCAGGGATGATTCAATGATGTGGATTATTTATTAAGCTGGATCTCAGCAATAAAATTGATGATAAATCTTTTAAATCATAGAAGATAGTAGGTTTTATGCTCTACTTGACTCTTCTAATGGATTATTTTTTTTTCGCTGCAGTTGTTGATCTAAAATTTGTTGTCTATTATATTTTATCAGATTTTTTCCTATTGAAGACTAATGATAATTTGTTGTACATTATCTTAGTCATAATATTTCTTACTGGGCTAGTTGAGTTCATCCTTTCTTTCACTGTTCTCTTCAGGAAATGAGAATATAGCTGGGACTAGTCGGGGAATGGATTGACGGTTCAGATGGTTACATTAGTAGTCCTCACTATTTTGTGAAATAGTGTGATAATTGTAATGATGACTCCTTTTGAGTTTATATACTCTCTAGTAAACAATATTTGTATTCAAACTCACAGTATATGTGTTGTCGTATTCTGCACGACAATTGTATTATTGAAGTTGTATTTGTTTCTGTACCATGTATTTGGCGACTCAGAATGGGTGATGTATACCTATTTTGGGGGCGTCACAGTTTATGTTTAGAACAAGAAATTTCATGCTAATTTCGTTTGACAATAAAAAAAAATAACGTCAGTATATGTATTTTCATATGTTCATGAAAAGTATCAATTTTAGTGGCTAATTAGTATGTGAAATTGTAAATTGAAGCTTGATTATGTTAGTTCACTAAGAAACGAGTATAACGTAATTTGAATGAAGTGATTTGGCCAAGTATTGAAATCACAGTGATGATTTTTGGGATAAATATCAAAAAAATTGAGTTTTATATGAAAAACATGAAATTTGAGAAATTAACCTAACTTGAATTGTTGTTAAATTATTTTAATTGGTGGAATATGTTCACAAACATGTTTGTGATAGTTTCATACCATTTGTACGTGTTATTAACACTGTTTCGTGGGTGAAATTCGTGTTAGTTGGCTTATAAAAAGTGCCGTAAACATGTTCTGCAGTTGGAATCTGTGCGTGGTGCGGGCGCGCTGCCACCCAGTATAAAACTGGCACGGCCGCGCCAGTACCCTGCCACAGACAGTGAAGTCTGTTAATTATGCAGACTTTGGGCGTTCAATTTAACTTAGATTAATGATAGGTTAATGTGTCCAATATGTAACAACAAGGCTAAAACAGAGTGGTGTTATATGGATTATGAATTCAAAGTTGTAAAAGTGATTAGTAGGTTACGAACGCATTATGTGATAACTTAGTTTATACAATGAATGTTAGATAGGTGTTGTGATGTTAACACTTGAGAATTCTGAAATATATATGGTACCATGAGACTTGTGCTAAGATGATAAGTTTAGCTAGAAATGTATATAATGTGGTATGTTAGCATATCTAATAGATAATGTGGTTCTAAACCAATGTGTAGGTAAACGTGAGTTTAATATTGTAGCTTACACTCGAGGCAAGTTTCTAAACTCTCTTTTTACATTAAGCAAGCCTTTTAACTCTACATTTATGTTGAGCAAGTTCTTACTTTAAAATTTCGTTAAGCGAACTCTTGTAGTCTTAACCATGATTTGAACAAGCTAGTTATATCCTTATTTTTATTCGAACAAGTTTTGAATTCTAATATTTATTGATGTATTCTAACTTGTTTATTGTTAGACAAGTTTCTTTATTGTCCTTCATGTACTATGAATGCAATTTCCCTTGAATTCTAAGTTCTAATGTTGAACTATCTTAGTTCATTTACTTGACACAAGCTATTCTTATAATGAGCAAACTTTATTTCAGCTTGTTATTACTTAATGTATGTTCAATAATTCATAGTCCTAGCTTAATTTTATTCACGCAAGATTTATTGTCATTCAATACTTATACTTTGTGGTTGTTTCTAAGCATGAGTTCAAGATGTAGTTAGTTCGCTTACACTTATTCATTGTTCCATATTATGTTATTATTGACCAACTGTTGTGTTATCAAACACTATTGATTCAACTAGTCCTCTAGTTGATGATCGTTAAACTTCAAATTTCCCTTGAAAGCTTATCCAAACCAAACTTTCTTTGGTGCGTACTTTTACTCTAAATATTGAGATGAACAACCCTATTAATAGGGGATAATTTACGCTTAGCGTTGAAATGTTTGTGCACAATATATTATACGAATGACTGATCCCCCTAAGTACGAGGAGTCCTTATAGTCTTATGACTGTTAAAGTTGGAGTTGGAAGATTACTCGCAACTGTGGACATAGTTCATGGTCTTATGACCCTCAGTTAGATATATTCCATATTTTGAATTTCAATTTTTGATTATCATTGTTAGAGTACTATTCAGTTTTAATGAGCCTATTGTTGGCAATTATTATTATTATTATTCTGTTGATCTATTGTTATATCCAGTGAGCAATTGTTTTGCTCACCCTTGCATATTTATATACTCATTGCAGCTAAAGTTGAGAAGGTAGATGAGCCTTCAACTAGCAAAGGAAAGAAAAAAATGTACAAGTGATGCAAACTTGTAATTTTGTTTATTGTGATGGCCATAGACTTTTTAATAATGATGTAATGTAATAATTTTATTTTCGCACTTGAATGATGTTTAAAGGTTAGACAACCTGGGATGTTTTTTTTTTAATTTAATGATGTAACCCTATTTAAAGGGAGGATTATGGTTTAAATATTATTTTATTTGGGTAGATAGTATGAATGTATGGATAGTGAGCACCAAATCTTGTGAAAATGAAGTTCCTAGATTTGGGGGTGTCACATTGAATACTGTCTAGAAGACAATATTTGTATTAAAACTCATAGCTCATGTTGTATAATTAAGTTTATATTTGTATTCAGTACCATGTATTTGACGACTCAGAATGAGTGATGTATACCCATTTTGGTGGCGTCACATTATCGTAGTCATAATATTTCTTACTAGACTAGTTGAGCTCACCCTTTTGCTTTCATTGTTCTATTCAGGAAATGAGAACGTAGCCGGGACTAGTCGGGGAACGGAGTGATGGTCCGAGATGGTTGTTTTAGTAGTCCTCACTATTTTGTGTGATAATAAATGTAATAAGGATTGAATTTGAGTTTGGATATTGTCTATGAGGCAATATTCGTGTAAAAACTCAGCTATGTTTTGTCGTATTTTACACGATACTTGTATTAATTAAGTTTGTATTTGAATTCTGTACCATGTATTTGGCGACCCAAGATGAGTGATGCCTACCTAATTTGGGGGCGTCACAGAAATAGTATTATGAGCACCATATTCGATGTTTAATGTACACGGATGTGGGGGCATTTCAATTTGTTTGGTTATATAATTATGTAATAGTAAACAATCATTTAAACTCAAATACTTATTCTTACGTAATTTAATAATAAAAAATTATTATTTATTTTAAAATCTTTTCATCTACATTTTTAGTATCATAATTATCTCTTTGTCATTATCTCTAATTTTCATACATTTCTTCATTTAGTTAGTGTTCTTTAAATTTTATGTTATTGATAGCAATAATATTTAATTATTTAATATTTTTATTATTAAATTATATAAGTATAACTTTCTTGTTTTAAATATGGTATTTTTCTATATTATACTATAGTAATATATTATTTATAATATTATAAATATTATTTATATCAAGAATATGAATTTTAAGCAATACAAACTAAATTAAAAAAATGTAGGGGAATAAGGATAACGATAAGTATATAATTATTTAATAGTAGAATATAGATAAAAGGAGTTTAAAATTAAATAAAATATGAAAAAACAATTTATTATCTTAGATTTTAGGTTTCTATATTATACTATACTAATATATTAGTTATAATATTATTAAATAGCTAATTAATTTTAAATAATAGTTTTTTATTACATAAATAGATGAATAAAAAGAAATAAATCATTAATATAAAGATGAGTATTATCATTTATAAATAGATGAAATATTATTGTATATTTTAAATTTATATAATTTGTCATCATTAATTAGTTATATATTATTTATTAAATAATATATTGTAGAAGGAAATAAAATTTTCTTTTTTTAATAAAAATCATCCTATACAATATTAGTCTATTATTGTTATAATTATAATTAATAAATTAATATACAATAATTTTATAACAGAACCCATGCCAAATGAGCTGGTTAGTATAAAAAATTAAAATTACTGATCACTTTATAAACTTTATAAGATTACTAAATAAAAATTTTAAATTTTATTTATTCTCTTTTCTCTTTACCTATTTTTATTAATATGCGTGAATTTTAGAGGGAGTAATATGTTTTAGTATATTTATACTTAGCAACTGGTTAATAATTAAGGAGCAAACAGTTCGGATTCAATTCGTACTTGTTCGATTAAAAGTTTGATTCGAGCTCGACTCTAAATATAAATGAGTCAAATATGAGCACATTTTAAAGTTTGACTCGAACTGCTCGATTCGAACTTGGCAGCTAAATCAGTCTCAATCAAATTTTTTTTTATAATTAATTAAATTTTATGAACCAAATCTTAATAACTCAATACTGGAATCGATTTTTATAATAGTAAATAAATATATTATAGTTTGTAAATTTTTAGTATAGATAATAGGAAACTCAAACCGGTCTCTCATACCAGCCAACCACAAAGCTGCAAAATTTATTACCTCCATTATTACCGGCGAGGGCATCACCCCACGGCGGCGATTAATGGCGGATGTCAACCCCAGCAATTGGACCATATAAGGCACAGCTAGTACCTAGTAAGGTTTGGACACTACCTCACTCTCTTCACCAAGTAAATAATAGAAATAAATGGGGGAGGCAGATTCATACCGTGAAGTAAAGCCGTCGGATCTCCTGAACCAATTGGAATTTATTTTGGAATCTGATTCTTTAATGTAAGTCACTTTTCTTCTTCAACTCCATAGCTATATATAATGCAATTGCTGAGAAGGTGTTTGTTAAAATGTCCATCTGAACTTTAGAAATGGTCTTTTCGTTTGGAAGGAATGGGTGGATGGGCGACTCACTTATTGGTTGTCTTTTGTTTGATTTTTTGGGTTCATGAAGTTAGTAAAATTTAGTATTCGTATTTTTTTGTCTGAAAATTTGAAATCCTTTAAGCCTGCTTCTAACATGTAGATTATTTATCTGTTTTTATAATGTTCCATTTTTGCATTAAGATGTCCATTTTGTAGAGGCCTTTCTTGCTTGATTGTTTATTATTAGAAATTATGAAAATGTCAACAATTAGTGTAGCAAATTTACAACTTTCAGTTAGAAGCTTTCCATGTAAAAGGAAAAGAGAGCATGTTGGAACCTGTTTAATTTAACTTTTTAAGTTGAGAGAAAAGTAAATATCAGTCTTATTATTTTTTTTTCTCGATTACCAATAAATCCGATTAACTTTTGTTATAAATTTTGATGATTGCTTCCATTAGTTTTTAATTTTTTTTTTAATATTAGAAGAACAAAGAAGAGGGGATAAGGAGACCACCCACTCAATAACAAGTGGAAAATAAAAAGATAATGCTAAAATGAAGCAGCCCAAGCTAAAAAAGAAAAGGATCCTATCTCGCGGCTTAAAAACGATAGAGGACTGTCCTTTACAAGTCAAGCATTACACTTGTTTCAAATTCATTAAAAAATAAAAACGGAAACATGCTTCCAAAGATCTTACCATCATTCCTCGTACCAGGCCTCTGAACCGAGTTAACAACAAATCCTTCATCAACACAGGACACACCTTCACCTCCCTCAACACAACAAATATAGGGTTTTACAAAGCCCAAGCAACATGACTATGTAAAAATAAATGAGAAAGTGTCTAAGCATTTTTCTTACAAATAACCAGTGGTCTAAAAATCAGTAGGCGGATCTAGGTGGCAAAGGGGGCACCTAGCGCCTAGGTGGATCTGACTACCTCTTCATTTCCTAACTACAAGAAATCCGAGTGAGTCTGTATAGCATCTCTTATATTTTTCTCTCGTAACTATTTATTAGTGGGCTGACCAAATTGAAACTTTTCTCTCTAATTTTTTGCTTCTTAGTGACGAGAGAGTTTTCTTACATATGAAGTAAAGAAAATTGTACATTTGAAAGCATACTAGTTTTGTTGATTGTATGGTCAATGGTCTAGTCATTGATTTATAATATATAAACTTTATGAGTTCAGTACCTTTTTTTTTTCCCTTTTCAAATTCAATGCTTCCAAATATTAAAAAAGCGCAGATTATTGCCTCTCTGCAATAGTAGATAGTAGTATGTACATCTTAAACTTATCTTCTTTTATCATACCTTAACATGCCATTGATTTCCTTCATTATTTTTTGCGGCATCAGTCCTTGGTAGGTATAAGTTTGATAAATGCAGTATCTAATTTATCCTCTGAAAAATTGCTCTATCCATTTTTTTTTTACAAATTTGTATTTTTAATCATTTCCTTACGTAGATAGTTCTTTTCACTTGCATCCAGTAATGAAGTGGGGTTCATTCATCCATCTCAGTTTGTTGCACTGAGTGCAGAGGCTGGTACTCCCCTCCTTTCATCTCTCAGAACCGTCCTTCAACCTGAAGATGAGAGTATTAAATTAAAACTATCAGAAACTGCTCCTTCAAATTTGGTTTTCTGGAGTAGAGACCATAAATTGGGAATCTCAACTGAGGCTCTTCTTCCATTATATAATGCCGCTAAACATGCATTTATGGATGCAGTGGGACGTTATAAAAATTGCAACTTGCATGTACAGAAAGAAGAATCTGGAGAGGAAAATGTGTCAAGCCACTCTTCATGTTTCCACCACATCACTGAAAGTGAAGTCATGAATCATAGTAGGGCACTTTTGCTGATAAGCTGTGATTTTGGCACTGCATGGAATATCAGGTTTCTTTCATTTATATCTTGTTCATGCCTATACTTTTGTTCTCTAAATTCGTAACGCTTTTTAGTTGTTGCTGACTTCCTTTGTTTAAGTCTAATGTTTAACTATCTCGAAAGCTCTAATGGAGTGTTTCTTCTCACATGTAGTTTCGTGTCTCTTGTATTTGGGCTTTCAGTCCAGTATCATTCTATTGTTTAACTCTCTACTTACTGAAACATGACCTTTTGTCTTGCAATCAGCTACTCTAGATTCTACAAACAATATTTTCCATGCTCTGTGAGGGTTTCCTTCTTGTTTGTGTAAAAAGAACCTTGAGTTATTAATTTGGAATACCTTGTTATTCCCAAGCACAACAGGACCTCTGGGGAAGTGGAGATGCTTCAATACAGATCTTTTAAAGAATAAAATGTAGAAAGCAATATTTTAAATTATATTATCTGAGCACAATATAATTTCCCACCGCATACCATTAGAAAGTATATTTCCTCCGGCGTTCTAAAAATCGTTAAGCGGACCTAGGCGGCGGAGGGGTTGCCTAACGCTTAGGCAGTACTTAGGTGTTTTCCTAGGCGGACTAGGCGTTTTCATAGGCGATCTCATTTATTTATTTTTGGCAAAAGCACCTTTACCCCACTGTGGTCGTCAAGTTGTAAACATTGAGCCATTGTACTTTAAAAAAATGTAATTGACCCGCTGTGTTTTTAAAAAATTTAAAATCAGGCTATTCCGTCAAATTTAGTGGGTGTCTGTTTATTTATTTCTTACATGGCATTTTAAAAAAAATAAATTCAAGAAAATGACGTGAATCAAATAAGCAGACACACTTGGATATGGTATGCAAATGCTAAAAATGAGGTGGAAAATATTTATAATATGTATAATATTAAAATAATAAAAAAAGTTAAAATATGTATAAACTTAAAATAATAAGATAAAAACAAATCTTCACTCCCTATAAACATTTCTTCACAGTCGATCTCAACAAAATCATCATTCCCTGTAATTTTCTCATAGCATACATACATAAGTTTGGGGTTCTTCTTCACAGTCGATCAAAAAAAATGAGCTTGGCATAAGGGTTTTCAGATAAAAAGCTATGATCTTGTTTCCCCTTTTGGTGTCGAGTAATAGAACATTGCGACTCCACTAGCTTGTCGTCGTCCCATTTTTTGACCTGGTCGCCGGCGAAGGAGGAAAGAAGGCAAATTTGGCGGCCAACTGAGAAATAAAACACCCCATTAACCACCACCCCAGGATTGTCCCTAGAGACCCAACTCATGAATGCATATGTATATATCTACATATATATTTATACACCCCAATATTATATAAGCACATAGAGAAAATGGTGTCTGTACTTTGTACTAGATGGGTGAGGTTTTAGAGAGAGAAAGATGGATTTTGTGGGTTTGTGTTGAGTTATGGGTAAATGAGGTTAGTTTAAATGAGTATTAAAAATGAGAAAGGGGTGAGATTTCTAGGGTTTTGGTGAATTTTTGTTTGGCTACATTTGTGTAAAGTGGGTGAGATCATGGACACAAAATATTGAAATCTCAATCGATCTCCCCTGCTCTTGAAGAATTTATGGGCACAAATCTGAGAACATATCAAACTCATCTGTTGCTACTCCTAGATCTTAGAATTTTTGGACTGGTGGGTTTTTGTTTTTGAAGATCTGATGAGATTTAGAAAATTAGAGGGGATTGAATTGATCATTGGGTTTGAAAAAGTGGTTTGAATTGATCTGAGAGATTGTTGGGTTTGAAAAAGTGATGAGATTTAGAAAATTGCTACTCCATTATGAGTTTTGTACTTAAGAAGCTGATCTATGCAAGTAATTTGAATTGATTTTATGGGTTGAAGATGAAGAAGAGGAGAGAGAATTTGCTGGGTTGTAGATTAATAAGAGGAAAGAGAGAAAAAATCCATGTTGGAAGCCATATCAGCATTTTATAGTTTTTTCATTTTTCTTTTAAAAGCCAAGTATGAAAATAGAAGAAAGATTTTAACGTCCGTCCAATTTTTTGGACGGAATGGCCCGATTTTAAATTTTTTAAAAACACAGTGGGCCAATTGCATTTTTTAAAAGTACAATGGTTCAATGCTTACAACTCGACGACCACAGTGGGGTAAAGATGCTTTTTACCATTTATTTTTCTAGTGTATATACTTGTTATATTATACAAAATATATAGTATATGTACTTTTTTTTTAATTTTAAATGAAACATTACCAAAAAAAACAATCTTTTATGGCTTAACAAATTTATTCAAGTATCGTAGAGCTTAAAAGTAGAGGTTCAAAGTGGAGGTTTGATTCTGCTTAGACGGGATCCTAGGCGGGGATTTTTAGAGCACTGATTTCCTCTTAATTTAAAAAGATGCAAACTTTAGTCACATGGACGTGATACCGTAAGACTCACAATTAATAAGGACCATATAATTTTATTACTATTAGGTATCCAACTATAGTCTTTTGTTTTTATTATTTAATCATTTTACCTTAGAATTTATAATTTTTATTTGTTAACTACCATTTCAATATATACTGTTGAATTAAGGAATACTTTTCCCTATGGCTTCAGGACAGTAATTAACACTAATACGTTAACTAACACAACTTCAAAAGTTTTTCTTACTAGTACAAGGTGTCTGTGACAAGAAGTGAATAGGCCTCGATATAGTGGTTCTCTAGCCTTGGGAAATGGCACCGGAAAGCCTAATGGGCATGTGAGGGAAATTTATTAACTGCATGCATAGTTCCTATTTGCTAAGATGTAGTCAAACTCTTTTGCTTTTGAGATATAGCGCCCACTCTATTATGTTGCATTGTTTATACCATACAGGAAGCTAATTGTCTCAAAGGAGCCACATCTTACAAGACTTACGGATGAACTTCTTTTGTCAGAGCTGGTTCTGTCATATTCACCAAAAAGTGAACGCGCTTGGAGCCATAGGTAATATAGTTAGAGAGGTTTCTTTCTATTTATGAAGTCAAATTAGAGATTTATGTGTATTAATGCAACTTTGTGACAAAATAAATTAGAACTTTGACTTCGTCAACACAAAAGGGCCAATCTTTCAATTTCTTAAATTTTTGTGTTTTTGGTACTTGGGTTTTGCTATGCCTTGTTGAAATCTTTTTTAATGATCAATTAAGCTTTCAGAGTGTTGATCAATTAATCTTTTTTATGTCACTTGTTGATAGGCGATGGGTGATCAAGATGATTGCCGGAAAGGGTTCAAATCTGAAAGACATCGTGGAAAAAGAATCTGAGTTGGTGAAAAAAATAGCAGAGGTATACTTTTGGTTCAGTAACTGAACACATTAAATGTTTAAGCCTTATTGATTGTCATTTCAAGCTTTTCATTGCTGCATTTGTTGCATTTTTAGGCTTTCCTGTTGTTCCTAAAAGGAGTTGTAGTAATCCTCTTAGTTTACTTGAAATGATATAAGTTGCTTCCTTGAAATCTCTTTAAGAACAATTCAAAGTTCTATCTCTAGTCTCTACTTTCATTGGAATATCTTTCATTCGTTAACCTCAACTTTCTCTTGAAAAAGTATGAAGAGTTGGCATTGTATTATTTGCGCCATGTTCACTTGGAGTTGTTAGAAGTAGATAATGACTCAAAATCTAGTTCTTGTGTGGTACCAGGAATACGATAAATATGACATCATTTTCCTTACCTTCAAAGCATTTTAGATTCAA
The DNA here is from genome assembly GCA_016801055.1 of Panax notoginseng. Taxonomy (NCBI): domain Eukaryota; kingdom Viridiplantae; phylum Streptophyta; class Magnoliopsida; order Apiales; family Araliaceae; genus Panax; species Panax notoginseng. Next base: position 38,519,107 of record CM029019.1, read on the forward strand.
GATCAATAGCTGCTCAGTTAAGTCACTAAGCTAATATTCTAATTTTCATCTCTTTCTTGAATAATCAACAGTGGACTGGGTGGATTACTCTTATAGGGAACTTGTAATGATCGCAACGATCGAACAATATTTGTAAATGAGATTATGTGAAAATTATTTAATAAAATGAGTTTTTATTAATAATTTGTGTTTTATGCGACTTGTGGTCATTATTTGATGGCGCTACGAATTATGTGCGCGTATTTGAGTTTTTAGAGGTTAAATGTGGAAAATAAATTTTTTATTAAAAAAAAACGTAAAAACACTATTCACGCTAAAAACGCAAACTCGTTTTTTTGAAATTTCGAATTACGGCGTAGCGTTTATTCGGCTAACCGAGTGAATTATGAAAAGTAACTGAAAAGGTTAGAAAACCTAACTAAATAAAAAATGTCTAACTGGAATCTAGTTGGACTAACTGAGCCTAAGTATTTCATGGCTTGGTTAGGAAAAGTCGAGGCTTGGCTAATTGAGCCAAGAGTGCAAGTCAAAAGCTAAGCTAAGTGTGAGAATGGCTTGGCTAAGTCTAAGCCAAGGGTTGAGCCAAGTGCAAGCCAAGGTTGGAAGTGGCTTGGCTAGGAGGGAAGCCATGACTCAAGTCTTAGAAGCCAAATCTAAGACTTGGAGTCAAAGTTGCAAGTTTGGTAAGATAATTCACATGATGACTCATCTATGTAAATAAGATGATAAAGGAGCAAGGAGGGGCATTTTGGCTACCAAAGGCCACAAGTGGCCGGATATAGAGAGCAAGGGGGGAGGGATGGTGACTAACAAGCTTAAGGTGGCAATGAGCATTAAATTGTTGCTTATCTTTTGCACCAACCCAAACCAAGTGTCATCTTTCCATTCAATAACTCCACGAGTTAGATTAACTCTAAAAGGATGGTTATGTTAAGTGTAAGATGATTTGATTAAATCATCCAACACTTAGCTCATTTCATGGTTCAAGAGTTGCAAGCAAGATAAAGAAAGAGAGAGCTAAAGAGAGAAAGACTAAAAAAACTAGAAAGAGCAAGAGAAAACTCAAGAACATAGAGAGAAATAGAGAGAGGGGCTGGACCTTAGAGGAAGAAAAGGAGAGTAAGGATCTTGGATAATCAAGCTTAAAAAGAAGAAGAAGAAGAAAGAACTAAGAAAGGTAAGAACACTAATTCATCTATTTCATCCTTTTCTTTTAAAACTTTATAGTTTGTTAGAGAAGTGCTTTGTTGGTGGATGAATTATGTGTGTGAGATCATAAATCTTGGAGAGATAAGGTTTATGTGTTTTATAAGTGTTAAAACATCTTAAACAAGCCTGACAAGTGAATCAAATGATAAAACTTAAGCCCAACCGTGAGGATGGTTAAACAAGACTGTAAATGGACTTTCATATTTATTGTCCATGCGTTGTTGTATGATTTGAAAAGATGAAATCATAGATATGTAAGTAGTGGAAATATTCTAAGTGGAATGGAGGAAAAATACGCCATAACTAAGGGTGTCAACTAAGGAAACCCTAGCTTGGTACTCTTTTTAAACCAAGTCTACGGGTAGTTAATGTCTTCGGGAGATTATTTCTTTCCGAGAGATATGTGGTTGGGTGAATATGTGGGTTATGGGCTCAAGTGAACAAGTTATGAAGTTTAGAAGATTTGTCGTTAAAACGTTTTTTGGTGAAAATGGCTCTCGTAAGGGTTTTGAGCCTAATTCCTGACAAGTTAGAGAATTGTGAAAATTCCGGGGGGAATTGAAGAATTTATTGCAACTTACTGTTAGTAACCTTAATGGAAACTATATGTATATATTTATATTAACTTATCTCGCAGTAAATAATTTGTCAAGGCTAGTACTTGGTACTATGTCCTTAAGACAATTATGCCTTCTGTATGGTGCTTAGAGTTGATAGCACTTGTCTCCCAGGATACAATGACACTGTATACTTTTGCAGCACTACAAAAAGTATACACTACGAACCAAAAGAAATGCTCTAACTCTCTCAAATTTACTAAGGAAACTGATGAAGAAAATATACTAGAATGCTCTATTATACTTGAATGCTTGAGAAATGGATGAATGAAAAGGCTGGCCCCTCCTATCTATTTATAGGAGGGGTTGGTGACCCTTCGGATGGGTACTTCACCTCTGAAAAGGCATGGGGTGCTTCTGAAAAGGTATATTTGGTATCTTTTGGTCAAAACGACATAGTTTTGATCATTTATAGAATAGGCGCAACTATTCAGACCTATAAAACGACGTAGTTTTAGCATTAGCAGAACCAAAACTACGTAGTTTTAGCCTTAGTAAAAAAGGCGCGACAAAACGACGTAGTTTTAAGCCGTCCGTTCAGGCTTATACCCTTTCAGTAGATACCGATTCTCAAAACGACACAGTTTTGATATAGCTTCTCGAAATGACACAGATTTGATAATATAATAAATACCGCTTCTCAAAACGACACAGTTTTGATAATAGAATTAAATAAATAAAATTTAAATAAATTTTAATTAAAAAATTGTCTAAAAAATTATATACAAGACCCAAACCCACGTGCCTCGTGCCTCGTGCCACGAGCTAGAGCCAGGCCGGTCGGTCGGTCGGCGGCTCGCGTGTGGGTTCGAACCTAGCCTTGGCTAGGTCCTCTCCCTTCCACAAAAGTGGGGTGTCCCTTGGGGCCCAAACCCAAGAGAACTTTCCTTGTATATAAACATATGAAAACTTTAATTCCTAACCTGTGGGACTTGGTTTTTCCCACATGTATTTATTATATTTTATCATTTCCAAGTGTGATCTTTGAGAGTTAATATCTCATTCATTACTCCATGAATTTGAGCTTCTAAATACTTAATTTAATCTACTCATGGAGTATAACACATTAATATATGGAATCATTAAAATTAATTAATGATACCCATATTAAATTAGGCTCAGATTCTAACAATCCCCCACATGAATGATATTGACTGTCAGCCTTATGCAAATGTTATGCAGACTCTGAGAGAGACAAAATTAGAAATCATTTGTATCGAGAGGTAGCTTTTGGCTTTGAACCTTCCCTTGTGAAAGATTATCGGTTTTACTGATTGTCCAATGAACGTGATGTCTTGAACTGTCCAATCGTTTGTGTAAATCGAGACAATAGTAATTCACACAGAATCTTTTCAGACATTATTTAGTTCTCATGATTTTGTTCATTTTGGCCCCCGAACAATCCCAGATTTATGAGTGCTTTAGAGAAATATAGTCTTATCTTTCTCATAGAATTGACTCAGTTCACACTCACATAGGTAATTCTTAATAAGAGTATCTTGCCATACTCCACATGTTTATCAAGATTTAAGAATCATTAAAAGCATAGCTTATCCTGTAACCGCTGCAGGTATCACTATCTCGTATCATAGGAATGAGCAGAAGAAATTAATTTCTTCATAGTGATTTGGTTGAATCATTCACAATTTAGTTGTCCCTTTGAACCTAAATCTTGGGATCTCCAGCCAACTAGGTTGGGTTTCCATCATGACAATCCTTGTTTATAGGCTTTAAACCCATTTCCCTCGAAATTATTTTTACTTGCTCTCTAGTCAAACCTTTAGTCAACAGATCCGCTATATTTTCTTTCGACTTTATGTACTCAATAGACATAATGCAGTTAGAGAGCAATTGTTTTATGGTATTGTGTCTGCGACGAATATGTCTAGAGTTACTATTATACATGTGACTCTGTGCCCTTCCAATTGCTGATTGACTATCACAATGGATACAAATAGGCGGCATAGGTTTAGGCCACATAGGAATATCTTCTAAAAAATTACGAAGCCATTCAACTTCTTCTCTAGCCTTATCCAATGCAATAAATTCAGATTCCATCGTTGATTGAGCAATGCATGTTTGTTTAGAAGATTTCCATGATATTGCTCCACCTAGTGTAAACACAAAATCACTTGTGGATTTGGAGTCTTTCGTATCCGATATCCAATTTGCATCACAGTATCCTTCAAGTACTGCTGGATATCTTGAGTAGTGCAATCCAAAATTTTGAGTATATTTTAAATACCTTAAAATTCTTATAATCGCTTTCCAGTGATCTTGTCCTGGATTGCTTGTAAATCTACTCAATTTATTGACAGCTTGTGCTATGTCAGGACGTGTACAATTCATTAAGTACATAAGGCTTCCAATTTATTTGTACATACTTAGGTTGTGATATGCTCTCTCCTTTATTTTTAGACAAGTGTAGATTTATATCTACCGGTGTTCCCACAGGATTACAATCATATTGATTGAATTTCCTGAGTATTTTCTCAATATAGTGATTGTGATAACACTAATCCATCAGATGTTTTAGAAATTTTAATTCCTAATATTACATCGGCAACACCCATGTCTTTCATGTTAAACATATTATTTAACATTCTTTTAGTAGTTTTAATGATTTCATTATTACTGAGCATATCATCTACATAAAGACAAATAATAACATACCCATTCTTAGTGTCCTTGACATACACACATTTGTCACACTCATAAAGATACTTTACAAGCCGACAAACTTTCTTTTCTTGTCCTGGAACAATAAATCCTTCTGGTTGTTCCATGTAGATTTCGTCTTCTAAATCTCCATTCAAGAAAGCTGTTTTTACATCCATTTGATGTATTTCTAAATTATATATAGCTGCAATGACTATTAACATCCTAATTGAGGATATTCTTGTCACAGGAGAATAAGTATCAAAATAATCTAAACCCTCCTTTTGCCTGTATCCTTTGATTACAAGTCTTGCTTTATATTTGTCTATAGATCCATCTGCTTTCATTTTCTTCTTGAATATCCACTTATATCCAAGAGGTTTAGAGCCTGGTGGGAGATCTACTAATTCCCACGTATGATTATGCAAAATAGATTCTACTTCACTATTTATAGCATCTTTCCAATATGGAGCTTCATGACTCGATATTGCTGCTTTATAGGTTTGAGGCTCATTTTCTAACAAATAGGTTAGAAAATCCGTACCATAAGATTTTGATGTTCTAGCACGTTTACTACGTCTAGGTTCATCAATATCTTCTAAACCATGATTACTGTCATTAATAGCATCATAAGTTCTTTTATTTGAACTTGTTTCTTGTTCGTTAGAACTTGGCTCTTGTTCCTTTTTATTAGGAAATACTGTTTCAAAAAATTTAGCATCTTTTAACTCAATAATCATATTTTCATGTATTTTCTCTATTTTTGATTTATTAACCAAAAATCTATATGCTGTTATTAGCATAACCAATGAATATACAATCTATTGTTTTCTGCCCTATTTTCACCTTTTTGGGTGGAGGAACCGTTACTTTTGCTAAACACCCTCACACTTTTAAGTGTTTATAAGACGGCTTACGTCCTTTCCATAATTCATAGGGTGTAACATTAGACTTCTTTTGAGGTATTCGGTTGAGAATATAATTTGCTGAAAGAATTGCTTTCCTCAAATTCTGTAGTAGCCCAGAACTTAATAATAATACATTCATCATTTCTTTTAAAGTTCTATTCTTTCTTTCTGCAACACCATTTTGTTGTGGTGAGTATGGTGCAGTTGTTTGGTGTATTATACCATGTTGTGAACAAACTTCAACAAATGGAAATTCATATTCCCCACCTATCACTTCTAACTATCTTGATCTTTTTATCAAGTTGATTCTCAACCTTATTTTTGTAATGTTTAAACATTTCCAAAGTCTCGTCTTTACTTCTCAATAAGTAAACATAACAATATCTTGTACAATCATCTATAAAAGTGATAAAAGTATTTCTTACCTATTGTTTGTATATACTTTAAATACCAAATATCAGTGTGTATTAATTCAAGAGGTTCTGTACTTCTTTCAATTGATTTAAAAGAAGATTTTCTAAGTTTTGCCTCAACGCAAATTTCACATTTATGATTAGAGTTAATCTCACATTTTGGCAAACATTCCATATTAATTAATCTACGTATAGTATTATAATTAACATGTCCTAATCTACCATGCCATAAATTAGATGACTCAATCATATAAACAGAAGATGTAATTTTATTAATATTGGAAGGTACAATAGTCATTGCATTCATTTTGAATAGCCCATTGCTCATATAACCCTTCCCCACATACATCCCATTTTTAGTTAATACAAATTTGTCTGATACAAAAATTAATTTAAATCGCTTTTGACTAAGAAGGGATCCTGACACTAAATTTTTCCTAATATTAGGTACATGGAGCACGTTGAGGGTGAGTTCCTTGCCAAATGTCATCTTCAGAATCATATTTCCTTGTCCAGCAATCTTGGATGAAGAAGAATTTCCCATGTATAAATGTTCTTCATTCTCAATTTCTTGATATGTGGAGAACATCTTCCTGTCGGAACACACATGGCGGGTTGCTCCAGTATCTACCCACCATTCTCTTGGATTCTATTTCTGAAACAACCGCTAAAAGGTTCATTTCAGAAACATCTTGAAGAAGACCATCCACTTTCGTTACATTGGCTTGTGCGGAATTCTTGTTCTGGTCTTTGCGTTTTTGACAATCCTTTGCCCTATGTCCGGGCTTGTCACAGATGTAGCATTTGCCTTAGAACTTCTTATTTGTTTCTTGTTGATGCCCATTACCGAAGAATTCTCTTTTTAGACTTCGGACCTTGTTCCACCACGTTGGCTTTATATTCCACAAAGGTCCTCCTGTTCTCTTTTTAGAGGCACGGTTGTCCTCTTCTATCCTTAATCTTACGATTAAGTCTTCAAGTTTCATCTCTTTGCGTTTATGCTTGAGATAATTTTTAAAATCTTTCCACAGGTGGTAGTTTTTCGATAATAGCAGCAACTTGGAAAGATTCACTTAAAGACGTACCTTCTGCATGTATTTCATGCAGGATTACTTGTAATTCTTGGACTTGGTTGATGACTGCCTTGGAATCTACCATCTTGTAGTCCAAAAACCTGCCAACTACGAATTTCTTCGTGCCAGCATCTTCTGTTTTATATTTTTTATCTAAGGAATCCCATAATTCTCTTGCTGTTTTGAGAGAACTATACACATTGTATAATGTGTTATCCAATCCATTAAAGATATAGTTTCGGCACAAAAAATCTGCATGTTTCCATGCATTTATTGCGGCAACAACTTGCCTGTCTGTTTCATCTTCTTTGAGCACAAGGGGATCTTCGTGAAGAAACCTCGCCAAGTTCAAAGTAGTAAGATAAAACATCTTTTGTTGCCATCTTTTAAATTCGGTTCCATTGAACTTTTTTGGTTTTTCACCATGGTTCACAGAAACATTTGGTATAGAAGGTGTAGAAGAAGAATCAATTATAGTAACAGAATTGGTATCCATATTTTTTGCAAATATATATATAGATAAAATATAATTGTCTTAAGATTGTTAATAACCTTAATGGAAACTATATATATATTTATATTAACTTATCTCACAGTAAATGATTTGTCAAGGCTATTACTTGGTATTATGTCCTTAAGACAATTATGCCCTCCGTATGGTGATTAGAGTTGATAGTACTTGTCTCCTATGATACAATGACACTGTATACTTTTGCAGCACTACAAAAAGTATACACTACTAACCAAAAGAAATGCTTTAACTCTCTTAAATTTACTATGGAAACTGATGAAGAAAATATACTAGAATGCTTTATTATACTTGAATGCTTGAGAAATGGATGAATGAAAAGGTTGGCCCCTCCTATCTATTTATAGGAGAGGTGCTTCTGAAAAGGTGTATTTGGTGTCTTTTGGTCAAAATGACGTAGTTTTGATCATTTACAGAATAGGTGCAACTATTCAGACTAGGGGTGAAAACGAGTTGAATCTCAGCTAACACTCTAATGCTCAGATTCGGCTCGACTCGAAAAAATTGAACTTGAATTCGACTCGAATTCGATAAGGAATTTCTAATTTTGCGCCAGATTCGACTCGGATCATTACTCGGCTCGTAAGTACTCGATTCATTTACAAAATGAGTTGCTCACTAGCCTTCAAATCGAGTTTTGAATATGAACCATTTCACTTAATACTGAACCACTAAATATTAAATTGATTATTGAACAAATGTTTATATATAAAAGTCTTACTTTTATTTGTGTAAAGAAATTACAAAGAATGTAATACGAATTGACAATCAATTCACTGATTTATTCAAGTACAAGCTTACACAATTTAATACTACACTTTATAAATTATAAAGATTGATACAAATAACACATATTTAGTCTCTTAGTATGGATCAGACAAGTATTCGAATATGATCCATCGAGCAAGTATCGAGTATAGTTCGAGAAAAAAATGAAATACTCGAACCCTAATCTGAGCGAATACTGGTATACTCGAATTCGACTCGTGTATCATTAAACAGAAAACGAGTATGGATCATATTTGACTCGAATCGAATTCGAGCTTTGGATCATATTTTCAAATCGATCTCGAGTTGAGTATCGAGCTACTCTGCTCGGCTAACACCCTTAATTCAGACCTATAAAACGACGTAGTTTTAGCATTAGCTGAACCAAAACTACGTAGTTTTAGCCTTAGTAAAAAAGGCGCGACAAAACGACGTAGTTTTGGTCGTTCGTTTAGGCTTATATCCTTTCAGTAGATACCGATTCTCAAAACGACACCGTTTTGATATCGCTTCTCAAAACGACACAGTTTTGATAATATAATAAATACCGCTTCTCAAAACGACACAGTTTTGATAATAGAATTAAATTTTTTTAATAATTTTGTCTAAAAAATTATATACAGGACTCAGTCTCACGACCCTCGTGCCTCGTGCCACAAGCCCGAGCCGGTCGGGCGGCGGCGGCGGGGCGCGCGTGGGTTCGAACCTAGTCTTGACTAGGTTCTCTCCCTTCCACAAAAGTGGGGTGCCTCTTGGGGCCCAAACCCAAGAGCACTTTCCATGTATATAAACATATGAAAACTTTAATTCCTAACTTATGTGGGACTTGGTTTTTTCCACATGTATTTATTATATTTTATCATTTTCAAGTGTGATTTTTGGGTGTTAATATCTCATTCATTACTTCATGGATTTGAGCTTCCAAATACTTAATTTAATCTACTCATGGAGTAGAACACATTAATATATGGAATTATTAAAAATAATTAATGATACCCATATTAAATTAGTCTCAAATTCTAACACTTATAAGGAAGAAATAGACGCAAGAATGAGCTCGTTCCAATATCGGACGAGTAAGTTATGATGCTTCAAAGTAGGCGTGTTGAAACTGTTCGAAACCGAAGATTTTTAAAAAGCTAAGTTTTTGACCTATTTCCATTCTGCCCACCAGCGCCGGGGCGCCGGTATAGGCTTAATTGCAACGCCGAGGTGCTAGGCCCCAGATGAGAAAAAGACTGTTTAGATGTCCTTTACTAAATTGGACATAACTCTTTCGTCCGAACTCCAATTGAGGTGATTCAAGAGGCTTCGGAAAGCTAAGGAGTAGAACTACAACTTTCATTTTTAAGTCTTGAGAGTTGAGGTCAGGATCAAGGCCTAAAATGGGCATCTTTAGGACTGTTGTGCAATTGGAGGCAAACCGTGATGGTTTCTTTTGACCATTGTGGTGTCGGGCCATGTTTAACTAGTATTTTCGAGTTCTAAACGTTGGACCTTGGAGATATATTCTAGAGAAATGTAAACCAAGGTTTGGTAGGTATATGGGATGCGTTACTCATACGCAATGGCGTATCTATTAGGCATTCGGGATAGAGAAGTTGGGCGTATTACGTACGAACGTCGAAACTCCGAGTTGAATGTTAATAAACTTAAATAGTATTTCGATTCTTATGAGACGAACATTATAAAACATGAAATAGAGTTAAAGTAAACCATGATTGACGTTTATACGTGGCTAATTGGTATGTTTGTGCACTAAATGTGTAGGATTGTTAAAGGGCGATTAACGCTAAAGTTGTCAATACCGCTAAGGCAAGTAATCTAACTCCATTCAATCTTCATTTGAATGTTGGTTTAAAGTATGTGGATGTATATTCTTATGAATAATCCTTATGTATGCTTTAGTTTACACAATGTTTAACGATTGTGTAAACATCAGACTTATACACTCTTTGTTGGTTGTATAAGTGTTCAGCTATGCTATAATGCATCAAATGTTTAAAGCTTTGCTATAACGCATGAATTGCTCAAGTTTTGATATGCATGAATTGTTTAAGAAGTATGCCAATGTCATTTGTATCGGCTAGACACCTGTTAAAATCTTTCAATGATCTAGATATTATCTTTTGAATTGTTCTCGAGTTTAAGTTTCCAAATCAATATCTACTTGGTACGAAATCAGACTGAGAATGAACAACCCTATTATTGGGGGAAAATGTTTTCTGTGTTGACATATAATGTCGAGTGACAGGAAGAATGCAAATTAAGTCGTTCGTCATGTAGTATTGTTTAATACAGGGTACAAAGGGCTGATCAACCAACGTATTTGTGAGTTAAGACATTTACAGCGGAATAGTTGTTCAAACTTTTTCGAAATGAAAATGAAAGTTCGAGGTCTTATGACCGCTCAACTAAAGTTACTACGTTGTTTCAAAAATATGTTTTGAAAACAAAGGAAGTAATTTTCAATCATTTGGGATCTCTTCACAACTTTTGTTCAATTGTTGAAGGTTTAGAAGTATAAATGCATGATTCTTGATTTTGTTGTTTAAATGCAGCTGTTATACTTATTGGGCATGTAAATGCTCATTCTTGCTTAAAATTAAATGTTTTCAGCGAAAACTGAGCGTGTGGAAGGTTCAGGAAAGGACAAGGTTAAAGGAAAAATGAACGAATAAGAGGACTATGGAACCTATTTGTAATAGATATGTTTATTGTAAATAATTACGGTTTAATTATCATGTTAAAAGATTTAAAGGTCATAAAACCTGGGTATATAATAATAGGCTTGTAATAATTAGTAATTACTTTCCTATTAGCATGAATGCATGGTTAGATGTATGTTAGTATTAGCACCGTGAAACTCAAAATCCAGAGTTTAAAGATACTCGGATTTGGGGGCGTCACAAAACTACTTCATTGATAACTGTTAGATATAAAATAGATGTATTGAATATTGTTATTGCGTTATTAAAAAGTACTAAAGCCTTGTATATAGATTGTTAGTTGAGTAGTGACCAAGTATGTGTGGGCACCAAGCATATGACCAAGTTCTAATAATAATATAACATACTCATGATTTTAGAATAATCTTCTTACACTCCCCCTAAAGTTAGAAGTCTTATATTATGACTTACAACTTATTACATAACATAATTTTAAAAATAAAAGACTTAAACTAACCATATCACAAAATTATTTTATCTTCATCACTCCCCCTCGAGCCTTCTTCAATTTGCACGTTTATTTACTTTACTTTAAAAGTTAGATTTCTCACCCTAAATACATAACTTCATACATCCACTTTCCATGGATATCATGTGCCAGCAATAGTGGAGAACACTCGATCTCCTACAACAAATGTGAATGACTTTCTATCCTTCAAAAACAACTACGAAGGCCTCTCAAAAAAATTGAAGGACATGCCTTCCTAAAATTTCAGCTCTATGCAATCATTACTTTCCAATCAACCATTTACATATTTCAACCCAAGAAATTAACTACTCTGGACATATCATTCTTGTTAAGAAAAAAAAACATGAAACAAGGAATCTGCATCTTCGAAAAGAAACCTCAAATCTAGGCAACGGAGTACTAGAGCACCAACTTTAGCAACGCATGACAAAACTCAAACTACAGCTCCAACAAAAGAACTAAAACTGAATTATGTCCACCTAATATTTTTTCTTTAAGATGAAGTTAAATAATTAAAATAAACAATGCCCGACGCTGGCTATATGCCATTGGCGGCGGAAGTAATACTTTTTGATTTGATTGCCAAGATCAACTAAGTTCTGATACCATGTTAGAGATAAAAGTTGATGTATTGAACTATTGTTGTTGTTTACAGAAAGAACCAAACCCTTATATAGGCTACTAATTGAGAAGAGGCAAGTATATTTGTTCACCAAGATGAACTTGTAGGCCAAGTATATGTGGTCTTGATGACATAAAATATTAGATATATAATAGTAACATCCCCTCAACCTGAAAGTCTTATAACAATAACTTTAAGTTTGTTACAAATAGGATAAAAAGTTGACTACAATGAAGCGTTAAGACAAAGGTTTGTTAAATGCACAAGGGCGGCATGTAAATTGCTAGCGGCACAAGGCGACACTCGAAGTGCTGATTGCACAGTGGCGGCATGCGAAGTGATGATTTATGATGACAATATCATGAGGAGGATGAAACTAGAACCGAAGTCAAAATAGAATTTGAAACAAATCGAAGCCGAAACTGAAACCAAAAACATGATCAAAAGCTGAAACTGAAAATGAACTTACGATCGAAAACAAAACAAAACTTTTGGAGCACAGAAAAGAAAGATAGATGAAGGCAAAATATATTATCCCGCCGACGGCTATACGTCGCTTGCGACAAAAATATTTCTATTAGGATCTAACCTATAGCTTTGATACCATGTTAGAGATAAAAATAGATGTATTGAAATATTGTTGTTGTTAACAAAAAGAACCAAACCCTTATATAGGCTACCAGTTGAGTGGAGACCGTGTATATTTGTTCACCAAGATGAACTTGGAGGCCAAGTATACTTGGTCATCAAGATGACATACAATATTAGATATATAATATTAACAAAAACCTGATTTTTTCTTCTAGAAACCTCCTCAAGTTGTAACTAGGATGCAAGCAAGAAGATTATTTGGCCACATTCTCTCTCTTTCCCTCCCATATTTCTTCGTAATCTCTGCAACCAGATACTTAACTGCAGTTTTCTCATTAATTGCTTTCACTATGTAAATGTCTCGATCACATTGATTATCATAAATGCTCAGTTCAACTAGGAACTAATCATTTAAGTTTCCGTGATGCTACATTATTAGCTTGCAAGTCATTTTACCGTGACCAGGATATGAAAAATATGATGTTGCGAATCTTCTTCATGAGCTTCTGTTCAGTTACAAACAAAAAGGATTGGAGGATCTTCCTTCTCTCTCTCTCTCTCTCTTCTGATCATATACATACATTAGGTCTTCCTTCTCTTCTGTTCAGTTTCTCTTCCTTCTCAGCGCTCCATAGCGGAACATATACATTAGGTCTTCCTTGGCTCAATTGCAATGTAACACTATTTAAGGTTTTGGCACTTTATACATGATAGGGTTGTTACCTGTAATACCAAATTTATGTAGGATGAGTGTGAGGAACACTCTGTATAGGCTTCACTGCCAAAATTGATATTTATTTGTAGAAATACAGGATATGATATCTGTGGTTGTGTGGCTAGTTGTTGAAGATACCAAGGATTTTGAGGGTAGGGTTTGAGGCCATATAAATAACTTAAAAATGGATGCTGTAAACCGTATTGAAGCTGTGACAAAATAGTCTTCTTTAAAGGGAGTCATAAATTTCCAGGTTAAAAAGCGAGTAAATAAAAGGTTGGAGGCTTAGAGAGTAAAAGAATAAACACACCCACACAGAGGAAATAAAAGGGAATAAAGAGTAAAGAGTAAAAGGAAAGAAGAAGAGGACTCACATATCACAGAAAAATTAAGTTGAATCGAACTTGTCAAAAAGAAAACAAAAAGGAGAAAAAGAAAAAACTAGGATCGAAGACTCAAGGACCGTCTGTATATAGTGTTATTAAAAAATATTTTCTGTTTTCACTTTCTAAAAGTTCCGAGAATTTTGTTGTACTTTTGTTTGCAGGAAACACATCTTAAAACAACACTCTGAATATATAGCGAGAGGTGATTAACACTTGAGATAAAAAAATATTATTCTTATTTTTCCGTATCTCAATATCTCATATAATTTTAAATAAAACTAGTTAAATTTTTTTTTCTACTGTAAAATATTTTTATTTGAAGAAAATTTTGATAACGTAGACCGAAAATTAAATAATAGAACATGAAAACAAAAACAGAGATGGTTGGTAACACACCTTTTCGTGTTTTAACAATGATAAATAGTATATACCTTGTTTGTTATAGACTTGTAGTGTACCAAATCTAATGGGGTATGGACTTCAATTTTGAAAACAGCTGACAATTCATTCATCTTAACACTATGATCTCAAACAGCCTGGTGATATACTATTTATAATAGTCTCAGGAGAAGTAGTCAGATCAATAGGAAGCTCAAAAAGAGACAGGTAGTAGATTGGAATGCTGGAAATACAAGTTTGATTCAGTGTGCTTTGCTCCTAGTCCTAACAAAAAGAACGAACCCTTCCACCCATCCAATCTCTTAGCTATACTCTTGATGACCGAATAACAGAAAGATTAGAAGGATTACCACCTAAAGTCAGTGTTCTAAAAATTCCCGCCTAGGCGCTAAGTCCCCCTGACTCCTCACCTAGGCCCAAGGCGGCAAAAAAAATCTCTCCAAGAAATTAGGTGGGGCCTTGGCGGAGAGATTTTTTTTAATTTTAATAACTACCCAAGCCAGATTTTGATATATTTATTTTTCTAATGATTTACCATATTTATAATACAGGTTGTAGCATATCAAATCACAACAAGAAGTGAATAATATCAAGTAAAAATGGATAATTTTATTATAGTTGTAATTTTTTGAACTTGTACCAACTTCAAATTATATAAATGATGATACATTTGTAATATTTAGTTTAATTCAATATAATTCTTAAATTTATATTTAGTTTCTTAAGTTTTAATATTGAATTAAATTCTTGAAATTTTAAATTTTATTATTTAATAGCAATCTTGTTTATGAATAAAACTAATACGTTAAAAATATGTTTGAACTTTGAACAATTGCATGTTTGTGTTTGAACTTTGACATTAGCAATATGGATATGTGTTTGAACTTTAAGCAAAGACCTTTGTTATCTTTATTATAGATTGTTTTGCTTTATATTATTATTTTGTTTGGATAAATGTAAGATAGAATATTAAAATTGGCTTAAAATAAAAAAATTCCGCCTAGACCCCGCGGGGCCTAGGCCCCCCTGGCCGGCCGCCTCCCGCCTAGCGCCTTTTAGAACATTGCCTAAAGTTACCACAAGGTAAGTTGATGGATACTACTGAACAACGCAGTCTGCCAAAGAGGTGTAGACACCTAGAGACTGGGTATCTAATTACTGTTTGTAAGACTACACTTGAACACATTAACTAAAAATTGAGCAAGCATGAAATTAAACAATCTAAGATCTCAAGTACACAACCCCTTCTCCTTGAAAGCTAGCTAGCAAAGTTCCAAAATCTCTCTTCTATAGTTTTATGCTTCTTTGTCTTGAGCTTCTTCTGCAATGCATAATGGGAGACTCTAAAAGCTCCAATTCCATTGATCCGCACATTGTCTTTTAAAGAATGGAGGTTATAGCAAAAGGTTTGGGCATTGTACTAATTCAATCTTTCCTTTTCTAGCAGAAGTCAAAAATGAATTATCGTGCATGGAATCACCGTTGCTGGTTAGTGTCCTACATGCCAATAGAACAGGTCTGCTTCTAAATTTTGGGATTTTTATTCCACCAATTGTGGAGTGCAGATAGAAAATTTAGGTGCTAGAATAATATACTTTTGTTCTTACTGTCATTGATGTTTCTCATTAACTTTGCTAGATATGATTCATTTTTGTGCTTTGTATGTGGTGCATTTGTTCCTAGAAATATATTCGTATTTAAAATTTGAAAAATAGTCCTTGAGTTACTTTATGTGGTTCTTTTGTGCTAATGATTTAAGTGTGTTAGGTGCTGTATGAGTTACTCAGTAGCCGAGATTGGGCTGGATTGCATGTTGCTGACAACTCTTGTTTTCACTATCGCACAGTGAGTCTCGCTCTGTATTCACATCTGATAGTATTTTTTCGAAGTCTAAGTAAATTATGATAGTATTGAGTTGCGCACACAAACGTATATGTTTTACCATCTTTAAACAGGCTGTGAGAGTGCTGCATGGTTCACAGAACTTGGCTTCAGCTTTGAAATTTTGACTCAATGCAACGCTGCCTAAAGGGCTAAAAAATTGAAAAGATCATATTTATTATGAATGAACTGTAAGTAATAAGAATGTTAAACAAGTCACGCAAAACACATAATTCTTACAATAGTATACAGGCACTTGATATCTTGACCGGTATTATAGAAACTAATAGTTCAATAACAGATATTCCAGTACAATCCAAAATTATTAGTGATGGGAACTCCAAGTAAAGAACAAAGAAGAGATTTTTTATATTTATTATTTGGAGTTTTTATTATGTTTAATATAAAAGTAGTTGATGTGATTTATGTATTTTTATTTATTAGTGGGGATTTAGGAAATTAATTAGTGATTAAGAATTATTAATAAATGTATTTTAATCGTTTAGTACTTTTATTTTTTTTCAAATAATATTAGGGTTTTGAGTCTCTTTAAATTATGATGTAATCCTCACAAGTCTTGGAGACTACATATTATTGATATTGAAATTGATTATTTTATTTATACCATAGAGGTATCCTACCGTAGAGGTATTTTATCTATCTTGGTATTGTACGTGGAGTTGATACACTTTAGAGATCCTAGTGGTTTAAACGTGGAGTTTAAATCCTAGTTTAGTTTCCATTAATTCTTCATCCCAGATCTGTCCTGCATCATTTTTGGAATATTAGAACGTCGATATCAAGATGAACAAAGAAATGCTGAAGCAAGGAAATGTCAAAAAAGGTAAAGCAGGAGAACTTCAAAAGGCTACACATGAAGTGATTTCTATATGTTCTTCTATGCAAGATAACATCTATTTATTAAAAGATGACATATCTTCTATAAAAGAAGGCGTTATTGATTTGCCGACACATCTTCAAGCAGAGCAAGAGAAAGAAAAAGAGGATGTTCCAAATTTTGGGGCTACAGACAGTTGTAACATGTCTATGGAAATTCTTGAAGTTTTAAAAGTTGAACCAGAGATTGTGTATGAGTAACAAATTGTGAAAAACTCTAAAGTTGGTTTTAATCTATTCGTTACTGAAGAAAGGATGATTCGAGAAGTTGATCCAATTCAAGTTGACATTGTTGACTTCGTTGTTTTAGAATTCTTCTTTTAACCACCTTTGGATACAAAAGCAATGCTTTCATCAATTATCTTTCAAAAAATTTTTGAGCCTTACCCCGTGATGATGTCGTCAAAGGCGTTTCAAGATGTTCTTCCGTTGTAGAGGAGTTCATGGCTTATTCTCTCATATTATAGAACTCGAAGTCGATTTTTCTCCAACAAGAGGAGAATGATGGGGACTCCAAATGAAGAACAAAGAAGAGATTTTTTATATTTTTTATTTGGAGTTTTTTATTATGTTTAATATAAAAGTAGTTGATGTGATTTATGTATTTTATTTATTAGTAGGGATTTAGGACATTAATTAGTGATTAAGAATTATTAATAAGGGTGTTTTAGTTGTTTAGTACTTTTATTATTCCCCAAGTAATATTAGGGTTTTGTCTCTCTTTAAATAGTGATATAATTCTCACAAGTCTTCGAGACTACAGATTATTGATATTGAAATTGATTATTTTATTCATACCGTAAAGGTATTTTATTTATCTTAGTGTTGATACATGTAGTTAATACACTTGAGAGATGTTAGTGGTTTAAACGTGAAGTTTAAATCCTAGCTTAGTTTCCGTTAGTTCTTCATCCCAGATCTGTCGTGCATCAATTAGACAAAGCTGTTATATAAGTAGGTCACTATCATGACCAATATTCCCTTCACGGCGGTCTTCTTGCATGCTGACATCCAGTATCTGTTTGTTTGGAGGCATTCTATAAAGTGATTTGTTTGGGGGGCATTCTATAAAGTGATTTGTTTGGGGCATTCTATAAAGTGATTCATAAAAGTTCCACCAATTATATTTGCTTGCAAACAATTTCGATTATATTAAATACTAGTATATGCCCGTGCCTAAAGGCACGGCGTAAAAAAAATTAAATTAAAATTTGAAAACTATATATGTCCGTAATTCACCATACTACCACAATTCACCATACTACCATAATTCACCATACCACCACAATAATTAATACATACTCAATCATCAACACATGTCCAACTACCAAAACATCAAGCTAGTTGGTACTAATTTCCAAAAAAATCGATAGAATTTCCTAAAATTGTCTACAAAACTTACAATCATCGATACATATTCAAACCATAAAAAAAACTATCATGCCATACCCAAAAGTCAGTTAACTCTACAAAAGACGTAATACACAAAATACACACAACCATCAACACATATCTAACCACCAAAATATCAAGCTAGTCGCTATTAATTTTTAAAAAATTCGACAGAGTTTCCTTTAAAAATAGATATCCAGACAAATATGAACCTGTGTATAAAACTTACAATCATCCATACATATCCAAACCTCCAAAAAAAACAATTATTCCATACCCAAAACCATGTATAATTAGTTAACTTTACAAAATGCGGAACCAAAAAAATACATACATGAAGAAATTAATACATACTCAATCATCAACACATCCAACTACCAAAACATCAAGCTAATCGCTACTAATTTCAAGAAATTTTGACAGAGTTTCCTTTAAAAATAGATATCCAGAAAAATCTAAACCTGTTTACAAAACTTACAATCATCCATGCATATCCAAACCACCAAAAAAAACCGTCATTCCATACCCAAAATCATCATAACCAAGTATAATTAGTTAACTTTACAAAAGGCAGAACACAAAAAGTACATATATGCAGAAAATAGAGAAACAACATGTTGAGCATAAGACCCTCTACTTTACAGCTTACACCAAGTATATTCTTTATAGCTTTCATCATGTATCCTTCAATATATACCTAAAATTATTTGAAATTTAAAAATTATCAAAATATGTTAGTTAAAATAAAACAATTATAAATCTGAAACATAAGACCCCTTACTTTACCCTGAGTTATCTAAAAAACAAATGAGCACACATATTTGTATGTAGGGGGAATGATTTAGATTGATATAAGTAAAAATTTAGAGAGATTGTAAGAAATAGTCAAATTTTTAAGGAAAAGATATGAACTTACAATCAATTAAAGTTTTCTTAGTACTATCTAAAGGAAAGGTTCATTTGCTTAATGATTTAAATCATAAATTTGTATTAGTGGCAGTATAATGGTGTGCGAGTTTGATTTCTGTGTGTGTTTGTGCATGTATTATGTTTGTTGTGTGTCTGCATGAGAAGTAGAGAAATGTAGTCTTAGTAAGAGAGATTTTCATACCTAAACAATTGTTTGGTCAGTGATAGGTTAGTAATCGTCAAAGGTGGACATTTCAGTACTGGAGTACATATCATTTAACTCTCTTAAATGTCTTTTTCATCCCTTTAAACCTTCTCTTCATCAATATCCTTAATGTCCTCGTATCAATACGAACGCACTTTGCCCAATGAGGAGAATGCACAACCACCTATATTAAATTAAAATTCGTTATTTACATAAACAATAAAACTAACACTATTTATATTATAGAAATAGTAAAGTTATTTTGATGCAGTGACATAAAAGTAGATTTACCTGATTACGTCGACCCCATCCACAAAGGTCTATTGTATATATTTTATTGTTCTCGTTGACAAATTTACTCCAATCTTACAAAGAATGAACGTCATTGTAAAATTAAAAGTTGAAATGTTGAATAGATTACATAATTTAGTAGAAATAAACATGTTTAAACCATACCATTTAATTGTCGTAAGAATATATCATAATAAAACTTCTGGGTAAACAATATTTGTGGTGCAGTTTGACCCATCTTCCGGAAGGAGGACAGTAATACGATCCGCAGATGTGCATCTAGATAGTGCCACATAAAGGTGTCCATGACTAAAAACAGGTGTTCGCAAATCAATCCCAACGAACTTTACAGATTGTCCTTGGGCTTTATTGATTGTCATAGCATAAGTTAATCGGATAGGAAACTGACGTCTTGTCATTCGAAAAGGTAAGTCCAAAGATGTTGGTGTCAATGATATTCTCGGAATGAAGACTAAATTGCCAATTTTATCTCCATTTAATATCCGAGCTTCGATTACCCTTGAGGCACATCTAACAACCATTAATCGCGTGCCATTACAAAGTCCATCTTTCGGTGCAATATTTCGTAACAACATTATTGGGCATCCAACTTTCAACTCCAATTTAAACGGTGGCAACCCTGAAGGATTCAAGGAGTTTAAGTACTCGTTAGGATATCGATTCCTAATGGTATGATCAAGCTCATCACCTTCAGACATTTTATCTGCAGCTAAAAAAGTAATTGTTTCTCCCGGAGTAATATTCAGTGCTGCAGCATTAATATCACTGACGTCGTCATTGCGAGCAGATAGAATTGTTCGTTCAGTGAGAAAGGTAGGAGTCACTATGCCAATCACATCCAATTGTGGATAGATTTTAAATATCAATTCATTTAGATTATGACATCGATTTATTGTAGATGGAAGTTGCACAATTTCTTGTGGGTTGGTCCCAATCTAAAAAATGAAAGTATAATTATTCACAAAATGAGATTTAATTCAAAGTATCATGTTATAAAAAATCAATGTAAGGTTGAATGAAATATTACCTCCATCAAGAATTGAGCAAAATTAATATTTTGAACGTCTGTGCGAGTTAATCGCATGTTTGAACCCAGAGTCAAAACACATATATCTTTCCATAGCAAAGACCGTCTCAATGATGCACCCACAATTTACTCACGAACGCCTTTAGGAATAACAGGCAATATTTGTCGAAAGTCTCCACCTAGGACAACAGTGATACCTCCAAAAGGTCTTTTATCGTCTCTGATATCTTGAAGGGTGCGATCGACTGCCTCAACACAATATCGATGTTGCATAGGAACTTCATCCCATATTATTAACTTTGTTTTTCTAAACAACTCGGCATGCATTGATTGTTTAGTGAACCCACATATTGAATTATCTAGGGTTTCCAAAGGAATACAAAATGTAGAATGTGCAGTGCGCCCCCCTACCAATAACAACGATGCAATACCAGATGAAGCCACAGTAACAACAACATGTCCATAGCTACGCAATTTGGTTGCAATGGTATTGTACAAAAACGTTTTTCCCGTCCCAGCACCTCCACTCAAAAAAAAAGTAGTTGCTATGTTTTCACATACTGACGTTGTGACAGCAGTATAAGCAGCAAGTTGTTCATCATTAAGTCTGTCAACATTAATTTGTGCATTAGACTGTTGTGCTTCATTCTCAAGTTGTTGGTGCTCAGACAGTAATCTATTTCCAACTATTGCATTCCAATTTCCAGTTGGTTGTGGCATGGGTGGAAAGTCAACTAAACTCTTCCCCGAATCATGGAGCAATTGATTTATCAAATATAAGCCATAATCTTCAATATGATCATCAGTTGGATTCAAAATACCAAACATAATACGAATCCTGTGTGCTAAATCATCACATATATGTGCTGAGAATTGCTTCCACAATTCAAATGGATGCAATGGAAAGCATTCCGTTAGAATTATAACAAATAGTCTCCTTAATTGGTATCCCGTTCTCATAATTGCAGCCTCTTGGAGACATTGTATCCATTCTTCATCATCTTCAAGAAGTCCTCTTGCAACACATGCTGACTTGAATGTATCATGCATAACATTATTTACCGTGCGTAGCCAGTCAAATGAAGTAGGTCCTCTAACAACAGTTAGAAGCAAACGCAAATAAAACCGCTCACCTGAATTAGGGCTAGCAAAGTACATTCTACCAATTGCATAACCTCTTTGTCTTGGAATCCATTTATTGATAGACTTGTTCCAAACAAATTTTTCTGGAAATTCCTGATAAGTTAATACACGGGCAGATTCATTTGTAGCGCAACAATCAAAAAAGCCAGTTAGAGTTGTTTTTTGATGTGCACCTCTAGAAATGATCATATCAAAAGATTCAGCAGGGTTAAAGACTACACGATGCATCCCAGGCAAATGAAGTGCCAATCTTACAACTGAAGGAATCTCTTCATGTAAAGGATTACCAAACAATCGCCACGCGGCTTCTGGAGGTCCAATATACCTAGCATCAAGATATTGTTGGATCTCATTAATTCCTCCAAGTACCATTGTTGCGCGATCATGTCCTTTATAAATATACTTGTGAATGTATTTTACACATCTAACTCCTGCACAAACTTCAACATTGATATGACAATTGAACATTCTTGATAAATACAGATTATGTGGCACAACGTCTCTATTATCAATTTCTTGCCCCCTCACGATGTACTTCTGACCAGTATTACGACGACGATAGACAGGATATCCATCAGAGTCCATACTTGTTGATTCAGCAAATGATCGAGGGTACCGCTTGGTACACACCCCATTTTCCATACATGGTGCTTGTGGATTTCGAGCACCACATGGTCCGTGTACCATACATCCTATAATTGTTTCAAAAAGCAATGGGTCAGTTTGGCAATCCGGAAATTCAGCACACACTACTCTGTCCACTTGAGCACATGTTTGAATTTTATCAGAACCATGAAGGAACAAAAGTGCATGCATGTGCGGTAACCCCCTTTTTTGGAATTCAATTGTAAAAACATGCGCCACTTTTTTACCAAAGACGTTGTTTGTTTCTATCTCCTTCATCAAAAAATTCCGCTTCAACTCAAAAACACGGGCCACTAAATCAGGACGGTCAGCAGGGATCTGATTTGGCAATAGTGATTTAGTAATTTCAGGCCATTTGGGATTTGCAGTCATAGTTAGAAAAATATTTGGGTGTTGATTATACCGCGTGATGGCCATTGAATCTTGAAAAATTTCGAACATATGTCTTGCACTACCAGTGAATGAAGATGGCAAAATCATTCGTTGACCAACTTGTTCAGGACCAAGCTCATCTACACAAACATCTGTAAGACCTTGGTAAAGTTCTGCACGAAGCTTCGATTGATTCAACTTGTAGTATGTCAACCGATTTTGTTCAGTAGCGGCCCAAGCATCTACTACAAATTCTTGAAATAGTTTACCGGCTCTTAAAATTGTTGAATACTCAGTGTCACGTTGGAACATACGATAACTGTAATATTGCAATTGTGTCAGTCGAGCAGATGAAGGTCCACCTTGGGAAGTGTTCCACTGTTTCAAATCTGGATTCCATCCTAGCTCACCATAAGGGAACAATACCACATAATGCAATGGCAAATAGGCCGGATGACACTCATTAATTTGCATCAAACCATTATCCCCTCTCAAATGTAACATAATATCTCTCATTCCACTTGATTCAGCTCCATCTCCCGGCAATATTACCGCAATCTCATCGGTTGTTGGAAGATTATATCGACGTCGGTCTGTTACTGAACTGTAGTGGAGATAGGCCGGTAAATTCACCCCCGTCAATTCCAATTCACTTAAAATTGTGTGAGCTTAACGAAATTTTACAGGAAATGGATTTACTTGCAATAAACAATCTTGTATGGTTTTCAAAACATCTCTTCTCAAGTTAGGATTTTTGTTGATGCGAACATCTAAAGCTGAATTAGGATCATAAATGTACAGTTGAGAGTAAATTGGTTCACACCCTGGTTGTGGCATAAGCGATCTGTTCGATGGCGTAATTCCCCATGGATGGTGAATATTCTAGGCCCCCTCCCGGCAATTAATCTGTCATCCAATGTAGCACCAAGACTCGTAAACGCATTAGCTGCATTATACTCTCGTGTGTGCTGACGAAACGATTTTGATTGTTCATCATTGCCGTCATACAATGCTTTAAGCATTAAAGGAGGTGTAATAAGTGGCGGTAATCTAATTTTTCCTTGTAAACAACATTTACCAAAGAGAGAATTTGATACAGATGATTTTGTTAGTTTTTCAGCAAGCCAGTGTAAGGCAGAACAATGAGGACATGTTCGATTCATCAAGCCGAGGGAATGACGATCTGGAATTTCATGGTTTCGAGGATTAAATGTAACATCCATAGTAACACCTTCTACTGTGTAGACACTACAGATAAAATTATAGATGTCATACAAATTTTAAAAGGAGAACATGAATAAGACAGCAAGTGTGAGAATAGAAAATTAGAACTTATATCGAACACCTGGTGCCTTCATTCGGATTACGCATTTGTTGGAACATGTTTGTCATATGTGATGCCCCTGGGGAACGTGGGGAGAATGGTTCCAAGTTTGTTGTTGTGCTTTTGTATAGGTTTTGAGGTGGCAAGTCTTGGAGCACAGGCGACAACCTTGAGATATTTGTTGGTGTGTCTTCTTCAAGATTTTGAGGAGGATTTTCTTGATTCATGATGGCCACAGATAACCACCGTGAAACAATTGTTGTAGTATCTTCATTAAGAGTTTGAAGCAAGGTAGTTGACGATGACTCTAAAACATTTGTTGTCACTATACTGTCTATTGCAGGATGTGAAATTTTGGTAGACAAAGTCATTGGTTGAAGGCGAGACCTTTTATTTGATTCTCGTTCAAGGCATGCTCGGCGACGACGGCTTGGTGGTAAAGAAGGAAAAAATCTAGGCTGGACGGGGACACAATGTTTTGATCGCTCTCTTTCGCAATGTGAAAGTTGTCCCAATTGACGTTTGGAGCACTCATTTTCTTTCCCAGCATAACACATTTTTGGAGCAAGTCTTGCACATTGCGGCAATGTTGATTTTGATACAACATTATAGTTTGGTGCCTAAACCACAAACTCATAAAAAATTAATTATTATTTTGTTGATTTAACGTATATCGTATCGTTTTGCACTTTGTATATATAACAACGTATCATGACAATAAAGTGTTACATTCACTGAACTATCTACCCAACCATTTATCAACATTATAATTATCATAAAGTTTTTGTTTGATGCAAAAATAAAACACCATAGCCCTGCATCCAACACATTGTTCTATAGTAATACGCTCGATCAATAGCTTGATCGATATTCTATAAATAAGATCAAAACTACTTGGAAAGGTTGAAAGATATTGAATTTAACAGCTTGATCGATGCTTCAAATTATGGAATGTTTAAACAAATTTAGAGTTTAAAAAAATCGGACCCAACAAAAATCGGACCCAACAAAGGATACAAAGCAACAGAATAACACAAAACTTAAAATATTTTAAATTTAATAACATCCAAATCCATTGTAAAAATAAAGAAAAAATAATAGGATTAAAAGTGATACCAGCTTGCAATTTGTATTTGTTGTTCCTTGGGTAGAAGAGGTTGATTTGTGTTTCCCCTTAAATTTAGCATTCGCCAAAGCATCAGACTTTTTTTTTTCCTTCTGGGTAAGAACACAATAAAAAAAATAAGTAATATTAAATGAGACAAACCAAAAACATGTTGACAAATCAAACGATCTACATAAAACAAAACTTCAAATTTTTTAAATTCATTAATATCCAAATCCATTGTAAAAACAGAGAGAAAAGAATATGATTAAAAGTGATACCAGTTGGCAATCTTTATTTTTTCTTCCTTGGGTAGAAGAAGTTGCTTTTTGTTTCCCCTTAAATTTGGCATTCGCCAAAGCATCAGACCTTTTTTTCTCCTTCTGTGTAAGAAAACGCTAATTAAAAGCAAAAAAAAAAAAAGGAAAAAATGAATGAGAAATAGGTGCGAGTATACACTACCTCACGTAAACGGAGACAATTTAGTTCATACTCATTGCGAATTATTACTCCAACATTATTATGACGTAGTATTCGAACCTGTAGACAAAAGAACGTTGAATAATAAATAAGCTGGTAAAAAGATAAGACAAAAAGTAAGAAAATGATGAGTAAGAAATTATTATCATACAGTGTTTTCTAGGTGGTCATCCATCTGTCATGACATTAATGAAAATAAATTAAAATAAATAAGTTATTAAAAAATCAATAAGATATATTTAGAGAGAGTTAATCAGATGATAAACTTACACTACCAAATATAACAACATCATCCATTGGTCGATGATTGTGCTGTTGAAACGGTTGTACCTACACAGTAAATTTCATAAGCTATGAATAATGAATATCATTTACATAATACATATTGTGTTATGTATTTTAAAAAGTACATGCATTTGTTAAGTTTTTAGTTAAATATCAATTACATAATACAGGCTCCTTCACATTAGCACCCAGAGAATGAAGGTTGGCTGTTTGGGTTCACTAAATTTGATATTGGAGTATTTCTTCTTGAAAATTCAACTCGTTGCTTACTATTTCAGGATTCAAGGTTGTTGGTTGAGATACATGCTCTTCTAAATTTGATATTGAAGTGGGTGCAAGGACACCATGTGGTGGTTCAGGAAGTTAAAACAACTTATGTACAATTATATATCATGAACCAAATAGAAGTCCTGTTTTATTAGCACGGGCATAAATACATCTTCCATCTTTACTACAGATTCTCATCAACCAAACAGAAGATATATACCAGAACATCTTGCATTCATATTAAGGATTTCCTCACTGCTTGGCACTTTAGTCTTAATTCTTTCCCTATTGAGGGATCCAACGATCTTTATTTTAAAATTTATTCCATAAGAAGCAATGTGTACTGTGTCGTTTTTTTAATGGAGGACTGAAAATTTTCCATTATATGATGTGGAAAAGAATGTTTTAGAACCAATCTAAACAAATCCTGTCATTCTCCATTCCTTCAGTAAAAATAGATTCACTAAGAACAAAACCATACTTTCCCACAAAATTCAACCAAAAACAGTAAATAGCGGTTACCCTCTCAACAAAGACAATAGTGTGGTAATGGTGTCACTCACCCTCTCAATAAAGACCGCAGAAAGGAAGAGAGATTATGGGAGTGAGGTAAAAAAAGTGGACGTTTCGCACCTGCTAATTTATAAACAATTACAAACATTGGGATCAGGCCGGCTCACCTATCTTATCTTATCAGTAATTTTTATTTTGTCTAAAAAAAGTCTTACAAAGATTTGATGGGTACTAAGAAACACTAAAATGCAACTTAGAATTATAGAAATGTAGGTAGAATTGAGTAATAAATCTCACCTTTTCCCTTGAATCCACCGCCATTGCAAGAAAAAAATAACTTTGAAAGTGAGAGAGCTTATTTTACCGCTTCAAAGACCGAAGATTAGAGCCATTGATTTTTCTGTTTGAGTCCTATAATTTTCACATTACCTAGGAGAAGATGAATAAACCATGAGTATCAAATAAGAGATTAATAGTGTACAGTTACTGAAGTTTCTGTATTCAAAATTAATTAATAATTAACAGGACAATGAATTTTCGTTAATTAGTGTCACAGGGCAATTAATTTACAGAACAACAGAGGATATAAAATTACCGCAGTGAGGAACAACAGAGGATATCGAAACTTCCACGAATTGATTCCACTCCACTTTTCAGTTATTTGAGCTCTCTAAGTAGCACAATTTTCCCCTCTATAAACATTAAACTCACATAAATTTACTGGGTGTAATCTTCCAAAATACTACTCTTAGATATTTACTGGGTGTAATCTTCCAAACAGTTTTCAAACAACAACCAATCAGTTTATGAAAAAGGATAATAAGATAAATAAATATGATTATATTCAATATAAAATATACCAAATTAGTGGACACATATAACTGCATTCCAACAACTAAAGCTGTTTGAGGTGAGCTACTACAAAATAGAATGCCCAAAAAAGAAAAGAAATAGAATGCCCAAAAAGCACATACTCGGGGGAAAAAAATCACACTGGCTCTGAGAGAAAACGAAATGGTGAAACTCTGTGGGAGAAACGAAAGTTATGCCAACTCGGGGACCGGAATCGCCTTAGTCTCGACCCGTGCAAATATCATTTATCACACCGGCTTCCTCTCAAGTGACGTTGCCGTTATTGCACCGGCGAACAGTTGCTAGAAGAGAGAGAGACGTGCGACAGAGGAAGGAGAAGGAAAAATAAGAAGGGACAGAGGCGGGATAAGGAGAAATAAGAAGGGGCAGTGTGCGACAGAGGAAGTGTGCAGGGGAAGCTTGATTTGGGCGGGTTTTTTTTGTGAAATGAAAGCTCAGCCTTTAGATTAAGTTGTTAAAAATGAGATACAATCTGGACCATTATTGTGCTTTAGATTCAAATTAGGTCCTGATTTATTATGTAGATGTTTGATTGAAGAAAGCTTGGTTGGTTTCCTAACATGAAATTGAAGGAGGAGAGAGAAATAAAATTGTAACTATTCAAAGAAAATATTATAAACATATAATTCTACCTGATAAAAAAAATGTGAAAATTCTTCATCTGAGCTTGTTGTGACCGGGACAGTGAAATAACCACAATAATAACAACTTTAAATTAAAAGCATAAAAATAAAATATGAAGCTTATCCTTTGAAAAATATTTGTCTCCTCCCTATTTGAAATGTTTCACTAGCAGCCTAACAAGTTTATATATAACGATTACAGGTGTTAATTATTATGGGTCTTGGGCATGAAATGCTGAAGTTTGTTAAGTATACAAACAGTGATTTTATAGTGATGTTGCTGAATCAATTTTCTCACAATTATAATTGGCAGCGGTTAATGCTCAAGATGTTAGAGGATTCATGGTCTAAGCAAGATTCAAAAGCATGTTCTGCTTATAATGCAGAGCATGAACATTATAAAGTTTATAAGGTATTGAATTTCATTTTATTTTTTTTTCTTTTTTGTTTATATCATTAATTGGGATTGTCATGAACTACTTCTTCATTCTGCAAGACTTCTGCTCAACTCCATGGTTATTCTGTATACTCATTATGCTGTTTGTGTGTTGGTATTAGCTCTCTTATCAATTGCTAAGTTCAACTCAAGAGAAAGACATTTGATCTTAATTATCATTACGCATACTTCTTCTCCAACCACCCCTCTTTTCCAATTGCCAAATATGTTATAAGTTCTGATTCTTCTTCTTCTTGGTCAGTTTTAGACCGGCTTGACATCATAATATCAAGCTGTGTTTTAAAAAAGCTAACTGGGGTGCATTGCGAGGTGAGACGTAGCAAAAAAGTCCAACATGCAATTAATTGAGTGGGAGGCTTGAGAGACGCAATTCTTTTGACTGGACATACGTGTTTTGTGCCTCATCACCCAAGAGGAGCTATCTTTTAAACCATTGGGAAAACATGGAGTAGAACAACAAGTCCCAACCTCACAAAGTTTTCTTGTAAATCCTCTATCTAATTTGCATCAATTACAGTACTAGCTTTTGGTTGCCTTCTAATATATGAAGACTAGAGTTCCCTTGAAAATTAAATCAGCTCAACACAATGACTTGGTCCAGATGTATAAAGCTCCTCTATCTATGCAAGTATGTGTATGATTTGCTAGGACAGTGGATAGGTTATGTAGCAAAGAAGGCTAGGTTGTGTGATTTAATGCTGCAACTATAGCAGCTTACACCTTAGAGGACTCCAGAAATAAATTACTGAAAAGATAGCAAAAAATAAGTGGAGTACAAGATAAAAGAGCTTCAAGGAAATCCCAAGGGGTTCAAATGCTAGTGAGCTAAGTGATGAGTGCCTTTCAAGGCATAGGTCAAGGGCAATACTCCGGTCTTTTGGGGGCTACCCAATAGTTTACTATCCGATTACCCGGTGTTCGTGATTGGTGGGTATTACGTGCACCAGTGGTTATCCAGTGCATAACCTAAGGGCAGCGACAATGAAACCTGTAGCTGTTACCCTTGGGGTGTAATAAAAAGTAAAATAATAGAAGAACTTCATTGGGGCTACCACTTCAAAATACTCATAATTCCTAGTCTGAAAAATAATAGAAGAGTCAGCAGCCAACAATTAAATAATTATTTGTATCTAACCTAGCAACCTTAGTAGTTAGTACTGCCTTAATATACCAAAAAGACAAATACAACGCTAACTTAACTGACTCACATGTCAGGTGCACAAGCTTCTAAATTATTAATCCTGTTTTGCTAATCTTTTCTTTCAAATACAATTTCTTCATTTATGGGAGATATTGTTATTCATACTGCTTACTGAATCATCAAGATTCAATATATTTATCTACTTAAACATAAAAGTAAAAGAAAATTAGATTCTATATATTTATTTAGTTTTTGTATGATGAGCTTTTTTAACATCTCCCTCTTCTAACTGCTACTAGATGTGCCTGCCTTATTAATTGTTACAGTCTACAGAGGAATGAACTACATAAATTCTGGTTTACCTTTGTCCTGAAGGCAAATGTTGAAATATCAAGTTTACATGAAAACATGTAACTGAGAAAAATAATAAGGTGATGCTTTTCTTAATCCCATCGAAGAGGTCTAATATTTCAAGAAATTTAGAAACTTTGGGTCATATATCAACTCCTTACTTGAAAGGAGAGTTT
This sequence comes from Panax notoginseng, assembly GCA_016801055.1. Classification (NCBI taxonomy): domain Eukaryota; kingdom Viridiplantae; phylum Streptophyta; class Magnoliopsida; order Apiales; family Araliaceae; genus Panax; species Panax notoginseng. The sequence continues at coordinate 38,549,571 of CM029019.1, forward strand.
TGTTATATTCCCTCTATTCCAATTTCCAAAATATAAGATCAAAATGATTCAAAATAACTTTTGGAAGTATTAATATACAATGGAGTATTTCATTTCTCGAGAGGATAATCTATTTCTTAACTTTTACATTATATTAATTTGATCTTATGTTTTGGAATGAGTATTATTTACATATACTTGTGGAAGTCTTGGTTATACACTTACAGGGTTGCATAATAATATAGATTATTTTTAAGACTCGAGAGTATTAGGCAAACATTCTGTACAAGTTGGAGGATTAGCATGATTAATTTGCTTAGCAGAGATAGCGTATGTTACTTGAACTCTTCAAAATGCTTAAAGTACCCGTGTTGAATACTCGAAGCTTGGTTAAGGATATGGGATGTGCCTGACACTTTCATCGGACATGCCACTAGCTAGCATCTCAAAAACTTAAATTTGTTATAAAGATCATGCATAAGACTCATAAAATGTTCTTTTGTTGCATAATTGCTTCTACATAAATAAAACGGATACACCAAACTTCGTTTATCCTTCAACATAAATAACAAAATACCGACCATATCCCCGTGCCATTAAATATGGAAAATAGATGACTCCAACATGTAGACACATACCCGCACCCGACACTCTTGCCGTGTCTCTGTAGCATATATTGTAGCTTCTCCTAGAAAAAAAATGGAAAAGGCAAGGAAAAAGAAAAGAAAAGAAATGTAAAAAGAAAAAAAGATAACGGTGGTGAAATTGTATAGATGTTTAACAAAACTATGTATGTTGGGACACTTAAGATATTTGTGAAAATGATCATCGTAAAAGATCAGCTCTGCTGATGATGAGGCTACTCCAGTGTTATGAAAAATGTTGTCGACTTTCATATCAGTTTCATATGCATTGTGGAAACTAGATCGTAATTTACCGATATGGGCCATATGTCACATTCCATGATGATTAATCATGACGTCTAGTCGGTAACTGCTTGGCTTGGCCTTTGGAGATAATGTTTCTGTCCTTCTTGCTTCTGTAAACTCTTAAAGCCATTTTGATATGTATAAACTTTTAAAGTTTATTAGCTCATTTTTTTGACAATGCAGCTTTTTTACAGGAAGAGCTTGAATGGAATGAGATGTTGATAAAGCGTTACATAGGAAGGGAGGTACTGAAATTAACCAAACCTTTTCTGATTTTTGAGTACTTATTCTTAACTAGTTAACTAGTGGGAGAGCAATCTGATTTCAGTTTCATAAGATGGATTCAGCAATGGTCGTATCAAATTTACATTTCTCTTAAGACCCAATAAGTTTGGTGCTCTAAACTTCATGTTTTGGAGTGTATCCTACAGAAATGGCTCTATTGGAAGGTGCCTTTAAACAATATGTAACTGGCTATTAATCTGCACGATACTCAAAAAGCCAATCAATGAAAGAAGTTTTTAGAGTATAATTCTAATAATAATTTTTTCATTCTATGTAACTTTTATCTACTATATACCAAAAAAATAAAATAAGCAAAGATTCCATAATAGGGAAAGTGTTCCAGCTATTAACTGAAAGAAAAAATAAAATAATAAAGATGATGAAAAAAATATATTAATGTAATAGGCCTAATAGCTTTATCATATCTAGAATCAATCTCAAGTAGTTTAAAGTATGGGGCCAAAATGTAATTTGCAATACAATTAATATATTACTCGTTTTAAAATAGTTGCAATGGAAGTGGAAAATGGTGCTTTCAAATGTACTTAAGTGGGCATATAATCTTCGAGAAGTAATAGTCCTTCTATGATCTATATATTGCCTTTAAACTACTACTAAGATACCCCTAGTGGGTATTTAAGTAATTTAACTTACATACCCCATATGGTTAAAATATCCATCTATAAGTTTTTTGTTTTGTTATTTATAAATAAATTTAACCATATTGATGCAAAGAACATATAAAAATATGAGAGTGAATTTTCATATGATTAGATAATGTTTATCAACGACTTTATATTAATGAAAGTTAAACACATATAGGCCCTTGGGTAACATACTTTACTTTTTACGGTTATAATAATGGTGTTGTTTGAATTAAATAAAAAGTTGGATTTTCTCATATTTTTGCACTCTTTTTATATTTACAGTTATTTTTTGTTAAAAGATCTAAATAAAGTAATTTTAAAACACTAAGCTATAAAATTTAGATACCATAGTGGGTATCTCCCACGGACACTTATATTTGTAATAATTACAATAATAATAATAATTAAAATAATAATAATAATAATAATAATAATTACAATAATAATGATAATAATTACAATAACAATAATAATAAAGTACTAACACAGGTAATATTATTATTTAGAAAAGTAAACTATGTAAATCAAAAATAAAAAACTTGATACCAGTTAAGCCTCCTTTGACAATTACTCCCTCCGTGATAAAATTAGAGACCCAATCATGGGTGAAATAAATCCTGTTCGGATCTATTATAACATAGCCATAAGGCCATCTCATAGTTCTAAGATGCATGACATAGGAATAAGTACCCCAAGGCATAGATTGTTAGGTATATCTTGAGTTGGTACCAAAAAGGATCTCAAATAGCTGGAAACAAAAGGTTCATATGAGAAAACATACATCAATGTGCTTATGCTTGATCCTCCAAAGATAAAGGCCATTTGATCCCTATCAAAGTTTGCACTTACGAACTAATAGATGTAGACAAATAGCATGACCTTCCGCTAAAATAGGCTAGAATTCCAAAATTAGAGATACATATTCATTTTCAATCCATTCTAGAGCTAGAGATACATTCCTATATGTAAAGCCCTAGATGAGTTTTGCAGCACATATGGTGAAAATAGAGATACCAATTATTTTTTTAATATTCATAATGTCAACCGTTAGATTCTAAATTGACACGTGTTACACACAAACGATCACACATATGTACATGCTTGTCAGAATCTGGACAAATAGGATTGCAAGAGAAAGTTCTTACGAAATTAAACAAAGTATCTAATGAGGGAAAAAATCAATCAAAGAAAGTAAAAGGACAATGGAAAACAATTGAAGTCTAAATGAAAGTTTTTCACAGAAGTTAAGTGTTTTCATCCATATGTATTTGTTTTTGCAATCTATCAAACAATTGATCTGCTACTGAATATATTAAAAGCTTAATAATACAAGAGCTAAACAGTAAACACTATATATAAGCAACATTTAGAGAAGGGGGAAAAGAATAAAAAATACAGCATTTACAACAAATTGGATGTAAGATAAATGGCATCATGTGTTACTACATATACATACTATTACTATAGCATCACTAATGGTACAGATGTTTAGACAATCTAGTCATCTGTCGTAACGTAGTGATAATAATAACAGAGGTTGGTCAGATTTTTTCATAGACCAACTTGTGTTGGGTTTTCTTAAAATAAACTAATTCATTTAAGCTTTCTAAAAATTTAATGAAAACCTGCATATAGCTATTAGCAATGGCGATATTTTCACACTAATTTGTTGCAACATAGCTATTTTTTCCAAGTTTTGAGATATTCCCATCAAATTCAAACAAATTGGTCTATTTTGAGAAAACTCAACACAAGTTGGTCATTCCAATGAGGGATTGAGGTTGGTTTATTCACATCAGTCTAGTACTATGACCATCGAATATGGATCAATACGATTGAGTCTTATTCTGAAGTTACATTGAAAAAAATGGTTGCTTATATAGGGCATAGAAGCTTCATCGAGTATAGTCAATAGTGTTTGCAAAGAATTCTGTAATGATCCTTTAAATTTTCCGTATGGTTTCTAATCTCCTTAGTAGAATCTGCGATGTTAGTCAAAGTAACAGAAAGATATGGTGGGAATTGGAAACATCAATAACAAAAGAGAGTTTAAATAACAGCTTGGGCTGTTGTGAAGGATATGCCATGTGGAAGCCTCTCATTTGAAAGGCTCTGGTTTTACTATATAGTAATAGATTGGCTTTATTAGCTGAACAAACATTACTAAATGCCTTTGATGCTTCGGTGTAAATGATCCAAAGCTTGTAAATTGCTTTTCTTCTTTCTTTTCCAGCATGTTTTATTTCGGTATGAGAGCAATATAGGAAAACCTGATTGGTCAATTGTTGTTTCTAACTTGTGCTGCACTGCTGCTTGCATGATAAGGCTGAATAAAGTGAATATAGATTTCTGTATTTTTTGCTTTTAGGCATACCCTAATAACAACCAGAATACAATGGTCTTTACTGATGACACACAATGTGGATAATATTATTTTTCTATCAACACCTATAAAAGCCAATATGTACCTTGGCAGTTGAAAGGCACCACCTTTCATTACCTCCTCTCCTCTTTATGTGAGTTTAAGTGCAATAATGGCTGTGAATTAATAATTTCATTTGTCAGGCACTATGGCTTTATCGCCGTTTCCTCTCCCTGTATTGGATAAAGCATTTTGCGATGAATGATCTTGATGCATCCTCCCAATCCGATCAGAAAGGAAAATTAACGAATGGCATTGACACCTTTATAGATAATGAATTACAACTACTCCGCTCATGCCTAAGCTTTTCCGATAATGACTTTGAGGATTATGAAACACATGCTATGTTTTCTGCTACTTACATCTTGTGGATTACCAAGGTAATTGATTTTCTCCAGCATGTATGGACCTTTTACAACTTATTTTTGAAATGATATTTATGTGTTCCGTGTATGTGTAGCAATTCTCTCAGTATCTTGGGATTGAGCTACAAAGGAAGCTAAGACCAGGAGAACTAGACGAAGTGCTAAATAAGTTATGCCCAGAGAACACATTTCGTTGGAATTCTTTTAAGTACTGTGTGGAGAGATATAACCTGCCATAGTCATCTCTCCAAAAGGTAATCCTAAACATATTTTTCTGCATAGAACATGAACACATAAGTTGAAATAACAATGGTATACGTAGACATACAAGGTGTGAAATCTACTGGTCAATCTATCTGTATATAAAGATAGAACTACCATCGAACATGCCCATTTATGAAATTAAATAAACCATTCTCCCCTGATTCAATGTAAAAGTAAAGTGGTACATAGCACAGATCCATGTATTATGATGTATTTATACAATTTTAACTAACCAAATGTTATATAAGTAAAGCATTCCATGGGTTGTTTTTGCACCCACTGCTTCATCAATCTTATTAATTAGCTTTACCTGTTGTATTTGCCTTCCCTGATGAGGGTAAATTGCTTACCTTTTCCTAACATTCAGTTAATATAAATACTAGTTTGCATTTTTAAAGTCAATTTGAGATTGTATTCAAAATTGATGTGATTCATTTAATTTTTAAAACAACAAAATCTTGTAATTAATAGTATTATTTAGATAATAGTTTACAATTTTCATAATTTACTATATAAAACTAAATTATTTCACATCAATTTTGAATCTGAAAATATTTTAAATTGACTTCAGTAAGCTTGTATTAATACTATATTTTGGAACAGACGGAATACTATTGATAATAATAAAAAAAGTGAATAAAATAATGCAGCTAGCTTGGTCCGCTACGTGATGCAACCTCTAATTCCTTGTAGGCAAAGGTTTCTTCCAGTGACAATATTGCAACTTTCAACTCCTGAATAATCACACAGTTACTTAGTTCTACTTCACTCTACATGAAAATAAAAAAAAATGACTTTTATGCACCCCTGTAGTTGCTAGTTTCACTGAAAGCAAGAAAGGAAAAACTACAGTTTATCCTGAGGGAACCTGACTATTCCAGATCCTAATGGGACCCAACTTGATTATATATATATATTCCGCAATGATGCAAGTTAACATGCAGTCGTCTTGAGTTAGCAGGATGTATCGTATGAATGAAAAATAGTTGTAGAAAAGTAACGAAAACGAATTTAATTGAAGGGGAAGAATTCTGGGGACGGGATGGGTATGTGAAAATATAGCGCATTGGCAGGACGGGCAGTGGCGGATTCAGCCACTAGTGGGGTTAAATTTTTTAAAAAAATTCTCAATAACAAATAAAAATATAATACAATAAATTACAAAATTAAATAATGCTCGTATATTATTTACAATAACATTTTTTGAGATTTCATACTTAAAATTGTTGCATGATAGTCTTATTTTCAATAACTATTATGTTCAATAATATAAGTTACTAAATAATCATTCATCCATTTATCTTAAATTTTCTTTTTATGGGTCGACATTGTTACAAAAATATCATACAAAAAGGCCGAATGAGAATGTGAATGTACCAAATATCTCCGAATAAGGAATTTCTCCACCCTAAATCACCAAAACAATCAACCAAATTCATGCTAAGAGATTACAATGAACTATATATATATATATATATATATATATATATATATATATATATATATATATATATATATACGGTCCGTCTCTAAAGCGAACCTTAAAGAGCGAATCAAAGACGAACCGTTGTCTTTGGTGTTTATGGCGACGGTTCGATCCGTCGCCATAGCCATGTAGTCTTTGGCGACGGGTCGAACCGTCGCCATAGACACCAAAGACGACGGTTCGTCTTTGGTTCGTTTTTTAAGGTTCGCTTTATAGACTCTCCGTGTATATATATATATATATATATATATATATATATATATATATATATATATATATATATATATATATATATATATATAAATAAAGAAATAGATATATATTAAATAGTATTATTATATTACCTCCATTTGCCAAGCGAATATATAGTACATTGCCAAGACTGTCATTGGCGTAATACCAAGATTAGACATGACAGCTGCGACGAGATAAATGAACTGTTTCGAGTTCTTTCTCTCCCTTCTCTCCTCCGCACGAACTGATAAGATCTGTTTCAATTTGGGGCTTCTATTTGCCACCCTCCACCACAAAACAGAATGTCAAGTTGGGCTTTCTTCGTAATCTAAGAATTGTTGTGTCCAATTTACGAATTGAAGGAGAAAATAGCCAAAAAAGTGCGACACTGGAGATGGGTTTTGCACCCATAAATGGATTCTGACCCAAACAGAAAGACTCTGAATGATAATTATGGCTGTCATGGACGGAGGGAGGAGGGAGGACAAATTGATCCCTAAAAATTCTGCAGTGGTAATTGCCCCCTATGCCTTTAAGGTGGATCCGCACGAGTATGAAAAAGGGTTCTCCAGATCATACACACTAAATTTTTGTTCCAACACTAAGATAGTTTGCTACATTTGTTTTTTTTTTGAATTTTATTTTCTTAACAGATCAGATTTTTTTCCCAGACAATCCTTTCAATTGTTTTCCCAGACAATCCTTTCAATTGTTTCTCATTTACTTGTTGACTTGCCCTTTTTTTTTTTCTGATGGTTGCGTCATAGATTTGGTCTTTAGCTAAAGATACTCAACCCTTGTCAGTTTTAGCATATAAAGTTCTCACGGAGGGAGAAGGGAGGACAAATTGATCCCTGAAAATTTAGCAGTGGTAATTGCCCCATCTGCCTTTAAGGTGGATCCGCACGGGTATGAAAAAGGGTTCTCCAGATCTGTTACAAACTATGGGAGAGCCACACCTTAAAAGCTAGCTATTAAGGTTGGAGAGCCCAAAGTTTATAAATACCCCACATCAAAGTCCCATACCATCGATGTGGGACACAAGTCCCATACCTTGCAATTAGGATCATAACATTCCACCACGCTCCGTAGTCCCGGTGCCCACGCGGGCTGGCTTTGCGCTAGACGATTCTAGCCCCGGGCGAACACTGCAATACCGACGTCACCACCCTCGCCGCACGATTGCAACTGGGAGGTAGTGGACGGCTCTGATACCAATTGTTACAAACCAGGGGAGAGACACACCTTAAAAGCTAGCTATTAAGGTTAGAGAGCCCAAAGTTTATAAATACCCCACATCAAAGTCTCATACCATCGATGTGGGACACAAGTTCCATACCTTGCAATTAGGATCATAACATTTCAATTGTAAGGTTTTAATGGTGAGAATACTATAATAGAAACAGAGTATATACCAGATTGTGTAATTTTATGGAAGAGAAAAAGCTAAGATGAGAAGTAATAGAGAAGAAAGGAAGAACGTAGTGAGAGAAGAGGATTCAGAAGAAAGGTAAAACAATGGAAACAATTCATTTTATTCATAATCCCCTCTTACACTGTGACCCAATATAGATAGCAATCTATCAACAGATTCTAGAATGAACTACAACCAGAAAATGAGCCTAACAACTTATAACGTAAAAGACTAAACTGACCCTGAATTAATCAAGCAAAAGACATTACTATCCCAATGCACTTATTATTGGACTCCACTGAATACATCAGCAGGTCTTAAACTGCCACCTTACATTCTTCCTCCCTTGAAATGGCCCTTGTCCTCAAGGGAAAAATTGAGGAAACTTCTGGTGCAACTGATCCCAGTTCTCCCAAGTTGCCTCAGTCGGTAGAGTATTTGCCCACTGTACTAGGACTTCAACATTAGGAGCATTGTTCTGTTTTACCAATCTCCTATCAAGGATGGCAATTGGTTCCACTAAGAAAAAACCTTCAGAGTCCATAGGAGGTAATTCAGGAGAGGAGTTGCACTGTGAGCCAAGTTTCTTTTTGAGTAAGGACACATGGAAGGTAGGATGGATTCTGGCCTGTTCGGGTAACTTCAATTTATAAGCAACTGCTCCCACCTTCTGTTCAACTAAGAAAGGACCACAGTACTTGGGGGCTAGTTTCCCATATCTGCATTGCTTTAAGGTCAGTTGCTTATAAGGTCTCACCTTCAGATACACCTTATCTCCTGGTTCGAAAGATCTTTCTGTTCTGTGTTTGTCTGCATAACTTTTAATTATGGATTGAGCTGTTAGCAATTGGTGCCTTAACATGTGCATAAACTGAGCCCTATCTTAACAGAACTGTTTAACATTGGGATCTGAAATCTGTCCAAACTGGTGGAAGTTAAGATGGGGTGGCTTATATCCATACAAAGCTTCAAATGGTGAGGTTTGTAAGCCCACATGGTAGTGGGAATTATACCACCACTCAGCTAGGGACAACCATGACACCCAGTTTTGAGGTTCTTGAGTAGCCATACATCTAAGGTAACACTCAAGGACCTGATTTACCCTCTCAGTTTGGCCATCAGATTGGGGATGGTAGGCTGTGCTCATTTGCAGCCTAGTACCCACTATCTTGAATAGGGACTGCCAGAATAGGCTCAGAAATACCTTGTCTCTATCGGAAACTATGGTAGTTGATAGTCTATGGAGTTTGTAAACTTGTGAGACAAAGATTTGAGACAACTGGGCAGCTGTGAAGGGGTGCTTTAAGGCAATAAAATGAGCATATTTGGTGAATCTGTCAACTATAACCCAAATAACAGTCATGCCTGAAGATTTTGGTAATCCTTCTATGAAATCCATAGAGAGGTCAGTCCATGGTTTATTTGGAACTGGAAGAGGTTGTAGAAGGCCTGGGATGGCTATAATTTCATGTTTTTATTTCTGGCATGTATCACACTCTTTAACAAAGGTAATGACATCTTGTCTCATAGTTGGCCACTAGAAGAATTTGTTAATTCGTTCATAAGTTCCCTTGATACCTGAATGTCCTCCTATTGGTGAGTTATGAAACTCATTTAAAAACTTCTTCCTCAGTTCCGAGTTAGGTCCCACTACTAATTTGTCTTGAAATTTGAGTCTTTCATTTTTGAAAGTATACCCGGGTAATGCATCTGGTTGGACTTGTAGATTTGTGATGAGGTCCCTTAATCCTATATCCTCTTCCTAGGAAGAAGCCACCTCTTGTATCCAAGTAGGAACCACAACAGTGATCATCTGACATTTAGTTAATTCTTCAGTTGAACTGCTGAAAGATTGCCCAGATTCTGAACCTTCCATTGCTCTAGAGAGGTTGTCAGCCACTACATTCTCCTTGCCCTTTTTAGATGATATTTCGTAGTCTAGACCCATCAGCTTGGTAACCCACTTCTGCTAATTAGTAGTAGTGATCCTTTGGTCCAGCAGATACTTGAGGCTATAATGGCTAGTTCTGATGTAAACCTTGTTCCCTAACAAGTAATGTCTCCACTTGTTGACAGCAAATACAACCGCCATCAATTCTTTCTCATAGGTGGACAGTCCTAAGTGCTGAGCAGAAATGGCTTTACTAAGGTAGGCAATGGGTTTATTTTGCTGCAACAAGACCGCCCCTATTCCATGATGGGAAGCATCAGTTTCTAACACAAAAGGCTCCTTGAAATCTGGCATAGCCAAGACCGGTGCCTGCGTCATTGCTGTTTTGAGGTTTTGGAAGGCCTCAGTAGCTTAATCAGTCCACGTAAAGCTATCCTTCTTAAGCAGATCTGTTAGTGGCTTGCTTATGACCCCATAATCTCTTATGAATTTCCTGTAGTAACCAGTTAACCAAGAATCCCCTTAAGCCTTTGAGGTTTGTCGGTACAGGCCAATGGAGCATACAACTTATTTTTTCCTTGTCAGTTGAAACTCCTTCATGAATTATGATATGACTAAGATATTTTACCTGTCTAGTACCAAAAACACATTTGCTTCTCTTGGCAAATAAACAGTGTTCATGTAGTAATTGTAGAACCAGTTGCAAATGTGTCAAGTGTTCTGAAAAGGTCTTGCTGTAAATCAATATATCGTCAAAAAAAACCAAGACGAAATATCTTAAATGAGGTTGAAATACCTCATTCATTAGAGATTGAAAGGTGGCAGGAGCGTTGGTAAGGCCAAATGGCATAACCAAAAACTCAAAATGGCCAAAATGGGTTCTGAAAGCAGTTTTGGGGATGTCCTCTTTGCTAACTCTGATTTGATGATAACCGGACCTTAGGTCTAGTTTAGAAAACCATTGGGAACCATGTAACTCATCCAACAACTCATCAATGGATGGAATTAGAAATTTATCCTTAACAGCCTGATTGTTTAATGTCCTATAATCAACACATAGCCTCCATGTTCCGTCTTGTTTTTTTACTAACAACACTGGAAAGGCATACGGGCTATTGCTCGGTTGGATAATACCATTTTGCATCATTTCCTTTACTATTTTTTCTATTTCTTCCTTTTGGACATGGGGGTATCTATAGGGTCTGAGATTCATGGGTTGACTGCCCTCCTTTAAATTAATATGGTGATCCTTAGTTCTTGTTGGAGGTACCCCTTTTGGCTCTTGAAAGACTTCAGAGAAATGCTGCAATAATTCCTCTAACTGCTTATTTTCATTTGAAGTGAGATCAATACTAGTGCTACTATTGTGGCTGTTGGAATCTTTATCTGACTGACATAATCCAAATAAGTATCCAAAATACCCATGGGTAGTAGCATTTAAATTTCTCTTGAAATCACCTGAATCCATCAGCTGAATGGAGGGTGACACTTGGTCTGATTCCCCTTGTAGCTGAATGGTCTTATCTGTCTTTGTTAGGGACAACTGCAGGTTGTGGAAATCGAAAGTTACTGAATCAAAGAGTTTTAACCATTGCACACCAAGCACTGCATCAATACCTCGTAGTGGTAGTATTCTAAATTCAGTGTGGAACTCCTCCCCTTGAATGGTCCAAAGTAAATTTGGGCAGTGCTGATGGCTTTCAACCTTAAACCCATCTGCTACTGTTACTGAAACCGAGTTTGTACTAAACAAGTCAGCTTTAACCCTTTTTATAGCTTGGGGATCCAGAAAGTTGTTGGTGCTCCCAGTATCCACTAAAACTCTTAGAAACTTACCATTAGCCATTCCCAATAACCTGATGGTGTTATTAGTGCTATGACCTGATAGGGCATGGAGTGTGATTTTAGGTTCTTCCTCCACACATGGTAGCAGTGTGTCCTCCTGTTCTTCACCGCATTCATCATCTACTTTTCCAGATTATTCAGATGGCAATATCATAAACAAGTGTGGTTTCTTACATACATGTTCTTTGCTAAAAGGCTAATCACAGGAGAAGCATAACCCTTTTCTTCTCTTTTCATTAATCTGATCCCTTGTCAACCCTTTTACTGGTAAAGACCTCACAGCTTCCAAATTGGTGTGGATTAGTGGTTTGTTGAATGGAGTGGCCACAGGTGGTGACACTAATGGACTGGCAATATGTCTGTTGACAGTCTTACTCCTCTTAAGCCAAGCGTCAAGTTTAGCTTCCTCCACCCTAGATAGTCTTATTAGTTCCTTCAGACTCTTAGGCTTCAGTTCTTGCATTCCTAACTGTATCTCTAGTCTTAATCCCCCCAGGAAGCAATCCATGAAAAATTCTTCATTAAGGGTCTGATTTCTGCACAATGCCCAGCCTCTCAGTTCTTCGAATTTCCTTCGGTACTCATCTACTGACCCTAGTTGCTGCAGCTTCTTAAGCTCCCCTATTAGATTATCACTGGCCTCGGGACTGAATCTAGCCACAATCTCTTCTATCAAAACTTTCCATGATAACTCTTGCCATTCCTACACATAGCTGGAATACTAGTCCTCAGCTTCTCCCTCCAAACTCATGGTTGCTAAATAAACCTTCTGTGGTTCAGGCACCATATGATGTGAAAACAGCTTGTTATATTTCCTGATCCAGGATCTAGAATTTTTCCCATCAAATTTTGGGAATTCAAATTTTATGGTCTTAAAAATACTATCAGTTTTATCAGCTTTAGCAGCTTGCTCATATCTCCCTAGAATAGATTCTGTAGAGGATCCCGATTTACCTGCTTGTGCAGCATCTGCTTGTTGCCTCTATAGTGTCATGAGGGCTTCAAAGTTCTTCATCATCAACTCCATCTTAGAATCCAGACCTTGTTGCATTGATGACACTACTCCTAACTGATTTTGCATCTGATGCATAGTACTGTGCTGCTCCTGTACCTGGTTCTCCAGATTGGTCAATCTCTGGTTGTTAGTGGCCATAGGTGCAGGAACGTGGCTCTGATACTCATACACGCTAAATTTTTGTTCCAACACTAAGATAGTTTGCTACATTTGTTTTTTTTTGAATTTTATTTTCTTAACAGATCAGATTTTTTTCCCAGACAATCCTTTCAATTGTTTCTCATTTACTTGTTGACTTGCCCTTTTTTTTCTGATGGTTGCGTCATAGATTTGGTCTTTAGCTAAAGATACTCAACCCTTGTCAGTTTTAGCATATAAAGTTCTCACGGAGGGAGAAGGGATGACAAATTGATCCCTGAAAATTCAGCAGTCGTAATTGCCCCCTCTGCCTTTAAGGTGGATCCACACAGGTATGAAAAAGGGTTCTCCAGATCATACACGCTAAATTTTTGTTCCAACACTAAGATAGTTTGCTACATTTGTTTTTTTTTTGAATTTTATTTTCTTAACAGATCAGATTTTTTTCCCAGACAATCCTTTCAATTGTTTCTCATTTACTTGTTGACTTGCCCTTTTTTTTTCTGATGGTTGCGTCATAGATTTGGTCTTTAGCTAAAGATACTCAACCCTTGTCAGTTTTAGCATATAAAGTTCTCAAGGCCTTCTATTTTGCAAGAGGCATTGCGTACCAATTGAGGCAAGGCCAATTTGCGCAAGCCGCGGGTCTACCTGCGGCCACCCAGGGTGATCCCCACTCCCTCCGGCTCGATCAAATTTGAGTTGCAACGGAGTTCTCATAAGTTGAAAAGTCAAATCAGGAAAAAAGGTATTATGTGATTAAGCGGAAAGGGCCTGAAACCCTGAATTCAGTTACCAAACTTCTGATCTACATGTAAGTCATTGGTATTAACCTGGATGTGGGGTTCAGAAAGCCGATGAAAGAAGTTATTGAAAGCAACCCTTGTCAAAACATCGGGAAGGTTCGTTGTCATGAATCGTGGGTATTGAATTCTTCAAAACGTAAGCCGTTAAAAACTACTTCGGGAACGGTTCGGTGATGTAAGCCGTTGAAAACTACTTCAACGAAGGTCAGAATGATTGACAGTGCAAAATGTTGGCGACAACTCAAGCGTAACATCGGGAATGATCTAATGATGTAAGCCGTTGAAAACTATTTCAACGAAGATCAGAGTATCTAATATTGTAAACCATTGGCGACAACTCCAGCGTAGCATCAGAAATGATCTGATGATGAAAATTGTGGAAAACCATCTTCATCGGGGAAGATTGATGATGGAATCTGTTATACAAATCCCCAGTCGAGGCACCAGACTGTTGTAAACTACTGTTCAAGTAGGCACCGAAGAAAGTCGATGATGGTCAACCTTTACAAAACTACCGTTCAAGTAAGTGTTGTGAGGATGCTGTGAAAGCAAGCAATAAAATTTCTATCTCTGGCAGAGCTATCGGCACCAACCTAATAGAAAGCCCGGGTGGTGGTGACAATGCCAGCGTAATGGCAATGAAGCATCCAATGATGACAACCAAGGCAAGTTATCATCAAGATAAACATCAATAATCCCCAGAGAGGCACTCGCAAAAGAGAGGAACATCTTCGGCGGAAATAAAGTCAGAAAGGTAAAGAACATTGGTGACAACCCCAACGTCAAAACCCAATTGTCTCAGCCATGGGAAAACCTTCACAGCAGGGATCTTGAAAACATCTCTACAAACTTGTCATCAAATCAGTCTCAATAGCAGTAATGGAAATTTCAAGCCGTTGACAATAACCCCAGCGTAGCATCGGGAAAAATTCGGTGATGAAAGCTTTGTAAACTACCGTTCGAGTAGACATCAAAGCAATTCAGTGGAGACCATCATTGACAACTCCATCCCCAGCAGAAACGGCGGGAGTAGGCAGTTATAAAATCTCGTTGGAAATAATTCCAACCAAGAACATCCAACATCCATAACATCACATCATACTGTATTGCACAACATTATTTAAAACTTGTCATATTTCAAATGTTTAGTAATCTTTATCTTGTTCATGCCTTACATTTAATAAACATGATAAAGAGGGGCATCTGTAGACACTTGAAATTTGCATTCCTGTTACTAATCATGCAGGAGGGCAGAATCGTCTTTTATCTTTCATAGACAACCCTGGAAGTCAAATCATTAAATAAGCCCCGAAGACAACCTCGGGAGATCAAATCAAACCCTGGAGACAATCCTGGGAGATTAAATCACACCCCGGAGACAACCCCGGGAGATCAAATCCAACCCCGGGAGATCCAATCCAACACCGAGAGATTAAGTCGAAACCTGGAGATAACCCCGGGAGATCGAATCCAACCCCGATGACAACCCCAGGAAACATCAAGCCAACCTCAGAGACAACCTTGAGGACTGTCAAAAGTCAACAGCAGTCCAATCTTGGAGACGACCCTGAGAAAAGACAGTTACAACTGCATCAAGCCCGGAACCAACCCGTGAGGGGCAAAATAGTAATTTTGCCAACTCAACATCAATTCAACCCAAATCACTGCAAAAGAAGTCACGCCGAACCATAACATCAATCCCGAGTGAAAACAACACAAGACAGCTCAACAGATGGACTGCGAATACTTGAAGATCTGGTCGTGGACCTATCTTCAAATATTCAAAAAATGTCAAATCCCATGTCATTGCGTAGCTCTCGTCAAGGGCTTTCCGGAAAGGTATAGTACGCCTCCATCGAATTCCTGGATTGAAAGTTATGAAAGTTTGAGCGGATAACGCGTTGGCCCTGGTGCACGTACTTCGAGACAACGGGACTCACGGGGCCTTGTCCCATCGGGGCAGCCGTAGGTAGACCCACGGCTACTTTGGTCTATAAATAGACCCCCCCCATCAGCCAAAAAGAGAAAAAAAAAGAAAAAGAGAGAAAACTCTGTCAATTTCAACTCCTAACCCCGCCTATAGTGTTCCAAACTTTGATATTCTTCTTTCTAAACATTTGTATACATACATTCTACGACATATGAAATTTTAACTAGTGAAAATCGAGTTTTCAAGCTCCAAAAGCGGTCTGAAGCTTTCTATGCAGCACACTGTAAGATTTTTCAGATTTGAAGCTTTCTATCGCTTTAATATATATATATATATATATATATATATATATATATATATATATATATATATTAACTGTTTACTGTATTTAAATATATGTTTTAACTGCCCATTCAATGTAAATCCATAATATTTAAATCCGTGGACTAGATTTATCTAAATCTAGCCTTATTTAACTTTTAAATGGTTCAAAAGTTGCAAAACAAGAACCGTTGAGCTAGAATGGCTAAGATTTTTTTTAAATCTATTTTTCTTTCTAGTTTTTTATTATGAGAGCCTAGGAGCCATGAGATCTAATATCCAGCTAACGGATCTAGATCTGGTTCCCACGATGGACCTTTTACAGCTATACAGCCAGCTTGTAAATTACATTTGCGGTGTTTGGACATCCTTAGATGGCTTCCATGCCCATAAGGAGCACGACACTGATATGTATATTATTTTGTCGAAGATGTTTCGCATCTCGAAAATAAAATCAAATCAAGCCGAATACGGAATAAAATGGAAGTATCAAATGTCTCAATTACTATTGAGCATAAGAGTTTGAAAACATGTTTTCAAAACATCATTGCTATATACATATTGCTTAAAATTGAACTTTTATGCAAATCAAACCCTTTGTATATAGGTGCAAATGAGGCATGACACTACTTCTAAATAATGCACTTAGGCCTAATTAATCACACACACACAATTCAGATAAATTAGGAATTGAAAAGACACAGTAACAGTGTTTTCTCGAAAGTCGAGGAGTGCCTAACACCTTCCCCCCCCCCCGCTTAATTAAGCTCCTGAACTCTATGAATCTCGGTTTTCAAGGCCTATTAAACAGAGTCCAACAATTGGGTCTTCGTGTAAACCTTTTCAAATTTTGTTGAGTTTGTACAACCATTTCAAAATTACCAATTGGCGACTCTGAATTTTCAAATCGTCGACATTTAATGTCAGACTCTTTTTAAACTCGCTCTTTCAAACAAAACTCAACACAGAGAACATAAAGGGTAAAAAAAGGAATTGCAAATAAAAGAGAAAAAATTTCCCGACGTCGACAACGTGTATACAATAAATTAAATTATAAAATGTATGATAAAATGTGAGAATTTTTTAAAATAAAATAAAATGTAAGAGAGAGAAAAACAAAGTTACATGTGGTATCGCCTTAAGAAGACAATTAATTTTATTCATCACCCATTATCTATTATATAATAGATAGATAAATAAACTAAAAATTTCATGTTTTAGTATCAAAGATTAAAATTTGTTACTTACAAAATTAAAAAATATTATGTTAAAGTATGTCTTTTAATATTCAAAAGAAGGATTAAGAAAATGAACGAGTGATACTAGAACATTCACGATCAATGAACAGGTGGCAGATTATCTCACCTCCTTCACTTGTTTTGCATATAAGTGCCCTTCCATTCATCAACCAAAAGAATACCCATCAGTTTGAAGTTTCATATAATCCTTAAAGCAACTATAGATTAACATTTGTTTCACAATTAAAAGATATTCACAATTTCTTGGGGTTTTTTTTTAAAATTCAAATCAAGGCCTACGCCTTGAGACGAAACGAACTAAGGTGCAAGCCTCAGCCAAATGAGGCGCAAGCCTCTGTATTTCCCTTTGAGGCCTAAGCCTCAGCCAAATGAGGCGTAAGCCTCTATATTTCCCTTTGAGGCCTAAGCCTTGCCATAGCAAATTACTGCCTCGCTTTGAGGTGAGCCTCGAGACTTACGCCTCGAACGCAATTTCGAACCATGATCTAGATATCTAACGACTAGACCTGGAAAAACATGGCCCAAGCCCGCGGGCGGGGTGGGGCCGGGCTTTGGGCTGCACAATTTTAGCCTAGTAAAATCTAGGCGTTTTTGGCCCGGCCCGCCACCCGCCCGTCCCGTTTGAGCCAAACCTAAAAAAATAGCATAAAATAGGCACGAATTGGTCTCGGCCTGCGGGCCGGGCTTTGGGCTGAAAATTTTAGCCCAGCAAAACCCAGGCCTTTTTGGCCCGCCCGATTTTGGCCCGGCCAGCCACTCGCCCGACCCGTTTGGGCTTGGTCCGCCCGTTTGCCAGGTCTACTAACGACCTATATTACTCTCATCCGCAGTTTAATTTCTAGTATTTCGCAGTTTTATACTGCGCACTGACAAATGTCCAAAATGTCCCTTCTTGTGAAAGTCTCTCGCCCGCAGTATTAAACTGCAGAGCCTGAAAAACTTTTTTAAAAAAAAAACTTTAGCATCCGCAGTATTAAACCGCGGAGCCTTCTCTTTGGTATTATCTGATTGATTTCTTCCATTCCTTCTCTTTGGTATTATCTGATTGATTCCTTCCCTTTGTATTGGTCTTTTTCTTTTTCTCTGTCCTCTACTTCTTTCTCTCTCTATGTCCTCTACTATCATGGATTCAACCAGCAATTCCTCAATATTCCACATCCCCGCTCTCTGTATTTTTTAAGTTATATATTTACATTTAATTTTGTTTGGTTAACAAAGCTTAAATCCTTAGATTTTTTTATTGTGTTTGTTTGGTGAATTTGGAGGGCAGGGATCGAGCTCATTAACCATTGGGGAGAAATTGTTTCCTACATGCATTCCATTGGTAGCCATACTTCAGGTTTTGTTCTTCACCATTTCGAGTTCCTGTGATTTGAAAAACTAACACCCTCTTAAAAAAACTGTTCGGATACCTTGAGCTAATTCGACTTGCCAATGAATCTCATTGTAATTAAGCCCTTTCTATGTTTTTTCCTTCTAAAAAGTTATTACTTTTTTATGGGTATATATTGAATTTAGAGATAGGAAATTTTGGTGTGTTTTGTTATGTTGCAGTTAATATCTAGCAAATTGAGGCATGAAGGAGAAGGAAAATAGAAAATGGACTTTTTCTTTTCTTGTTTTATATTTACAATAATTTTGAAGAATCCTTTGGTCTCTTGTACTTGCTAGAATGTATTATATATATACTGCTATCTTAAGTTTGGCTAATCGCCCATTCTCCCATATTTTTATGAACAAAAGTTGTGGGTGAAAGAAGAGAGAGTAATGTCAGTGAAGCCCAACTTTTTTCACACTAGTTTTCATTCTAGGCTCTGCTGTTCAATACTGCGGACGCCAAAGTTTTTTTTTTTTTAAAGTTATCTGGCTTCGCAGTTTAATACTGCAGACGGGGGACTTGTACTAGGAGGGGTATTTTGGACATCTGTCACGTCCGCAGTATTAAACTGTGAAATACTGAAAATTAAAACGCGGACGAGAGCTATATAGGTCGTTAGATATCCTGATGGACGATATGGATTTGCTAGAATGTATTATATATATACTGCTATCTTAAGTTTGGCTAATCGCCCATTCTCCCATATTTTTATGAACAAAAGTTGTGGGTGAAAGAAGAGAGAGTAATGTCAGTGAAGCCCAACTTTTTTCACACTAGTTTTCATTCTAGGCTCTGCTGTTCAATACTGCGGACGCAAAAGTTTTTTTTTTTTTTAAAGTTATCTGGCTTCGCAGTTTAATACTGCAGACGGGGGACTTGTACTAGGAGGGGTATTTTGGACATCTGTCACGTCCGCAGTATTAAACTGTGGAATACTGAAAATTAAAACGCGAACGAGAGCTATATAGGTCGTTAGATATCCTGATGGACGATATGGATTTGTTGTAAGGATATACACTTTTTTACAACGTTGTCAATGGATCAGTCCCCTATATATATATATATATATATATATATATATATATATATATATATATATACAAAAATTCTCTCCAACGAACCAAAAAAATGAACCAAAGGCGAATAACTAGTGGACATGATCAAAAATAATTTTGGACAGTAATAACCCAATCAGGCCAAAACACCGAGTCCGCTAGAAAGAATAAGATAGAATTGATTGCAAAACATTAATTGTAATACCCGTGAATTTTATAAATAATAATAGTAATGAAAATAAAGATGTTTGAAAATTATTTTGAGTATATATATATATATATATATATATATATATATATATATATATATATATATATATATATACGGTCCGGATCTTAAGCTCACCCCTTATCTAGCTCACCTTGCTCACCCCCTTTTAGCGACTGATTGGGGGACGATTCGGTCCGTCGCTATATGTTCGGTCCGTCGTTATATGCGGTCAGTCGCTAAAAGTTAAGACGACGGTTCTTTATATAGCGACGGACCGAATCGTCGTCCGGTCCGTCGCTCAAGGGGGGTGAACAAGGTGAGCTAGATAAGGGGTGAGCTTAAGATCCGGACCGTATATATATATATATATATATATATATATATATATATATATATATATATATATATATATATATATGTGTGTGTGTGTGTGTGTGTGTGTGTGTGTGTGTGTGTGTGTGTGTGTGTGTGTGTGTGTGTGTGTGTGTGCGTGCGTGTGTGTGTGTGTGTCGTGAAATGTGGTAATTGAGAAATGTGGTGGCAATGATGATGAGCTTAATTAAGCTGATGAGATATGTCTAATGTGACATAATAATGGACTAAGTAATTGATTAATTAAATTAATGAGAAAATGATTAAATAAAGTGATGGACTAATGAAGAATTATTATTATTATTATTATTAATTATTTATTTGCTTATGTGCCATTATGTGTATTGTGTCGCAAAATTAAGAACTTAGTTGAATTAATCGAGGAGTGTAGTAAGCTTATAAGATATGCCTTGTGTGGTATAACGAATAAGATTAATTGATTAATTACTTGAGGTAAATTAATTAGAAGGTAATTAATTTTAAAATGAATATTTAATTTAAGTATACTTAAAAATAATTATGTATTAGAGGAATAAATATATTGGGAAAATAATATTGTGAAACCCACAATTAAAGCCCAAAAAGGAAAAGAAAATTTATATTTTGGGTTGCTAGTACCCAACTAATTTATATCCTAGCCCAATTAATTGTAGAATAATAATGGATCAATATTGTTAATCATTATAGTAATATTAAACCACCAGGTTTAGAAAGGAAGCCTAAAATTTGGATGACTTGAGTTTACTAATGTGGGAGGATAAAATATACTGATAACTAGTCTCATATTCTTAGTCTCGTTAGCTTCTATCAGCCGCAATAGGTCAATGGCCTATCCCTTACTTTGTTCAAAATCAGAATTTGTGAATGATGGTTGGGAGCATGGCTGAGATGGAGCAGTTAAAGTTTTTCACCAATTTCTTAATAACCAACATCTTCTTTCAATTCTCGTTGGTCCAAAGATCTGGACAAAGCCTATATATGGGCAAAAGCTTTGCTATATATGGGAGCTCCCCTTCACAATTCCATGCTGCTAAATTTTTTTGCTGAGATTATTAGTCTAATATAGAAAGAGTCAATGAGGTTGAGAGGTAAAGAAATTCCAAGAGAGCTCTTGTTTTTGGTAAGGTAGCAAGAAGAAGCATTCTGTTAAATAAAAGAAATCACCAAAGGTACACAATTCTAATCATCTATGTTTTTGTAAGTTTGAATCAATTATAGAATAACAAAAGCATGATAATTATTTGATCATAACACAAGACTATGTTCCTTGTAATGGCTATGAATTGGATAAATTCATGGAAATTGGTATGAAATTTCTTAGTAATTAGTTTGGAAATTTGTATTACTTGGATAACTGAGATGTATGGATGTTTTGGAATCAATATTTTTGATCTGAGTATGCAGGTTAAGAGGTTTATGTATAATGTATTCTGAGTTCTGCTAAAACAGAGCCTAGTCATGGGTCTGCCTCGAAGTGGCGCGGCCCGCGCCACTTCCCTATTCAAAACCAGCGTTGTCGCGTTGGTCCTTAGTTAAAAATTGATATTTTTGTTGCAATATAATATTCTAGGCATGTGATGTTTAACTTAGTTATGTATGAAAATAGGTCTGATATGGTTTTCAAGTGGTCTTGCATAAAAGGAGTTACTTTAGTTTGGTTTAGCATGGGTTTTTAAAAGAAAACTTAGAAGTTTTGAAAACAAACTTTGTTAAAAATTGTCTTACTTGCATTCTGATCCTTTGAACAAGTATAATAAGACTCTTTATGCTTCTAAGCATGACTGATATGTTCACCCATCTAGTTAGGCATAATATAAACTATTCTAGCATGGTTTAAAGTAAGTTTTCAAATGCGAAGCTATGTTAACTATGAATAAATGAGTTATATACATTGGAGCATGCGTGTTAAAGGTCTATCTAGCATCTTTATGTGGTTTAATGGCTAATATAATTGCTCTTTGTGAAATGAATTCATTTAGCCTTGTTGAATAGAAATTTCGAAATAAAACCATAACATTGGGAATTAAACTTAAAATGAGCATGAAAGGCATCAAACCTAATCCAAATCCTTCTTAACATATGTATATGATATATATCAGTATCCTTGTATGCTAAGATGTAATCTTGAAAATAAGAAACTCAACCCTGGACTGATCAGAGAGCAGCGCGACCGCGCCACTCCCATGTCAAAATGTAGCGCGGTCGCTCCACATTGCAGATTGTCTGACTGTTTTAGTTGTGATCTAAGACTTAAAGCATGTGTATATTAATGTCTTAAGTTATAATACATGATTAAAGTGATGTTTTAAGTATGCAAACATGTAGTGGCTATATAAAATCAAGATTTAACAATTTCTAAAAGGTTTTTATATAAAATTTTAAAAAAAGGCAAAAACAAGGTTGAATATGCAACTATGTGGTTTGATAATATACTGAATATATGGCTGAGTAAGTGTACCATAGATATGCATGATTTTGATGTACGTATCAAGTATGTATAACTAATGTATGCGTATATATACATAAATATGATAATATAGGACTTTGAGGTGACATTAAGCTATAAGATTGTAATCTATGCAAAAGGCAAGTTTTCTAACTTCATTTGATTTTCATATTGAGTGCAAGTTCTCTAACTTACACAACCTTGAATATTGTGTAAGTTTCTAATTGTTGTTATATCAACCTTATATCTTGAGCAAAGATTCTTATTAATTGTATAAACAAATTGTTCTATGGAATAATTCTTCTGTTATCTAAATTCATGAAAATTATTATTCATATTCCGAAGCTTGATTTAAAATCACAGTTATAATCCTTGAATCGTGTTGCAAATATTAAACCTGTAAATTGTTCTCAAATACATTAAGAAAGGTGTCTAAGCCATTTGATTCGGCTAGACTAATATCTATGAGTTAAAAAGTTAGCTAAACCAATTTCTTTGGTGCGGACTCTTATAATCTGCTGAGATGAACAACCCTCATAGAAGGGGAAAATATACTATGTTGGGAAACCAACACAAGCGTGAACAACTGTTAAGTTTGCTAGAAACGAGAGCATGCAATCAAATCACATAAATAAGCGGAAGCGGTGTAAAAAATAGTAATTTAAAATTTCTTGCAAACCATAAACGAAGATCGTTCTTGTGCTTAGATTATCAGTCAGTAAAAGAGTAGGAGAAAACAGAATTATACCCTTGAAGATACGAGCTTCCTCAGGTACAAGTTTAACTTCTATTCCTTTGTGCTCTCCTCGAATACGCGGATTTGGTTCCTTCTTTTGATCAACGTTAGTCAACCAAGCATTTGGCCTCTAGAGGTGATCCACCAAGGAAGAAGAAAATTCAAGAAGAAAGAGTGTATTGGCTCAAACCCTAGTTTTCTATCTCTGTACAAAAGGGTCGTACTCTCCAACTATTAGAATCACGTATTTCACACACTTACTGATATCTAATACAAGACTCCTCTTATAAAGATATCAGTTAACCTATTTTAATATATTTAAAATAGAATATTATTTAATTAATTAAACTCCTTTAATTAATTAGGCTCCCTAATCTTATTAGGGATAATTAATTAAACTCTTTTAATTAATTTGTCTCCTAATCCTATTAGGAATAAATAAGAGTACTAATATTAAATTAATTTCTAAACTCCTTTAGAAATTAAAATAATAATAATAATTGTAATAATATTAATAAGACTTCTCTTATTAATTTATATTTAATATTTTTAAAATATTAAATAATAAATATTAAGTTATTTAATTTATTCTATCACCATAGATTAAATTAAATATACTTAATATATTATTACGAATATGTTATTTTTCCTTTTATGGTGTGTCCCTTTAGGTTCTCCATATTAAACTGGTTGTGAATAAATCAATTAGAACAATTCTAATGTTATTAATTTATTTAAATAAATAATATTTATTCTACAATAGGGATAAGCCTCCCTAGCGATCAACGACTTTGCAGATAATATAGATTTCAATATTAATCATTAAAAAATCCTTTGAATAAATAGTTACCGTACAATTCAATCATTCCACCATACAATGTCCTAATTAAATATAATACATAGAATTACTGTCAAGTCTTATTTTATTTAATTATATGTATTTCGATTCCTAAATGCACAACTCCAAATGAATGCAAATTAGAAATTACTTTCTAATTTTATTCCATCTTGGCCAAGGATTCTTGGGTTGTCATTTATTGAATCACATATGACATATCTCTTCTTTTACTAGAAGTGTTAGATTCTTGATTGATCATTCATTATCTCCATATATAACTTATTACACTCAAGCATACCCTTTGATATACCCTAAGGGTCTTAAGAAATAAGTCAACGTGTAAATTATTATATACAAGATACTATAATGATCTCAAGTTTAAGGATTACTTGTACTACTATCACTACAGGAATTCCTATTGACAGACAAGTAAAACTCCATTAGGTATTCCTTAGCGAGTCACGTTAAGTGAACTTATTCTCCAATAAGCACTTACATACTTGCTTTAGTGTCTCCACACAAATGATCATGAATCAATCATTCTCACCCAATGAGCAAGCAACGTATGCACCAGTATATCTGGATTCACTAATCCCCATTTTAGTAATCTATTGATTGGGAACATTTTAGTTTTAAGCTATCTAAGAATTTAGTTCCCATTAGCATGATCTCATCATGATTCTAAAAATATTGCTTAAACTATGGGTTTATCACACATTTTATAAACAGCACCATGTAAATAAATAAATGCCTTTAATAAATAATTCTTTTATTAATAAATAAATAAGATTGATTACAAATATTATGCTTTATCATCATTCATAATTGGTATGTATGCATACTACTTTCAATCTCCCACTTGCACTAAAGTCAGTCGCCTTGGTATCTCATACCCATCTTCTCTAAGTGGCGATCGAACTGCTATTGCGTTAACGCTTTAATAAATGGATCTAAAATGTTGTCTTGAGAGTCCACACGCTCCAGAGTGACGTCTCCTCTTTCAATGATCTCTCTAATCAAATGAAAGCGCCACAACACGTGTTTGGGTTTCTGAAGAGACCTGGGTTCCTTAGCCTGCACAACAGCTCCAGTGTTGTCATAGAATAAAGGTACTGGTCCTCTAATGCTAGGAACCACATCACGTTCAGTTATGAACTTCTTCATCCAAACAGCCTCATTTGCAGCTATGTACTCTGCCTCCGTCACTGAATTAGTAACTGTTTGCTGTTTGGAACTTTTTCAACTCACTGCGCCACCGTTTAAGGTAAATACATACCCCGAAATGGATTTACTGTTATCTTGGTTTGTTTGAAAACTTGAGTCTGTGAAACCCTCTAGTTCTAATTCATACCCACCGTAGATAAGAAATACATCATTAGTTCTTCTTAAATACTTTAGGATATTTTTCACTGCCTTCCAGTGTTCTTCTCTTGGATTCGACTAATATATACTTGTTACACTAAGTGCGTGAGCGACATCTGGTCTAGTACATATCATATCGTACATGATAGATTCTATTGCTAAAGTATAAGGAATCATACTCATACGGCCTCTCTCCTCAGGTGTCTTTAGGGGCTTGTTTCTTGGAGAGATTTATTCCATGGCTCATCGGCATGAGACCTCTCTTGGAATTTTCCATGCTAAACCTCTTTAGCATCGAGTCAATGTACGTTCCTTAGGATAAGCCAAGCATCCTTTTAGATCTATCACTATAGATCTTTATCCCCAAAATATAGGATGCTTCACCCAAGTCCTTCATGGAGAAGTGTTTAGATAACCAGATTTTAATCGATTGTAGCATAGGAATATCATTCCCTATCAGTAATATATCATCAACATATAATACAAGGAAAGAAACAGTGCTCCCAATAATATTCTTGTACACACATGGTTCATCCTCATTTTTGATAAAATCAAACTCTTTGATTGTCTCATCAAAATGGATATTCCACCTACGAGAAGCTTTCTTCAATCCATAAATGGATCGTTGTAGCTTACAGACTTGATTTGTTCCAACCTTTGAAACAAATCCCTCTGGCTGTGCCATATTCACATCCTCCTCAAGTTTCCCATTGAGGAAGGTCGTTTTCATGTCCATCTGCCAGATTTTGTAGTCATGACAAGATGCAATCGTAAGCAAAATTTGAATGGACTTGAGCATCGCTATTGGTGAGAAGGTTTCGTCATAGTCAACTCCTTATCTTTGTTTGAAACCTTTTGCGACCAGTCAGGCCTTATAGGTTTTTACCTTGTCGTCTGCTCCAGTCTTTCTTTTAAAAACCCATTTACACCCAATAGGCTTAATGCCTTCAGGTGGTGAAACCAAAGTCCATACTTGGTTTTCATCCATGGAGTCCATATCAGATTTCATGGCTTCTTGCCACTTCTCTGAGTCTTTACTACTCATAGCCTGTTCGTAATTCAATGGATCATCATTATCTATGATACACACTTCATCGTCATTCTCTATGACGAATTCATACCTTTTAGGTATCTTCGGTACTCTTTCAGATTTACGAATAGGGTGTGTTACAATAGGTTCTTCCACTTGGTTAGGTACCTGACTTTGATCCGTAGTATTTTATGGTTCTTGAACTTCTTCATGATATATCTTACTCCCACTGACCCCTTAAAGGATAAACTCCTTTTCCAAGAAGGCAACATGTTTCGCAACAAACACCTTTTGATCAGTTGGATGATAGAAATAATACCCTGATGTTTCTTTAGGGTATCCCATAAATCTACACTTGTCGGATCTAGTCTATAGCTTATCGTTTTTAAACTTTTTGACATAAGCTGGACAACCCCAAGTCTTAACATGCTTAAGATTTGGTTTTCTCCTTGTCCATAACTCATATGAGGTCTTGGGGACAGATTTAGTAGGTACCTTGTTAAGTAGGTATGCAGCCGATTCTAGGGCATATCCCCAGAATGAAATTAGAAGATCGATAAAGCTCATCATGGATCGAACCATGTCCAACAATGTTCGATTTCTCCTTTCAGATACACCATTCATTTGTGGCATCCCTGGTGGAGTCCATTGTGAGATTTTATCATTTTCTTTGAGATAATTGAGAAACTCACCACTTAAGTATTCACACCACCTCGATCTGATCGAAGAATTTTAATACTTTTACTAGTTTGTTTTTCTACTTCATTTCTGAACTCCTTAAAATTTTTAAATGATTCAGATTTGTATTTCATTAAATACACATATCTAAATATTGAATGATCATCAGTGAATGTAATAAAATAAGAATACCCTCCTCGTGTATTTATTGTCATAGGTCCACATACATCTGTGTGTACCAACGCTAACAACTCTGTAACTCTTTCTCCTTTTCCACTAAAGGAGATTTAGTCATTTTTCCCATAAGACAAGATTCACAAGTTGGATATGATTCATAATCCGATAGCTCTAAGAGCCCATCTTTATACAACTTGGGTAATCTTGTTTCATTAATATAACCAAGTATACAGTGCCACATATAGGTATAATTAACATTATCTCTTTTCCTTTTCTTAGTTTGTTCAATTTGAAGTATATTTTCATGCAAGTCAAGTATGTACAGTCCATTTTGTAAATTACCAACACCATATAAAATATTATTATTATAAATAGAACAACTATTGTTCTTTATTATAATGTCAAAACCATCCATATCCAATACAGAAATTGAAATAATGTTTCTAATGATATTCGGAACAAAATAACAATTATTTAAATTAATGAACTTGCCCGTAGGCAGTGCTAAACAATAAGTTCCTACAACTAATACAACAACCTTTGCTCCATTTCCCACTCGTAGGACGACCTCATCCTTGC
Source organism: Panax notoginseng (assembly GCA_016801055.1). Taxonomy (NCBI): domain Eukaryota; kingdom Viridiplantae; phylum Streptophyta; class Magnoliopsida; order Apiales; family Araliaceae; genus Panax; species Panax notoginseng. Next base: position 38,577,663 of record CM029019.1, read on the forward strand.
TCAGCTTTCTACTTCTGGCTAGTCCCTGCATATTATTACATATGTGAGAACCACAGCCGGTATCCAGTATCCAAGTAAATGATTGACTTTCAGAAAAATTAATTTCAATCATCAACAAACCTTGATTAGGATTCGAAGCTTCTCTAAGCTTCTTCTGCTTTTGCTCTGCAAGATATTCCTTACAGTTCAACTTCTAGTGACCCGGCTTGTTGCAATGGAAGCAAATTTCTTTGCTAGCTGGATCATGTTTCTTTTGATCTTTTACTTTCGCCTTACCCTTAACCTTCTTGGATTTCTTCTTTTATGAAGATACCTTGGACCTCTTCCTTTTCTTGGAAGAATCATCCACCATTAAGACATGGTCCTTCTTGGATGGGAAGTGACCTTCAGCAGTTTTCAACATGTTAAGTAACTCAAGCAAGCTGACGTCCAACTTATTCATGTGAAAATTCACAACAAATTGTGAGAAGGTGTCAAGGAGTGACTGCAAGATCAAATCTTGACTCAACTCCCCATCCGTGACGAATCCGAGCTGTCCAAGACGTTCAATCAAATTGATCATCTTTAGGACATGAGTCTCAATAGTAGTGCCCTCGGTCATCCGAGATTGGAAGAGCTCCTTAGATATTTCATATCTAGTTGTCCTACTTTGCTCACCATACAGCTTTTGTAGATGTATCCATGGTTTCATGCTGACGCTGAAGCTCGTTACTCATGAATGTGAGCATGATGCATTGAGCCACAGATGCATCATCTTGCCACTGTTTAAAAGTACACTACTAAAAAATGGTCATTTGTGATGGCCAAAATCCATCACAAATACCAGAAAAACCATCACGAAAGGTTTACGTGATGGCTTTAAGCATCACAATGGTCATCTTGTATACACCCATCATGAAAGGTTTTACGTGATGGTTTTGGCAATCACGCAAACTCTTAGTGCTTTTGTGATGATTAATACAATCACATTAACACGTAATCTATTGTGACTGTTAAAATCATCACAAAAAAACATGATTTTAGGTATCAAAGGTAAGAACGTGAATCTCTATTTATGGATAATTTATTTTATTATATTAATTGTATCAAATGATACTTGTAGGATTCGAACCCTCCCCCTATTTGGGAACTAAATAACGAGTATTACCAATACACCAAAGCCCAGATCATGATTATAATTTTAAAACAAAATATAATAGGAAATATATGTGAGTTGACTTATTAAACAAAATTACTTCCACATAAGATTTTGTGATTGCAATGGCAGTCACAAATACTCTATAATGATGGTAAAATTAGCCATCACTGAAAGTCATCATATATTTTATTTTTTTGTGATGACTTGAAAATTTCATCACAAAATACCTTTTTTGTAATTGCAAATAAAAGTCGTCACAAAAATCTATCTTTTTTAATTATTGTCATGATCGTCATAAAATATTGTTTTAATTATTTCTTACATTAAAATATTAGTGATAGCTTAAATGCAATCACGAAAAGGATATATCTATAAGTGATGACTTAGTCCGTCACAAAAAGAAAGTTTGGTGATTGACATGACCATCACAATTATAATGCATTGATGGCAAAATTAGTCATCACTAAGAGCCATCATATATACTATTATTTTGTGATTGCTTAAAAAGTCCATCACAAATTACTATCTTTTGTGATTGTTTTTAAAAATTATCACAAAGTTCCGTCACGTATTCTTATTTTTCTAGTAGTGGTAGCAATCACTTCCTCAGAGGCTGTCTCTGTAACTTTTGCAGGTAAGGACAAATTTAGGACATAAGAAATCTTTTCAGCAGTGAGAACAATTCTCAGATTCCTTAATCAGTCCCTGTAATTCGGTCCGGTCAGTTTGTTAGCATCAAGTATGCTACGTAGTGAAATTAGTGAGTGTGACATTTTCAAATTTCTCCATATGAAAAAAATAAGATTTTAGCAAACATTCATTTAATTAATTTATATTACCAAAATAAATTAGGTCTTGTTTTATATTGGTATCTCCCACTATTTTTTTTCAAACTATATTACCCTCATTTATATAGTTCGGCAAAATCTAATTAAAGTTTTTGCTAGTGAGATTAAGGATCCCATTTCAAATGTATATAGCCTTGTGGTGACACAACAAACTATATATAAATAAATAGGTAGATAACTCCTTGTCAATTACATCATCATGTAATTCCTTATCTTTTGTCTCTTAGATTATTTTGATCAAGTGGTGGCACATTCGAGTCAAAATTATTTAAGTTAAGTCTAACCTAGCACTTCCACATATTCAAAAGAGAAAAATATTATCCTTGTGGTGATATAACAAAATAATATTGTTCAATTTTCTTTATAAGTATCAAATGTGATAAATTAACATCTTAAATACTTAATACTTGCCTTGTGGTAACATATCAAACTCATATTAAATATTTAATACTCTATTCATTTTATCATGCTAGAAGGCGACGTTCGATATTCCAAATATCTTTGAATGCTTAGGACTTAACATAAATTTTTTGAGAGGTTTGTTATTATTAGTCTCATCTTGTTTAGCACGCATGCACACACACACACACACACACACACACACACACACACACACACACATATATATATATATATATATATATATAATACTAGCATGCACATATAGAATACTATATTCTACTCGGATTGATTATGGACTTTTATTCTAATTTGGTTCACTAGAGCCACCAAGTGAACCAAAAGGTCAAAACCTAGGGTGCAAGAATTAGCATTTAAATATAACTATTACATTTAAACCCGGACTCCATTACAAACAGGTCTTCAAGCGCTTCTTGCTCCTTGATCTCCGGTTCTTCGTGAAATTCTAACTAATCCTATTACATAAACTATTTAATATAAATAGAAACCTTGATCAGTAATCAAGGGGAAGTACATAGGAGAGAGATAGAATTTACAACAAGAAAAAAACCAGAAAAGACGAGGTACGTAGACCCCATTTAATAAAACCTATACATTCAAGCATCCATCCAAAATAAAATTCAATCACATTGGTCATAGTCCATAATCAATCCCATTTATTATCATACATATCATCATATGTATCAATAAAAAGCATTCATCTTATGAAAATAAATTCATTCCATATATGCATTAATATCAATTAATAGGCAAAAGTTTGCTAAACTTTAGTTTTGAAACAAAATAAACTCTTTTATTTTAATCAAAAACCAAATCAAAATTAAACTCTTTAATTTTAGCAATTCTGAAATCCTATTTCATATAAAATAAACATTTTTATGTTAAACTTTTATCAATTAAATAAACTATTTATTTAATTAAAGAAAATAAAAAGTTTTTTAGATTCTGCTCAAGGGCGCAGCTGCACCCAGAATGAACTGGGACACGACGTAGCTGTGCTTCAAGGCCAGAAAATGAATTTCAGGTAACGACGCAACTGCACCAGAATGAACTGGGACATGACGCAGCTGCGTTCCTCATCCAGGAAATTGGATCTGGGTACCGGCGCAGCTGCGCTCCAGGATGAACTGGAGACGGCGCAGCTATGCCACGTTGCAGAAACAGAAAACTTTTCTATTGCCTAGTAATTTGATCCAATTGCATATAACACATATATTGAATCACAAAGAATGCTAATTAGCACAAGATTGGCTCTAATACCACTGTTAGGTTTGCTAGAAACGAGAGCATGCAATCAAATCACATAAATAAGCGGAAGCGATGTAAAAAATAGTATTTTAAAATTTCTTGCAAACCATAAACCAAGATTGTTCTTGTGCTTAGATTATCAGTCAATAAAAGAGTAGGAGAAAACAGAATTATACCCTTAAAGATCTGAGCTTCCTCAGGTACAAGTTCAACTCCTATTTCTTTGTGCTCTCCTCGAATACGCAGATTTGGTTCCTTCTTTTGATCAACGTTAGCCAACCAAGCATTTGGCCTCTAGAAGTGATCTACCAAGGAAGAAGAAAATTCAAGAAGAAAGAGTGTATTGGCTCAAACCCTAGTTTTCTATCTCTGTACAAAAGGGGCGTACTCTCCAACTATTAGAATCACGTATTTCACACACTTACTGATATCTAATATAAGACTCCTCTTATAAAGATATCAGTTAACATATTTTAATATATTTAAAATAGAATATTATTTAATTAATTAAACTCCTTTAATTAATTAGGCTCCCTAATCTTATTAGGGATAATTAATTAAACTCTTTTAATTAATTTGTCTCCTAATCCTATTAGGAATAAATAAGAATACTAATATTAAATTAATTTCCAAACTCCTTTAGAAATTAAAATAATAATAATAATTGTAATAATATTAATAAGACTTCTCTTATTAATATATATTTAATATTTTCAAAATATTAAATAACAAATATTAAGCTATTTAATTTATTCTATCACTATAGATTAAATTAAATATACTTAACATATTATTATGATTATGCTATTAATTTTTTAATTAATTATTCTTCCTTTTATGGTGTGACCCTTTAGGTTCTCCATATTAAACTGGTTGTGAATAAATCAATTAGAACAATTCTAATCTTATTTAAATAAATAAATTAAACTATTAATTTATTTAAATAAATAATATTTATTCTACAATAGGGATAAGCCTCCCTAGCGATCAACGACTTTGCAGATAATATAGATTTCAACATTAATCATTAAAAAATCCTTTGAGTAAATAGTTACCGTACAATTCAATCATTCCACCATACAATGTCCCAATTAAATATAATGCATGGAATTACTGTCAAGTCTTATTTTATTTAATTATATGTATTTCGATTCCTAAATGCACAACTCCAAATGAATGTAAATTAGAAATTACTTTCTAATTTTATTCCATCTTGGCCAAGGATTCTTGGGTTGTCATTTATCGAATCACATATGACATATCTCTTCTTTTACTAGAAGTGTTAGATTCTTGATTGATCATTCATTATCTCCATATATAACTTATTACACCCAAGCATACCCTTTGATATATCTTAAGGGTCTTAAGGAATAAGTCAACGTGTAAATTATTATATACAAGATACTATAATAATCTCAAGTTTAAGGATTACTTGTACTACTATCACTACAGGAATTCCTATTGACAGACAAGTAAAACTCCATTAGGTATTCCTTAACGAGTCACGTTCAGTGAACTTATTCTTCAATAAGCACTTACATACTTATTTTAGTGTCTCCACACAAATGATCATGAGATCAATCATCCTCATCCAATGAGCAAGCAACGTATGCATCAATCTATCTGGATTCACTAATCCCCATTTTAGTAATTCATTGATTGAGAATATTTTAGTTTTAAGCTATCTAAGAATTTAGATCACATTAGCATGATCTCATCATGATTCTAAAAATATTTCTTAAACTATGGGTTTATCACATATTTTATAAATAGCACCATGTAGATAAATAAATGCCTTTAATAAATAATTCTTTTATTAATATATAAATAAGATTGATTACAAAGTATATGCTTTATCATCATTCATGATTGGCTTGTATGCATACTACTTTCAACAACATGTTTAAATATTATGCATAACGTAGGGTGCTTTGGGTTGATCACCTATTGTACTTGTTTATATGGGATTACCAGTGAAATACTGTTAATTCTAGTAGGAGTTCTTAGTCCATAGTGACTGCTCAGTATTAAAATTTCATCCATTTGGAAATGTTGAGACCTTTGAATTCTTTTAATAATCTTTCGGTCTATGATGACTCATCGTTTAAAATTTAAAGGACAGATTTGGGACTATTGAGATTTCTTTATTCACAACGTTATCCTTTAAATTCTTGAGCTATCATTTATTATCATAATTTTGAGATTATGAGCTTTTTATATGGCTGTTCAGCCTTATTGTTATATTATTTGCTGGGCAAATATGTTGCTCATTCTTGCATTCTTAAACATTTCTGTTAAGGCAGAATAGTGTGGAACATCAGGTAAGGATAAGGGAAAAGGCAAGGCTATGGAGTAGCTTTAGTCTTCTGTGTTGGGATCTAAATTTCATGTTGTATTAAGACTATTTAATGACATGTATTAGGTTATGTTATGGTTTAAGTTATGAAATGTGTTAGTCATGGTTACGAAACTTGGGACGAGAATATTTATATTAAATCAATGTAAATTATTATATTATTTCGTTGTATGAATTATTAGTATGTTGAATAAGTTAGATCGTAAAGCACCAGATTCGAGGTACATGTATCTGAATTTGGGGGTGTCACATTAATAGTTAGCAACCTAGCAACCTAAGGGAGAGTACGGTACAACTAGCCACTAACAACTCGAATCTGATGTAAAAAAGGATGAACGAAAATCACACAAAAAATAAAATTTGGAACAACAGAATGGTGATCAGAGGAACAACCACCAATGACAGAAAAATAAAAATCCAAATCTGAATATGAAAAGGATATGCAATAAACAAACATCAAACCCAGATCTAAATGGTACACGGATCAACAAGCTATTCGCAAAAATAAAGGACCATAGGAATCATATAAGACCCATTACCACACCAAACGCCCAATAACCAAACCCAGATTCCAGTAAGGACCAAATTCCGGCAAGATAGATCACAGACCATCAAACAAATATAGCAATGGCGACAATAATAAGTCAAAGCTAACGGATCGCAACTAACCAAATCAAAAATTAACAAACCAAATCAAAAAGTAAATAAGCAACTAGATGGCGAAAATAATTAGCCAAAGCTAACAGACCCCAACAAACCAAGTCAGCCAAATCAAAAATTAAATAAGCAACTAGTACGTGAGCGAGGTAACATTACATCCGCTAGAATTTTTAGAGGACAAATTATTTACAGTATTTTTTTGCTGTGTTGACTCGTTGTTGAGGAGGCATAATTGACCTAACAAAATATTAATCATGTCCGCTAAAATAGTTAGTGGACAACGAATATGGTTTTTTAAACTTAATCCTTGATAATTGTAATAGAAAGTAAAGATGGTATTTGTCTATTTTTGATGCATAACAAATACATGTTATGAATCATTGCCCTATATATATATATATATATATATATATATATATATATATATATATATAAAGCAACCTTCAAGTCTTGAAAAAAATCTTAAATTCTATACATACAACAAGTCTGGGTGGCCTGAAAAATGGGAACTAATAAATCCACATTATTTTTTTTAATATTTCCACACTGTGATCCTCACATATTTACTAATCTTATTTTTTATACCTGTGACGCCCCTAAAATAGGTATACATCACCCATTCTGAGTCGTCAAATACATGGTACAGAAACAAATACAACTTCATTATAATAATTGTCGTGCAAAATACGACAACACAAATACTGTGAGTTTAAATACAAATATTATCTTCTAGACAATATCCACACTCAAATAAGTCCTCATTACAATTATTGAAACACTATTTTACAAAATAGCGAGGACTGCTAACACAACTGACTGGAAACATCACTCCACACCCCGACTAGTTCCCGCTATATTCTCGCCTCCTGAGAAAAATAGAGCAAAAAGGAAAAGGGTGAGCTCAACTAGCCCAATAAAGAATATTATGACTAAGATAATATACAACAAATTATCGTTAGTCTTCAACAGGGAAAAATCTGATAAAATATAATAGACAACACGTTTTAGATCAACAACTGCAGCGAAAACATCAAACTATTAGAAGAGTCAAGTAGAGAATGAATTCTACTATCTTCTAAGATTTAAAAGTCCATCAACGATATTTTATCCCTGTAACATCAATCAATAACCATCTTTAATCAAATATTCATCTTTGCACTACAGGCAAAAGATATTCATTTGTAACATCAGTCGGTCATGTTCATCTCAATACCTGTTCATCTTTGCACTACGGGCCAAAAATATTCATCAATTAATCATTCATCTTTGCACTACAGGCCAAAGATATTCAGTAATATCATCATTTAGGACTGAGGATGATGAAAAATTATCTTAAAGAAAACGAATCCAATGAGACAGAAGGACAAATTTTAGGGATTCGTATTATAGTTTATCCAAGTACAATAATACTTCATAATAACCAATTGTGAAGGAGAATTCAAAAAATAAAGATCAAAATATGGATACAATCAAAGATAGTAACCATAATAGACATCTTGGACAAAAAGAAAAATTTTTATTTTTTGGTGAATAGTGCCGTATTTGTGAATAGTGCCGTATACGTGAATAGTAATCCCGATACAAAAAGTTCCAAATTTGATAAAAAAGTTTATATCAATATTTCAGCATAATGATATTGAAGAAAATAATATCATTTATGAAGAAAATAATATCCCTTACCTCAAGATAACAGTACTTCCATTCGGAATATCGGTATAAGGTTGAAGAAAACTTGCACTGATAAATAAAAACTCACAAAGTATCTAAATACTCACAAAATACGCTCGATAATATAGAGAGAGAAAGAGAGAAAACTTATGAATTCTGGTGTGATTTTCAATTCTAACTTAGCCCTCTATTTATAGAAAAATGTTAGCACGCCGAAGCAGACTTGACCTACAACCTGATGGCTTTACCTGCTACTATTCCCACCCACCACATTTGAATAAAAATTTCAGCACATTTCTCACCAACCAAAAGTGGGGCCCACTCAATTCTAGAATTTTTCACCAAAATTATTTATAAATCTAATTTTTGAATCATTCACCTCTTAAAATTCATAACAAATCATACGTTCATTTTTAACGGTTCTAAATTTGTGGACATATACTCAACTTATATATGTATAACATATCCAAAAATCACAACGATCCAACGGTTGAATTAAAAATTATAACCCCCGCAATATATCTCAAAAACCCTGATTGATTTTTAATACCTCCACTCCGATAAAAATACTGATAAAACACCTTAACATTAACTCCTTCATTTTTAACCACCAAATATATCCAACATTTATATTCACATAAAATAAATATTTTCTTATCATATGAATCAATAATTAATTATTCACAATTAATATTACAGAATCACATTTATGACAACCAGGTCGTTCCCAGGAAAGAGGGGACTTTCCAATAAGAATTTTTCCTTGCTGGCACGCAATTAGATAACCAAACCTCTCCTTAGATAGAACTTTCTAGACATTGCTAATAATGTTATCTAATAATATTATTCAAATAATATGAATTATTGATCTAAGAATGGGAAATACTGTGCAGTGACAATTATTGAAACAACAATAATATAAAATATCAATGCAACAATTATTGAATCAATAAAATAAAATATTGAATAGTAACTACCGTAACAATTATTGAGTAGTGCTTTCCTTCGTAAGAATCAATAATTTAAAAATACTGTACAATCCGTGTGCTACTGTGCAACCACGCGTATTACTGTATTTTAACCACCGGGTATTCCAACAGTGTTAACGGTAACAACTACGCCGTTATTTATAAAAACTCAATTTTTGTCGTTATCTTCATCCAATTGTTTTCCGTTATGGGGCCCATAAATAGCTGCGCCGTCGTACGAATATTTCCCGACAGAAAGAATATTCCACAACCAAACGAATATTTCCCCACAAAATGAATATTTTATAACCACTTGTTTATTTTGCAAAATTCGCACATTTCACCCATAACCAAAGTATTATATCAAATTAACACCTTATTATTCATAATAATATTTAGAGAAAATTTAATTTTATTCATTAATAAGTTGGGGTCTTACAACCTCCCCTCCTTATGAAATTTCGTCCTCGAAATTGACGTACGTACCTAGTGTTTCGAAAAGGTGAGGATACCTCGCTTTCATTTCTGATTCCAACTCCCAGGTCATTTCTTCAATAGTATGATTTTTCCACAAAACCTTAACTTGTGGTATAACCTTCGTGCATAGAACATGCTCTTTCCTATTCAAGATCTTAACAGGTACCTCCTCGTACGTTAAATCTTCGGCTATCTCGTCTGGTTCTAACTCAATTATGTGGTTCGGGTCTTTTACATATTTACGAAGCACAGATACGTGAAAAATATTATGAACACGAGACATGCTTGGAGGTAATGCGAGTCGATATGCCACATTTCCTATTCGGTCAAGAGTTTCAAATGGACCAATAAATCGTGGATTGAGCTTTCTTCTCTTCCCAAATCTTGTAACTCCTTTCCATGGTGCAACACGTAACAACACATGATCCCCAATACTAAATTCTACATCCTTTCGATGAAGATCCGCATAACTCTTTTGTCGATCCCGTGCCGTTTGTATACGTTATCGAATCGTTTGGATCTTCTCTGTAGTTATGCGTACCAATTCTAGTCCCAACAACGTTGCTTCACCCACCTCGTCCCAGCATACTGGAGAACGACACTTTCGTCCATATAAGGCTTCAAATGGAGCCATACCTATACTTGCCTGATAACTGTTGTTGTAGGAGAATTCCACCAGTGGCAAGTACTTATCCCAACTTCCTTTGAAATCTAGAACACAAAGTATTAATAGATCTTCAAGGGTTTGAATAGTCCTCTCTGATTGTCCGTCCATTTGAGGATGGCATGCTGAACTGAATCGTAAATCCGTGCTCATAGCTTTCTGCAAGCTAACCCAAAATCGTGAAATGAATCTTGGGTCATGATCCGAAACTATGGATACTGGCATGCCATGCAATCTCACAATCTCATTCACGTACATACTAGCAAGACGTTCAAGGGAATAAGTCTCACGTATAGGCAAAAAATGGGCAGACTTGGTTAATCTATCAACAATGACCCAAATCGCATCTATGCCTTGAGACACCTTGGGAAGACCCGTAACGAAATCCATAGTAATGTGTTCCACTTCCATTTCGGAATCTCAAGTGGTTGCAATGGACCTTTTGGTACTTGATGCTCCGCTTTTACACGTTGACAAGTTAAACACCTCGAGATAAACTCCGCGATCTCTTTTTTCATATTGCTCCACCAAAATGTATGTCGAAATCGTGATACATTTTGGTACTCCTAGGATGGATTGCAAACGGTGTGTTGTGTGCCTCCATCATTATTCTATGCTTCAAGTCAAAATCGTTAGGAACACAAAGTCTGGAGTTGACTCGAAGTATTCCTTCTTCATCGATTCTTGCTTCTGGAATAGCACATTCTTGCACTTTCTTCTTCATACGCATCAACTCCATATCCGTAGCTTGAGCAGCTTTAACTTTATCGATTAAAGTCGGTTCTACTCGTATATTTGATATCATCATGTGGGTACTTAGAGCCTTAATCTATATCTCTATCCTTTGCAAGTCATACAAAATGGGCTTTTGTGTTAACAACATTGCACTCGTACCCGCATATGATCTTTTACTCAATGCGTCAGCTACTACGTTTGCTTTTCCAAGATGATATTGGATGGTATGATCGTAATCTTTCAGCATCTCGAGCCAACGTCATTGCCGCATGTTGAGTTCCTTTTGGGTGAAGAAATATTTGAGGCTTTTATGATCTGTATAGATCTCCACTTTCTCCCCATACAGGTAGTGTCTCCATATCTTCAACGCAAAAACGACTGCTGCCAACTCCAAATCATGAGTAGGATAATTCCTCTCATATTCTTTGAGTTGTCGCGAGGCATAGGCTATGACTTTCCCATGTTGCATGAGAACACATCCTAACCTTTTGCCTGAAGCATCGCTGTAGATAACAAATCCATCCGAACCAGATGGTATTGTAAGAACAGGAGCCGAAATGAGTCTCCTCTTGAGTTCTTGGAAACTCTTCTCGCATTCCTCACTCCATACGAATTTTATATCTTTTCGAGTCAGCTGAGTTAACGGAGTAGCGATTCGAGAAAATTCTTTCACAAATCTCCGATAATAACTAGCTAAGCCCAGAAAGCTACGTACTTCGGTTACCGACTTCGGTTGCTCCCAACTTTGTATGGCTTCAATCTTCGCCGGGTCGACAGATACTCCATATTTTGACACTACGTGCCCAAGGAATGCTACTTCCTCAAGCCAGAACTCCCATTTCTTCAGTTTGGCATATAGCTTGTTTTCACGAAGCCTTTGCAATATCAGCTTCAAATGGCATATAGCTTGTTTTTACGAAGCCTTTGCAATATCAGCTTCAACAACGAACTGATCCAAATATTCTTTGAACACACGGTTCATCATATCCATGAAAGCAGCAGGAGCATTAGTCAATCCAAAAGACATGACTAAGAATTCATAATGCCCGTACCGAGTTTTGAAAGCAGTCTTTGGAATATTCTCAGTTTTAATCTTCAGCTGATGATATCCAGATGAAGGTCGATCTTTGAAAAGAATTGTGCTCCTTGTAACTGGTCGAACAGGTCATCAATGCGAGGTAGCGGATACCTATTCTTGATGGTGACATGGTTCAATTCCCTATAGTCGATACAAAGTCGCATACTCCCGTCTTTCTTCTTTACGAATAAAACAGGAGCACCCCAAGGAGATGTACTAGGACGAATAAAACCGATGTCTAATAACTCCTGTAATTGGACTTTTAACTCCTGAAGTTCAATAGGAGCCATTCGATATGGGGTTTTAGAAATGGACTTTGTACCGGGTTCAAGGTCAATAAAGAATTCAACTTCACGTTCTGGGGGTAGACCAGGATGTTCTTCAGGAAATACGTCAGGAAATTCACTAACAATAGATATATTATTCAAATTTGTCGTGTTTTTGTTCAAGTCCATAACATGGGCTAAGAAAGCTTGACATCCGTTTTTCAATAAACGAATGGCTTTATGGCTTGATATAACAACGATTGATTTTAATGGTTTGGTTGCTTGAATTCGCATAACAGGTTGGTTAGGAATATGAAAACTAACAACCTTACAAAAATAATCAATTTTGGCATGATGAGTAGTTAACCAATCAATCTCTAAAATCACATCAAATGCAAGTATCTTTAAAGAAATAAGGTCAACAGGTAATGTGATGGTGTCAACTTGGATTAAGCAAGATTTATAAACTGTAGATGTAACAAAGGTTTCACCCAACGGAGTTTCAACAGATAAGTCAAAGGTCAATTTCTCCGGAGTCAAGTTCAAACGTTGAGCACAAGCAGGAGAGATAAAAGAATGGGTAGAACCGGTATCTAGTAAAGTATAAACTTTGCAAGAATTCAAGATTAGCTTACCCGTGATCACCTCATTCGAGTTTCTCGTGTTTTGGTCAGTCACGACAAACGCCCTTCCAGGGACCGCTGATTTCGACTTATCCGGGAATACTTTTGGAGTCACCATCCCCGCTGAACTTAGTTTTGCTACAGAACACTCTCGAGCTATATGACCCTCCTTTCCACAGTTATAACATACCTTGGATTGTTGTGGGCAGTTTGGGCTGATATGTCCCTCTTTCCCACATTTGTAACATACGACCGGTGGTCGTTCTCCTCCCCTAGAAACAGTTGATGTTTGTGCTGACGTCTTCACATTATCATTGTTGTACCTTCTCTTCTTGAAATCTCCTCCCGACTCGCTCCTTCTATTATCACGACCACGATTACCACCAGAGTGGTTACCGCTTTTGTCCGAATATTTTCCTCCCTGCTGGTTTTTATTGCTCCGATGACTGCCACCACCGGTATGTCCCTGATTGTGGTCCCTCGGTTGAACATACTCATTATCTCGCTCTAATAATTGAGCCCTGTTTTACAACATCTGAATATAAAAAAAATTTATGAGAGATAAGATATTGCCGAATCTCGGGTTTTAGACCTCTCAAAAACATCCTTGTCATACGTTCCTTGTTCTCCACCAAATGAGGTACAAACCTGGATAACTCCGCGAACTTCGCCTCGTACTGAGACACGGTCATGTTATTTTGTTCTAGTCTGATAAATTCTACCTCCTTCATATGACGAATACTTTCAGGAAAGTACTTATCATTGAACAGCTTCTGAAACGTTTCCCAAGACATGCTGAGTGTGGCTGGCTGGGTACGCTTTACAAATTTCCACCAGTAATCTGCGTCACCACGGAACATAAATGTGGCGAATGAAACCTTCTGTTCCTCCGTGCATCCCAAGACATCAAATATCTTGGTAATTTGTTTGACCCAAGTTTTCGCCTTAATCGGATCTGGCTTTCCCCAGAATTCTGGTGGTCCCAACTTCTTGAACTGCTTGGCTGTGACAAACCGCGCGTTGCCATCATTTCCACCCGTATTTTGTACACGAGTCTCCCTCGTCTGATTTTGCATGAACTGCAAGAAGCTCCTAAACATTCCATCATTCATCGTTTGCCCGGTAACGTTGTTTACAGGAGGAATATTGTCTTCCTGTTGCACGTTCTCCTGGTTTGTGACTAAAGGTTGTTCCACAGTATCATATACTCCATTGTTAACGTTCTCGGCTACCATTCTCAAATACTGCCATAAAACAAGGATTAATTAAACAAATTAACATATCACATAATATCCCTATATTATGACCGACCAACAAATAAGCTTAGGTAGGACACACTAGCGAAGGATTTACTCGTCTCTCCCCTACTAGTTCTATTCCCCGATCTTCGCCAGAGACTATATCCCTAAGCTCTGATACCAACTGTGAAGCCCCCAAAATAGGTATACATCACCCATTCTGAGTCGCCAAATACATGGTACAGAAACAAATATAACTTCATTATAATAATTATCGCGCAAAATACGACAACACAAATACTGTGAGTTTAAATACAAATATTGTCTTCTAGACAATATCTACACTCAAATAAGTCCTCATTATAATTATTGAAATACTATTTTACAAAATAGTGAGGACTGCTAACACAACTGACTGGAAACATTACTCCACATCCCGACTAGTTCCCGCTATATTCTCGCCTCCTGAGAAAAATAGAACAAAAAGGAAAAAGGTAAGCTCAACTAGCCCAGTAAAGAATATTATGACTAAGATAATATACAACAAATTATCGTTAGTTTTCAACAGGGAAAAATCTGATAAAATATAATAGACAACAAGTTTTTGATCAACAACTGCAGCGGAAACAACAAACCATTAGAAGAGTCAAGTAGAGAATGAATTCTATTATCTTCTAAGATTTAAAAGTCCATCAACGATATTTTATTCCTGTAACATCAATCAATAACCATCTTTAATCAAATATTCATCTTTGCACTACAGGCCAAAGATATTCATTTGTAACACCAGTCGGTCATGTTCATCTCAATACCTGCTCATCTTTGCACTACGGGCCAAAGATATTCATCAATTAATCATTCATCTTTGCACTACAGGCCAAAGATATTCAGTAATATCATCATTTAGAACTGAGAATGATGAAAAATTATCCTAAAGAAAACGAATCCAATGAGACAGAAGGACAAATATTAGGGATTCGTATTATAGTTTATCCAAGTACAATAATACTCCATAATAACCAAATGTGAAGGAGAATTCAAAAAATAAAGATCAAAACATGGATATAATCAAAAATAGTAACCATAATAGACATCTTGGACAAAAAGAAAAATTTTTATTTTTCGGTGAATAGTGCCATATTCGTGAATAGTGCCGTATACGTGAATAGTGCCGTATACGTGAATAGTAATCCCGACACAAAAAGTTTCAAATTTGATAAAAAGTTTATATCAATATTTCAGCATAATGATATTGAAGAAAATAATATCATTTAAGAAGAAAATAATATCTCTTACCTCAAGATAACAGTACTTCTGTTCGGAATATCGGTATAAGGTTGAAGGAAACTTGCACTGATAAATAAAAACTCACAAAGTATCTAAATACTCACAAAATACGCTCGATAATATAGAGAGATAAAGAGAGAAAACTTATGAATTCTGGTGTGATTTTCAATTCTAACTTAGCCCTCTATTTATAGGAAAATGTTAGCACGCCGAAGCAGACTTGACCTGCAACCTGATGGCTTTACATGCTACTATTCCCACCCACCACATTTGAATAAAAATTTCAGTACATTTCTCACCAACCAAAAGTGGGGCCCACTCAATTCTAGAATTTTTCACCAAAATCATTTATAAACCTAATTTCCGAATCATTCACCTCTTAAAATTCATAACAAATCATACGTTCATTTTTAACGGTTCTAAATTTGTGGACATATACTCAACTTATATATGTATAACATATCCAAAAATTACAACGATCCAACGGTTGGATTAAAAATTATAACCCCCGCAATATATCTCAAAAACCCTGATTGATTTTTAATACCTCCATTCCGACAAAAATACTGATAAAACACCTCAACATTAACTCCTTCATTTTTAACCACCAAATATATCCAACATTTATATTCACATAAAATAAATATTTTCTTATCATATGAATTAATAATTAATTATTCACAATTAATATTACAGAATCACATTTATGACAACCAGGCCGCTCCCAGGAAAGAAGGGGCTTTCCAATAAGGATTTCTCCTTACTGGCGCGCAATTAGATGACCAAACCTCTCCTTAGACAGAACTTTCTAGACATTACCAATAATTTTATCTAATAATATTATTCAAATAATATGACTTATTGATCTGATAATGGGAAATACTGTGCAGTGACAATTATTGAAACAACAATAATATAAAATATCAATGCAGAAATTATTGAATCAATAAAATAAAATATTGAATAGTAACTACTGTAACAATTATTGAGTAGTGCCTTCCTTCGTAAGAATCAATAATTTAAAAATATTGTGCAAAACTCAATAATTCCAACAGTGTTAACGGTAACAACTACGCCGTTATTTATAAAAACTCAATTTTTGTCGTTATCTTCATCCAATCATTTTCCATTATGGGGCCCACAAATAGCTGCGCCGTCGCACGAATATTCCCCGACAAAATGAATATTTTATAACCACTTGTTTATTTTGTAAAATTTACACATTTCACCCATAACCAAAGTATTATATCAAATTAACACCTTATTATTCACAATAATATTTAGAGAAAATTTGATTTTATTCAATAATAAGTTGGGGTCTTACAATACCCCTACTTGAATGACCCCTCTCTTCCTCTCCCTTCCGCTGCACAACTCAATCTCTAAATCCATTGTTCAAATCAATCCAAATTCCTTTAATCAAACAAATTAATCCAAATTCAAAACAAACAAACCAAACCCCTCACTAGTCAACGCTAACAAAACAAACAAAACTACTTTCCACCACTACCAAATACTCCCTTCCCTCCCCTCCCATCAATGCCACTCTCTTTCTCCTCCGCTTTTCCACCTCCGTCTCACCTCTTTAAGCCCTCACCGTCGCCGCCTTGTGATCCGGGCTATCGATGATGCCCAACCGTTTGATTATGAGCCCCGACTATCCGACCGCTACGTAAAATCCACCAAGCTTAAAATCACCATCGTGGGTTTCGGTAACTTTGGCTAATTCCTGGGCAAAACCCTAGTCCACCAAGGCCACACTGTAAGACCCCAACTTTTTATGAATAAAGATTTAATTTTCTCTAAATATTATTTTGAATAATAAGGTGTTGAGTTGATATAATACTATGGTTATAGGTGATATGTGCAAAGTTTGCAAAGTAAGCAAGTTGTCATAAAATATTCGTTTTATCGGGGAATATTCGTTTTATCGGGGAATATTCGTTTTATCGGGGAATATCCGTACGATGACGCAATCATTGCTGAACCACATAACGGAATAACTGTCGGATATAGAAAATGACAGAAATAACCTTTTTATAAAAAATAATGGCAAAACTTTTACCATTAACTGTTGAAATACCCAGTGATAAAAGTACAACAATACGCGTGGTTGCATAGTAGCACACGGTATTGCACAATATCTTTGATTATTGATTCTTACGTAAGAAGTCACTTAGTTTCATTCAATAATTGTCACAATAGTTGTTGCTTAGTATCTCATATTATTGATTCAATTATTGTCACAGTATCATCTGCACAATATTTTATATTATTAAATCATTAATGGACACAACACAATTATTCATATTATTAGTTAGCATTATTGACAATGTTTAAAAAATTCTGTAGAGGAAAGGGGTTAGGTTATATAATTACGTGCCAATAAAGATAAATCTTTATCGGAAAGCCTCCTCTTTCCTAAGAATGATCTGGTTGTTAATATTGTGAGCTTATAATATTAATTGTAAAAAATTATTATGTGGTAGATATTGGTTCAATTTTGATATAATGAAGGAATTTAGTATGAAACAATTTTTGAAAGTTTGGTATATTTTTTTATGAAATCATAATTATCTTCTTCGATAAAATATCCATTCAAATATATTATTATAATAATGTGATAATAGAATAATAGAATTTTTTATAATTTAAATGGTAATATTATTATTATAATATATAATTTTTTAGCATGTGAATAAAAGTGGAGTGAAGGTTATCATTTTGGGTTAGAATTCTTTTTTCAAAACCATTTCATGCACGTTTCAATTCTCCTGCACATTTTTTTTTCCAAAGTGGAGGCTTCTCCTGCAAAGTGGTGTTTCCAAAATGTGAACCCTCACCTATAAGAAAATATGAGAAAGTTAGGCAGAGAAAGGAAAGAAATTAGGCAGGATTATTTAATTTTTCCTTCGAGGTTGCACTATAAAAGGGGAGGAAACCACCATCCTAAACACACCAAAAATCTCAAGCTTTCCTACTGCAATATTGTGAGTATTTCTTTTGAGTATAAGAATACTTTGAGTGTAGCTTTTAGTGCAAGATTTTCTCAGGATAATATTTGATATTTCAGTCAAATCTAGTTTCTACTAAGGTAAATGATATTATTTTATTTCAATACTCGTAAGAAATATCATTTTCTTTCATACTTCATATTATGTAAGTGATATTGTTTAATTTCATATTCTTAAATTTAAACTTACTATGGTAAGTATTGCTTCTATAATTCCTAAAATGATTAGAAATTCCTTAAGTTTTGCGCTTCATCCATTATCATTTCACTCGAATATTGGTCTGAACTTTCTTATTGAATTTATTCTTTTCATGTCGGAGTAGTATTCATGAGTACTATTCATACGGTACTATTCATGAGTACTGTTCACAACAGAATTTAATTTTCTTTTCTGTCCAAATTATTTTGATACATGAATATCATTATTGAATTTTACTCCACAATTAGTTATCATGTTGACAATTTGGACATTTTGAACTCTGGATAAATTGAATTATAAATCTCTAATATTTATCATTGATCTCACTTGATTGATTCTTTATATCATTGTCATCATCCTCATGCTTATAATATGGTGAAAGTCATCTTTGACCCGTAGTGCATAGATAGACTGTTGATTGATATGATTATGATCACGAATTGTGTATTGGTATAATCATGACATGTAATGTTATAGACAAATGTTGTGGTGAAAGTCATCTTTGGCCCGTAGTGCATAGATGGACAGTTGTTTTGAATGATCATGACCACTGATGATACAAACAAATATCTTTGGCCCGTAGTGCATGGATAATTCGTTGATTTGGAAACATTTATTGATTGGTGTTACAGGGATAAAATATTGATGATTGACTTTTAAATCATAGAAGATAGTAGACAGCATGCTCTACTTGACTCTTCTAATGGATTGTTATTTTCGCTGCAGTTGTTGATCTAAAACTTGTTGTCTATTATATTCTATCAAAATTTTCACTGTTGAGGACTAAGGATAATTTGTTCTTCATTATCTTAGTTATAATATTCTTTACTGGGCTAGTTGAGCTCACCCTTTTCCTTTTGGTTCCATTGTTCTTCTCAGGAGGTGAGAATGTAGTTGGGACTAGTCGGGGAGTGGAGTAATAGTCTAAGACGGTTATTATAGTAGTCTTCACTATTTTACAAAATAATGTCATAATAATTGTAATGAAGACTTTATTTGAGTTTGGATATTGTCTACGAGATAATATTTGTATTAAAACTCACCGCTTATATTTTGTCATATTTTACACGACAATTAATAGTTGTATAAATGAAGTTTGTATTTAAATTTTGTACCATATATTTACGTCACACACCATCCAGGTCCACGTAGCTCCAACTACTCCGATAAGGCCGCCCAGCTCAACGTCTCTTTCTTCTCCGATGTCAATGATCTCTGTGAAGAACAACACCCTAAGATAATTCTTCTTTGCACCTCCATTATCTCCACCGAATCCGTACTTCGATCACTTCCTTTAGAAAGATTGAAGCGTAACACGCTTTTTATTGATGTGTTGTCTGTGAAAGAATTCCCAAAAAGTTTGTTCATGCAAATATTGCCATCAGATTTTGATATTTTGTGCACACATCCTATGACATAACCATATTTTGAAAACCAAAACCATAACCATATTTTGAAATGGAAAAGGGTGAGCTCAGATTTAGACAAAGAAAATTTAAACCATATCTAACCATAGTCACTTTCTGGTCTGTATCTAACCATATATATCCATATTTTTTAATATGGTTTCTTTACTATGGTTAATATGGTATAAATCTGAGCTTGACTGTCATATCTAACATTGAGCTTTTCATAACTGTGGTTAATATAGTTTTTCATATTTTTTAATATGGTTTCTTTACTATGGTTAATATAATATACCTTTTCATAACCATATCTAACCATATTTTTTAATATGGTTTCTTTACTATGGTTAATATGGTATAAATCTGAGCTTGACTGTCATAACCATATCTGTAGTTGACTATGATTAATATGGTTTTAGTTCTTAAATGGAACCATAACCATATTTTGAAAATCAAAATCAACTCATAACTATATTTTTTCAGGGCTATGTGATAGTGACTATGTCTTCTATTTTTGACAATTGTACCACAAATTTTAATAGTATTATATTTTTATTGCGGTTTTAAGTTAAAAATAAGAGAGAGAAGAGTTGGTCTTATTTGGATTGAATTTTCAAATAAATTGCCGCTCTTTCTTTCCGTTTTAATTGACTAAGCTCAATTCCATTAGTTATAAATGCACAACAAATGAGTAAGGAGGGAAACAAACTGAAAAAATAAAATAAAAATAAAGGAGTTACGTGCTAAACCTGTTTCAAAAATAATAAATAAATAAATATATAAAAATCTAGATTTTTTGAAAGACAAACATGTTTGATAAAGATGAGCCCGGTGTTTTGACAAGTCTTGATCAAAATATATGTATATATTATAAATTCTATATAGTAATACTGTTAGTTGATACATAATATAATAATAAGATTCTCTCTGGTTTAGGATATTATTAGATACAAACCCGCGCGTTGCGGGAGGATTATTTAAGAATCATCTTCACCTACTGGTTGGTAACTTAATTCTGCCTTCTCACCAATCACCGTATACGTATACATATACATATATATATATATATATATAGAGAGAGAGAGAGAGAGAGAGAGAGAGAGAGCTTCCTCCCTTCCTCCATTCCATTCATTTTCATATCAATTTTGATGCACTGCTCATAATTGTGTTGTCTACAATTAATATACTCATACTCCTACCATAAATTTTTGGTTTTTTTATCTATTTTTGGCAAATGATTTTATTTGGTCTGTCTAATTTCTCTGCACTTGTGTTGTTAAAAAGTAGCTACTGCTGAAACAAAGGATAAAAAGGAGGCGGAGTCTACCAAAGAAGCAGCTCCCGCAAAGCCAAAGCCTCCGGCAAAAGCTCAAGCCATTACCTCAGATGATGGAAGAGGATGTCATCCCTTCACTTGAAGCTCAAGATGACATCTCCCAGATCGACTTGTCTTTTGGAGACAACAGGGTTGGTTAGCCTGTCCCCTAATTTCATTCATACATTTCCAGCGTCTTTCTTACTAGAGCCCAAATGGGGAAGCAGAATAACAAAAAATTTCTTCTTCTTTTTTATCACCCTACTACTACTACTACTACTACTACTACTACAGCTAGAAAGTTCCTTTCTAAAGAAGAGCATTCCTTATTCATTTTGGGCATTCTTCCCCGACGGAGTTCTCACCGGTAGTTAAGCCTTCTTTATGCTCTTACTAACTATAATCCCATTCCCATGCCCGGTACTCATTTAACTAACTAACTAACTAACCATGCCGCCTCTCTCTTGTTGCCCTTGTAGGTACAAAAGGATTTTCTTTGTCATCCTACGGGTTGGAAGCGAGCACGGTCGAGCCCTTTATCATTGATGAGAGGAGGATCTCTGCAAAACATGTTATCTTCTGGGTTAAGAAGCATTTGGCAGCTCAAGGAATAATTCCCCTGTGGAAACAATAATCACCTTCCAATTCACTCCAACAAATTTGTGTAATCATCATCCAATTGTATCAATTTTTGGTTAATGTTGACAATGACAATTAAAGTGCACACTCGGTTTATTCCTAACCACATCCACATTCTTCTAATTTTGGTGCACCACCCCACCACATTCCTCTATACTTCTAATGACATTGTACACTTCACAATAAGATGAATCCCGGCCCGGTATATGTAATGTACCCTGTTCATGTAAAGATGTGGATAAAGAAAAGTGTTTGCCATAGACAGTATGAAACACATTTCTGACAGTCTACTTATTTTTTTAACCGAGAAACGCGCGGGTTTGTATATGGTATTACTTCTAATTTGAAGTAGCTGATTCATATTATCAAGTCTCAAAATCATTCCAATTTTAGGGACAACCAAATTCTAACACAGAATCACCGACATGAAAAATCATATAGAAGTGGCTATAAATTACAATTAGCAATCAAATGTTGACGCTCATCGAGAAAATCTTGGGATCAAAAAAAGACCCGATACAGACATTCATCGAAGCAGCACACTGAAAGAGCAAATCAGAAAATAAAATAATTCATTAGGCTTTATCAATCGAAAAAAGTCCTAAAATTAATAAATTGAGACCTTATCAGTTTCAAGATCACTAATTAGGACTTTGAGTCGGTAAGTCAGTGACTCACTGAAGAGTAAATTTATAATTTTTTTAGGTTAGTCTGAAGACCAATTGAGAACTCATGTCCACTATGTTACCCTTTGGTTTCTTTTCAGGGCGATCAAAACATGGATAGAGGATTCTCTTTTGGGATGTACAATAAATGAAACTGAAGCCAACAAAATATTTTTAAAAAAAATAAAAAATCTTTTAACGAACAAATAACCTGTGAAGACAAAAATTAAGCATGGCACTGAGGAAAAACTCAATCCGGTCATATTCAGGCTTAAGTAGCGCAATCCATAACAACAATAAAATCTCTAATCTTCTGGAACAAATCAATTTGCCCATGAATCTTCCCTGCAAATTACAGAAAATCCAGAATCAGAAAAAACTTGATCGAAGAATTGAAAGAAATTAAATGAATACGGAATTAATTTAGTTGCTATTTTTGAATTTAAGTTTTTTACAGTCTCATATGTTTGTGTAAAGGGTAAATAGGAGCATTAATTAGGATGGACATGTGTTGATTATTTAGAATGACAAATGTTAACTTATTGTGCCATGTATTGTGATTTAGTATATATAATAGATAATAGATTCATACATGCCACCCTCAGTCAGTATCACTCCCTCTGCTACCAGTAATACAAATGTGTATTATCTAAGCATGACCAGCAAATGCAGCTTATACTAAACCAAAGAGAAACCAATCAACGGTTCCTACTGAACAATGTTGTTACATTATTAGATTTCATGATTCATGTGACCATTAATCAGTCATAGAACCATCACACTGTCCTACTTTTATCTGGCTTCATCGTGCCACACTTACAATCTTACACTTTTGTCAAGTTGACTTTAACAGTTGTTGGCTTTATCGGTCGAAACAATATACATGTATACCAAGTAACACAACATCCAAAATTATTCAAACAAACTACATTAGAAATACAATGCTATAAGGTATATAACGCAACAGAAATAAAGGCATCAACAAACAAACAATAACTAATATGCTTAGACATAAAGATTTTTCCCTTTTCTCTCATTCTTCATTATGTGACCATAAAATGTTTATGCAAATATAATTTGCAAAATCCATGATGATTCAAACCTCTTGCCCACTTGATCATTTACATTACTTTATAAACTATAAGTTCAAATGCACAATCATAATGATGTTAGCAATATTCCATCAAATTCCCATAACCCAGATTATTAAAACCGCTTAAAAACAATTACAAACTACATCAGAAAATTTACATAGAGAATATTATTATGCAAGAACAACACATACACACTTGTATACATGCATATAGAGAAAGAGAGATACAGACCTTAACATCACAAGGCTGGAAGTAGAAGAAAAGAAAATACCCAATCACTACACCAGCAGATGTGCATAGGATAGTTTAGCAGATGTGCAAAATATTTTTATACAATTAATTAATGAATAGATAATTAGAAAGTATACGTTGCAGTTTTTTTCTTATTTTTCCAGTATAATCATCCTTCTACGCATTCTTGACCGAGTTTTGTCGCATTGGTTGACAGTAAATTCATATTTTTCCTTGTTTTCTGACATGTATGGCTTATGGTTGATTTTCCCAATTTTGTAAACTACCTGCAGGAATATAGGATCCAAAGATGTAATTATTGCACAAAATATATTAAAGAATTAAATATAATATTAAAAATTAAATACTAATGGATACACAGGTCTGAAGATTCCGAATTCACAACTAATTCACATTTGCTAAGCACGGGATACAGAAATCCAAAGACAAACATTACAACAAACCAAAGAAATTGGTGCTACATTTTCCTAACAAAGTGCTAGAATGTGTGACCACTCTACTTACTGATAATACATGCATGTAACAAAGTCCAATTTACTTTTGTTGGCGAACTTGCAGAATCAAAACTAATCTCATACAACATTTGCTATTCTTACCATCTTTGCTGATATCTTTCTCTGTTATTTTGATGTTTAAGCATGGCTTGTCACTTTGTACATTTCATTAACGGGTTTATTATGTCTTTCTCTCTTCTTTCAGGAATTTATGAAGCTCTGGAACTAAGAGATGGAGGATCAAACTACCTTGGAAAAGGTGTTTCTAAGGTTGGCCATTATTTGGATATTCATACTTTAAATCCACCACCCATATTCCCTGTGCTAATACAATTTAACTCTTACCAACATTTTTAACTTACCAACTGACCCAACAATTTTTAGAATTATAGGACCCAACTGACCAGACCGGAATCGATAACTTCATGGTTCAGGAACTTGATGGAACAGTTAATGAGTGGGGATGGTAAATCAAAGTGAATCCAAGGCTTAAATGAGGAACACGATGAAAGTAGAAATTACATAATCCAGATTAGGGAAAATATGAAAATCAACCAGAGCATTGTCCTCAATCAGACACTTTTATAAGACAAGCAAGAAAAGAAATTTATAAATCCACACAATCAGAGATCCGAAGAAGATGAACATAGACGAAAACAAAACAAAACCGAAGAAACCATAAAATCAGCAATAATTCTTCAATAATTGGAGGGAATACTAAAATACCCACCAAAAAATAAAGCTAAAAGCCGATACATCCATTCAATTGATAAAGCAATATATAAAAATTTTAAAACAAATAAAAACCAGAACAAATGATAATGTGAATGAATCATGATGCTAACAATTACTAATGCTTATGGTCACAAATTGATACATCAGAGCAAGATTAAACTTCAAATTGATACATATATACAAGCATAACCTGTAGTAAATAAACATAACCTGTAGTTTCAGAAGGGGGTTGAGGGCTAATTTTGGGTACCGAAGAAGAGAGGAGACCGGTAAGTAATTGTATCACCATGACGGAGATGAATTGCTTCATCTCGTCTAGCTGGCTGCTGAGCTCGGCCTCTCGAACCCTGGCTCGTTCTAGCCGTGCCTCGGTCTCGGCTAAATGGAGCCTCAGATCCTCCACCGCCCGAGAAGGAGCTTTCGATGGCAATCGATGTGAACCGTAACACATGTTTTGATAAGTCTGAGAATTGAGGAGAGAGAAAGATTGGTTGAAATGGAGAATCTATAACTAAACCAAATGGTGAAAACCAACTCTTTAGCCATCTACCGGATGTTTATCCTTTAGATTGAGTCTTCTTCGCCTTTTGAACGAATTTGAATTAATTTAGTTGCCATATTTAGGGGAATTTGGGAAATGAATTTAGATTTTATGTTAGATGGGCATTTGTGTAAAGGGTAAATAGAAGCATTAATTAGAATGGACATGTATTGATATTTAAGAATGACAGATGTCAATATATTGTGTCATGTACTGTAATTTAGTATATATAATAGATATTAATATGAACATTTTAAAAGTCATTATTTCATATTTAAAACTAATATGAATTTATTTAATTTTTATAAATATAAATTGTGAATATTATACATTATCTAAAATAATAATAAGACTTATTTATTTACAAAACATAAATGAATAATGTCAATTATTTATTTACTAATGTCTTAAACAAATTTGTAAACAATCAATATTTTGGAAAGAAGAGAGTATATTAATATACAGAAATAATCCATCTTCTCCCACTTCTTTTTTAGAATTAATTTTATAAGAATATTTTGAATTAATTTTATTCATGTAAGGTTTGAAAATAACAAATTTTATAATAATTAGTAGAGTATTTGTTAGATAATTTACAATAATAACTATAATGATTATAGATGCAATGTGAAAGTAGTATGCACACAAGTCAATCATGTTTGATGATAAAGCATATACTTTATAACAATCTTATTCATTTATTAATAAAAGGTATTAATTTATTAAAGACTTTTAATTATCTACATGCTGCTGCTTTATAATATGTGATAAACACATAGTTTTAAACAATTCTTTTAGAATAATGATGATGATCATTCTAATGAGATCTAAATTCTTAGCAAGCTTAAAACTAAAATAGTTCCCAATCGTTGGATTACTAAATTGGGGATTAATGAATCCGGATAGATTGGTACATACGTTGCTTGCTCATTAGATGAGGATGATTGATCTCATGATCATTTGTGCGGAGACACAAAAGTAAGTATGTAGGTGCTTATTAGAGAATAAGTTCACTGAACGTGGCTCGCTAAGGAATACCTAATGGAGTTTTACTTGCCTGTCAATAGGAATTCCTGTAGTGATAGTAGTACAAGTGATCCTTGGACTTGAGGTCATCATAGTATCTTGTATATGATGAGTTATACTTTGACTTATTCCTTAAGACCCTTAGGGTATATCAAAGGGTATGCTTGGGTATAATAAGTTGTACATGGAGATAATGTATGATCAATAAAGAATCTACTGCTTCTAGTAAAAGAAGAGAAATGTCCTATGTGAATCGATAAATGACAATCTAGTAGTCCTTGGCCAAGGCAGAATAAAATTAGAAAGGAGTTTCTAATTTGCATTATTTGGAGTTGTGCATTTAAGAGTCGAAATACATATAATTAAATAAAATAAGACTTGACAGTAATTTCATGTCTTATTTTTAATTGGGATATTGTATGGTGGAAGGATTGAATTGTATGGTAACTATTTACTCAAAGGTTCTTTTATGATTAATGTTAAAATCTATATTATCTGAAAAGTCGTTAATCGCTAGGGAGGCTTATCTCTATTGTAGAATAAATATTATTTATTTAAATAAATTAATAGTTTAATTTATTTATTTAAATAAAATTAGAATTATTCTAATTGATTTATTCATAACCGATTTAATATGGAGAACCTAAAGGGTCACACCATAAAAGGAAGAATAATTATTTAAGAAGTTAATGACATAATCGTAATAATAAATTAAGTATATTTAATTTAATCTATGATGATAGAATAAATTAAATAGCTTAATATTTATTATTTAATATTTTAGAAATATTAAATATAAATTAATAAGAGGAGTCTTATTATTATTATTGCTATTATTATTATTTATTTCTTAAAGGAATTTGGGAATTAATTAATAAAAGTACTCTCATATATTCCTAATAAGATTAAGATGTTAAATTAATTAAAGGAGTTTAATTAATTAAAATAAAACCCAATTCCTTAATTGTTAAGGAGGGTTGCCCACATCTATAAATAAGAGGAGTCTTATTATGGGTGAAGTTGTTGTTGACTTTTTCACAACAGACGCAATTCCAATAGTTAGAGAGTACGTTCTTTTTCTAGAGAGATAGAAAACTAGGGTTTAGCCAACCATCCTTCTTCTTGAATATTTCTTCTTCCTTGGTGGATCACCTCTAGAGACCAAACACTTGGGTGGCTAACGTTGATCAAAGGAAGGAACCAAACCCGATGGATTCAAGTTGAACGCGAAAAGATTGGAGGTGAACTTGTACCTGAGGAAGCTCGAATCTTCAAGGGTATGATTCTTGTTCTTCATATTTTTGTTTAATTAATAATTGTGCATAAAGAGTGATCCGGGTATATGGTTTGTAAAATTTTAAAACTCTTGTTTATCACGTTTCCGATTATTTTGTGCAATATGATTGCGTTCATGAATATTATAAACCTAACAGTGATATCAGAGCCAAACCTTTATGCGAATTATTAATTATTTTAATTTGATATGTATATTGATATGTGTTTAGAATAATTTAATTGAGCATAATTTGTTGTATAAAATTTATTAAAAAAAATGAAACTTTTTTTTTTAAATTACATGATTGGCGTGGCCACTTTATGATTCGCGAGGCTTGTTGCCTGATCCGTGTTTTTTTTTGGTTGTGCCTAGCCCTAGACATGTTTCATACTTCACGGATTTGGATTATATATATATATATATATATATATATATATATATATATATATATATATACGGTTAACATGATATATATATTATATATATTAACGTGTCAGGCACTAACTTGATTAATACTTATATCTTTTGATTATAACTCCTCCCTGATTCCGTTTCAAGTTACAGCCTTACAGGAGTACGTTTACTTATATATATATATATATATATATATATATATATATATACTTTTAATAATTTTATAATTAAAATAAAGAGTTTATTTTAATTTTAAAATTAAATTTCATGCTAACTAATTGGAGTTGAAATTGGATTCCATGTTTCCTTAAATAAAGGAGTTTATTTAGATATGAAATAAGATTTCATATTATTAAAAATAAAAGAGTTTATTTGTGAATAAGAAAGAAAATCCGTGCTTCTTTTAATAATTTTTTTTTTGGAATTGGATTCCATAATTAATTAAAATAAATGAGTTTATTTTGATTAATGATTTTGATTAAAATAAAATAGTTTATTTTATTCAAAATTAGATAAATTAAAATAAAAGAGGTTTATTTTGATTTAAATTTGGATTAAAATAAAGCAGTTTATTTTGATTCAAAATTAGATTTTATACTAACTAAATTTGCCCATTAAATGTTATCAATATATATATTGAATGTTTATTATTCATGAGATGAATGTTATTTATTGATGCATATGTAGATGTGTATGATAATAAATGGGATTGATTATTGACTATTGACCAATGTGATTGGATTTTATTTTAGTTGGATGCATGAATGTATGAGTTTTATTAAATGGGGTCTGCGTACCTCGTCTTCTCTAATTTTTCTTAATATAAATTCTATCTCCCTCCTATGTACTTCCTCTTGACTGCTGATCAAGGTTTCTATTTATTTTAAATAATTTTGTAATAGGAATAGTTAGAATTAATTTTGAAGAATTGGAGATCAAGGAGTAAGGAGCGCTTGAAGACCCGTTTGTAATGGAGCTCGAGTTTAAATGTAATAATTATATTTAAATATTAATTCTTGCACCCCTAGGGTTTGACTTTTTGGTTCACTTGGTGGCTCTAGTGAACCAAATTAGAATAAAAATTCATAATCAATCCAGGTAGAATATAGTATTCTATATGTGCATGCTTATACTATATATATATATATATATATATATATATATATATATATATATATATATATTATATATTATGCAAATATGTTTCGCATGTTAATTAATATGACGCGTATTTTATATATATATGTGCATGCACGCTAAACAAGATGAGACAAATTAATAACAAACTCCTCAAATATTTTATATTAAGTTGTAACGTTCAAAGATATTTAGAATATCGAACGTCGCCTTCTAGCATGATAGAAACAATAGAGTATTGAATATTTAATATGAGTTTGTTGTGCACACACAAGGCAAGTATTAAATATTTAAGATGTTATTTTTATTACATAAGATGTTTATAAGGAATTGAACATTACTGCTTTGTTGTGCACACACAAGGGCTGTAGTTTTCTCTTCACTTATATAGAAATGCTGGGTTTGACTTAACTTAAATTATTTTAGTTCGGATGTGCACACACTTGACCATTATGATTTAAGAGGTAAAATACAAGAAGTTACATAGTTGATGTAATTGACAAGAGTTGTCTACCTATTTATTTATATATAGTTTGTTGTGCACACACAAGGCTATATACATTTAAAATGGGATCCTTATTCTCACTAGCATATCTTTAATTAGATATTGCCGAACTATATATATTGAGGGTAATATAGTTTGAAGAAAATAGTGGGAGATACCAATTTAAAATAAGACCTAAATTATTTTGGTAATTAATAAAAGAATGTATGCTAAAATATTGTTAATTACAAATTCATTTACAGAATTTATAATGTCTAAATTTCTATCACTGTGAAGTATATTAGATGCTATTTAACCGGACCGAATTAAACGGATTGGTTAACGAAATTGAGAATAGTTCTCACGACTGAAAAGCTATCTTATGTCCTTAATACGCCTATCCCTACAATGGTTGCAGATAATGCCTCTGAGGAAGAGATTGCTACTTTTAAAAAGTGGCAAGATGATGCACAGTTGGTTCAATGCATCATGCTTGCATCCATGAGTGACGAGCTTCAGCGTCAGTATGAAACTATGGATGTGTTAGGTTTGTAATATTTATGAACGCAATCAAATTGCACAAAGTAAGCGGAAACGTGTAAAAATAAGAGTTTTAAAATTTTACAAATCATATACCCGGATCATCCTTTATGCATAATTATTAATTAAACGAAAATATGAAGAACGAGAATCATACCCTTGAAGATCCGAGCTTCCTCAGGTACAAGTTCACCTCCAAATCCTTTTCATGTTTAACTTGAATCCACCGGGTTTGGTTCCTTCCTTTGATCAACGTTAGCCACCCAAGTGTTTGGCCTCTAGAGGTGATCCACCAAAGAAGAACGAAAATTCAAGAAGATGGATGTTTGGCAAAACCCTAGTTTTTCTATCTCTATAGAAAAGGAGCGTACTCTCCTAACAATTGAAATTATGTATGTTGTGAAAAAAATCAACAACCACTTATATCACCCATAATAAGACTCCTCTTATTTATAGATGTGGGCAACCCTCCTTAACAATTAAGGAATTGAGTTTTTTTTAATTAATTAAATTTCTTTAATTAATTAGGCTCCTAATCTTATTAGGAATAATTAATTAGCATCCTAATCTTATTAGGAATAAATGAGAGTACTTTTATTAATTAATTTCCAAACTCCTTTAGAAATTAAAATAATAATAATTGTAATAATATTAATAAGACTTCTCTTATTAATTTATATTTAATATTTCTAAAATATTAAATAATAAATATTAAGCTATTTAATTTATCCTATCACTATAGATTAAATTAAATATACTTAACATATTATTACGATTATGCCATTAACTTCTTAAATAATTATACTTCCTTTTATGGTGTGACCCTTTAGGTTCTCCATATTAAACCAGTTGTGAATAAATCAATTAGAACAATTCTAATCTTATTTAAATAAATAAATTAAACTATTAATTTATTTAAATAAATAATATTTATTCTACAAGAGGGATAACCCTCCCTAGCGATCAACGACTTTCCAGATAATATAAATTTCAACATTAATCATAAAAGAATCTTTGAGTAAATAGTTACCGTACAATTCAATCCTTCCACCATACAATGTCCCAATTAAATATAAGATATAGAATTACTGTCAAGTCTTATTTTATTTAATTATATGTATTTCGATTCTTAAATGCACAACTCTAAATAATACAAATTAGAAACTCCTTTCTAATTTTATTCTGTCTTGGCCAAGGACTACTGGGTTGTCATTTATCGAATCACATATGACAATTCTCTTCTTTTACTAGAAGCGGTAGATTCTTTATTGATCATACATTATCTCCATGTACAACTTATTATACCTAAGCATACCCTTTGATATACCTTAAGGGTCTTAAGGAATAAGTCAAAGTATAACTCATCATATACAAGATACTATGATGACCTCAAGTCTAAGGATCACTTGTACTACTATCACTACCGGAATTCCTATTGACAGGCAAGTAAAATTCCATTAGGTATTCCTTAGCGAGCCACGTTCAGTGAACTTATTCTCTAATAAGCACCTACATACTTACTTTTGTGTCTCCACACAAATGATCATGAGATCAATCATCCTCATCTAATGAGCAAGCAACGTATGTACCAATCTATCCGGATTCACTAATCCCCAATTTAGTAATCCAACGATTGGGAACTATTTTAGTTTTAAGCTTGCTAAGAATTTAGATCTCATAAGAATGATCATCATCATTATTCTAAAAGCATTGCTTAAAATTATGAGTTTATCACATATTATAAAGCAGCATCATGTAGATAATTAAAAGCCTTTAATAAATTAATACCTTTTATTAATAAATAAGTAAGATTGTTACAAAGTATATGCTTTTAGAATCTTATTCATTTATTAATAAAATGTATTAATTTATTAAAGACTTTTAATTATCTACATGATGTTACTTTATAATAGATGAGGATCATTGATCTCATGATCATTTATGTAGAGACACTAAAGCAAGTATGTAGGTGCTTATTAGAGAATAAGTTCACTGAACGTGGCTCGCTAAGGAATACCTCATGGAGATAATGTATGATCAATAAAGAATCTATCGCTTCTAGTAAAAAAAGAGAAATGTCCTATGTGATTCAATAAATGACAACCCAGTAGTCCTTGGCCAAGGCAGAATAAAATAAGAAAGGAGTTTCTAATTTACATTATTTGGAGTTGTGCATTTAAGGATTGAAATACATATAATTAAATAAAATAAAACTTGACATTAATTCCATGTCTTATTTTTAATTGGGACATTGTATGGTGGAAGGTTTGAATTGTACGGTAACTATTTACTCAAAGGTTCTTTTATGATTAATGTTGAAATCTATATTATCTGAAAAGTCGTTAATCGATAGGGAGGCTTATCTCCATTGTAGAATAAATATTATTTATTTAAATAAATTAATAGCTTAATTTATTTATTTAAATAAAATTAGAATTATTCTAATTGATTTATTCACAACCGATTTAATATGGAGAACCTAAAGGGTCACACCATAAAAGGAAGAATAATTATTTAAGAAGTTAATGGCATAATCGTAATAATAAATTAAGTATATTTAATTTAATCTATGGTGATAGAATAAATTAAATAGCTTAATATTTATTATTTAATATTTTAGAAATATTAAATATAAATTAATAAGAGGAGTCTTATTATTATTATTACTATTATTATTATTATTTATTTCCTAAAGGAGTTTAGAAATTAATTAATAAAAGTACTCTCATATATTCCTAATAAGATTAGGAGGTTAAATTAATTAAAGGAGTTTAATTAATTAAAATAAAACCTAATTCATTAATTGTTAAGGAGGGTTGCCCACATCTATAAATAAGAGGAGTATTATTATGGGTGAAGTTGTTGTTGACTTTTTCACAACAGACGCAATTCCAATAGTTAGAGAGTACGTTCTTTTTCTATAGAGATAGAAAACTAGGGTTTTGCCAACCATCATTCTTCTTGAATATTTCTTCTTCCTTGGTGAATTACCTCTAGAGGCCAAACATTTGGGTGGCTAATGTTGATCAAAGGAGGGAAGTAAACTCGATGGATTCAAGTTGAACGCGAAAAGATTGGAGGTGAACTTGTACCTGAGGAAATTCGAATCTTCAAGGGTATGATTCTTGTTCTTCATATTTTCGTTTAATTAATAATTGTGCATAAAGGGTGATCCGGGTATATGGTTTGTAAAATTTTAAAACTCTTGTTTATCACGTTTCCGCTTATTTTGTGCAATTTGATTGCGTTCATGAATATTACAAACCTAACACAATGATGATTGTAAGACCCCGAATTTTATGAAATAAAAGTATTCAATTTTTCTTATAATTACTATTCAATAAATGGTTAAATTGATAAAGTTAAAGTTAAGGGTGATATATGAATTTTTTTTTCAAAATACGCAAGTGATTATAAAATATTCGTTGTTGTCGGGAAATATTCGTTTATTCGTGGAATATTCTTTCTGTCGGGGAATATTCGTACGACGGCGCAGCCATTTGTGGGCCCCATAACAGAATAACTGTCGGATGAAGAAAACGATAAATTTGAGTTTTTATAAATAACGGCGTAGTTGTTACCGTTAACACTGTTGGAATACCTGGTGGTTAAAATATAGTAATACGCGTAGTTGCACAGTAGCACACGGTATTGTACAGTATTTTTTTCAATTATTGATTCTTACGTGAGAAGTCACTACTTAATAATTGTTACAGTAATTACTGTTCAATATTTTATTTAATTGAATCAATAATTGCTGCGTTGATATTTTATATTATTGTTGTTTCAATAATTGTTTCTGCACAGTATTTTCTATTATCAGATCAATAATTCATATTATTTGAATAGTATTATTAGATAACATTATTGGTAATGTCTACAAAAGTTCTGTATAAGGAGAGATTTGGTCATCTAATTATGTACCAGTAAGGAAAAATTCTTATTAGAATGCCCCCTCTTTCCTGGGAACGGCCTGGATGTCATAAATGTGATTCTGTAATATTATTTGTGAATAATTAATTATTGATTTATATGATAATAAAATATTTATTTGATGTGGATATAAATGATGGATTTATTTATGTGGTTATAAATGAAGGAATTAATGTTGAGGTATTTTATCAGTATTTTGTCAGATTGGAGGTATTAAAAGATCAAATCAGTGTTCTTACAGCTTTATTGTGTGAGTTATAATTTTTAATCTGACCGTTTGATCGTTGTAATTTTTGGATATGTTATACATATATAAGTTGAGTATATGTTCACAAATTTTGAACCGTTAAAAATGAACGAATGATTTGTTATGAATTTTAAGAGGTGACTGATTCGGAAATTAGGTTTATAAATGATTTTGGTGAAAAATTCTAGAAATGGGTGGGCCCCACTTTTGTTTGTTGGAGAAGATGGCTGATTTTTGGTGGGTGAAATAGTAGCAGGTAAAGCCATCAGGTAGCAGGTCAAGTCTGCTTAGGCGTGCTAACATTTTTCTATAAATAGAGGGCTAAGTTAGAATTGAAAATCACACCAGAAACAAGTTTTCTCTCTTTCTCTCTCTAGATTATTGAGTGTATTTTGTGAGTATTTAGATACTTGGTGAGTTGCTATTCATCAGTACAAGTTTCCTTCAGCGTCATATCCGATATCTAGTCAGAAGTGCTGCTCTTTTGAGGTAAGGGATAGTAAGTGATATTAAGGGATGCTATATTCTTCATAATGATGTTATTCTTTCAATATCATTATACTGAAATATTGGTATGAATTTTATTGTGAAATTTTTATCTTTTTGAGTCGGGATTACTATTCACGTATACGACACTATTCACGTATACGGCACTATTCATGTATATGGCACTATTTACGTATATGACATTATTTATATATACGGTACCATGTACGAATACGGAGTACTATTCATAAGTAATTCACGGGTACTATTCACGACAAAAATTAGTTTCTTTTTTTGACCAAATTATCATTGATTTATGATTGTTGCTCTTGAAAATAAATGCAGTTGTTGATCATATTATTTTTATTATCGTATATAACATTTTTATAACCCTGATGTTGAATTTCTCTATCACTTGAGTGTAAAGATGGGTAAATTATTGGTATGATCGTGACTGAGGAATATCTTTGGCCTGTAGTGCAAAGATGAATTGTTAACTGGTATGATCATGACCATTAAATTTATAATTGAATATCTTTAGCTTAAGTGTAAAGATGAATTGATTAACATGGTTATAATTATTGTTTATATAAATTCTGAAATGATTATATATTTCTTTGAGATATTAATATATTTGGCCTGTAGTGCAAATATGAACTGTTGATGAATATATTTGGCCTGTAGTGTAAATATGAACTGTTGAGGAATATCTTTGGCCTGTAGTGCAAAGATGAATTGTTGATGAATATCTTTGGCCCGTAGTGCAAAGATGACCTGTTGTTGAATATCTTTGGCCTGTAGTGCAAAGATGGTCTGTTGATGAATATCTTTGGCCGTAGTGCAAAGATGAAATTGTTAGTATGATTATAAACAGGAACGTGATTTGGTATAGCCATGATCTTTGATGTTTCAGGTAAATACATGTGATGAAAATTATCTTCGTCCTGGATGCGAAGAGAAATTTAGAATTACAATTATGATTATGAGTTATTCATATAATTGTGGAAAGGAACTGTTGATTAATGTTACAGGGATAAAATATTATTGGTGGACTTTTAATGTGGAGAAGATAATAGACTTTATGGTCTATTTAACTCTTCTAATAGATTGCTCGTTCCGCTGCAACTATGGTTAAAAATTTTTATCATCTACCATATGTTCTAAATCTCTGATTTATTACTGTTGAAGGCTATTGATAATTTATTTATCTCTAGTCATGATATTCTTTACTGAGCTAGTTGTGCTCACCCTTCTATTTCAAAATTTCTTTCAGGTAATACTAGTGTAGCTGGGTCGAGCGGGGGTAACAGGGGAATAGAACGGTGGTCATTATTTAGTAGTTATATTTGGTAAATCAAATAGGGTGAGGCGAACCCAACGTTGGAAGGGTGTTTTGTCACTATCATACAAGATGTCTAATGACATACAACCTCGTGTCATCATAAGACACGGTTGTGCACATCCACTTGCTGAGTATATTTATGAGCACTACCTATATAATCTTGGTGTTTGTTTGAAGTATAATTCACGATTAAAGACAGTGGAGATAATGATATGCCAAGAGAAGACTCACCATTGGAAAGAATATGATAGTAATCTTCTTGTTCTTCTTTGGGGTCTATTAGGTCAACCAAGGATAATTCTGTGGACATATGATATTTATCATAACCTGGAAGCATGGCCTCCCATGTACGAAGGTTTCCTTGAGCACTTCCCAAAGATTCTAATTTCTAAAACAGTTTTTGACTATACCTTTATGTAGGTATCACTGTGAGGTGCTATCCACTGATGGGACATTTGTCACAATACGGTTGGGACACGAGTCACAGTTGGTATATATTTGTATCCAAACTCACAGCATATGTGTTGTTGTATTTTGCACGACAATTGTTGTAATAAAGTTGTAGTTATTTTCTATACCATGTATTTGGCGACTCAGAATAGGTTGGATGTAATTGACCTATTTTGGGGTTGTCACAATGATTGTATTACTTCCAAGAGGTCAATATGTACAATTGTTGTGGAGATAATCCAGGAAGCCAGTTGTGACGCCCCCAAAATAGGTCCATTCCACCCAACCCATTTTGGGTTGCCAAATACATGGTACAGAAAATAACTACAACTTCATTATTACAATTATCGTGCAAAATACGACAACACATATACTATGAGTTTAAATATAAATATTGTCTCTTAGACAATATCCACACTCAACTAAGTCCTCATTACAATTATTGATATACTATTTTACAAAATAGTGAGGACTGCTAAAACAACCGACTTGAAACATCACTCCACACCCCGACTAGTTCTCGCTATGTTCTCGCCTCTTGAGAAGAAAAATAGAACAAAAAGGAAAAGAGTGAGCTTAACTAGCCCAGTAAAGAATATTATGACTAAGATAATATAGAACAAATTATCGTTAGTCCTCAACAGGAAAAAATCTAATAGAATACAATAGACAACAAGTTTTAGATTAACAACTGCAACGGAAACAATAATTCATTAGAAGAGTAAAGTAGAGAATGAAATCTACTATCATCTATGAATTTAAAAGTCCATCATCAATATTTTATCCCTGTAACATCAATCATCAAATATTCATCTTTGCACTACGGGCCAAAGATATTCATTTGTATCACCAGTTGGTCATGTTCATCTCAACACCTGTTTATCTTTGCACTACGGGGCAAAGATATTCATCAGATAATCATTCATCTTTGTATTATAGGCCAAAGATATTCATCAAGTATCACCATTAAAGACTGAGGATGATAAAAATATTTTCAAGAAAACGAATTCAGAGAGATAAAAAGACAAAGATTAGAGATTCGTACTTCAGTTTATCTAAGTTCAAAAATATTTCATAATAATCAATTGTGGAGCAGAATTCAAAAATGAAGATCAAAACATAGATTCAGTCAAAGATAAGAACCATAACAGACAATCTTGGACACAGAAATTTTTTTTTAATTTTTCTGTGAATAGTGTCGTATTCGTGAATAGTGCCGTATACGTGAATAGTAACACAAACACGAAAAGGTAAAAATTCCACAAGAAAAATTATCATACTTCGTGAATAGTACTCGTGAATAGTAATTTATGAATAGTAACTCGTGAATAGTAACTCGTGAATAGTAACCCCGACATGAAAAGATAAAATTTTCATAACAAAATTCTTACCAATATTTCGGTATAATGATATTGAAAGAAATAATATCATTTACGAAAAAAATAACATCCCTTATCTCAAAAGAATAGTACTTCTGGCTGGAATATCAGATATAACGTTGAAGGAAACTTGCACCGTATAACAACACTCAAAATATCAAAATACTCACAAAAATACGCTCGATAATATAGAGAGAAAAAACTTCATATTCTGGTGTGATTTTCAATTCTAACCTAAGCACCCTATTT
Organism: Panax notoginseng; assembly: GCA_016801055.1. Lineage (NCBI taxonomy): Eukaryota > Viridiplantae > Streptophyta > Magnoliopsida > Apiales > Araliaceae > Panax > Panax notoginseng. The sequence goes on from CM029019.1 coordinate 38,616,653, forward strand.
ATAGGAAAATGCTTAGAACACCCAAAGTAAAAAATTTAATAAAATAATAATATTTATAAAAAAATTTCCTACGCCCACCTAAGAAATCTGAATTCAGCATTTTGCAACAACAAGTGGGGCCCACCAACACACAAAACATGTTTTAAATTTTTTTTGTAACAAAATCAATTCAGACTCAATATTCTTAAACTTCAATAATTCATAATAAATAACCCTTTATCAAAAAAATCCGAATCTTATGTCCATTTCATAAAAAATTCAATTCTCTACAACTTTGTGGCTTTAAGTGTTTCTAAATTCCAAACAGAAAATACGGACGATTTTACAGGTTATAATCAAATTTCAGTCAAAAATAGAGCCCATCAACATGTGTTTAGCATTTATTGTAATAAAAATACTCTTTCTCCTCATTTATTCATATATCACACATTCATTATAAAAATATCACCATTATTATATTATTATATTATAGCATTATACATTTATAATGTAATATAATAATATATTTGAATAAATTATTTTATCAAAAAAGATAAAATATTAATTTTCAATAATTGTCCATTTTCTAAAAATTCCTCCATTTATATCTACATAAAATAAATATTTTTCTTATCATATAAATCAATAATTAATTATTCACAAATAATATTACAGAATCACAATAATGACAATCAGGTCGTTCTCAGGAAAGAGGGGGCCTTCCGGTAAAAATTTCTCCTTACTAGCGCGCAATTAAATAACCTCTCCTAGACAGAACTTTCTTAGACATTGCCAATAATGCTATCTAATAATATTATTCAAATAATATAAATTATTGATCTGATAATTTGAAATACTGTGCAATGACAATTATTGAACCAACAATATAAAATATCAACGCAGTAATTATTGAATCAATAAAATAAAATATTGAACAGTAATTACTGTAACAATTATTGAGTAGTGACTTCTTACGTAAGAATCAATAATTGGTGCAATACCGTGTGCTACTGTACAACACCGCGTATTATTGTATTTTAACCATCTAGTATTCTAACAGTGTTAACGGTAACAACTACGCTGTTATTTATAAACACTCATACTTGTCATTTTTTTCATCCAATCGCTTTCCGTTATGGGGTCCACAAAAGGCTGCGCTGTCGTACGAATATTTCCCGACAATAAGAATATTTCACGACCAAACGAATATTCCCCGACAACAATGAATATTTTATAACCACTTGTTTATTTAAAATATTTGCGCATTTTACCCATAATTAACCACAATAATCGAATCAACCCCTTACTATTTCAAAATAATGAATAGAGGAAATTTGATTTTATTTATAAAAAGTTGGGGTCTTACAACCTCCCCTACTTATAAAATTTTGTCTTCGAAATTGACGTACGTACCTGGTATTTCGAAAAGGTAAGGATACCTCGCTTTCATTTTTGTTTTCAACTCCCAGGTCATTTCCTCAATTGCATGGTTCCTCCACAAAACTTTGACTTGTGGTATAACCTTTGTGCGTAGGACATGCTTCTTCCAATCCAAGATCTTGACAGGTACCTCCTCGTACGTTAAATCTTCGGCTATCTCGTCTGGTTCTAACTCAATAATGTGGTTTGGGTCTTTCACATATTTACGTAGCGTGGATATGCAAAAAATATTATAAACACGAGACATACTTGGCGGTCAAACGAGTTTATAGGCCACATTTCCTACTCGATCGAGAATTTCAAATGGACCAATAAATCGAGGGTTGAGATTTCTTTTCTTCATCGACTCTTACTTCTAGAATAATGCCTTCTTGCACCTTCTTCTTTATATTCATCAACTAAGGTGTGTAGCTTGAGCGGTTTTAACTTTATCGATTAAAGTTGATTCTAATCCTATATTCATTATCTTCACGTAGGTTCTTGGAGTCTTTAACTCTATCTCCATCTTTTGTAAGTCGTATGAAATGGGTCTTTGTGTTAACAATATCGCACTCGTAAACGCATACGATCTTCTACTCAACGCGTCAGCTATCACGTTCTTTTTTCTAGGATGGTATTGAAGGGTATGGTCATAATCTTTCAACAGCTCGAGCCAACATCCTTGCCGAATGTTGAGTTCTTGGAAGCTCTTCTCTCATTTCTTGCTCCTAGGAGTGATTATTCGGTTATAACCGAACCGAATAAGCTATTCGGTTATAACCGAAAATCGAATTATTGCTATTTCTACTATCCGAACTACTAACCGAATTTTGAAAATAACCGAATTACCGAATACCGAATTACCGAATAGTAATTTCGGGTATTCGGGTAAAAACCGAATCCAACTTAACTATAGATAAAATAGTACTTTCGGGTATTCAATTATTCATGGAGAATTAGATATAGATAAAATCGAAATTACAGGGAAAAGTAGGGATCAAATTTTATCAACAGTTACACATTCTCCTGCTCATATTCTTTTCTTCTTCCCAACTTTCAAAGCCGTCCCTTCATTTATTATACTTTTCTTCACCTGTTGCAACTTGCAAGCCTGCAATCCAATTCTTATTCTTTTCAACTGCAAGTTGCAAACATATATTTATACAGACAGAGGATATAAATAAATTTTTGACCCTCTCCAAAAATGTGGCGGTGGTGATGGGATGGCCACCGGCGGTGGCGGGATCTGATGGGTGTCGAGTGGCGACGGAGGGTGGCGCCACTGAGGAAGCCGGAGCAGAGATTGAGTCGGAGAGAGCCGAGATCGAGACTGGATCTGGGAGACTGGGAGCCGAGATCGAGTACGACGGTCGACGACGACGAGTAGGGTGAAGAATGAAGATGCTTCGTAGAATCGTAGTTAGTCGACGGTCGAAGTTTCACAAAAAGAGTGATCTGAAAATGGGATCTGAATATCTGATCTAAAAATTGAAATAGAGAAATGGACTCGAACTCGATAGACTTTGAGAGTTAGAGTTAGCGTAGGCGAGTAGCTGAGCCTGACTGCCTGAGTTAGATCTGTATATAATTAATATTATAATAATAATAGTGAAATGGTTCGGTTATTCGGATACCCGAATAACTTGTTTTTTGCAAACCGAAACTGTAACCGAATAATGAAAAATAATTCGGATATAACCGAAATTGTAAAAAAAAACCGAAAAATCGAAATAATTCGGTTAAATAATTTCGGTTCGGTTCGGTAATTCGGTTTTATCCGTTTTTTGCTCACTCCTACTTGCTCCATTCGAATTTTGTATCTTTTCGAGTCAGTTGAGTTAATGGAGTAGCGATTCGAGAAAATCCTTTCACGAATCTCTGATAATAACCAGCTAAGCTTAGAAAGCTACGTATTTCGATTACTGATTTAGGTTGCTCACAACTGTGACTCATATCCCAATCTTGGATAGCACGTCACAATGGCACCTATCATTTTACCATCACACAAATATAGCGTCCCCTACGGAGAGTCTGGCTTCAGTGCATTCCACAAAAGAAGTCACCAGATAGAGGCTCGAGTACTAACTCCTGTAGTTGGGTTTTTAACTCCTGAAGTTCAATAGGAGCCATTCGATATGAGATTTTAGAAATGAGTTTTGTATCGGGTTCAAAGTCGATACAAAATTTAATATCATGCTCTGGGGGTAGGCCATAAAGTTCTTCAGGAAATTCACTAACAACAGAAATATCATTCAAATCTGACGTATTTTTAAATCCATGAAATGGGCTAAGAAAGCTTGACATCTGTTTTTCAATAAACGAATGACTTTATGGCTTGATATGAAAGTGTTTGACTTTAGTGGTTTGGTTGCTTGAATTCTCATAATAGATTGGTTAGGAATATGAAAACTAATAACCTTACGAAAATAATTAATTTTAGCATGATGAGTGGTTAACCAATCAATCCCTAAAATCACATCAAATGCAAGTATTTTCAAAGAAATGAGATCACAGGTAATGTGATGGTGCCAACCCGAATCAAGCAAAATTTATAAACAGTGGATGCAACAAAAGTTTCTCCTAACGGAGTTTCAACAGATAAGTCAAAATCTAATTTCTCAGTAGTCAAGTTCAAACATAGAACACAAGTAGGAGAGATAAAAGAATAGGTAGAACCGGCATCTAATAAGGTATAGACTTCGCAAGAATTTATAATTAACTAACCCGTGATAACTTCGTTCGATTCTGCGTCACAAAAAACGTTCTCCCTTAAACTACCGATTTTATTTTGTCCGTATCCGCCTTTGGTGCCACCATCCCAGCTGGACTTGACTTCGCTACAGGACAAAATCGAGCTATATGACCATCTTTTCCGTAACTAAAACATACCTTGGAAGGCTGTGAACAGTTTGGACTTATGTGTCCCTCCTCTCCGCATCTGTAGCATCTAATCGGCGGTCGTTCTCCTCCCCTAGAATTTGTTGTTGGTGCTGGTGCTGGTGCTGCTGCTGCTGCCGACATCTTCCCGTTATCGTTAAATCTTCTCTTCTTGAAGTTTCCACTTGAATCATTTCTTCTATTATCTTGGCTATGATTTCCACCGAAGTGGCTACCATTTCTGGCATGATAATTTTCTCAACGATGGTTATCATTGTTCCGATGGCCGTTGCCACTGGTACGATTATTATCGTGTTGTTGGTCGTTAAATTTTGGTTGGGCTAACTTATTATCGCGCTCCAATAACTAAGCCCTATTCACAACATCTGAATATAAACAAAGTTTGTGAGAAATGAGGTATTGGCGTATTTCGGGTTTCAAACCTCGTAGAAACATTCGCGTCATTCGCTCCTAGTTGTTTACCAAATGGGATGCAAACCGGGATAACTCACTAAACATAGCTTCGTACTGCGACACGGTCATATTATTTTGTTCCATTACTCATCTCAAAATTTTTAGATGTCATTTTCAAATACTGTCACAAAACAAGGGTATATTAAAGAAAATGATATACCACATATGTAAGACCCCAACTTATTATAAATAAAATTTAATTTCTTTTATTTATTATTTTAAAATAGTAAGGGTTGATTTGATTAATGTGGTTAGTTATGGGTAAAATGCGCAAATATTTTTAATAAGCAAGTGGTTATAAAATATTCATTTTTATCGGAGAATATTCATTTGGTCGTGGAATATTCTTGCTGTCGGGAAATATTCGTACGATGGAGCAACCTTGTGTGGGCCCCATAACGGAAAGCGATTGGATGAAGAAAACGACAAGTATAAGTTGTTTATAAATAACGGCGTAGTTGTTACCGTTAATACTGTTGGAATACCCGGTGGTTAAAACACAATAATACACGTTGTTGCACAGTAGCACACGGTATTGCACCAATTATTGATTCTTACGTAAGAAGGCACTACTCAATAATTGTTACAGTAATTACTGTTCAGTATTTTATTTTATTGATTCAATAATTGCTACGTTGATATTTTATATTACTGTTGTTTCAATAATTGTCACTACACAATATTTTCCATTATCGGAGCAATAATTCATATTATTTGAATAATATTATTAGATAATATTATTGGTAATTTCTAGAAAGTTCTGTCTAAGGAGAGGTTTGGTCACCTAATTGCGCGCCAGTAAGGAAAAAATCTTATTAAAAAGCCCCCTCTTTCTTGGGAACGACCTGGTTGTCAGTATTGTGATTCTGTAATATTATTTGTGAATAATTAATTATTAATTTATATGAAGAGAAAAATATTCATTTTATGTGGATATAGATGGAGAAAATTTTTAAAGTGACAATTGTTGAAAATCGATATTTTATTTTTTCTGATAAAATAATATTTTATTATATTATTATAATATAATAATGATGATATTTTTATAATAAATGTGGGATATATGAGTATGTGAGGAGGAAGAGTATTTTTGTTGCTAAAGATGTTTAAAACATGTTAAACATGTGTGTGGGCCCATTTCTTGACTGAAATTTGATTATAGCCTGTAGAATCGCCCGTTTGTGGATTTCGGTCAATTTCTGTTTAGAATTTGGAAAAACTTTCTTCTGCAAAGTTGTAGATAATGAAATTTTCTATGAAAAAAACATGAGATTCAAATTTTTCTGATAAAAGAACTATTTATTGTGAATTATTGAAGTTTCGGATTAATTAATTTTGATTTTTTGGAGTTTTTAAATAATTTATGTGAGAAAAACGTTTTTTGAGAGGTGGGCTACATGTGTGGCTGATGTTGGACTCAATTGGTGTGCGTAGGGAGATTTAGAAAAATAATATTAATATTATATTAAATTTTCTACTTTGGTGTTCTAAGCAATTTTCTATAAATAGGGTGCTTAGGTTAGAATTAAAAATCACACCAGAAACTGAAGTTTTCTCTCTCTTTCTCTCTCTATATTAGTGAGCGTATTCTTGTGAGTATTTTAATACTTTGAGTGTTGCTATACGGTACAAGTTCAAGTCATAGCCTATATCCGGTGTTTCAACTAGAAGTACCGTCTTTACGAGGTAAGGGATGTTATTTTCTTCTTAAATGATATTATTTTCTTCAATATCATTATGCCAAAATATTAGTTTAAATTTTTTTTTATCAAATTTAGAACCTTTTGTGTCGGGGTTACTATTCACGTATACGGCACTATTCACGTATACGACACTATTTACAAAAAAATTAAATTTTTGTTTTTCCTCTAAAATATCTATTATGGATACTAGCTTTGATTGTATCCATGTTTTGATCATTATTGAATTTTACTCCACTATGATTATTATCAGGTATTTTTGGACATGGAATAGCTGAAATACGAATCTTTAATATTTGTTCTTTTGTTTCACTGGATTCGTTTTCTTTAAAATATTTTTCATCATCCTCAGTCTTAAATGATGACACAAATAAATATATTTGGCCTGTAGTGCAAAGATGAATGATTTTCTAATGAATATCTTTGGCCCGTAGTGCAAAGATGAACAGGTGTTTAGATGAACATGACCAACTGATGAATATCTTTGGCCTGTAGTGCAAAGATGAATATTTGATTCCAGATATATATTGATTGATGTTACAGGGATAAAATATTGACGAGGGACTTTTAAATTCATATATAGAAGATAGAAGATTTTAGTCTCTACTTAACTCTTCTAATGAATTATTATTTCCGCTGCGAATATTGATTTAAAATTTGTTGTCTATTATATTCGATTAGATTTTTCCCTATTGAAGACTATCGATAATTTGTTTTATGTTATCTTAGTCATAATATTCTTTACTAGGCTAGTTGAGCTCACCCTTTTCCTTTTTGTTCTATTTTTCTTCTTAAGAGGTGAGAATGTAGCGAGTACTAGTCGGGGTATGGAATGAAGGTTCTAGAAAGTTGTTTTAGTAGTCCTCACTATTTTTGTAAAATATTGTACTAATAATTATAATGAGGACATATTTGAGTGTGGATATTGTCTAGATGATAATATTTGTATTTACACTCATAGTTTTTATGTTGTATTAATAAAGTTGTAGTTGTTTCTGTACCATGTTATTGACGACTCAAAATGGGTGATGTATACCTATTTTGGGAGCGTCACAGTTGGTATCAGAGCTTAGGGATATGATCTCTGGCGGAGATCGGGAAATAGAACTAGGAGGGGAGAGACGAGTAAATCCTTCGCTAGTGTGTCCTACCTAAGCTTATTTGTTGGTCGGTCATAATATAGGGATATTATGTGATTTGTTAATTTGTTTAATTAACCCTTATTTTATGGCAGTATTTGAGAATGTCGACTGAGAATGTTAACGGTGGAGTAAATGAGACCATGGAGACACCTTTGCTCACCAATGAGGAGAACGTACAACAGGCTGGCAATGTTCCTCTTGTAAACAACACCACTGAGCAGACGATGAACGATGAGATGTTTAGAAGCTTTTTGCGATTCATGCAAAATCAGACGAAGGAGATTCCTGTTCAAAATATAGGAAGAAACAATGGCAACGCATAGCTGGTCACATCCAAGTAGTTCAAAGAGTTGGGACCACTAGAATTCTGGGGAAAGCCATATCCGATTAAGGCGGAGACATGGGTCAAGCAAATTACTAAAATATTCGATGTCTTGGGATGCACGGAGGAGCAGAAGGTTCCATTCGCCACCTTTATATTCCGTAATGAGGCAGATTACTGGTGGGAATCTGTGAAGCGTACCCATCCAGCCGCACTCAGCATGTCTTGGGAGACGTTTCAGAAACTGTTCAATGACAAATACTTTCCTGAAAGTGTTCGTCATATGAAGGAGGTAGAGTTTATTAGATTGGAACAAAACAACATGACGGTGTCCCAGTACGAGGCAAACTTTGCAGAGTTATCCAGGTTTGCACCTCATTTGGTGGACAATGAGGAACATATGACGCGGATGTTTCTGAGAGGTTTGAAACCCGATATACGTTAATATCTCATTTCTCATAAATTTTCTCTCTATTCAGATGTTGTCAACAGGGCTCAATTATTAGAGCGAGATAACGAGTACGGTCAACCGAGGGACCACAACCAGGATCATACCGGTGACAGCAGTCATCAGAACAACGATAACCAGTGGAGAAAGAAGAATACGGACAAGAGCGGCAACCACTCTGGTGGTAATCATGGCCATGAGAATAGAAGAAGCGAGTCGGGGGGAGATTTTAAAAAGAGGAGATTCAACAATGACAATACGAAGACGTCAGCGCCACCAGCAACTAGTTCTAAAGGAGGAGAACGACCACCGGTCATATGCTATAAGTGCGAAAAAGAAGGACATATCAGCCCAAACTGTCCACAACAGTTTAAGGTATGTTATAATTGTGGAAAGGAAGGACATATCGCTCGAGATTGCACTGTAGCAAAACCAAGTCCAACGGGGATGGCGACTCAAAAGGCTGTCCCAAAAAAGTCAAAGTCAACGGTTCTTGGAAGAGCGTTTGTCGTGACCGATCAACATGCGAGGAACCCAAACGAGGTGATCACGGGTAAGCTAATCATAAATTCATGCGAAGTTTATACCTTACTAGATACCGGTGCTACCCATTCATTTATCTCTCCTACTTGTGCTCAACGTTTAAACTTGACTCCGGAGAAATTAGACTTTGATTTATCTGTGGAGACTCCGTTAGGAGAAACTTTCATCACATCCACTGTTTATAAATCTTGTTTGATCCAAGTTGGTACCATCACCTTACCTGTTGACCTTATCTCTTTAAAGATACTTGCATTTGACGTGATTTTAGTGATTAATTGGTTAACTACTCATCATGCCAAAATTGATTATTTTCGTAAGGTTGTTAGTTTTCATATTCTTAACTAACCTGTTGTGCGAATTCAAGCAACTAAGTCGTTAAAATCAATCACTGTTATATCAAGTCATAAAGCTATTCGTTTATTAAAAAACGGATGTCAAGCTTTCTTAGCCCATGTTATGGATTTGAATAAAGACAAGTCATATTTAAATAATATTCCTGTTGTTATTGACTTTCCTGACGTATTTCCTGAAGAACTTCTCGGTCTACCTCCAGAACATGAAGTTGAATTCTTTATTGATCTTGAACCTGGTACAAAGCCCATTTCTAAAATCCCATATCAAATGGCTCCTATTGAACTTCAGGAGTTAAAGGTCCAACTACAGGATTTGTTGGACATCGATTTCATTCGTCCTAGTACATCTCCTTGGGGTGCTCCTGTTTTATTTGTAAAGAAGAAAGACGGGAGTATGCGACTTTGTATTGATTACCGGGAATTAAACCATGTCACTATCAAGAATAGGTATCCGCTACCTCGTATTGATGACCTGTTTGACCAGTTACAAGGAGCACAATTCTTTTCAAAGATCGATCTTCGTTTTGGATATCATCAGCTGAAGATTAGAACTGAGGATATTCCAAAGACTGCCTTCAGGACTCGGTACGAGCGTTATGAATTCTTAGTCATGTCTTTTGAATTGACTAATGCTCATGTGGCTTTCATGGATATGATGAATCGAGTATTCAAGGAATATTTGGATCAGTTCGTTGTTGTCTTTATTGATGACATCCTCATATATTCCAAAAGTCGTGAAGATCATGAGCACCATTTGAAGCTGGTACTCCAAAGGCTTCGTGAAAACAAGTTATATGCCAGGTTGAAGAAATGCGAGTTCTGGCTTGAGGAAGTAGCATTCCTTGGGCACGTTGTGACAACCCCAAAACAGGTCCATTCCATCCAACCTATTCTGAGTCACCAAATACATGGTACAGAAAATAACTACAACTTTATTACAACAATTGTCGTGCAAAATACAACAACACATATGCTGTGAGTTTGGATACAAATATATACCAAATGTGACTCATGTCCTAACCGTTGACAGCACCTCACAATGACACCTTACATAAAGGTATAGTCAAAAATTGTTTTAGAAATTAGAATCTTTGGGAAGTGCTCAAGGAAACCTTCGTACATGGGAGGCCATGCGTCTAGGTTATGATAGATATCATATGGCCACAGAATTATCCTTGGTTGACCCAATAGACCCCAAAGAAAAACGAGAAGTTTACTATCATATTCTTCCCAATGGTGAGTCTTCTCTTGACATATCATTATCTCCACTGTCTCTAATTGAAAATTATACTTCAAACAAATACCAAGATTATATAGGTAGTGCTCGTAACGATACTCAGCAAGTGGATGAGCACAACCCTGTCTTATGATGACACGAGATTGTATGTTATTAGACATCCTGTATGATAGTGACAAAACACCCTTCCAACGTTGGGTTCACCTCACCCTATTTTATTCACCAAATATAACAACTAAATGATGACCACCGTTCTATTCCCTTGTTACCCCCGCTCGACCCAGCTACACTCTTATTACCTGAAAGGAATTGTGAAACAGAAGGGTGAGCACAACTAGCCCAGTAAAGAATATCATGACTAAAGATAAATAAATTATCAATAGTCTTCATCAGTAATAAATCAGAGATTTAGAACATATGGTAGATGATAAAAAATTTCAACCATAGTTGCAGCGGAACGTGCAATCCATTAGAAGAGTAAAATAGACCATAAAGTCTATTATCTTCTCCATGTTAAAAATCCACCAACAATGTTTTATTCCTGTAACATTAATCAACAGTTCTGGTCCACAATCATATGAATAACTCATAATCATAATTGTGATTCTAAATTCCTCTTCGCACCCAGGACGAAGATAATTTTCATCACATGTCTTTACCTGAAACATCAAAGATCATGGTTATACCAAATCACATTCCTGTTCATAATCATACTAATAACTTCATCTTTGCACTACGGCCAAAGATATTCGTCACAAGTTCATCTTTGCACTACTGGCCAAAGATATTCAACATTGGGTCATCTTTGCACTACGGGCCAAAGATATTCATCAATAATTCATCTTTGCACTACAGGCCAAAGATATTCCTCAACAGTTCATATTGGCATTACAGGCCAAATATATTCATCAACAGTTCATATTTGCACTACAGACCAAATATATTCATCAACAGTTCATATTTACACTACAAGCCAAATATATTCATCAACAGTTCATATTTGCACTACAGGCCAAATATATTAATATCTCAAAGAAATATATAATCATTTCAGAATTTATATAAACAATAATTATAACCATGTTGATCATTTCACCTTTGCACTTAAGCTAAAGATATTCAATTATAAATTCAATGGTCATGATCATACCAGTCAACAATTCAACTTTGTACTACTGGCCAAAGGGAACCCATAGTCATGATCATACCAAAAATCTACCCATCTTTACATTCAAGTCAAAGAGAAATATCATCATTAGGGTTATAAAAATATTATATATGATAATAAAAATAATATGATCAACTTATAGTTTTAATCTCAAGAGTAATATTCATAAATCAACTATAATTTGGTTAAAAAAAAGAAATCAATTTTGTCGTGAATAATAACTCGTGAATAGTAACTCATGAATAGTAACACGTGAATAGTAACTCATGAATAGTAACCCCGACATGAAAAAGGTAAAAATTCCATAATAATATACATACCAATATTTCGGTATAATGATATTGAAAGAATAATATTTCTTAAGCTTATAAACAATTTATTTTAATTATTTACACTTTACTAAATAATGCATTTAATCATCCTAAAATGCCAAACTCATAAGATTTTATTACCAATAATCATAACCCTCATCAAAAATCTGCATATACCTCATATAGGATTCTCAAGCCATAAAATCCTATTTTTTAATTTTTTTACTTCACATAACATATTTAATTTTTTTACTCATAACTAGTCCATTTTCATGAAAAAAAATACCAAATCAGTTCTAAAAATATTTCTTTTCTGGGATTTAGCAGAATATAGTCCCCATATTGAACATATATTTTTCTCAGAATTTTTAAAACTCATTTACTATTTTTCATATGGCCAAAACCGCCGAATATTTATACATTTATCATAAATTGTACTTTTATCCAAAAATTCCGAAATTCACAGAGTACACTGATATTATATAGATATACTTTCAATAAAATTTTTATCAATTTTGGAGTTAACCACAAGGAGTTATAAGCGGTTACTTTTAAAATAGTCTTTTCCCGTAAAATTCATAACTTTTAATATATACATCCAAAAATCACCATTTTTGGACACAATCAATAAAACTCATCAAAATATCATTTTAAATTTTTTCAGAATTTTCTGAAGGTCAAAAGAAGTACGAACTGAAAAATATAATAACCCTTTAAATCCCTTACCTCAAGAGAGCAGTACTTCTGACTGAAATACCGAAGGAAACTTCTACTAAATAACAACTCTCAAAGTATCTAAATACTCTCAAAAATATGTTTGATAATATAGAGAGAAAGAAAACTTATTTCTGGTGTGATTTTCAATTCTAACTTAAGCTTCTATTTATAGGAAAATGCTAGAACGCCAAAGGAGACTAAATAATAAACTAATATTATTTCTTTTCCCATTTTCTATGCATGCAAGCTAGCCACCACCTTTGACAAAGAAAATCAGCAGCCCACATGGGAATTCATCACCAACCAAAGAGTGGGTCTCACCCATAATTTAATAAAAATTATTTTATTTTCTGAAACTTCAGTAATTCATAAAAAAATAGTCCTTTTATTAGAAAATTCAAATCTCGCAGTTTTTATAGGAAATTCAATTCTCTACAACTTTACAGAAGAAAGTTTTTCCAAATTTCAAACAGAAATTGACCGAAATCCATAAACGGACGATTTTATAGTCTATAATCAAATTTCAGTCAAGAAATGGGGTCCACCGACACACAAAACATGTGTCAATCATTTAATACAACAAAAATACTCTTCCTCCTCATATACTCATATATCCCATATTCATTGTAAAACTATCACCATTATTATATTATTAATTATAATAATAAATTATTTTATCAGAAAAGATAAAATATTATTTTTCAACAATTGTCACTTTAAAAATTTTCTCCATTTATATCCACATAAAATTAATATTTTTCTCATCATATAAATCAATAATTAATTATTCACAAATAATATTACAGAATCACAGTACTGGCAACCAGGCCGTTCCCAGGAAAGAGGGGGCTTTCCAATAAGGATTTCTCCTTATTGGCGCTCAATTAGATGACCAAACCTCTTCTTAGACAGAACTTTCTAGACATTGCCAATAATGCTATCCAATAATATTATTCAAATAATATGAATTATTAATCTGATAATGGAGATGATGTGCAACAACAATTATTGAAACACCAATAATATAAAATATCAACGCAGCAATTATTGAATCAATAAAATAAAATATTGAACAGTAATTACTGTGACAATTATTCAGTAGTGCCTTCTTACGTAAGAATCAATAATTTCAAAAATACTGTGCAATACCGTATGCTACTGTGCAATAACGCGTATTACTGTATTTTAACCACCGGGTATTCCAACAGTGTTAACGGTAACAACTACGCCGTTAATTATAAAAATTCAATTTTTGTCGTTATCTTCACCAGACCGTTTTCTGTTATGGGGCCAACAAATAGCTGCGCCGTCGTACGAATATTCCCCGACAGAAAGAATATTCCACGACCAACGAATATTCCCCGACAACAATGTTTATTTTATAACCTCTTGTTTATTTTAAAATTTTTTTATATTTCACCCATAACTTTAACTTTTTATCAATTTAACAATTTACTGAATTATAATTATAAGAAAAATTGAATACTTTTATTTCATAAAATTCGGGGTCTTACAATCTCCCCTCCTTATTAAATTTCGTCCCCGAAATTTACGTACCTGGTATTTCAAAGAGTTGAGAATACCTTGCTTTCATTTCAGATTCTATCTCTCAGATCATCATGATTTCTCCATTGCTCATCTCCCATGATAACTTCATTTGGGTTCCTCATTTGTTGGGAAGTCATGACAACCGCCGAGAACTACCCGACTTTGACTTGTCTGGGGCAGCATTTGGCGTCATCACTACCGTAGGAATATACTTTTCTATAGGACATATTCCTCCCTCAACTGCCTCGTCGTTATCCTGATTCATGATCCGAATCATCAATCTTCGATCCATATCGAATTTAGGTTGACCGCTCTGTACAGGGTAATTCAAAACTCGATGTTGGGTTCTCCCAATTACTTTCCAAAAAGAGAAATTCATATCATCTATTTTAGCCTTCTTAGATCGGACATATCTTTCCACAATATCCACGTGTCACGCGGCTTTTGCCCATGTGTGACGCCCCCAAAATTAGGTATACATCACCCATCTTGGGTCGCCAGATACGTGGTACAGAATTCAAATACAACTTACTAATACAACTGTCGTGTACAATACGACAAAACATAAACTGTGAGTTTGAATACAAATATTGTCTTTTAGAGAGTATCCATACTCAAAAAGAGTCCTCATTACAATTATTATAACACTATTACATAGAATAGTGAGGACTACTAATGCTATCATCTGGTCTATCACTCCATTTCCTGACTCGTCCCAGCTATATTCTCATTTCCTGAAGAGAACCGTGAAAGAAAGAGTGAGCTCAACTAGCCCAGTAAGAAATATTATGACTAATATAATGAAGAATAAATTATCAATAGTCTTTAACAATGTTAAACTGATAAAATACAATAGACATCAAGTTTAACTGCAACGGAATAAGCAATCCATTAGAAGAGTCAAGTAGAGAATAAAACCTACTATCTTCTATGATTTAAAAATGTTTTCATCAACTTTTATCACTGAGACTCAGCTTAATAAATAAACCACATCTTCTAATCATCCCTGTATTACGGGCCAAGGATATTCATTAAATCATCAATGGTCATGACTATACCGAAAAATCCCTGGTCATAATCATACCAAAAACTGTCTATCAATGTATTACAGGCCACTGAAGACTTTTACCACACCACTTATAACATCACAGTTCATGATTATACCGAATGATCCCTGGTCATAATCATACTAAGTCCATCTATGCACGTAAGCCAAATATGACTTTCAACATAAAATAAACATGAGGATGATGACAATGTTATAGGAATTCAATTAAACAAGTTCAAGAATTAGTTTATCCAGGAACTAATAATATCCAAATTGTCAACATGATACTTCTTTGTAAACTAACAGTCAAGAATGCTCAGAAGAATATTTTCATGAAAAGATACTGGATGAAGCGCAAATATCAAGGATATTCCACTAATTTCATGGAGTATAGAAATCAAAACTTTAACTAAATGAGTATAATAAAGAATATATGAAACTGCAAATGAATTTTTACCAGCCATGCGGTAATCCAAGTATACAGATCATTTCCACAATTTAATAAAGAATGAATATAAAGGATCATTCACCATGCATGTGGCAATTCACATAGACAGGTTATTCCAACAGAATAATAAAGAATGGAATAACAGAAGGATTCACCATGCATGCGATAGAGACTGCACAGACAGGTTATTCCCAACAGAATAATAAATGCAGAATAATAAATATGGAACCAGGTCAGATGAAATTCATACCGACATGATATTTCGACAGAATAATAAATGCGGAATAATAAATGATGGAACCAAGTAAGGTGAAATTCACACCGACAGGATATTCCGACAGAATCGTAAAGAACGAAATAATGAAAGAGTTTCACCAAGTATGCGGTACTTCGCATAAACAGGTTATTCCAACATAATAATAAAGAATAGAATAACAGAAGAAGATCACCAAGTATTAGGTAAACCGCATATACATGTCATTCCACCAAGTATAGGGTAAACCACGCATACAAGTTATTCCAACAGAATAATAAAGGATGAAATAACATAAGGATTTCACCAAGTATATGGTATGCCGCGTATACAGGTCATGTATAGGGTATGCCACTTTTACAGGTTATTCCAACAGAATAATAAAGAATGGAATAACATAAGTTCTCTTCATGAATAAGAAAGAATAACACCCCTTACCGTTTTAAAGAAGAATTGAAATAAAGATGTAGTTAAGTGGCAGAATACTCTTCTTCTTTCTCTCTATAGTTTCTCTCTCTAGAGTTCAGTGAATTCGTAAGAAAATAATGAAGGAATGAGCTTCTATTTATAGGAAAATAGAATGCATAGTAACTAATTCATGAACGGTCCAGATTGATTTACTTTAATCTGACGGTCCATATTTAAAGCAAAATCTTTTAAATAAAATATAATATATTCTAATTATTGCCTAATAAAATAAACAACTTTAATAAAGTATTCTGTTTTATATAAAAAGATGTTTCTGTTTTATTACGTTAATAATACGAATAAAACAAAACTTCATTATCGCTAAATAATTCATATTATTAATTGACAATAATTGAATCAAACTGAGTGACTTCTCACATAAGCATTAATAATCAATACCGTGTGCTACTATGCAACCACACGTATTACTGTACTTTTACTACCGAGTAGTTCAACAGTATCAACGGTAAAACTTCTGCCGTTATTTTTAGTAAAATATTTTTGTCGTTTTCTCAATCCGATAATAATTCTGTTGTGGGGTCCACCAATGATTGTACCGTCGTACAAATATTCCCCGACTAATCAAATATTCCCCGTAAATAGTAACTCGTGAATAGTACTCCGACACAAAATGTACCCCAAAAACTCGAGTGAACAATACTAGAGTGAATAGTAACCGGATATTTTATGACAACTTGTCTACTTTGAAAAATTTTCACATATCACCTTTAACTTTAACCTTTTATCAATTTAACAACTTATCAAAATAGAAAAATTGAATACTTTTATTTCATAAAATTCGAGGTCTCACAATCTCCCCTCCTTATGAAATTTCGCCCTCGAAATTTACGTACGTACCTGGTATGACGAAGAGGTGAGGATACCTTGAATACCTTTATCGTTGAAAACATTAAATTCATCTTTGCAATACGGCCAAAGATATTTATTAACAATTTATTTTTGCACTACATGCCAACTGTATAACCAATAATCAACAGTTCATCTTTGCACTACAGGTCAAAGATATACAACTGTAAAATCAATAATACTGAGACTCAGCTTAATAGTATCACGACCACGAATTATCCATGCACTACGTGTCAAAGATAATCGTATTTTCAATTACGGTCATGATTATACCGAACAATCCCTGGTCATAATCATACCAAGTCCATCTATGCACGTAAGCCACAGATGACTTTTATCACATCTATGAATTAATATTTCATTGCTGAGACTCAGCTCAATAATTAATCCACATCATCGAATCATCCCTGCACTACAGGCCAAGGATATTCTTTAGTATCACGACCACGAATTATCCATGCACTACGTGCCAAAGATAATCGTGTTTTCAATTACGGTAATGATTATACCGAACAATCCCTGGTCATAATCATACCAAGTCCATCTATGCACGTAAGCCACAGATGACTTTGACCACATCTATGAATTAATATTTCATTGCTGAGACTCAGCTCAATAATTAATCCACATCATCGAATCATCCCTGCACTACAGGTCAAGGATATTCTTTAGTATCACGACCACAAATTATCCATGCACTACGTGCTAAAGATAATCGTGTTTTCAATTACGATAATGATTATACCGAACAATCCCTGCTCATAATCATACCAAGTCCATCTATGCACGTAAGCCACAGATGACTTTGAACACAAAATAAGTATGAGGATCATGACAATGATATAAAGAATCAATCAAATGAGATAAAGGATAAATATTAAACATTTATAATATAATTTATCCAGGGTTCAAGAGTATCCCAATGTTATCAATCACTTAATAATCTCATAATCTAATTTCATTAATATTATAACAATATTTTAATCACTTCTTAAACTTATAAACAATTTATTTCAGTTGTTTACACTTTATCAAATAATGCATTTAATCATTCAAACATGTCATACTCATAAGATTTCATCACCAATAATCAAATTCCTTATCAACAATCTACATATACCTTATATAGGATTTTCAAGCCATAAAATTCTATCTTCCAACTTTGTTACTTCATATAACACATTTAACTCATATGTTCGTAACTAAACTATTTTCATAAAAAATACCAAATCAGTTCTAAAAATAATTCTTTTCTGGAATTTAGCATAATATAGTCTCATAATGAAAATATATTTTTCTCAGAATTTTTAAAATTCATTTACTATTTTTCAAAAATCAATTTCTAATTAATTCCTTAAGAAATTAGCTACCTCAAGGTTAACTCCAAAAATTTCCAAATCTTGGCAGAATCTTACACATGTTAACATGAGCCTCCAGTTTAAATTTCATGGTCATCGGAGTTATAGAACTCCGGTTATAGCATTTTTCGTCG
This sequence comes from Panax notoginseng, assembly GCA_016801055.1. NCBI lineage: Eukaryota > Viridiplantae > Streptophyta > Magnoliopsida > Apiales > Araliaceae > Panax > Panax notoginseng. The sequence goes on from CM029019.1 coordinate 38,635,467, forward strand.
AAAAAACCTAAATATTGAAATTGTCATAACTTGCTCATTTTAAGTCAGAATGAGCTCATATTTGGACAGGAGGTACTTTATACCATATACTTTCATGTCCCAAAAGGCCGAAATTTTTCTCATAAATTATGTGGGCGAAACAGCCCCTTTAAGTAGCTTTTTCGGGTTTTACAGCTTTGGACTCCTTTGCTAAAAATAGTCCACACGCGAATCTACAACACCTTTTCCAATGATTCCACTTGGATAAGTTAGGAAACTCATAGATCTAACTCTAGAACTTGACCAAACTCAAAAATTCGAAATATAATAGGAGATATGGTCAATTGAATTTCATGTTCCATTTTTACCAAAATCTAATTTTTTAACTCTTTGTGATTTCTAAGAAACTTTCATGTTTTCTCATAATAACCAACATAACTCATCATAACACTTACTAATACCACATATACCTATGATTTTTATTAGTCCAATGCTTTTATTATGACTTTCATCATAATCCACGTAAACAGATCCTTTTAGTTGAAGAAATATTTGAGGGTTTTAGAAATGAGTTTTGTATTGGGGTCAATACAAAATTCGATTTCATGCTCTAGGGGTAGTTTAAGAAGTCTTCAAGAATACATCAGGAAATTTATTAACAATAAGAATATCATTCAAAACTGTGACTCTCATCCAAGACTTGGATAGCACATGAAATGAAGGTTTCTCCTAACGGGATTTCAACCGATAGGTCAAAGTCTAACTTCTCTAGAGTCAAATTTAAATGTTGAACACAAGCAAGAGAGATAAAAGAATGGGTAGAACCGATATCTAATAGGGTATAGAATTCACAAGAATTTATAATTAACTAACCCGTGCTAACTTCGTTCGGTTTACTCGCTTTTTGAGAAGTCATAAAAAACGCTCTTCCTAAAACCATCGACTTTGTTTTGTTCATATCCGCCTTTGGTGCCATCGTCCCAGCTGGACTTGACTTTGGTGCACGATAAAATCGGGCTAAATGACCTTCTCTTCTTGCAATTTCCACTTCTATTATCTTTGCCAAGATTACCACCGAAGTGGTTACCATTCTTGGCATGATAATTTCTCCCACGATGGTTATCATTGTTCCGATAGCCATTACCACCAGTATGATTATTATCGTGTTGTTGGTCGTTACCTTTTGCTTGAGTTGAATCAACACTCTCATGTGCTTCATTGCTTATCTCAGCATTTTCAGATGTCATTTTCAAACACTAACACAAAACAAGGGATAATTAACATATCACATTTTATTCCTATACTCTGACCGACCAATTAAATACCAAATAAACTTAGGTAGGTCATACTAGAGAAGGAATTCCCCGTCTCTCCCCTCCAAGTTCTTATCTCACATCTCAGCCAGGGATCATATCCCTAAGCTCTGATACCAACTGTGACGCCCCCAAAATTAGGTATACATCACCCATCTTGGGTCGCCAAATACATGGTACAGAATTCAAATATAACTTATTAATACAACTGTCGTGTACAATACGACAAAACATAAACTGTGAGTTTAAATACAAATATTATCTTTTAGAGAGTATCCATACTCAAAAAGAGTCCTCATTACAATTATTATCACACTATTACATAGAATAGTGAGGACTACTAATGCTATCATCTGGTCCATCACTCCGTTTCCCGACTCGTCCCAGCTATATTCTCATTTCCTGAAGAGAACCGTGAAAGAAAGGGTGAGCTCAACTAGCCCAGTAAGAAATATTATGACTAATATAATGAAGAATAAATTATCAATAGTCTTCAACAATGTTAAACTGATAAAATACAATAGACATTAAGTTTAACTGCAACAGAATAAGCAATCCATTAGAAGAGTCAAGTAGAGAATAAAACCTACTATCTTCTATGATTTAAAAATGTTTTCATCAACTTTTATCACTGAGACTCAGCTTAATAAATAAACCACATCTTCTAATCATCCCTGTATTACGGGCCAAGGATATTCATTAAATCATCAATGGTCATGACTATACCGAAAAATCCCTGGTCATAATCATACCAAAAACTATCTATCAATGCATTACAGGCCACTGAGGACTTTTACCACACCACTTATAACATCACAGTTCATGATTATACCGAATGATCCCTGGTCATAATCATACTAAGTCCATCTATGCACGTAAGCCAAATATGACTTTCAACATAAAATAAACATGAGGATGATGACAATGTTATAGGAATTCAATTAAACAAGTTCAAGAATTAGTTTATCCAGGAACTAATAATATCCAAATTGTCAACATGATACTTCTTTGTAAACTAACAGTCAAGAATGCTCAGAAGAATATTTTCATGAAAAGATACTGGATGAAGCGCAAATATCAAGGATATTCCACTAATTTCATGGAGTATAGAAATCAAAACTTTAACTAAATGAGTATAATAAAGAATATATGAAACTGCAAATGAATTTTTACCAGCCATGCGGTAATCCAAGTATACAGATCATTTCCACAATTTAATAAAGAATGAATATAAAGGATCATTCACCATGCATGTGGCAATTCACATAGACAGGTTATTCCAACAGAATAATAAAGAATGGAATAACAGAAGGATTCACCATGCATGCGATAGAGACCGCACAGACAGGTTATTCCCAACAGAATAATAAATGCAGAATAATAAATATGGAACCAGGTCAGGTGAAATTCATACCGACATGATATTTCGACAGAATAATAAATGCGGAATAATAAATGATGGAACCAGGTAAGGTGAAATTCACACCGATAGGATATTCCGACAGAATCGTAAAGAACGAAATAATGAAAGAGTTTCACCAAGTATGCGGTACTTCGCATAAACAGGTTATTCCAACATAATAATAAAGAATAGAATAACAGAAGAAGATCACCAAGTATTGGGTAAACCGCATATACATGTCATTCCACCAAGTATAGGGTAAACCACGCATACAAGTTATTCCAACAGAATAATAAAGGATGAAATAACATAAGGATTTCACCAAGTATATGGTATGCCGCGTATACAGGTCATGTATAGGGTATGCCACTTTTACAGGTTATTCCAACAGAATAATAAAGAATGGAATAACATAAGTTCTCTTCATGAATAAGAAAGAATAACACCCCTTACCGTTTTAAAGAAGAATTGAAATAAAGATGTAGTTAAGTGGCAGAATACTCTTCTTCTTTCTCTCTATAGTTTCTCTCTCTAGAGTTCAGTGAATTCGTAAGAAAATAATGAAGGAATGAGCTTCTATTTATAGGAAAATAGAATGCATAGTAACTAATTCATGAACGGTCCAGATTGATTTACTTTAATCTGACGGTCCATATTTAAAGCAAAATCTTTTAAATAAAATATAATATATTCTAATTATTGCCTAATAAAATAAACAACTTTAATAAAGTATTCTGTTTTATATAAAAAGATGTTTCTGTTTTATTACGTTAATAATACGAATAAAACAAAACTTCATTATCGCTAAATAATTCATATTATTAATTGACAATAATTGAATCAAACTGAGTGACTTCTCACATAAGCATTAATAATCAATACCGTGTGCTGCTATGCAACCACACGTATTACTGTACTTTTACTACCGAGTAGTTCAACAGTATCAACGGTAAAACTTCCGCCGTTATTTTTAATAAAATATTTTTGTCGTTTTCTCAATCCGACAATAATTCTGTTGTGGTGTCCACCAATGATTGTACCGTCGTATAAATATTCCCCGACTAATCGAATATTTCCCGTAAATATTAACTCGTGAATAGTACTCCGACACAAAATGTACCCCAAAAACTCGAGTGAACAATACTAGAGTGAATAGTAACCGGATATTTTATGACAACTTGTCTACTTTGAAAAATTTTCACATATCACCTTTAACTTTAACCTTTTATCAATTTAACAATTTACCAAAATAGAAAAATTGAATACTTTTATTTCATAAAATTCGGGGTCTCACACCATGCATCAATTATTCTCACTCGTTCAGTTTTTTCTTCTTTCAGCTCAGATTCCATCTTTATCATCTTATACTCTGCCAAAGAATACTTCTGTTCAAGCATCACATATCGGGTAACACAAGCTTGAATTGTTGCATCCTTTTGCTCCACGACCGCCTGTCGTTCTTCAGACTGCTCTTTTAACTCATGAATACGATTTTGTAATTCTACATTTTGATCATATAATACCTCTAACAAATTCTCCTCAGATACCTCTTCTTCCTCACTCTCAGCTGTTACCTCTGCGACCATTTCGGGTGCAACTATCAATTCTTCACTCACCACATGGATTTCTCTAATTCCTTCTTCATCTGACATTACATTATCATGGCTAGTGATTAGAGGTATTCCCACAGTTTCATTCACTCCATTGTTAGCATTCTCAGCTGCCATTCTCAAATACTGCCATAAAATAAGGGTTAATTAAGCAAATTAACGTATCACATAATATCCATATATTATGACCAACCAACAATTAAGCTTAGGTAAGACATACTAGCAAATAATTTACTCATCTCTCCCTTCCTAGTTATATTTCCCGATCTCCGCCAGAGACCATATCCCTAAGCTCTGATACCAACTGTGACAACCCCAAAACAGGTTCATTCCATCCAACCTATTCTGAGTCGCCAAATACATGGTACAGAAAATAACTACAACTTTATTACAACAATTGTCGTGCAAAATACAACAACACATAAGCTGTGAGTTTGGATACAAATATATACCAAATGTGACTCATGTCTCAACCGTGGACAACACCTCACAATGACACCTTACATAAAGGTATAGTCAAAAACTGTTTTAGAAATTAGAATCTTTGGGAAGTGCTCAAGAAAACCTTCGTACATGGGAGGTCATGCGTCTAGGTTATGATAGATATCATATGGCCACAGAATTATACTTGGTTGACCCAATAGACCCCAAAGAAAAATGAGAAGTTTACTATCATATTCTTCCCAATGGTGAGTCTTCTCTTGACATATCATTATCTCCACTGTCTCTAATTGAAAATTATACTTCAAACAAATACCAAGATTATATAGGTAGTGCTCGTAACGATACTCAACAAGTGGATGAGCACAACCCTGTCTTATGATGACACGAGGTTGTATGTCATTAGACATCCTGTATGATAGTGACAAAACACCCTTCCAACGTTGGGTTCACCTCACCCTATTTTATTCACCAAATATAACTACTAAATGATGACCACCGTTCTATTCCCTTGTTACCCCCGCTCGACCCAGCTACACTCTTATTACCTAAAAGGAATTGTGAAACAGAAGGGTGAGCACAACTAGCCCAGAAAAGAATATCATGACTAAAGATAAATAAATTATCAATAGTCTTCATCAGTAATAAATCAGAGATTTAGAACATATGGTAGATGATAAAAAATTTTAACCATAGTTGCAGCGGAACGTGCAATCCATTATAAGAGTCAAATAGACCATAAAGTCTATTATCTTCTCCATGTTAAAAATCCACCAACAATATTTTATTCCTGTAACATTAATCAACAGTTCTGGTCCACAATCATATGAATAACTCATAATCATAATTGTGATTCTAAATTTCTCTTCGCACCCAGGACGAAGATAATTATCATCATATGTCTTTACCTGAAACATCAAAGATCATGGTTATACCAAATCACATTCCTGTTCATAATCATACTAATAACTTCATCTTTGTACTACGGCCAAAGATATTCTTCACAAGTTCATCTTTGCACTATTGGCCAAAGATATTCAACATTGGGTCATCTTTGCACTACGGGCCAAAGATATTCATCAATAAATCATCTTTGCACTACAGGCCAAAGATATTCCTCAACAGTTCATATTGGCATTACAGGCCAAATATATTCATCAACAATTCATATTTGCATTACAGACCAAATATATTCATCAACAGTTCATATTTGCACTACAGGCCAAATATGTGACGCCCCCAGAATAGGTATACAACACCCATTCTGAGTCGCCAAATACATGGTACAGAAAGCAAACTACAACTTCAATAATACAATTGTCGTGCAAAATACGACAACACATACTGTGAGTTTAAATACAAATATTGTCTTCTAGACAATATCGACACTCAAATAAATCCTCATTATAATTATTCAAACACTATTTTACAGAAATAGTGAGGACTGCTAATACATCTTTCTAGAACCATCACTCCATACCCCGACTAGATCCTGCTATGTTCTCACCTCCTGAGAAGAAAAATGGAACAAAAAAGAAAAGGGTGAGCTCAACTAGCCCAGTAAAGAATATTATGACTAAGATAATATACAACAAATTATCGTTAGTCTTCAACAGGGAAAAATCTGATAAAATATAATCGACAACAAGTTTTAGATCAACAACTGCAGCGGAAACAGCAAACCATTAGAAGAGTCAAGTAGAGAAAGAATTCTACTATCTTCTAAGATTTAAAAGTCCATCATCAATATTTTATCCCTGTAACATCAATTAATAATCATCTTTAACCAAATATTCATCTTTGCACTACAGGTCAAAGATATTCATTTGTATCATCAGTCGGTCATGTTCATCTCAACACCTGTTCATCTTTGCACTACAGGCCAAAGATATTCATCAAGTAATTATACATCTTTGCACTACAGGCCAAAGATATTCAGTAATATCATCATTTAGGACTGAGGATGATGAAAAATATCTTAAAGAGAACGAATCCAATGAGACAGAAGGACAAATAGTAGGGATTCGTATAACAGTTTATCCAAGATCAATAATACTTCATAATAATCAATTGTGAAGCAGAATTCAAAAATAAAGATCAAAACATGGATACAATCAAAGATAGTAACCATAATAGACATCTTGGACAAAAAGGAAAAATTTTATTTTTCGGTGAATAGTGCCGTATTCGTGAATAGTGTCGTATACGTGAATAGTACCGTATACGTGAATAGTAACCCCGACACAAAAAGTTCTAAATTTGATAAAAACTCATATCAATATTTCAGCATAATGATATTGAAGAAAATAATATCATTTAAGAAGAAAATAATATCCCTTACCTCAAAATATCAGTACTTCTGGTCGGAATACCGGTATAAGGCTGAAAGAAACTTGCTCTGATGAATAGAAACTCTCAAAGTATCTAAATACTCACAAAATACACTCAATAATCTAGAGAGAGAAAGAGAGAAAACTTGTTTCTGGTGTGATTTTCAATTCTAACTTAGCCCTCTATTTATAGGAAAATTTTGGTAGGTTTGACCTGCAACCTGATGGCTTTACCTGCTACTATTCCCACCCACCACATTTGAAATATAATTCAGCACATTTCTTCACCAACCACAAGTGGGGCCCACCAATTCTAGAATTTTCCACCAAAATGATAAACTCCGAAAATTCAACAATTTCTGAACCAGTCATCTTGTAAAATTCGTAATAAATCATACGTTCATTTTTAACGGTTCAAAATTTGTGGACATATACTCAACTTATATATGTATAACATATCCAAAAATTACCACGATCCAACGGTCGGATTAAAAATTATAACCCCCGCAAACTATCTCAAAACCCTGATTTTTAATACCTCCATTCCGACAAAAATACTGACAAAAACCTCAACATTAACTCCTTCATTTTTAACCACAAAAATATATCCCTCATTTATATCCACATAAAATAAATATTTCCTTATCATATGAATCAATAATTAATTATTCACAAATAATATTACAGAATCACATTTATGACAACCAGGCCGTTCCCAGGAAAGAGGGGGCTTTCCAATAAGGATTTCTCCTTACTGGCGCGCAATTAGATGACCAAACCTCTCCTTAGACAGAACTTTCTAGACATTGCCAATAATGTTATCTAATAATATTATTCAAATAATATGAATTATTGATCTGATAAATGAAAATACTGTGCAGCAACAATTATTGAAACAACAATAATATAAAATATCAACGCAGCAATTATTGAATCAATAAAATAAAATATTGAATAATAACTACTGTAACAATTATTGAGTAGTGCCTTCTTACGTAAGAATCAATAATTGGTGCAATACCGTGTGCTACTGTATTTTAACCACCGGGTATTCCAACAGTATTAACGGTAACAACTACGCCGTTATTTATAAACAACTTATACTTGTCGTTTTCTTCATCCAATCGCTTTCCGTTATGGGGCCCACACAAGGCTGCGTCGTCGTACGAATATTCCCCGACAGCAAGAATATTCCACGACCAACCGAATATTCACCGACCAAAAATAAATATTTTATAACCACTTGCTTATTTTGTAAAATTTGCACATTTCACCCATAACCAAAGTATTATATCAAATTAACCCCTTATTATTCACAATAATATTTAGAGAAAATTTGATTTTATTCATTAATAAGTTGGGGTCTTACAACCTCCCCTCCTTATGAAATTTCGTCCTCGAAATTGACGTACGTACCTGATGTTTCAAAAAGGTGAGGATACCTCGCTTTCATTTCTGATTCCAACTCCCAGGTCATTTCTTCAATAGCATGGTTTCTCCACAAAACCTTAACTTGTGGTATAACCTTCGTGCGTAGGACATGCTCTTTCCTATCCAAGATCTTAACAGGTACCTCCTCGTACGTTAAATCTTCAGCTATCTCGTCTGGTTCTAACTCAATAATGTGGTTCGGGTCTTTAACATATTTACGAAGCATAGATATGTGAAAAACATTATGAACACGAGACATGCTTGGAGGTAATGCGAGTCTATATGCCACATTTCCTATTCGCTCAAGAATCTCAAATGGACCAACAAATCTTGGATTGAGCTTTCCTCTCTTCCCAAATCTTGTAACTCCCTTCCATGGTGCAACACGTAACAATACATGATCCCCAATATTAAATTCCACGTCCTTCCGATGAAGATCCGCATAACTCTTTTGTCGATCCTGTGCCGTTTGTATACGTTGTCGAATCGTTTGGATCTTCTCTGTAGTAATGCGTACCAATTCTGGTCCCAACAATGTTGCTTCACCCACCTCGTCCCAGCATACTGGAGAACGACATTTTCTTCCATACAACGCCTCAAATGGAGCCATACCTATGCTCGCCTGATAACTGTTGTTGTAGGAGAATTCCACCAATGGTAGGTACTTATCCCAACTCCCTTTGAGATCTAAGACACAAAGTCTTAATAGATCTTCAAGAGTTTGAATAGTCCTCTCTGATTGTCCGTCCGTTTGAGGATGGTATGCTGAACTGAATCGTAAATCCGTGCCCATAGCTTTCTGCAAGCTAACCCAAAATCGTGAAGTGAATCTTGGGTCACGATCCGAAACTATGGATACTGGCATGCCATGCAATCTCACAATCTCGTTCACGTACATACTAGCAAGACGTTCAAGGGAATAAGTCTCACGTATCGGCAAGAAATGAGCGGACTTGGTTAATCTATCAACAATAACCCAAATCGCATCTATGCCTTGAGAAACCTTGGGAAGACCTGTAACAAAATCCATAGTAATGTGTTCCCACTTCCATTTCGGAATCTCAAGTGGTTGCAATGGACCCTTTGGTACTTGATGCTCCGCTTTTACACGTTGACAAGTTAAACATCTCGAGATAAACTCCGCGATCTCTCTTTTCATATTGCTCCACCAAAATGTATGTCGAAGATCGTGATACATTTTGGTACTCCCAGGATGGATTGCAAACGGTGTGTTGTGTGCCTCCATCATTATTCTATGCTTCAAGTCAAAATCGTTAGGAACACAAAGTCTGGAGTTGACTCGAAGTATTCCTTCTTCATCGATTCTTGCTTCTGGAATAGCACCTTCTTGCACTTTCTTCTTCATACGCATCAGCTCTATATCCGTAGCTTGAGCAGCTTTAACTTTATCGATTAAAGTCGGTTCTACTCGTATATTTGATATCATCATGTGGGTACTTGGAGCCTTCATCTCTATCTCCATCCTTTGCAAGTCATACAAAATGGGCCTTTGTGTTAAAAACATTGCACTCGTACCCGCATATGATCTTCTACTCAATGCGTCAGCTACTACGTTTGCTTTTCCAGGATGGTATTGGATGGTATGATCGTAATCTTTCAACAGCTCAAGCCAACGTCGTTGCCGCATGTTGAGTTCCTTTTGGGTGAAGAAATATTTGAGGCTTTTATGATCTGTATAGATCTCCACTTTCTCCCCATACAGGTAGTGTCTCCAGATCTTCAACGCAAAAACGACTGCTGCCAACTCCAAATCATGAGTAGGATAATTCCTCTCATATTCTTTGAGTTGTCGTGAGGCATAGGCTATGACTTTCCCATGTTGCATGAGAACACATCCTAACCCTTTGCCTGAAGCATCGCTGTAGATAACAAATCCATCCGAACCAGATGGTATTGTCAAAACAGGTGCCGAAATGAGTCTCCTCTTGAGTTCTTGGAAACTCTTCTCGCATTCCTCACTCCATACGAATTTTGTATCTTTCCGAGTCAGCTGAGTTAACGGAGTAGCGATTCGAGAAAATCCTTCCACAAATCTCCGATAATAACCAGCTAAGCCCAGAAAGCTACGTACTTCGGTTACCGACTTCGGTTGCTCCCAACTTTGTATGGCTTCAATCTTCGCCGGGTCGACAGATACTCCATGTTTTGACACCACGTGCCCAAGGAATGCTACTTCCTCAAGCCAGAACTCGCATTTCTTCAGTTTGGCATATAGCTTGTTTTCACGAAGCCTTTGCAGTACCAGCTTCAAATGGCGCTCATGATCTTCACGGCTTTTGGAATAGATGAGGATGTCATCAATAAAGACAACAACGAACTGATCCAAATATTCTTTGAATACACGGTTCATCATATCCATGAAGGCAGCAGGAGCATTAGTCAATCCAAAAGACATTACTAAGAATTCATAATGCCCGTACCGAGTTCTGAAGGCAGTCTTTGGAATATCCTCAGTTTTAATCTTCAGCTGATGATATCCAGAACGAAGATCGATCTTTGAAAAGAATTGTGCTCCTTGCAACTGGTCAAACAGGTCATCAATGCGAGGTAGCGGATACCTATTCTTGATGGTGACATGGTTCAATTCTCGATAGTCAATACAAAGTCGCATACTCCCGTCTTTCTTCTTTACGAATAAAACAGGAGCACCCCAAGGAGACGTACTAGGACGAATAAAACCGATGTCCAACAACTCCTGTAGTTGGACTTTTAACTCCTGAAGTTCAATAGGAGCCATTCGATATGGGGTTTTAGAAATGGGCTTTGTACCGGGTTCAAGGTCAATAAAGAATTCAATTTCTCGTTCCGGGGGTAGACCGGGAAGTTCTTCAGAAAATACATCGGAAAATTCTCTAACAATAGAAATATTATTCAAATCTGACTTGTCTTTGTTCAAATCCATAACATGGGCTAAGAAAGCTTGACATCCGTTTTTCAATAAACGAATAGCTTTGTGGCTTGATATGACAGTGACTGATTTTAGTGGTTTAGTAGTTTGAATTCGTATGACAGGTTGGTTAGGAATATGAAAACTAACAACCTTACGAAAACAATCAATTTTAGCATGATGAGTGGTTAACCAATCAATTCCTAAAATCACATCAAAAGCAAGTATCTTTAAAGAGATAAGATCAACAGGTAATGTGATAGTGCCAACTTGGATCATGCAAGATTTATAAACTGTAGATGTAACGAAGGTTTCACCCAACGGAGTTTCAACAGATAAGTTAAAGTCCAATTTCTCCGGAGTCAAGTTTAAACGTTGAGCACAAGCAGGAGAGATAAAAGAATGGGTAGAACCGGTATCTAGTAAAGTATAAACTTCGCAAGAATTCAAGATTAGCTTACCCGTGATCACCTCGTTCGGGTTTCTCGCGTTTTGGCCAGTAACGACAAACGCCCTTCCAGGAACCGCTGATTTCGACTTATCCGGGATAACTTTTGGAGTCACCATCCCCGCTGAACTTGGTTTTGCTACAGAACACTCTCGAGCTATATGACCTTCCTTTCCACAGTTATAACATACCTTGGATTGTTGTGGGCAGTTTGGGCTGATATGTCCCTCTTTCCCACATTTGTAACATACGACCGGTGGTCGTTCTCCTCCCCTAGAAACAGTTGATGTTTGTGCTGACGTCTTCACGTTATCATTGTTGTACCTTCTCTTCTTGAAATCTCCTCCCGACTCGCTCCTTCTATTATCACGACCACGATTACCACCAGAGTGGTTACCGCTTTTGTTCGAATGTTTTCCTCCCTGCTGGTTTTCATTGCTTCGATGACTGCCGCCACCGGTATGACCCTGGTTGTGGTCCCTCGGTTGCACATACTCATTATCTCACTCTAATAATTGAGCCCTGTTTACAACATCTGAATATAAAGAAAATTTATGAGAGATAAGATATTGCCGAATCTCGGGTTTTAGACCTCTCAGAAACATCCTTGTCATTCGTTCCTCATTTTCGACCAAATGAGGTGCAAACCTGGATAACTCTGCAAACTTCGCCTCGTACTGGGACACCGTCATGTTGTTTTGTTCCAGTCTAATAAACTCAACCTCCTTCATATGACGAATACTTTCAGGAAAGTACTTGTCATTGAACAGTTTTTGAAATGTTTCCCAGGACATGTTGAGTGCGTCAGGCTGGGTACGCTTCACAGACTCCCACCAGTAGTCTGCCTCACCGCGGAACATAAATGTGGTGAATGGAACCTTCTGTTCCTCCGTGCATCCCAAGACATCAAATATCTTGGTAATTTGCTTGACCCACGTTTCCGCCATGATCGGATCCGGCTTTCCCTTAAATTCTGGTGGTCCCAATTCTTTGAACTGCTTAGCTGCGACAAACCGCGCGTTGTTATCATTTCCACCCGTATTCTGCACACGAGTCTCCCTCGTCTGATTTTGCATGAACTGCAAAAAGCTCCTAAACATTCCATCATTCATCGTTTGCTCGGTAACGTTGTTTACAGGAGGAATATTGCCTTCCTGTTGCACGTTCCCCTGGGTAGTGATCAAAGGTGTCTCCACGGTCTGATTTACTCCATTATTAACGTTCTCAGCTGCCATTCTTAAATACTGCCATAAAACAAGGGTTAATAGTCATGTCATATATTATCCCTATACTCTGACCGACCAAATAAACACCAAATAAACTTAGTCAGGTCATACTAGCGAAGGAATTCCCCGTCTCTCCCCTCCTAGTTCTTGTCTCACATCTCAGCCAGGGATCATATCCCTAAGCTCTGATACCAACTGTGACGCCCCCAGAATAGGTATACAACACCCATTCTGAGTCGCCAAATACATGGTACAGAAAGCAAACTACAACTTCAATAATACAATTGTCGTGCAAAATACGACAACACATACTGTGAGTTTAAATACAAATATTGTCTTCTAGACAATATCCACACTCAAATAAATCCTCATTACAATTATTCAAACACTATTTTACAGAAATAGTGAGGACTGCTAATACATCTTTTTAGAACCATCACTCCATACCCCGACTAGATCCTGCTATGTTCTCACCTCCTGAGAAGAAAAATGGAACAAAAAGGAAAAGGGTGAGCTCAACTAGCCCAGTAAAGAATATTATGACTAAGATAATATACAACAAATTATCGTTAGTCTTCAACAGGGAAAAATCTGATAAAATATAATCGACAACAAGTTTTAGATCAACAACTGCAGCGGAAACAGCAAACCATTAGAAGAGTCAAGTAGAGAAAGAATTCTACTATCTTCTAAGATTTAAAAGTCCATCATCAATATTTTATCCCTGTAACATCAATTAATAATCATCTTTAACCAAATATTCATCTTTGCACTACAGGCCAAAGATATTCATTTGTATCATCAGTCGGTCATGTTCATCTCAACACCTGTTCATCTTTGCACTACAGGCCAAAGATATTCATCAAGTAATTATACATCTTTGCACTACAGGCCAAAGATATTCAGTAATATCATCATTTAGGACTGAGGATGATGAAAAATATCTTAAAGAGAACGAATCCAATGAGACAGAAGGACAAATAGTAGGGATTCGTATAACAGTTTATCCAAGATCAATAATACTTCATAATAATCAATTGTGAAGCAGAATTCAAAAATAAAGATCAAAACATGGATACAATCAAAGATAGTAACCAAAATAGACATCTTGGACAAAAAGGAAAAATTTTATTTTTCGGTGAATAGTGCCGTATTCGTGAATAGTGTCGTATACGTGAATAGTACCGTATACGTGAATAGTAACCCCGACACAAAAAGTTCCAAATTTGATAAAAACTCATATCAATATTTCAGCATAATGATATTGAAGAAAATAATATCATTTAAGAAGAAAATAATATCCCTTACCTCAAAATATCAGTACTTCTGGTCGGAATACCGGTATAAGGCTGAAAGAAACTTGCTCTGATGAATAGAAACTCTCAAAGTATCTAAATACTCACAAAATACACTCAATAATCTAGAGAGAGAAAGAGAGAAAACTTGTTTCTGGTGTGATTTTCAATTCTAACTTAGCCCTCTATTTATAGAAAAATTTTGGTAGGTTTGACCTGCAACCTGATGGCTTTACCTGCTACTATTCCCACCCACCACATTTGAAATATAATTCAGCACATTTCTTCACCAACCACAAGTGGGGCCCACCAATTCTAGAATTTTCCACCAAAATGATAAACTCCGAAAATTCAACAATTTCTGAACCAGTCATCTTGTAAAATTCGTAATAAATCATACGTTCATTTTTAACGGTTCAAAATTTGTGGACATATACTCAACTTATATATGTATAACATATCCAAAAATTACCACGATCCAACGGTCGGATTAAAAATTATAACCCCCGCAAACTATCTCAAAAACCCTGATTTTTAATACCTCCATTCCGACAAAAATACTGACAAAAACCTCAACATTAACTCCTTCATTTTTAACCACAAAAATATATCCCTCATTTATATCCACATAAAATAAATATTTCCTTATCATATGAATCAATAATTAATTATTCACAAATAATATTACAGAATCACATTTATGACAACCAGGCCGTTCCCAGGAAAGAGGGGGCTTTCCAATAAGGATTTCTCCTTACTGGCGCGCAATTAGATGACCAAACCTCTCCTTAGACAGAACTTTCTAGACATTGCCAATAATGTTATCTAATAATATTATTCAAATAATATGAATTATTGATCTGATAAATGAAAATACTGTGCAGCAACAATTATTGAAACAACAATAATATAAAATATCAACGCAGCAATTATTGAATCAATAAAATAAAATATTGAATAATAACTACTGTAACAATTATTGAGTAGTGCCTTCTTACGTAAGAATCAATAATTGGTGCAATACCGTGTGCTACTGTATTTTAACCACCGGGTATTCCAACAGTATTAACGGTAACAACTACGCCGTTATTTATAAACAACTTATACTTGTCGTTTTCTTCATCCAATCGCTTTCCGTTATGGGGCCCACACAAGGCTGCGTCGTCGTACGAATATTCCCCGACAGCAAGAATATTCCACGACCAACCGAATATTCACCGACCAAAAATAAATATTTTATAACCACTTGCTTATTTTGCAAAATTTACACATTTCACCCATAACCAAAGTATTATATCAAATTAACCCCTTATTATTCACAATAATATTTAGAGAAAATTTGATTTTATTCATTAATAAGTTGGGGTCTTACAAAATATATTCATCAACAGTTCATATTTGTACTACAGGCCAAATATATTCACCAACAGTTCATATTTGCACTACTGGCCAAATATATTAATATCTCAAATAAATATATAATCATTTCAGAATTTATATAAATAATAATTATAACCATGTTGATCATTTCACCTTTGCACTTAAGCTAAAGATATTCAATTATAAATTCAATGGTCATGATCATACCAGTCAACAATTCAACTTTGTACTATTAGTCAAAGGAAACCCATAGTCATGATCATATCAAAAATCTACCCATCTTTACACTCAAGTCAAAGAGAAATATCATCATTAGGGTTATAAACATGTTATATATGATAATAAAAATAATATGATCAACTTATAGTTTTAATCTCAAGAGTAATATTCATAAATCAACTATAATTTGGTTAAAAAAGAGAAATCAATTTTGTCATGAATAGTAACTCGTGAATAGTAACTCGTGAATAGTAACCCTGACATAAAAAAGGTAGAAATTCTACAATAATATACATACCAATATTTCGGTATAATGATATTGAAAGAATAATATTTCTTAAGCTTATAAACAATTTATTTTAATTGTTTACACTTTACTAAATAATGCATTTAATCATCCTAAAATGCCAAACTCATAAGATTTTATTACCAATAACCACAACCCTCATCAAAAATCTGCATATACCTCATATAGGATTCTCAAGCCATAAAATCATATTTTCTAATTTTCTTACTTCACATAACATATTTAATTTATTTACTCATAACTAGTCTATTTTTATGAAAAAAAATACCAAATCAGTTCTAAAAATATTTCTTTTCTGGGATTTAGCAGAATATAGTCCCATATTGAACATATATTTTTCTCAGAATTTTTAAAACTCATTTACTATTTTTCATATGGCCAAAACCGCCGAATATTTAGACATTTTTCATAAATTGTACTTTTATCCAAAAAATCCAAAATTCACAGATTACACTGATATTATATAGATATACTTTCAATAAAAATTTTATCAATTTTAGAGTTAACCACAAGGAGTTATAAGCGGTTACTTTTAAAATAGTCTTTTCCCGTAAAATTCATAACTCTTAATATATACATCCAAAAATCACCATTTTTGGACACAATCAATAAAACTCATCAAAATATCATTTCAAATTTTTTCAAAATTTTTTGAAGGTCAGAAGAAGTACGAACTGAAAAATATAATAACCCTTTAAATCTCTTACCTCAAGAGAGCAGTACTTCTGACTGGAATACCGAAGGATACTTCTACTAAATAGCAACTCTCAAAGTATCTAAATACTCTTAAAAATATGCTTGATAATATAGAGAGAAAGAAAACTTGTTTCGAGTGTGATTTTCAATTCTAACTTAAGCTTCTATTTATAGGAAAATGCTAGAACGCCAAAGGAGACTAAATAATAAACTAATATTATTTCTTTTCCCATTTTCTACGCATGCAAGCTAGCCACCACCTTTGACAAAGAAAATCAGCAGCCCACATGGGAATTCATCACCAACCAAAGAGTGGGTCCCACCCATAACTTAATAAAAATTATTTTATTTTCCGAAACTTCAGTAATTCATAAAAAAATAGTCCTTTTATCAGAAAATTTGAATCTTGCGACTTTTTATAGGAAATTAAATTCTCTATAACTTTGCAGAAGAAAGTTTTTCCAAATTCTAAACAGAAATTGACCGAAATTCCTAAACGGACGATTTTACAGGCTATAATCAAATTTCAGTCAAGAAATGGGGTCCACCGACACACAAAATATGTGTTAATCATTTAATACAATAAAAATACTCTTCCTCCTCATATACTCATATATCCTACATTCATTGTAAAACTATCACCATTATTATATTATTAAATATAATAATAAATTATTTTGTCAGAAAAGATAAAATATCATTTTTTAACAATTGTCACTTTAAAAATTTTCTCCATCTATATCCACATAAAATTAATATTTTTCTCATCATATAAATCAATAATTAATTATTCACAAATAATATTATAGAATCACAGTACTGGCAACCAGGCCGTTCCCAAGAAAGAGGGAGCTTTTCAATAAGGATTTCTCCTTATTGGCGCGCAATTAGATGACCAAACCTCTCCTTAGATAGAACTTTCTAGACATTATCAATAATACTATCCAATAATATTATTCAAATAATATGAATTATTGATCTGATAATGGAGATGATGTGCAGCAACAATTATTGAAACAACAATAATATAAAATATCAACGCAGTAATTATTGAATCAATAAAATAAAATATTGAACAGTAATTACTGTGACAATTATTCAGTAGTGCCTTCTTACGTAAGAATCAATAATTTTAAAAATACTGTGCAATACCGTATGCTACTGTGCAATAACGTGTATTACTGTATTTTAACCACCGGGTATTCCAACAGTGTTAACGGTAACAACTACGCCGTTAATTATAAAAATTCAATTTTTGTCGTTATCTTCATCCGACAGTTTTCCGTTATGGGGACCACAAATAGCTGCGCCATCGTACGAATATTCCCCGACAGAAAGAATATTCCACGACCAACGAATATTCCCCGACAACAATGATTATTTTATAACCACTTGTTTATTTTGAAAAATTTTTACATTTCACCCATAACTTTAATTTTTTTATCAATTTAACCATTTACTGAATTGTAATTATAAGAAAAATTGAATAGTTTTATTTCATAAAATTCGGGGTCTTACAACGTGGTGTCAAAACATGGAGTATCTGTTGACCCGACGAAGATTGAAGCAATACAAAGTTGGGAACAACCGAAGTCGGTGACCGAAGTACGTAGCTTTCTGGGCTTAGCTGGTTATTATCAGAGATTCGTGGAAGGGTTTTCTCGAATCGCTACCCCATTAATTCAGCTGACTCGGAAAGATACAAAATTCGTATGGAGCGAGGAATGCGAGAAGAGTTTTCAAGAGCTCAAGAGGAGACTCATTTCGACACCTGTTCTGACAATACCATCTGGTTCGGATGGATTTGTTATCTATAACGATGCTTCAGGCAAAGGGTTATGATGTGTTATCATGCAACGTGGGAAAGTCATAGCCTATGCCTTGCGACAACTTAAAGAATATGAGAGGAATTATCTTACTCATGATCTCGAGTTGGCAGCAGTTGTTTTCGCGCTAAAGATCTGGAGGCACTATCTATATTGGGAGAAAGTGGAGATATATTCAGACCATAAAAGATTCAAATATTTTTTCACTCAAAAAGAACTCAACATGCGGCAACAATGTTGGCTCGAGCTGTTGAAAGATTACGACCACAGTATTCAATACCATCCTGGAAAAGCAAACGTGATAGCAATATGCAGGAACGAGTGCGATGATATCAAGTATACGCATAGAACCAACTTTAGTCGAAAAAGTTAAAGTTGCTCATGCCACAGACCTGGAGCTAATGCGTATGAAGAAGAAAGTACAAGAAGGTGTTATTTCAGAGGCAAGAATCGATGAAGAAGGAACACTTCGAGTCCACTCCAGACTTTGTGTTCCTAACAATTTTGATTTAAAGTACAAGATCATGATGGAGGCACACAATACACCATTTGCAATCCATCCTGGAAGTACCAAAATATATCATGATCTCCGACATACATTTTGGTGGAACAATATGAAGAGAGAGATTGCAAAGTTTATCTCGAGGTGTTTAACTTGTCAACTTGTAAAGGCAGAGCATCAAGTGCCAAAGGGTCCATTGCAATCACTTGAGATTCTGGAATGGAAGTGGGAACACATTACCATGGATTTTGTTACGGGTCTTCCCACGGTTTCTCAAGGAATAAATGCTATTTGGGTTATTGTTGATAGATTAACCGAGTCTGCTCATTTCTTGCCGATACGGGAGACTTATTCCGTTGAACGTCTTGCTAGTATGTACGTAAATGAGATTGTAAGGTTGCATGACATGCCAGTATCCATAGTTTCGGATCATGATTCAAGATTCACTTCAAGATTTTGGGTTAGCTTGTAAAAAGCTATGGGCACGGATTTACGATTCAGTTCGGTATACTATCCTCAAACGGACGGACAATCGGAGAGAACTATTCAAACTCTTGAAGATCTATTGAGACTTTGTGTCCTCGATTTCAAAGGGAGTTGGGATAAGTACCTACCATTAGTGAAATTCTCCTACAACAACAGTTATCAGGCAAGTATAGGTGTGGCTCCATTTGAAGTATTGTATGGACGAAAGTGTCGCTCTCCAGTTTGTTGGGATGAGGTGGAAAAAGTAACATTGTTGGGACCAGAGTTGGTACGAATGACTACAGAGAAGATCCAAACGATTCGACAACGTATACAAACGACAAAGGATTGACAAAAGAGTTATGTGGATCTTCATCGAAAGGACGTTGAATTTGACATTGGGGATCATATATTGTTCCGTGTGGCTCCATAGAAAGGAGTTACAAGATTTAGAAAGAGAGGAAAGCTCAATCCACGATTTATTGGTCAATTTCAGATTCTTGACCGAGTAGAAAATGTGACCTATAGGCTCGCATTACCTCCAAGTATGTCTCGTGTTCATAATATTTTTTACGTATCTGTGCTTCATAAATATGTGAAAGACCCGAACCACGTTATTGAGTTAGAACCGGACGAGATAGTCGAAGACTTAATGTATGAAGAGGTACCTGTCAAGATTTTGGATAGGAAGGAGCATGTCCTACGCACAAAGGTCATACCACAAGTCAAAATTTTATGGAGGAACCATGCTATTGAAGAAATGACCTGGGATTTGGAAACGGAAATAAAAGCGAGGTATCCTCATCTTTTCGAAACACCAGGTACGTACGTCAATTTCGAGGACAAAATTTCATAAGGAGGGGAGGTTGTAAGACCCCAACTTATTATAAATAAAATTTAATTTCATTTATTTATTATTTTGAAATAGTAAGGGTTGATTTGATTAATGTGGTTAGTTATGGGTAAAATACACAAATATTTTTAATAAGCAAGTGGTTATAAAATATTCATTTTTATCGGAGAATATTCGTTTGGTCGTGGAATATTCTTGCTGTCAGGGAATATTCGTGCGACGGCGCAGCCTTGTGTGGGCCCCATAACGGAAAGCGATTGGATGAAGAAAACGACAAGTATAAGTTGTTTATAAATAACGGCGTAGTTTTTACCGTTAATACTGTTGGAATACCCGGTGGTTAAAACACAATAATACGCGTTGTTGCACAGTAGCACACGGTATTGCACCAATTATTGATTCTTACGTAAGAAGGCACTACTCAATAATTGTTACAGTAATTACTGTTCAGTATTTTATTTTATTGATTCAATAATTGCTACGTTGATATTTTATATTACTGTTGTTTCAATAATTGTCACTACACAGTATTTTCCATTATCGGAGCAATAATTCATATTATCTTAATAATATTATTAGATAATATTATTGGTAATGTCTAGAAAGTTCTATCCAAGGAGAGGTTTGGTCACCTAATTGCGCGCCAGTAAGGAAAAATCCTTATTGAAAAGCCCCCTCTTTCCTGGGAACGGCCTGGTTGCCAGTATTGTGATTTTGTAATATTATTTGTGAATAATTAATTATTGATTTATATGATGAGAAAAATATTTATTTTATGTGGATATAGATGGAGAAAATTTTTAAAGTGACAATTGTTGAAAATTGATATTTTATCTTTTCTAATAAAATAATATTTTATTATATTATTATAATATAATAATGATGATATTTTTACAATAAATGTGGGATATATGAGTATATGAGAAGGAAGAGTATTTTTATTATAAAAGATGTTTAAAACATGTTAAACATGTCTGTGGGCCCATTTCTTGACTGAAATTTGATTATAGACTGTAGAATCGCCCGTTTGTAGATTTCGGTCAATTTCTGTTTGGAATTTGAAAAAACTTTCTTCTGTAAAGTTGTAGATAATGAAATTTCCTATGAGAAAGATATGAGGTTCAAATTTTTCTGATAAAAGGACTATTTATTGTAAATTATTAAAGTTTCGGATTAATTAATTTTGATTTTTTGGAGTTTTTAAATAATTTATGTGAGAAAAACATTTTTTGAGAGGTGGGCTACATGTGTGGCTGATGTTGGACTCAATTGGTGTGCGTAGGGAGATTTAAAAAAATAATATTAATATTATATTAAATTTTCTGCTTTGGTGTTCTAAGCAATTTCCTATAAATAGGGTGCTTAGGTTAGAATTGAAAATCGCACCAGAAACTGAAGTTTTCTCTCTCTTTCTCTCTCTATATTAGTGAGCGTATTCTTGTGAGTATTTTAATACTTTGAGTGTTGCTATACGGTGCAAGTTCAAGTTATAGCCTATATCCGGTATTTCAACTAGAAGTACTGTCTTTACGAGGTAAGAGATGTTATTTTCTTCTTAAATGATATTATTTTCTTCAATATCATTATGTCGAAATATTGGTTTGAACTTTTTATCAAATTTAGAATTTTTTGTGTCGGGGTTACTATTCACGTATACAGCACTATTCACGTATACGACATTATTCACGAATACGGCACTATTCACAGAAAAATTAAATTTTTGTTTTTCCTCCAAAATATCTATTATGGATACTAGCTTTGATTGTATCCATATTTTGATCATTCTTAAATTTTACTCCACTATGATTATTATGAGGTGTTTTTGGACATAGAATAGCTGAAATACGAATCTTTAATATTTGTTCTTTTGTTTCACTGGATTCATTTTCTTTAAAATATTTTTCATCATCCTCAGTCCTACATGATGACACAAATGAATATCTTTGGCCTGTAGTGTAAAGATTAATGATTTTTTAATGAATATCTTTGGCCCGTAGTGCAAAGATGAACAGGTGTTTAGATGAACATGACCGATTGATGAATATATTTGGCCTGTAGTGCAAAGATGAATATTTCATTCTAGATATATATTGATTGATGTTACAGGGATAAAATATTGACTAGGGACTTTTAAATTCATATATAGAAGATAGTAGATTTTATTCTCTACTTAACTCTTCTAATGAATTATTATTTTCGCTGCGAATATTGATTTAAAATTTGTTGTCTATTGTATTCTATTAGATTTTTCCCTGTTGAAGACTATCGATAATTTGTTTTATGTTATCTTAGTCATAATATTCTTTACTAGGCTAGTTGAGCTCACCCTTTTCTTTTTTGTTCTATTTTTCTTCTCAGGAGGCGAGAATGTAGCGAGTACTAGTCGGGGTATGGAATGAAAGTTCTAGGAAGTTGTTTTAGTAGTCCTCACCATTTTTGTAAAATATTGTACCAATAATTGTAATGAGGACTTATTTGAGTGTGGATATTGTCTAGATGATAATATTTGTATTTACTCTCACAGTTTTTATGTTGTATTAATAAAATTGTAGTTGTTTCTGTACCTTGTTATTGACGACTCAAAATGGGTGATGTATACCTATTTTGGGGGCGTAACAGTTGGTATCAGAGCTTAGGGATATGATCTCTGACGGAGATCGGGGAATAGAACTAGGAGGGGAGAGACGAGTAAATACTTCGCTAGTGTGTTCTACCTAAGCTTATTTGTTGGTCGGTCATAATATAGGGATATTATGTGATTTGTTAATTTGTTTAATTAACCTTTATTTTATGGCAATATTTGAGAATGTCGACTGAGAATGTTAACAATGGAGTAAACGAGACCGTGGAGACACCTTTGCTCACCAATGAGGAGAACGTGCAACAAGCTGGCAATGTTCCTCCTGTGAACAACACCACTGAGAAGACGATGAACGATGAGATGTTTAGAAGCTTTTTACGATTCATGCAAAACCAGATGAAGGAGATTCCTGTTCAAAATATAGGAAGAAACAATGGTAACGCACAGCTGGTCACAACCAAGCAGTTCAAAGAGTTGGGACCACCAGAATTCTGGGTAAAGCCAGATTTGATTAAGGCGGAGACGTGGGTCAAGCAAATTACCAAGATATTCGATGTCTTGGGATACACAGAGGAACAGAAGGTTCCATTCGCCACCTTTATGTTCCGTAATGAGGCAGATTACTGGTGGGAATTTGTGAAGCGTACCCATCCAGCCGCACTCAGCATGTCTTGGAAGACGTTTCAGAAACTGTTCAATGACAAATACTTTTCTGAAAGTGTTCATCAAATGAAGGAGGTAGAGTTTATTAGATTGGAAAAAAACAACATGACGGTGTCCCAGTACGAGGCGAAGTTTGCAGAGTTATCCAAGTTTGCACCTCATTTGGTGGAGAATAAGGAACGTATGACGCGGATGTTTATGAGAGGTTTGAAACCCGGCATACGTCAATATCTCATTTCTCATAAATTTTTTCTCTATTCAGATGTTATCAACAGGGCTCAATTATTAGAGCGAGATAACGAGTACGGTCAACCGAGGGACCACAACCAGGATCATACCGGTAACAACAGTCATCAGAACAACGATAACCAGCAGAGAAAGAAGAATACGGACAGAGCGGCAACCACTCTGGTGGTAATCATGGCCATGAGAATAGAAGAAGTTAGTCGTGGGGAGATTTTAAAAAGAGGAGATTCAACAATGACAACACGAAGACGTCAGCGCCACCAGCAACTAGTTTCAAGGGAGGAGAACGACCACCGGTCATATGCTATAAATACGAAAAAGAAGGACATATCAGCCCAAACTGTCAACAACGGTTTAAGGTATGTTATAATTGTAGAAAGGAAGGACATATCGCTCGAGATTGCATTGTAGCAAAACCAAGTCCAACGGGGATGGTGACTCAAAGCCTGTCCTCAATTCTAGAATTTTCTACCTAAATTATTTATAAACCTAATTTTCAAATCAGTCACCTCTTAAAATTCATAACAAATCATACGTTCATTTTTAACGGTTCAAAATTTATTAACATATACTCAACTTATATATGTATAACATATCCAAAAATCTCAACGATCCAACGGTCGGATTAAAAATTATAACTCACGCAATATAACTCAAAAATACTGGTTTGATTTTTAATACCTCCATTCTGACAAAAATACTGATAAAACACCTCAACATAAACTCCTTCATTTTTAACCACAATAAATATATCCAACATTTATATCCACATAAAATAAATATTTTTTTATCATATAAAATAATAATTAATTATTCACAAATAATATTACAGAATCACAATTATGACAACCAGACCGTTCCCAGGAAAGAGGGGGCTTTCCAATAAGGATTTCTCCTTACTGACGTGCAATTAGGTGACCAAACCTCTCCTTAGACAGAACTTTCTAGACATTGCCAATAATGTTATCTAATAATATTATTCAAATAATATAAATTATTGATCTGATAATGAGAAATACTGTGCAGTAACAATTATTGAAACAACAATAATATAAAATATCAACGCAGTAATTATTGAATCAATAAAATAAAATATTGAACAGTAACTACTGACACAATTATTGAGTAGTGCCTTCTTACGTAAGGATCAATAATTCAAAAATACTGTGCAAAACCGTGTGCTACTGTGCAACCACGCGTATTACTGTATTTTAACCACCGGGTATTCCAACAGTGTTAACGGTAACAACTACGTCGTTATTTATAAAAACTTAATTTTGTCGTTATCTTCATCCTACCATTTTCCGTTATGGGGCCCACAAATAGTTGCGCCGTCGTACGAATATTTCCCGACAAAAAGAATATTTCACGACCAAACGAATATTCCCCGACAACAATGAGTATTTTATAACCACTTGTTTATTTTACAAAATTTTCACATTTTACCCATAACCAAAATATTATATCAAATTAACACCTTATTATTCACAATAATAATTAAAGGAAATTTGATTTGATTCATTAATAAGTTGGGGTCTTACAACCTCCCCTCCTTATGAAATTTTTTCCTCAAAATTTATGTACGTACCTGATATGTCGAACAGATGGGGATACCTTGACTTCATTTTAGATTCTAACTCTTGAGGTATCTCCTTATACGTTAAATCTTTCGCTATCTCATCCGGTTCTTAATCAATAATGTGGTTCAGATCATCCATATATTTACGTAAAATCGATACGAAATAAACGTTATGAACACGCGGCATACTTGGCGTTTAAAACGAGTCTATAGGTCATAATTCCTTCTCGATTGAGGATTTCAAATAGACCAATAAAATCGAGGGTTGAGATTTTCTCTCTTCATCGACTCTTTCTCCTAGAATAACGCCCTCTTGAACCTTCTTCTTTACATTCATCAGCTTTGAGTCTATAGCTTGAGCGGCTTTAACTTTATCGATTTAAAGTCGGTTCTAATCGTATATTTGCTATCTTCACGTAAGTTCGTATATTCGCACTCGTAAATGCATACGATCTTCTACTCAACGCGTCAGCTACCACGTTTGCTTTTCCCATGATGGTTTTAAATGGTATAATCGTAATCTTCAACAGCTTGACCCAACGTCTTCAGCACATAATACGTTCGTTTTAGGTGAAGAAATATTTTAAGGGTTTTAGAAATGGGTTTTATATTGGGGTCAAATTTAAACGTTGAGCGCAAGTAGGAGAAATAAAAGAATATGTAGAACCAGTATTGAATAAGGTATAAACTTCGCAAGAGTTTATGATTAACGTACCCGTGATAACTTTGTTTGGGTTTTTCGACAAACGCTCTTACTTAAACTACCGACTTTGACTTGTCTGGGACATCCTTTGGCATCACTATCCCCGTTGGACTTGACTTCACTACAGGACAAAATCGAGCTAGGTGACCTTCTCTTCCGTAATTGAAACACACTTTGGGTTGCTGCGTACAGTTTGGAGGGATGTGTCCCTCTTGTCCGCATTTGAAACATACGATCGGTGGTCGTTCTTCTTCTTTTGAAACGGGTGCTGGTGTTGCTGTCTTTCCATCATTATTGAACCTCCTCTTCTTGAAATTTCCACTTCTATTATCTTGGCCATAATTACCACCGAAGTGGTTACCATTCTTGGCATGATAATTTCCTCCATGATTGTTGTCACCGCTTCGATAACTACTACCATTGGTATTATCATTTTGCCGGCTGCTTTCTCTTGGTTGGGTTTACTCGTTATCGCGCTCCAATAACTGAGCCCTATTTACAACATCTGAATACAAACACAGTTTGTGAGAAATTAGGTATTGACGTATCTCGGGTTTCAAACCTCTTAGAAACATTCGCGTCATTCTCTCCTCGTTATCAACTAAGTGGGACGCAAACCGGGACAACTCGGCAAACTTAGCTTCGTACTGCGACACGGTCATATTGTTTTGTTCCAGCTTGACGAATTCCACTTCTTTCATGTGACGAATACTTTCGAGAATGTACTTGTCGTTGAACAATTCTTGGAACTTCTCCCAAGACATCTTGAGTGCGTCAAGCTGGGTACATTTTACAGATTCCCACCAATGATCTGCTTCTTCACGCAACATAAAGGTGGCGAATGGAACCTTTTTCTCCTCTGAGCATTCCAAGACATCAAATATCTTGGTGATCTGCTTTATCCATGTCTCTGCCTTAAGTGGTTCTTGCTTTCCTAGAAACTCCGGTGGTCTTAGCTCCTTGAACTACTTAGCGGTGACCAACCGTGGGTTGCCAGTGTTTCCGCCTGCATTATGAACATTAGTCTCTCTCGTTTGGTGTTGTATGAATTCTAAAAAGCTCCTAAACGTATCGTCGTTCGTCATTTGGTCGGTGTTGTTGTTCACCTGAGGATTGTTGCCTTCCTGATGCACATTATCCTGAGTATTGATCTGTGGTGACTCAACGGTCTCCTGTGCTCCATTGCTATTCTCAACATTCTCGGATGTTATTTTCAAATACTATCACAAAAAAAGGGTTAATTTACATGTAACATATTATCCCTATATTCTGACCGACCAAACAAATACCAAATAAACTTAGTCAGGTCATACTAGCGAAAGAATTCTCCGTCTCTCCCCTCCTAGTTTTTGTCTTACATCTCAGTCAGGGATCATATCCCTAAGCTCTGATACCAACTGTGATGCACCCAAAATAGGTATACATCACCCATTATGAGTCGCCAAATACTTGGTATAGAAACAAATACAACTTCAGTAATACAATTGTCGTGCAGAATACGACAACACATATACTGTGAGTTTGAATACAAATATTGTCTACTAGAGAGTATACAAACTCAAAAGGAGTCCTCATTACAATTATCACACTATTTCACAGAATAGTGAGGACTACTAATGCAACCATCTGGACCGTCAATCCATTCCCCGACTAGTCTCAGCTATATTCTCATTTTCTGAAGAGAACAGTGAAAGAAAGGGTGAGCTCAACTAGCCTAGTAAGAAATATTATGACTAAGATAATGTACAACAAATTATCATTAGTCTTCAATAGGGAAAAATCTGATAAAATATAATAGACAACAAGTTTTAGATCAACAACTGCAACGGAACAAGCAATCCATTAGAAGAGTCAAGTAGAGCATAAAACCTACTATCTTCTATGATTTAAAAGATTTATCATCAATTTTATTGCTGAGATTCAGCTTAATAAATAATTCACATCATCCAATCATCCCTGCACTACGGGCCAAAGATAATCGTACTTTCATCAACGGTCATGATCATGCAATAAAATAATTCATCTTTGCACCCTTGGCCGAAGAGAATCCATGGTCATAATCATACCAAAAATTATCCATCAATACACTACGGGCCAATGAGGACTTTTACCATATCATTTATAACATTACGGTCATGATTATACCGAATAATCCCTGGTCATAATCATACCAAGTTTATCTATACACTACAGGCCACAGATGAGTTTTACCACATCATTTGTAACATTACGGTCATGATTATACCGAATAATCCCTGGTCATAATCATACCAAGTCCATCTATGCACTACAGGCTACAGATGACTTTCAACAGAATATAAACATGAGGATGATGACAATGATATAATAATTCAATTAAACAAGTTCAAGGATAAATTTTAAAGATTTATAATTCAATTTATCCAGAAATCAATAACGTCCAAATTGTCAACATGATACTACTTTGTGGAGTAAAATTTAAGAATAATACTCAGTTGGTCATGTTCATCTCAACACCTGTTCATCTTTGCACTACGGGCCAAAGATATTCATCAGGTAATCATCCATCTTTGCACTACAGGCCAAAGATATTCAGTAATATCATCATTCAGGACTGAGGATGATAAAAAATATCTTAAAAAAAATGAATCCAGTGAGATAAAAGAACAAATATTAGGTACTCGTATTACAGTTTATCCAAGTTCAATAATACTCCGAAATAACCAATTTCAAAGCAGAATTCAAAAATAATGATCAAAACATGGATACAATCAAAGATAGTAACCATAATAGCCATCTTGGATAAAAAGAAGAAAATTTCATTTTTCGGTGAATAGTTCCGTATTCGTGAATAGTATCGTATACGTGAATAGTGTCGTATATGTGAATAGTAATCCCGACACAAAAAGTTTCAAATTTGATAAAAAGTTCAAACCAATATTTCGGCATAATATTGAAAGAAATAATATCATTTATGAAAAAAATAACATCCCTTACCTCAGAATAACCGTACTTCTGACTGAATTTCGGATATAGTACTGACAAAAACTTACACTGAATAACAACTCTCAAAGTATCAAAATACTCACAAAATATGTTCGGGAATAGAGAGAGAGAAAGAGAGAAAACTTATGAATTCTGGTGTGATTTTCAATTCTAACTTAGCCCTCTATTTATAGAAAAATGTTAGCACGTCGAAACAGACTTGACCTGCAACCTGATGGCTTTACATGCTACTATTGCCACCCACCACATTTAAAATAAAATTCAGCACATTTCTTCACCAACCACACGTGGGGCCCACTCAATTCTAGAATTTTCTTCCAAAATCATTTATAAACCTAATTTTCGAATCAATCACCTCTTAAAATTCATAACAAATCATACGTTCATTTTTAACGGTTCAAAATTTGTGGACATATACTCAACTTATATATGTATAACATATCTAAAAATCACAACGATCCAATGGTCGGAATAAAAATTATAACTCACGCAATATAACTCAAAAATACTGGTTTGATTTTTAATACCTCCATTCCGACAAAAATACTGATAAAACACCTCAACATAAACTCCTTCATTTTTCACTACAATAAATATATCCAACATTTATATCCACATAAAATAAATATTTCCTTATCATATAAATCAATAATTAATTATTCACAAATAATATTACAGAATCACAATTATGACAACCAGACCATTCCCAGGAAAGAGGGGGCTTTCCAATAAGGATTTCTCCTTACTGGCGCGTAATTAGGTGACCAAACCTCTCATTAGACAGAACTTTTTAGACATTGCCAATAATGCTATCTAATAATATTATTCAAATAATATGAATTATTGATCTGATAATGGGAAATACTATGCAGTAACAATTATTGAAACAACAATAATATAAAATATCAACGCAGTAATTATTGAATCAATAAAATAAAATATTGAACAGTAACTACTATAACAATTATTGAGTAGTGCCTTCTTACGTAAGGATCAATAATTCAAAAATACTGTACAAAATTATGTGCTACTGTACAACCACGCGTATTACTGTATTTTAACCACCGGGTATTCCAATAGTATTAACGGTAACAACTACGTCGTTATTTATAAAAACTCAATTTTGTCGTTATGTTCATCCGACCATTTTCTGTTATGGGACCCACAAATAGCTGCGCTGTCGTACGAATATTCTCCGACAGAAAGAATATTCCACGACCAAACGAATATTCCCCAACAACAATGAGTATTTTATAACCACTTGTTTATTTTGCAAAATTTGCACATTTTACCCATAACCAAAATATTATATCAAATTAAGACCTTATTATTCACAATAATAATTAAAAAAATTGATTTTATTCATTAATAAGTTGGGGTCTTACAGCGCCGTTGTACGAATATTCCCCGACAGCAAGAATATTTCACGACCAAACGAATATTTCTCGACAACAATGAATATTTTATAACCACTTGCTTTTTAAAAATATTTGCGCATTTAACCCATAATTAACCACAATAATCGAATCAACCCCTTACTATTTCAAAATAATAAATAGAGGAAATTTAATTTTATTTATAAAAAGTTGGGGTCTTACACCAGTCTCCTAGAATTAAGTATTTACATCTAATTCCTATAATCAATTGCTGATTAGCAGCTATGTACATGATATTCTGATTCCTATTATTAAGCAATTGGTTTAATGATATTATATACAAGGATTAGCTGTTGTTTCCTTCTATATGCCCCCCTCAAGTTGGAGCTCCGAGTGGAGATTCCAATCTTGTCCTTGAGATTAAGAAATTGAGTACGCGAGAGTGACTTTGTGAGGGCATCGGCCAGCTGATCTGCAGAAGAGACATGGGCGATACGAAGGGCGCCCCGCTGGACTTATTCGCAGTTGAAATGAAAGTCAATAGCTACATGCTTCATCCGAGAGTGTAAGATGGGGTTGGAACACAGATAAGTGGTGCCAATATTGTCACAATAGATGACCGGAGCTGTCAAAGTTCGAATTCCTAGTTCGGTAAGGAGGGAACAAACCCAGGTTAATTCAGCAGCAGTTGTAAGACCCCGAATTTTATGAAATAAAAGTATTCAATTTTTCTTATAATTACTATTCAGTAAATGGTTAAATTGATAAAATTTTAAAGTTATGGGTGAAATGTGAATTTTTCTCAAAATAAGCAAGTGGTTATAAAATAATCATTGTTGTCGGGGAATATTCGTTTGGTCGTGGAATATTCTTTCTATCGGAGAATATTCGTACGACGGCGCAGCTATTTGTGGGCCCCATAACGAATAACTGTCAGATGAAGAAAATGTCAAATTTGAGTTTTTACAAATAACGACTTAGTTGTTACCGTTAATACTGTTGAAATACCCGGTGGTTAAAATACTGTAATACGCGTTATTGCACAGTAGCACACGGTATTGCACAGTATTTTTGAAATTATTAATTCTTACGTAAGAAGGCACTACTCAATAATTGTTACAGTAATTACTATTCAATATTTTATTTTATTGATTCAATAATTGCTACGTTAAAATTTTATATTATTGTTGTTCAATAATTGTCACTGCATAGCATTTCCCATTATCAGATCAATAATTCATATTATTTGAATAATATTATTAGATAACATTATTGACAATTTCTAGAAAGTTCTGTCTAAGGAGAGGTTAGGTCACCTAATAGCGCGCCAATAAGGATAAATCCTTATTGGAAAGCCCCCTCTTTCCTGGGAACGACCTGTTGTTGTATTTTGCACGACAATTGTTGTAATAAAGTTGTAGTTATTTTCTGTACCATGTATTTGGCGACTCAGAATATGTTGGATGGAATGGACCTATTTTGGGGACGTCACAGCAGTTGCCACAATGACACGATACTCAACTTCAGTTGACGAGCGGGCAACCGTGCGTTGTTTCTTCGAGCTCCAAGAAATTGGACTACTACCAAGATAAACAATGTAAGCACTAGTGGATGTGAAATCATCTTTGTTACCAGCCCAATCAGCATCTGAGAAGGCATAAAGAGAGAAGTTTGTGTTGCGATGAAGTACAATTCCATCATTAGAGGTGCCACAAAGATATCGTAATAGTCATTTGGTTGTATTCCAATGATCTGTGGTAGGACGATGCATGAATTGAGAGAGCTTATTTACAACAAATGCAATGTCAGGCATCGTGAGAGTTAAGTATTGAAGACGACCAACTATAGTTCTGTATTCAGAAGAATCGGTCAAGGTGGTGCCTTTGTGAAGACTGAGAGTTTGATCGGATGCTAAAGGTGTAAGGGCTGGCTTGGCATCGATCATGTGAGTTCGTGTGAGAAGATCATGAATGAAGCGACGTTGTGAGAGAAGGAGACCATATGGATGTGGAAGGACTTCAATACCCAGAAAATAAGAGAGACTGCCGAGATCCTTGAGAGAGAAACGTTGTGATGCCCCCAAAATTAGGTATACATCACCCATCTTGGGTCGTCAGATACATAGTATAGAATACAAATACAACTTACTAATACAACTGTCGTGTACAATACGACAAAACATAAACTGTGAGTTTGAATACAAATATTATCTTCTAGAGAGTATTCATACTCAAAAGGAGTCCTCATTACATTTATTAACACACTATTACATAGAATAGTGAGGACTACTAACTAATACTATCATTTGGACCATCACTCCGTTTCCCGACTTGCCCTAGCTACGTTCTCATTTCCTGAAGAGAACAGTGAAAGAAAGGGTGAGCTCAACTAGCCCAGTAAGAAATATTATGACTAAGATAAGGCAGAATAAATTATCATTAGCCTTCAACAATGTTAAACTGATAAAATATAATAGACATCAAGTTTAACTGTAGCGGAACAAGCAATCCATTAAAAGAGTCAAGTAGAAAATAAACTCTACTATCTTTTATGATTTAAAAGGTTTTTCAACACTGTGATCGCTAGGACTCAGCTTAATAAAATAATCCACATCATCGAATCACTCATGCACTACGGCCAAGGATATTCGTGTATTCATTAATGGTCATGATCATGCCAACAACTGTCCATCAATGCACTACGAGCCAATGCGGACTTTTACCACATCATTTGTAACATTACGGTTATGATTATACCGAATAATCCCTGGTCATAATCATACCAAGTCCATCTATGCACTACAGGCCACAGATGACTTTCAATATTTTATAAACATGAGGATGATGACAATGATATAAGAATTCAATAAAACAAGTTCAAGAATTAATTTATCCAAGAATTAACAACGTCCAAATTGTCAACATGATACTGCTTTGTGGAGTAAAATTCAAGAATACTTAGAAGAATATTTTCATGAAAAGATACTGGATGAACCACAATTATAAAGGATATTTCACTAATTTTATGGAGTATAGAAGCCAAAACTTAACCAACTGAGTATAATAAAGAATGGAATAACAAAAGAAATCACTCGGAATGCGATAGACCGCACAGACAGGTTATTCCAACAGAATAATAAATAATGGAACCAGGTCCGGCGTAAACGCACAGACAGGATATTCCGACAGAATAATA
Organism: Panax notoginseng; assembly: GCA_016801055.1. Lineage (NCBI taxonomy): Eukaryota > Viridiplantae > Streptophyta > Magnoliopsida > Apiales > Araliaceae > Panax > Panax notoginseng. The sequence goes on from CM029019.1 coordinate 38,669,426, forward strand.
AATAATGGAACCAGGTCCGGTGTAAAACACACAGACAGGATGTTCCAACAGAATAATAATAAAAACAGAACCAGGTCCGGTGTAAAATACACAGACATGATGTTCCAACAGAATAATAGAAGAATGTCACCAAGTATAGGGTAAACCGCGTATACAGGTTATTCCAACAGAATAATAAGAAATGGAATAACAACAGTTCTCTTCATGAATAAGAAAGAATAACACCCCTTACCGTTTTAAAGAAGAGCTGAAATAAGAAAGTAGTTAAGTAGTAGAATACTCTTCTTCTCTCTCTCTATAGTTTCTCTCTATAGTTTCTCTCTCTAGAGTTCAGTGAATTCGTAAGAAATAATGAAGGAATGAGCTGCTAGTTATAGAAAAATAGAATGCATAGTAACTAATCCATGAACGGTCCAGATTGATTACTTTAATCTGACGGTCCATATTTAAAGAAAAATCTTTTAAATAAAATATAATATATTCTATTTATAGAATAACTTTAAGAAAGTATTCTGTTTTATATAAAAAGAATATTTCTGTTTTAAATAAAATATTTCTGTTTTATTACGTCAATAATACGAATAAAACAAAACGTCATTATCGCTAAATAATTCATATTATTAACTGACAATAATCGAATCAAACTGAGTGACTTCTCACATAAGCATTAATAATCAATATCGTGTGTTACTATGCAACCACACGTATTACTGTACTTTTACTACCGAGTAGTTCAAAAGTAACAATGATAAAACTTTCGCCGTTATTTTTAATAAAATATTTTTGTCGTTTTCTAAATCCGACAATAATTCCGTTGTGGGGTCCACCAATGATTGTACTGTTGTACGAATATTCCCTGTTAAAACGAATATTCTCTGACCAATCGAATATTATATAACAACTTGCGTACTTTGCAAAATTTATAAATATTACCCACAACTATAACATTATATCAAATTAACTCCATAATATTCAAAAATGATATTTATAGAAAATTCATCTTTATTTATAAAAGTTGGGGTCTTACAAACGTGCTGTAAGTTGAGTAACAAAACGGTACACTGTGGATGTGTCGGTTGTGACAACCCGAGAAATTAGACAATTTATTAAAATCTTAAATGATTGATTTAAGGTCAAATAATAGACCTAGACAGAAAATAAGTGTATGCGTTTGATATTTTTGAGAAGGAATTTTGAGGATTTCAAAATTCTGTGAAGGATTTAGGTGAATTATTCAGGATTAAGTGTATATGTGAATATGTTATGTGTATATGGTTATGTATATGTTCAGAATATGGTTAAGGGTCAATGGTTGACCAGATAAATTATATCAGTGTCAAACCCCAAGTATATATTAAGAACGACAACATTCAGTTAGAAAACCTTAATGACTGATAAGAAACCCTAAAACTGGTTCTGAAACCCTAATTTCAGTTCCGGGAATTTGAAACCCTAATTCAGAACTTGGAAACCCTAATCTAGAAATATAAAGGACAATTATAATGCTTAAGTGATATTAATTATAATATTAATTAGGGTAAAGCTTAATTAATTAGCAAACCCTAATTTCAAATTTTTAAACCCTAATTGTTCCGTCAAAAACCCTAATATAAAATTATGGACTTAATTGCTAAATTAGCAATTTAAATTGGGATAAATTAATCCTAATTAACAAGATTGATTTATGAATGGGAAAGATTAATTTAATTCGAGAATCCTAATTACAATTTAGAAATATTAATTTTCTATTTTTGAAAACCCTAAGGGTTAATAGCCGTGAATTTTAAGTCACTATATATGTATGTACATTATTTATATTTAAAACTTTGTTTTATACAGTGATTTAATATGTAACAACATATGTGAAGTGGTGCATGGATCAATAAACATATATACTATAGTTATGGATATATACATTTATAGATTTCATTAAAAATGAAAGCTTCGTAACCTAATTATGCATTAGATGAGACAATTAAATAACCTAAGGGTTATGGTAATAAGAAAATGTTAGTATTTAATATGTATACTAACTTAAGTGGATAATCTTGTTATTTCAAGTGACTAATAATTTTAAACCTATTTCTTGTAAACCTAATTAGGTTATGAGCTAAAGTCACATGTATATTAATTAAATTCTATAAGATTGAGAATAGAAACCCTAAATAAACAATTAGGGTAATATATATTAAAATTGTTAAACTATGTTTATTACATAGCCCAAAACAATTAAAGGAAAAACCCAAAAGAAATAAAATGCAAGCCCACACTTAGCCTACTTGATTAAGGGTATTTTAGACATTTGATTAATCTAATTTGTGCATTAAAATAAAGGAAAAATGGACGAGTTATTGGGCATGGAATAGCTGGCCATGTTAAGCCTTTTAAGGCAAAGAAATCAAGCTAATCAAGTTCCAAAAGTAGGAAGTCTTACACACAAGGACAAGTGTGTCATGCCACCATTGGTGGAAAATCTAATTAGCATCCTTAATGGCATGATTAGGACGGGATAAGGCTAACCCTTTTGTCCAAGGGACAAAAAGAACATGGGGGATATTAGCATCCCATTTCATTTCACAAACATCTTGTTACATTTCATTTTATTTCCATTTCATTCTCCACCATTCCTCTTCTTCTATTTTCTCCCAAACCATCAAAACACTAAGAGAGAAAGAGAGAGAGAGATTCAGATCTTGTGGGGAAGAAGAGGAGGAAATGTTTCATGCATCCCAAGTTCCTAACTTACTTAGGAAAGAAAAGGAGGGCATCTCACAAGATAAGGTAAGAAATCAAACTCTAGTTGTTTTTCTTTCACTAAATCTTGTATAACTCAAGTTTTACAACTTGGAATTATGATCCGTCAAAGGGAGGTGCTAGATACATGAGTTATCTAATAAACCAAAGTGGTAGAATATAAATCTAGCAAGTATTGAAGCTATGGGGATTGTTTTCTCCAAAATAGTCCACATAGTATATTGAGGCTTTGAAACCTTAAAATAGCTACTGTTCCTATTTTTCTTGAGGCTGTTTCGGTCAGTTGCAAGTATTTTAAAAATCTAGGAAAAATCACAGAGGTACCTCAAGAAGTTATCTACGTGTAGGAAAAAGAACGGACGCGTTTCGATTTATAGGTTGTGCGTAATGGCTATTTCCGTAAAAGACTCCGAAGTATTAACATTAGAATATCTCACTGTGTATACACTGGAAAATTCCAAAAGTTTTATAGTAGGTTCATATATATTATGAGTATATACCCTGAAATTTTCAGATTTTTCTGAGCAAAACTCAATTTATGAAAAATGAAGCAAGATCCGAGTGTTTTGGGCACTTTAAAAATAGTAAATCATTTTCTAAAATTTCAGAAAAATTTGGGGATAATTGTGGGTTCATATACTATCCAAATTCAGAAAATGAGAATTTTTGGAATTAGTTTACTATTTTTCCTAAAAATAATTAAGTTATGAATAAAAGGAAATAAATAGTTAAATGATGTCTTAAGTAAAAAAAATATGATTTTAATGCTTGAATACTCCTAATATATAATGTTATGACTATTCTAGGGTATTTTGGTAATTTACAATAAGAAATATTATTTATGACCTTTTATGAATATTAAATAAGAGGCTTAATAAAGGGTGAATAATTAAAATAAATTGTTTGTTGATCTAATAAATTATTAAAATATTATTATGATATTAATAATATTAGAATATGATATTGTAAGTAAATAAAAATATTAAGATTAAAACTTCATTAAAGTATTATTAAATGATTAATAATATTAGATTAAAATATTAATCTTAGATTAAAATATTATTAAAAGATTAATAATATTAAATTAAAGTATTTGATTAAAATATTATTAAGTAAATAATAATATTTGAGATTAAATAAAATGTTATGAATGTTATAACATTAGTAAATTAATAAAATATTATAAAATGATTAATAATATTAGTAAATAAATAAAATATTAATACGATTGGTAAATGACTAAAAGTATTATTAATTGATTAATGATACTAAAGCATAAGTAAGATATTATTAACGTAATAATATTAATGCATGATTAAAATATAATTAAGAAAATTATTAATATTAGTAAAGTATTAAAATATTATTAAGATATTAATAATATTAGTAAGCGGATAAAAATATTATTAGTGAACTAGTAATACTAAGAGGGGAATTAAATATTATCAAAATTAATAATATTAAGTGAATTAAAAGTAGTTGTTATCTAAAAATTTTTGCAAGTCTATGAAAATTGTTTTGACTGATAAGACAATTTTCTAAGATATTATTAAGTGTTTAGGCAGAGTTTAATTGAACTTAAACTCGATGATTGTTCGACTTGACCGTCGGGATGTTAGAATTTTGTCGGGTTCAACTCCGACTTAAATAGTCTGACTTGATGCTAAGTCTTATGTGTATTGTAGACTGATAGGATTATGTGCTATGTGTTTAGGTTATTCTATGTGTATATATATAATAGTATTATATTGTGATGATATTATTCTAATATTGGAGATCTATATTACTAATATTAGGTCTTCAGATAAAGCGTTATAAATTACGTAGCGGTAATCAACGGTTCAGGCAAGTTTTACTTAACTCTACTAAGAGTTGTTTTATTCAGATATGCTTATGGTTAATCATTGTTGATTGCCATGTGGAATTGTACTCTGTACATATTGCATGTATAAGTCAGGTATGAAAGGCTGATCACCTTCATTACCAATTGGTCTAGATATATTTGTTCATATTCAATACTTGTTCAGTCAAAAGTTTGTTCGTGCTAGTTCTCAATTATATTAATGAATTATAGCCAGTCTATTATTCAGACTCTTTCAATCATGATATATCCTTAAATTGTATTAAAACTTGTTGGGCAACTTTCATGCTCACCCTTGCTATATCATGATAAACATTGCAGATAAGACGAATGCGTTCGGATACAGGAAAAAAAAGGATAATGCCAAGTTCTGCTTGGGATAAGATGTGCAGCTAGTTTGTAATAGTATAGTTTGCTAATAATGTTAGGTGTTAGATATTTTATGAATTGTGTATAAGTTAATGTTACTTGATTTTGGGGAATAGTGTGTAAAGTGTATTGTATAAACAATTTACGTTTATATCTTCCGCAAATAATAGTAATGATAGAATTGATAGTACCGTATTCGCGGTGATTTGGGACCCGGATTCGGGGCTCTCACATCGGTCCCGATGATGATGATGTCATCAACATATACTAGCAAGTAGATCATGATATGTGTATTGTTGAAGACGAACAGAGAAGTGTCCGCATGGGAATTGGTGAAGCCTTCAGCTAGAAGAAATCGTCGTAACTCATGGTACCATGCCCGTGGAGCTTGTTTCAAACCATAGATAGCTTTTCGTAATTTACACATATGATCGGGAAATTCTCTATCAATAAAGCATGGGGGTTGTATCATAAAGACGTCTTCAGTGAGATGACCTTGTAAGAAAGCATTATTGATGTCAAGTTGACGTAGCGACCATCCATGACTAAGTGCAATGGTGAGAACTAGGCGAATTATTGTTGGTTTTATAACTGGGCTGAAAGTGTCATGATAGTCAATGCCCGGACATTGACGAAAACCCTTGGCTACTAAACGTGCTTTATACCTGTCAACCGAACCATCGGGTAAACGTTTAGTACGAAAAATCCACTTACATCTAACAATATTGTGAGCTTGATTGGGTGGAACAAGCTCCCATGTCCCACTCCGAACAAGAGCATCATACTCTTCAGTCATTGCACGACGCCATGTGATGTCTTTTAAAGCCTGTTTCACGGTTGTGGATTCAAGGTCAGTAGAGGGGAGGAATTGAGCATTAAGATTGAGCTTTTGGATAGGTTTGTGGATATGATTTTTGGCTCGTGTGGTCATAGAATGGATATTAAGTGGCTCTAGGTCATCGGAGCCAGTGGATGATGACATTTGGGTTGGTTCGGGATGGGGAATAGATGAAGAAGAAGATGGCAGGTGTGTGGGGTCAGATGATGAGCGTGTGGTGATAAACGATCGATCAGAAGGTGGTCTGGTGGGGTCGGAAGGTCGTCGAATGAGATTGGATGGGGTCGGATGGGGTCGGATGGTGGTTGGTTGAGATCGGATGTGATCGGATGGGGTTTGGATGGTAGGAACCGAATAGTGATCAACAGTGGTGGGATATCCTGGTGTCGTTGGCAAGCGTACATGAGCACCATTGGAGGGACCTTGCACGGATGAGGTGTTGAGTGCTGCGAGAGAGTGTGTAGAAATTATGTAGGCAGGTGGTAACCGTTGAGAAATGGTAGTTGACTAAGGACGACGGAGATAAGAGTGAGTGGAGTTAAAGGGGAAGACTGATTCGACGAATTTGACATGACGAGAAATATAAATGCGAGATGTGTTAGTATCAAGACACAAATATGCACTTTGAGTGGAGGAGTAGCCTAGGAAGACACAATGAATGGATCGTGATTCAAGTTTGTGATTGTTGTATGGTCGAAGCCATGGATAACAAAGACAACCAAAAGTTTTGAGTTTAGAGTAGTTGGGTGTGGTGCTAAAGATTTTTTCAAATGGTGAGCACATGTTGAGTTTGGGTGTAGGAAGGCGATTTATGAGGTATACTACTGTGGCAAACGCAGGATGCTAGTAGGTTAGTGGAATGGAGGCATGTGTGAGTAAAGAGAGACCAATTTCTACAATGTGGCGATGTCGTCTTTCAGAATATCCATTGTGTTCAGGTATATGTGGTGGAGTGGTTAAGTGAGTGATGCCAGTTGTAGCCAAAGTTGAAGCAAGTGCTTGATATTCACCACCATTATCAGAGTATAATGTTTTGATTTTGTGATTGAAATAATTTTCGACAAGCGCCTTGAAACGTATGAAGACTTCATGGACATGAGATTTGCGTTTAAGAGGATAATACCATACATATTTGGTGAAGTGATCAACAAAAATTACATAATATTTGAAGTCATCATATGAATGCATAGGAGAGGTCCAAACATCAGAGAAAATTATTTCAAGAGGTTTTGTAGAGACAATAGAAGAAGTAGAAAATGGAAGCTTATGACTTTTATTACAACTGCAAGCATTACAATGACTATTTGTTGTGGAGATAGAAACTGGTAATTGAAATTTGGAGACGACATGTTTGGAAATGGGAGAGACAGGATGACCTAGACGATTGTGCCACTCAGCAGTTGTTGTTTTGACACTGGAGAATAAAACTAGAGGTGGTTTGTTTGGGGAAGGAATGGGCCACTCATACACCCCATCCTTAGTTGGTCTTGTCATAAGTACTGCTCCTGTGCTGAGGTCCTTCACCAGAAAACCAGAAGGTAAAAATTCAATGGAAACATTATTAGTGAGGCACATTTGAGAAATGGAAATAAGATTCTTTTTCATAGTAGGAACGCATAGAACATTATATAATTGAAAATTGTGTGTGGAGGAAGAGAGGGAGGTAGAACCAGTGTGGGTAATTTGAAGGCTCGTGTCGTCGCCAATCATGACATCATCATGGGCAGCGTATAATGCATGAAGAGAAAGATTATTCAGGTCAGTAGTGACATGGTGTGAGGCACCACTGTCTAGAAGCCATGATGGAGTGTTGGATGTGTCAGGTGTTGCATAGTTAACTTGGGGTTGCCATGGAGATGATGCTCTTGGTTTTGTTGGTCGGAACCCAGACGACTGTGGGATTGTTGGTGAATAGCGTGAATTGGATGGATTGGAAATTAATTGAAATTGTGGGCATCGTTTGGCTGTGTTCCCTTGAGTATTGCATGCTTGACATGTGCCAAGGTAAGGACGAGGTGGAGGTCTATCAGCTCGAGAATTATTAAATGACGACCATTGATTTGGTGATGATTGAGGTGAGGGATTGAAGTGAGGATGCCATGGTTTGTTTCGAGGGCGAACAGTTGTTGGATTTGATGTTGCTGGAAGAGAGGTTGGTTGTGATGATTGGGATTGACGCAACAGAGTTTCCTTGTTCAAGGGTTTCTCATGAAGCTCATCAAATGAGATGGTCGTATCTCGAGCATTTACGGCATCAACGATAGATTTGTATTCCTCATCTAGACCTTCAAGTACCTTTTCAATCAAATCCTCTTCATCACATGGCTTGCCCAGAATTGCAAGTTCATCCGCTTAACTCCGAATATATTGCATATATTCGCTAATAGTACGTGAACCTTTGATTGGATGCTTTAATTGTTCCTTAATTTGCTTGATATGACCACGAGTGGGCTTTGCATAGGTATTTTCAAGAATTATCCAGGCATCACGAGAGGTGGTAGCATGATTTAGGAGTGGAAGAATTGCAGGCGATAAGGATTCGACCATGGCACTGAAGATTAATTTATCCTATCGATGCCATGTTTGGAAGATTGGATTTGGTGACTTCTTGCCATCAGTGATATTGGTGGGAGAAGGTGCACTAATCGAACCATCAATATAACCTTCAAGATTGTAGCCGATCAAGGTTGCTTGAAATTGTAATTTCCATGAGAGATAATTTGTGGATGTGAGTTTTATGGTGGAATGAGAGGAGATGTTTATGGCAATAAGAGGATGGTTAGGTTCATGAAGGTTGGGAATAATTGGGTGAGAGGTGGCAGCAGATGGTTGATCTAGTGAGGCCATTGTTGAGGTTAGACGTGAGAAGAGAGGAAGAGAAAAGTTTGGCTTAGGATCAATGTTTTGATACCATATAATGATTATAGATGTAATGATGATTGTATTACTTCCAAGAGGTCAATATATACAATTGTTGTGGAGATAATCCAGGAAGCCAGACTTCTAGAATTAAGTATTTACATCTAATTCCTATAATCAATAGCTGATTAGCAGATATGTACATGGGCAATTGGTTTAATGATATTATATACAAGGATTAGCTGTTGTTTCCTTCTATAATAACAATTAGTTTAACTTAAATAATATGTATTTGTATCACTTGTGAATTTTAGAATTGAAAATTGCATTCAAAAGTCAAAATATTTTTTTGCGTGGAATCAATAGTGTAAGAAGTATGAATGTGATTATCAAAATTAAATTACATGCTACAACGCTTCAAAACTACGTATTTTAAGTCAATAAAATTGGAAAACTGGAAAGTAATTATTATGAAATTAATGAAATGACAAAAAAGTGTAATGAATTAATAATTCTCAAATTACATTGTTGGATTTTTGACTAATAAAATGGGGAAAGGATTTATATGTGGAATCAAATATTATGATAAAGTTAGATAAAGGTGAAACTCTAAATGATAAGATAAAATAAATTAATATAATTTTTTCTTAATTTCCTTTTATTTTTTATATAAAAATGATTAACGTTAATATTTTGGGGCATGATACTTTCAGATGAAAATTTAATATTTATATATAATTATTTCACATGAATAGTAAGTAAATCACAATTCAATATAAAAGAGATTTATATAAAAATATTATCTTTACACGTAAAAATAATAATTTCAATGCACTGACATCGCTCTAATAATTTCTTTCCTAATTATCTCGTGTCCTTTACAAAGATTGTTTTATGCCCAATAGTCCTACTTGACATTTTCTCTTCGTATCTGCCCCCCGTGTCCCAAATTACTTGTTCTCAAAACTATATCCATGTAATTAGGCTTAAATATGTTTCATTATATTAAACTATTGACCATATTTTATTTTGGTAATTTAATTTTTAATTTTATCAATTAGATGATTGAACTATTGATATTTTTTAATTCCATTCAATTGAGGTTGCCACGTTAAAAATAGCCGACGTGACTATCAGCTGATGTGTGTAAAAGAAATAATTTTTTATTTTGGGATTAAATATTATTGATATATTAAAGGGTAAAATGGTCACACCACGTGGGGCCTGAACAATCCCAAATCAGACCAAGTGCTGCCAGCAGGGAGCCCACGCGCATCGATAGCCGTGAATCCCAGACAGATTCAATCAGCATTGTTCCGAGGTAATCGCCGGAAACCAGGTGTACAGAGAATCCTCTAAACATCCATTATTCGAGCAGATCGAGAGAGGAATGGAATTAGAAACAAATCTGGACAAACATACCTAGATGTAGCCACCAAAACGAAACTACAACAGATCAAACCCAACAAAATGAAGCACCAAATCAGTCAAAATAAACATTTAGACAACAATAAATCCCCAAATTCAACCCAGATCTAATAAGACGAAATGACCGACGATGGACATAACAGAACCATCACAAACATCCGACTCTGAACAATAAAATAGATAAACAGTAAACCCCGTAAAGTCTGTAACAATTGAGAAATTTATAATTTAATTTAAATATTTATTGAATTAAATAAATATTTTTAATAATTTATTTATTGAGGAAAATAAATAATTGATGAATTGTGGTGTATTAATTTGGTAATGAAATTGAATAATGATAATTTTATTTGAAAGATTTAATTTAATGAAAATAATTAAATTAAATGAATTGATTTATATTAAAGAAAATAAGTAAATTAAATAAAATAATTCTTAAGTCTAATTTATTAATTAAATTAGATATATAATAATTTATTAATAATAAGTATAATTATAATAAAAATTATTATAATTACTATTGTAAGTTATTTAAATTAATTAAACTAAAGTCATTTAAATTAACTAAAATAAGTGCGACAAAAGTAATTATATAATATAGATATTATAAAAATAAACTGGTATGAGAAATTTTGTGTAACCAAACAAAGCCTTGTGGCTTTTGGTTAATATAACTGCCAAAGACGCTTGGCTTAATAAACTGATAATCACGATTATCAGTGTTTAAGCGCTTAGTGAGTTATTTCACGTATTTTTTCTAAGGCCTAAGAATAGGGAAAGTGATAGAATATGTAAATTATTCTAGTATATCTTTTGTAATCTTCTATATTAGGTTAGCATATATTACGTTGTAATTAGTCATTAATGTTTCTATTTTGTAGCCTTAGATTATGCATGTACCTATTATATAAAATGCAAGTCTATCAATGAGAACAACAGGAAAATTACCTTCTTTCATGGTATCAGACGCCTAGGGTTCTCTCTCTCGCTTCTGCACCCCTATTATGTTACCTTCCCCACCATTCTCCTTCTTCTTCCTACTCTCTGCTTTGCTTTGCCATCCACCATGGCCGAAACTCCCAAAACTCCCAAATTTCATCATGCCTTAGCTATCACCAATGTGAAAACTCTCATCCCTATCACATTGGACTTGGAATCGGGACAATACCATTCATGGGCGGCGTTATTCAAGGTTCAAGCGAGGATTCATGAAGTGCTTGACCATATCATCCCACCTACGGATGCAAAAGAGAAAGCAACGTATGCAAAGGCCAAATCAGATGATCTCCCTTTTTGGAAAAGGCTCGATACGGCGGTCTTGCAGTGGATTTATTCCACGGTCTCATCCGACATCCTCACCTCAATTCTTATTGACGACGACTCGGCTGAACATGCTTGGCAAAGTGTTGCGGACCTTTTTCATGATAATAAAAACTCAAGGGCCATGTATCTTCATAAGGAATTCACCAACACAGGTCTTGCTAATTTTCTAACGACAAATGCGTATTGCAATCGTCTCAAAAGTCTTGCCGATCAACTCACCAATGTCGGGGCTCCCGTCAATGATCACAGTATGGTTTTGAAAATGCTTCAAGGCTTGACCGAACCATATTCTCATTTTGTCACTGTGATACAAAACAAGAAAACTCTACCTAGTTTTGTTACGGCTCGTTCCAAACTCGCTTTGGAGGAAACCACCATTTTGGAGCGAGCAAAACTCGAATCTGGTTCGGCTGCTCTTCTTGTTACATCTCAACATACTGGTGATGATTACAATCCTTCTTCTCATAGTCATCATAATAATAATCGGCATAATAATAATAACCGTGGCAACAAGGGTAACAATAGAAAAGTTCCCACCAAAATTTTCGGCGGTGGTGGCCGAAACTCCAGCAACGGTGGTCGGAACTTTGGCAAGAGCGGCAGTGGTTCTGGTGGCGGGCAGACCTCCGGCAATGGGCGTGGACTGCAGATGTAGTGGCAGTCGAATCCTTGGATGCAACAATGGGCTCCATGGGTTGTTCCTCCATGCCCATATCCCTCCTACAATTGGGCCCGACCACCCAATTTTTCTCCCAGGCCTCAGCAGCAGGCTGGTCTTCTCGGTCCAAGGCCGCAACAATCAGCTTTCAATGCCACGACTTCTCCTAGCCCAACTGACATTGACGCAGCATTGCACACTCTTAGCCTTGCTCAACCCGATCCATCGTGGTATATGGACACCGGGGCGACGTCTCAAATGACATCAGTGCAAGGTAATCTCTCGTCTTATTTAAATTTGAGCAAAAATGATGGTATAATTGTTGGAAATGGCCATTCTATTCCTATTCGTGGTTTTGGTAATGCAAATTTATCTCCTCCCCACCCTCCTTTGGTGTTAAACAATGTCCTTCATGCCCCCAATTTAATTAAAAATCTAGTTTCAGTTCGAAAGTTTACTACTGATAACCACGTTTCTGTTGCATTTGATCCTTTTGGGTTTTCTGTGAAGGATTTTCAGACGGGGCTGACACTAATGAGATGTGATAGTCGGGGCGAGCTTTATCCCATCACCACCACCACAAATCAAGCCAAGTCTCCTTCCACTTTCGCAGCTTTATCTCCCTCTATTTGGCATGACCGTTTAGGTCACCCGGGCGCACCTGTTTTAGACTCCCTTAGGCGAAATAAATTGATTGAATGTACTAAAACAACTTCTAGTTTTTGTCATTCTTGTCCTCTTGGTAAACATGTTAAATTGCCTTTCATTGATTCTCATAACTCTACTTATTTGCCTTTTGATATTTTGCATAGTGATTTATGGACATCTCATATTTTGAGTTCTTTGGGTCACAAATATTATGTGCTCTATTTGGATGATTATTCGAAATTTTTATGGACTTTTCCCATCTCCAAAAAATCTCAAGTTTTTTCCACTTTTCTTAAATTTAGAGCTTACATCAAAACTCAATTTGAACGGGAACTCAAAAATATCCAATGTGACAATGGAAGAGAATATGATAATGGTCCATTTCTGCGTCTTTGTGAAGCTAATGGTATTTTTTTTCGTTTTTCTTATCCTCATACATCGTCTCAAAATGGAAAAGCCGAAAGAAAAATTCGTTCGATTAATAACATTATTCGAACTTTGTTAGCTCATGCCTCTTTACCTCCATCATTTTGGCACTATGCATTGCAAATGGCAACATATCTTCTTAACATATTACCAAGTAAAACCCTCGCCTATCAATCACCACTACAAATTCTATACCGAAAAGACCCATCGTACTCTCATTTACGAATTTTTGGTTGCTTATGTTATCCTCTCTTCCCATCTACTATGATAAATAAGCTTCAACCTCGTTCCACACCCTGTGTCTTTTTAGGTTATCCGTCTAATCATCGTGGTTACACATGCTATGATTTATCATCAAGTAAAATTATCATTTGTCGCCACGTTTTATTTGATGAAACCCAATTCCCCTTCTCCGCGTTGCACACTCCTCCTTCCACCACTTATGATTTCCTTGATCATGGTATTTCCCCTTTCATGATTAATCATTTTCAAAATGAAGCTATTGCTCAAAATGTGCCCCAGCAACAAATAATTCAGCAGGCCCAATCCCCTACTCTTTCCCCGGCCCAAAACGAGGAAAACACGGACCCAAACCCACACTCCGTGGCCCAATCCGCCACTGCCACCCAACTGCCAGACTCCAATTCTTTACCCTCTTCCACCGTGGACCGGTCTTTCCTTGGCCCACATAGCGACCACACACAACCTCTTCATCTTCCTCCCATATTCCAGCCCACTACGAGTTCCGACCTCAAACCTGTTACAAGAAGCCAACATGGTATTTTTAAACCCAATAACAAGTACCAGCATGGTCTTCTCACTCATGTCACCAAATCACCTTTACCTCGTAACCCAGTGTCTGCACTCAAAGACCCGAATTGGAAAATGGCTATGGATGATGAATATAATGCTCTTATTACAAATAAGACGTGGGATTTGGTTCCCCGTCCACCTGATGTTAATGTTATTCGGTCTATGTGGATTTTTAGACACAAAGAAAAATCTGACGGTTCTTTTGAGAGGCATAAGGCCCGCCTTGTAGGTAATGGTGCGAGTCAACAGGTTGGCGTAGATTGTGGAGAGACTTTTAGCCCGGTTGTCAAACCAGCAACCATACGAACTGTGCTCAGTCTTGCTCTCTCTAAAGCTTGGTCTATTCATCAGTTGGATGTCAAGAATGCTTTCTTACATGGTGAACTAAACGAAACAGTTTACATGCATCAACCATTGGGGTTTAAGGATACAGATCATCCTAATCATGTCTGTCTTCTGCGGAAATCGTTATACGGGCTCAAGCAAGCTCCTCGCGCCTGGTTCAAACGATTTGCCGACTACGTTTCTTCCATTGGGTTCTCTCAAAGCACGTCTGACAACTCTCTTTTCATCTATTGGAATGGTACAACCGTGGCTTACATACTTCTATATGTGGATGATATCATCCTCACTGCTTCTTCAGATGCTCTTCGCAAGTCTATCATGACACTTCTCAGCTCAGAATTTGCTATGAAAGATTTGGGTCCCCTGAGTTACTTCTTGGGTATAGCAGTCAATCGTCATGCCGATGGTCTATTTTTATCCCAACAAAAATATGCAGAAGAGATTATTGAGCGTGCTGGCATGTCCTCGTGTAAGTCTTGTCCTACTCCGGTTGATACTAAACCAAAACTCAGTGGTAAAACTAGCACTCCCTATGCGGATCCTTCTCACTACCGCAGCCTTGCAGGAGCTCTCCAATATCTCACATTCACGAGACCTGACATTTCTTATGCGGTACAACAGATCTGCCTATTTATGCATAATCCCATGGATGAACATATGCATGCTCTTCGGCGCATCTTGCGTTACATTCAGGGTACCCTTCATCATGGACTGCATCTTTATCCTTCTTCGGTATCCTCACTGATTTCATATACAGATGCCGATTGGGGTGGGTGCCCGGATACCAGGCGGTCCACTTCTGGTTACTGTGTGTTTCTTGGTGATAACTTACTCTCCTGGTCCAATAAACGCCAAGCAACATTATCTCGCTCCAATGCTGAAGCTGAATACCGAGGCGTTGCTAATGTGGTCTCTGAGTCATGTTGGTTACGTAATCTTCTTCTGGAGCTAAATTTTCCTATCCCTAAGGCTACTTTAGTTTACTGCGATAATGTTAGTGCAATATACCTTTCCGGTAATCCCGTTCAGCATCAACGCACTAAACATATCTAAATGGATATTCATTTTGTTCGCGAAAAAGTTGCTCGCGGACAAGTACGTGTCTTACATGTCCCCTCGCGCTATCAGATTGCGGATATTTTCACAAAAGGACTTCCTTTGGTGTTATTTCAAGATTTTCAGAACAGTCTCAACGTACGAGAACCTCCCGCTTCGACTGCGGGGGTGTGATAGAATATGTAAATTATTCTAGTATATCTTTTGTAATCTTCTATATTAGGTTAACATATATTACGTTGTAATTAGTTATTAATGTTTCTATTTTGTAGCCTTAGATTATGCATGTACCTATTATATAAAATGCAAGTCTATCAATGAGAACAACATGAAAATTACCTTCTTTCAGAAAGAGAGATAGTTTGTGAGGAAGACTCTGTAAATTTTGCTAAGGAGTTGGAGTATCAAGGTCCTTATCATTCTTCTTCTCAACAAACAAAGATTCAAGGTATAATCTACTCTAATCTTAACTTCTATCTTTGAAATTTCTATTGGTAGTTGTGTTGGATTGTTATATATACATGTATGAAGGGTTTACAATCTGTCAATCATCTTATGTGAGTGCTATTTGATTATTAGAATACAAGAAATTGGTTTGTAGGAAGAAGTTAGAAATATCAGTGGTTATGTATGAAAAATAGCTTTAAAAAGTACAAAATTTCATGTTTAATATGTGTTATAATCTATAATTTGATGTTGGATTGTGATAATATGTAAAGAAACAAAAACAAAGTAGTTTAAATCATGTTAATTGGTTAAGCAACGAAGTCGTGGCGATTGAATTCGCTAAAAGTGTTTAAATTGAAGAAAGTTGAAAAATTGAGATTTTAATTCTTCAAATTTGTGTATATGTAATGCTTATGTAACTAGAATAAAGAGTAGCATGCTTAACTATGTTATTGCAAAGTCTTAGATATTGAGTTTGGTGAATTTCTGTGGAATTGAGATTTTTGGCCTAGAACAGAGTCTGATTTCGTGTCTCTGGAAAACTAGTTCTGGTGCAAAGCGCGGGCGCGCTGTGTGACAACCCCAAAATAGGTCCATACCATCCAACCTATTCTGAGTCACCAAATACATGGTACAAAAAATAACTACAACTTTATTACAACAATTGTCGTACAAAATACAACAACACATATGCTGTGAGTTTGGATACAAATATATACCAAATGTGACACATGTCCCAACCATGGACAGCACCTCACAGTGACATCTTACATAAAAGTATAGTCAAAAACTGTTTTAGGAATTAAAATCTTTGGAAAGTGCTCAAGGAAACCTTCGTACATGGGAGGCCATGAGTCTAGGTTATGATAGATATCATATGGCTACAGAATTATCCTTAATAGACCCCAAAAAAAATAAGAAGATTACTATCATATTCTTCTCAATGGTGAGTCTTCTCTTGACTTATCATTATCTCCACTGTCGCTAATTGAGAATTATATTTTAAACAAACACTAAGATTATATAGGTAGTGCTCGTAAAAATACTCAACAAGTGGATGAGCACATCCCTGTCTTATGATGATACGAGGTTATATGTCATTAGACATCTTGTATGATAGTGACAAAACACCCTTCCAACATTGAGTTCGCCTCACCCTCAACAGCTATAGACCACCGTTCTATTCCCCTGTTATCCCCTACTCGACCCAGCTACACTTTTATTACCTGAAAGGAATTATGAAGCAAAAAGGTGAGCACAACTAGCTCAGCAAAGAATATCATGACTAAAGATAATTAAATTATCAATAGCCTTCATCAGTAATAAATCATAGATTTAAAACATACGGTAGATGATAAAATTTTTCAACCATAGTTGCAGCGGAACGAGCAATCCATTAGAAGAGTCAAATAGACTATAAAGTCTATTATCTTCTTAATGTTAAAAATCCACCAACAATGTTTTATCCCTGTAACATCAATCAACAATTCTGGTCCACAATCATATGAATAACTCATAATCATAACTGTAGTTCTAAATTTCTCTTCTCATCCAGGACGAAGATAATTTTTATCACCTATGTTTACCTAAAACATCAAAGATCATGGTTACACCAAATCACATTTCCTGTTCATAATCATACTAATAACTTCATCTTTACACTACATCCAAAGATATTCATTTGTATCACCAGTTGGTCATGTTCATCTCAACACCTGTTCATCTTTGCACTACTGGCCAAAGATATTCAACAAAATGTCATCTTTGCACTACGGGCCAAAGATATACATCAACAATTTATCTTTGCACTACAGGCCAAAGATATTCATCAACAATTCATCTTTGCACTACAGGCCAAAGATATTCCTCAATAGTTCATATTTGCACTACAGACCAAATATATTCATCAACAGTTCATATTTGCACTACAGGCCAAATATATTAATATCTCAAAGAAATATATAATCATTTCAGAATTTATATAAACAAAAATTATAACTATGTTGATCATTTCACCTTTGCACTTAAGCTAAAGATATTCAATTATAAATTCAATGGTCATGGTCATACCAGTCAACAATTCATCTTTGCACTACTGGCCAAAGATATTCCTCAGTCACGATCATACCAATAATTTACCCATCTTTACACTCAAGTGAAAGAGAAATTTAACATCAGGGTTATAAAAATGTTATATATGATAATAAAAATAATATGATCAACATATAGTTTTAATCTCAAGAGTAATATTCGTCAATCAACTATAATTTGGTTAGAAAAAGAAACTACTTTTATCATGAATAGTAACTCGTGAATAGTAACCCCTGAATAGTAACTTCGTGAATAGTAACTCATGAATAGTAACTCGTGAATAATAACTCATTAATAGTAAACCCGACACAAAAAGGTAAAAATTCTACAATAAAATCCATACCACTATTTCGGTATAATGATATTGAAATAACATTTCTTAAATTTATAAACAATTTATTTAAATTGTTTACACTTTACTAAATAATGCATTTAATCATCCTAAAATTCCAAACTCATAAGGTTTCATCACCAATAACCAAAACCCTCATCAAAAATCTGCATAGGATTCTCAAGCCATAAAATCCTATTTTTCAATTTTCTTCCTTCACATAACATATTTAATTCATTTATTCATAACTAGTCTATTTTTATGAAAAATACCAAATCAGTTCCAAAAATATTTCTTTTCTGAAATTTAGCAGAATATAGTCCCATATTGAACATATATTTTTCTCAGAATTTTTAAAATTTATTTACTATTTTTCATATGGCCAAAACCGCCGAATATTTAGACATTTATCATAAATTATACTTTTATCCAAAAATTTCAAAATTCACAGAGTACACTGATATTATATAGATGTACTCCCAATAAAAATTTCATCAATTTTGGAGTTAACCACAAGGAGTTATAAGCGGTTACTTTTAAAATTGTCTTTTCCCGTAAAATTCATAACTCTTAATCTATACATCTAAAAATTATCATTTTTGGACACAATCAATAAAACTCATCAAAATATCATTTCAAATTTTTTCAGAATTTTCTGAAGGTTGGAAGAAGTACGAACTGAAAAACATAATAACCCTTAAAATTCCTTACAATCTCTTACCTCAAAAGAGCAGTATTTCTGACTGGACGAAAAGTCGAAGCAAACTTGCACTGAATAGCAATTTTCAAAGTATCTAAATACTCATTAGAATATGGTCGACAATATAGAGAGAAAGAAAACTTGTTTCTGGTGTGATTTTCAATTCTAACATAAGCACCTATTTATAAAAAAATGCTAGAACGCCAAAGGAGACTAAAATAATAAAATATATTATTTCTTTCTTATTATTCCTACGTATGCCATCCTTGAATCCATCAATTCTGAAAATTTTCAGCAGCCCATGTGCATTCAACACCAACCAAAAAGTGGGTCTCACCCATAATTTAATAAAAATTATTTTATTTTTCGAAACTTCAGTAATTCATAGAAAATAGTCCGGCTATCAGAAAAATACGAATTTTATGTCCATTCTTCTGAAAATCGAATTCTCTACAACTTTGAAAGTTTAAGTTTTTCCAAATTCCAAATCAAAAATATCCGAAATCCACAAACGGATGATTTTAAACATCGTTTCAACACCTTTTAAAATTCATAACAAATCATACGTTAATTTTTAACGGTTCAAAATTTGTGAATATATACTCAACTTATATATGTATAACATATCCAAAAATTACAACGATCTAACGGCCGGATCAAAATTATAACTCACGCAATAGGGCTTTAAGAACACCGATTTGATCTTTTAATACTTCTAATCCGACAAAATACTGATAAAACACTTCAACATTAAATCCTTCATTTATAACCACATAAATAAATTCATCATTTATGTCCACATCAAATAAATATTTTCTTATCATATAAATCAATAATTAATTATTCACAAATAATATTACAGAATCACAATTATGACAACCAGGCCGTTCCCAAGAAAGAGGGAGCTTTCCAATAAGGATTTTTCCTTACTAGCGCGCAATTAGGTGACCAAACCTCTCCTTGACAGAATTTTCTAGACATTGCCAATAATACTATCTAATAATATTATTCCAAATAATATGAATTATTGATCTGATAATGGAGATAATGTGCAGTGACAATTATTGAGCAACAATAATATAAGATATCAACGCAGTAATTATTGAATCAATAAAATAAAATATTGAACAGTAATTACTGTAACAATTATTGAATAGTGCCTTCTTACGCAAGAATCAATAATTTCAAAAATACTGTGCAATACCGTGTGCTACTGTGCAATAACGCGTATTACTGTATTTTAACCACCGGGTATTCCAATAGTGTGAACGGTAACGATTACGCCGTTATTTATAAAAACTCAAATTTGTCATTTTCTTCATCCGACAGTTATTCGTTATGGGGCCCACAAATGGCTACGCCGTCGTAGAAATATTCCCCGACAGAAAGAATATTCCACGACAAAACGAATATTCCCCGACAACAATGAATATTTTATAACCACTTGCGTATTTTGAAAAAATTCATATATCACCCTTAACTTTAATTTTTATCAATTTAACCATTTACTGAATAGTAATTATAAGAAAAATTGAATACTTTTATTTCATAAAATTTGGGGTCTTACAATCTCCCCTCCTTATGAAATTTCGTCCCCGAAATTTACATACCTGATATTTCGAAGAGTTGAGAATACCTTGCTTTCATTTCAGATTCTATCATGATTTCTCCATTGCTCATCTCCCGTGATAACTTCATTTGGTGGGTTCTTCACTTGTTGGGAAGTCATGACAACCGCCATCCTTCGAACTACCCGGCTTTGACTTGTCTGGGACATCATTTGGCGTCATCACTACCGTTGGAATATACTTTTCTATAGGACATATTCCTCCCTCAACTGCCTCTTCGTACTCCTGATTCATGATCTGAATCATCAATCTTCGATCCATATCGGATTCAGGTTGACCGCTTTGTACAGGGTAATTCAAAACTTGATGTTGGGTTCTCCCAATTGCTTTCTAAAAAGAGAAATTCATATCATCTATTTTAGCCTTCTTAGATCGGACATCTCTTTCCACAATTTCCACGTGTCGTGCGGCTTTTGCCCATGCATCACTTATTCTCACTCGTTCAGTTTTTTCTTCTTTCAGCTCAGATTCCATCTTTATCATCTTATACTCTGCCAAAGAATGCTTCTATTCAAGCATCACATATCGGGTAACACAAGCTTGAATTGTTGCATCCTTTTGCTCCACGACAGCCTGTCGTTCTTCAGCCTGCTCTTCTAACTCATGGATACGATTTTAAAATTCTACATTTTGATCATATAATACCTCTAATAAATTCTCCTCAGGTTCTTCTTCTTCCTCACTCTCAGCTGCTACCTCTACAACTAGCTCGGGTGCAACTATCAATTCTTCACTCACCACAAGAATATCTCTAATTCTTTCTTCGTCTGACATAACATTATCATGGTTGGTGATTACAGGTATCCCCACAGTCATATTCACTCCATTGTTAGCATTCTCAGCAGCCATTCTCAAATACTGCCATAAAACAAGGGTTAATTAAACAAATTAACGTATCACATAATATCCCGATATTATGACTGACCAACAAATAAGCTTAGGTAGGACACACTAGCGAAGGATTTAGTCATCTCTTCCCTCCTAGTTATATTCTCCGATCTCTGCCAGAGACCATATCCCTAAGCTCTGATACCAACTGTGACAACCCCAAAATAGGTCCATACCATCCAACCTATTCTGAGTCGCCAAATACATGGTACAGAAAACAACTACAATTTTATTACAATAATTGTCGTACAAAATACAACAACACATATGCTCTGAGGTTGGATACAAATATATACCAAATGTGACACATGTCCCAACCGTGGACAGTAACTCACAGTGACATCTTACATAAATGTATAGTCAAAAACTGTTTTAGGAATTAAAATCTTTGGGAAGTGCTCAAGGAAACCTTCGTACATGGGGGGCCATGAGTCTAGGTTATGATAGATATCATATGACCACAGAATTATCCTTAATAGACCCAAAAAAAAAAGAAGATTACTATCATATTCTTCCCAATGGTGAGTCTTCTCTTGACTTATCATTATCTCCACTGTCGCTAATTGAGAATTATGCTTCAAACAAATACCAATATTATATAGGTAGTGCTCGTAAATATACTCAACAAGTGGATGAGCACATCCCTGTCTTATGATGATACGAGATTATATGTCATTAGACATCTTGTATGATAGTGACAAAACACCCTTCCAACATTGGGTTCGCCTCACCCTCAATAGCTATAGACCACCGTTCTATTCCCCTGTTATCCCCTACTCGACCCAGCTACACTTTTATTACCTGAAAGGAATTATGAAGCAAAAGGGTGAGCACAACTAGCTCAGTAAAGAATATCATGACTAAAGATAATTAAATTATCAATAGCCTTCATCAGTAATAAATCAGAGATTTAAAACATATGGTAGATGATAAAATTTTTCAATCATAGTTGCAGCGGAACGAGCAATCCATTAGAAGAGTCAAATAGACTATAAAGTCTATTATCTTCTTAATGTTAAAAATCCACCAATAATGTTTTATCCCTGTAACATCAATCAACAATTCTGGTCCACAATCATATGAATAACTCATAATCATAACTGTAGTTCTAAATTCCTCTTCTCATCCAGGACGAAGATAATTTTTATCACCTATGTTTACCTAAAACATCAAAGATCATGGTTACACCAAATCACATTTCCTGTTCATAATCATACTAATAACTTCATCTTTACACTACAGCCAAAGATATTCATTTGTATCACCAGTTGGTCATGTTCATATCAACACCTGTTCATCTTTGCACTACTGGCCAAAGATATTCAACAAAATGTCATCTTTGCACTACGGGCCAAAGATATACATCAACAATTTATCTTTGCACTACAGGCCAAAGATATTCATCAAAGATATTCATCAACAATTCATCTTTGCACTACAGGCCAAAGATATTCCTCAACAGTTCATATTTGCACTACAGGCCAAATATATTCATCAACAGTTCATATTTGCACTACAGGCCAAATATATTAATATCTCAAAGAAATATATAATCATTTCAGAATTTATATAAACAAAAATTATAACTATGTTGATCATTTCACCTTTGCACTTAAGCTAAAGATATTCAATTATAAATTCAATGATCATGGTCATACCAGTCAACAATTCATCTTTGCACTACTGGCCAGAGATATTTCTCAGTCACGATCATATCAATAATTTATCCATCTTTACACTCAAGTGAAAGAGAAATTCAACATCAGAGTTATAAAAATGTTATATATGATAATAAAAATAATATGATCAACATATAGTTTTAATCTCAAGAGTAATATTTATAAATCAACTATAATTTGATTATAAAAAGAAACCAATTTTGTCATGAATAAAAACTCGTGAATAGTAACCCCTAAATAGTAACTTCGTGAATAGTAACTCATGAATAGTAACTCGTGAATAGTAAATTCGACACAAAAAGGTAAAAATTTCACAATAAAATTCATACCAATATTTCGGTATAATGATATTGAAAGAATAACATTTCTTAAGTTTATAAACAATTTATTTTAATTGTTTACACTTTACTAAATAATGCATTTAATCATTCTAAAATGCCAAACTCATAAGATTTCATCACCAATAACCAAAAACCCTCATCAAAAATTTACATATACCTCATATAGGATTCTCAAGCCATAAAATCCTATTTTCTAATTTTTTTTATTTCATAAAACATATTTAATTCATTTACTCATAACTAGACTATTTTCATGAAAAATATTAAATCAGTTCCAAAAATATTTCTTTTCTGGAATTTAGCATAATATAGTCCCATAGTGAACATATATTTTTTTTAGAATTTTTAAAAGTCATTTACTATTTTTCATATGGCCAAAACAGCCGAATATTTAGACATTTATCAAAAATTATACTTTTATCTAAAAATTCTGAAATTCACAGAGTATACTCCTATCATATACATGTACTCTCAATAAAAATTTTATCAATTTTGGAGTTAACCACAAGGAGTTATAAGCGGTTACTTTTAAAATAGTATTTTCTCATAAAATTCATAACTCTTAATCTATACATCCAAAAATCATCATTTTTGGACACAATCAATAAAATCCATCAAAATATCATTTTAAATTTTTTCAAAATTTTCTGAAGGTTGGAAGAAGTACAAACTGAAAAACATAATAACCCTTAAAATCCCTTACAATCCCTTACCTCAAAAGAGCAGTATTTCTGACTAGACGAAAAGCCGAAGAAAACTTGCACTGAATAGCATCTCTCAAAGTATCTAAATACTCATTAGAATATGCTCGACAATATAGAGAGAAAGAAAACTTGTTTCTGATGTGATTTTCAATTCTAACATAAGCACTTATTTATAGGAAAATGCTAGAACGCCAAATGAGACTAAAATAATAAAATATATTATTTCTTTCTTATTATTCCTACGTATGCCATCCTTGAATCCATCAATTCTGAAAATTTTCAGCAGCCCATGTGCATTCAACACCAACCAAAAAGTGGGTCCCACCCATAATTTAATAAAAAATATTTTATTTTTCGAAACTTCATTAATTCATAGCAAATAGCCCGGTTATCAAAAAAATACAAATTTTATGTCCATTCTGCCTGAAATTGAATTCTCTACAACTTTGAAAGTTTAAGTTTTTCCAAATTCCAAACTAAAAATATCCGAAATCCACAAACGGATGATTTTAAACATCGTTTCAACACCCTTTAAAATTCATAACAAATCATATGTTAATTTTAACGGTTCAAAATTTGTGGATATATACTCAACTTATATATGTATAACATATCCAAAAATTACAACGATCTAATGGTCGGATCAAAATTATAACTCACGCAATAGGGCTTTAAGAACACCGATTTGATCTTTTAATACTTCTAATCCGATAAAATACTGATAAAATATCTCAACATTAATTTTTCATTTATAACCACATAAATAGATTCATCATTTATGTTCACATCAAATAAATATTTCTTTATCATATAAATCAATAATTAATTATTCACAAATAATATTACAGAATCACAATTATGACAACCAGGCCGTTTCCAAGAAAGATGGGGCTTTCCAATAAGGATTTCTTCTTACTGGGGCGCAATTAGGTGACCAAACCTCTCCTTGACAGAACTTTCTAGACATTGCCAATAATGCTATCTAATAATATTATTATTCTAAATAATATAAATTATTGATCTGATAATGGAGATGATGTGCAGTGACAATTATTGAGCAACAATAATATAAGATATCAACGCAGCAATTATTGAATCAATAGAATAAAATATTGAACAGTAATTACTGTAACAATTATTGAGTAGTGCCTTCTTACGCAAGAATTAATAATTTCAAAAATACTGTGCAATACCGTGTGCTACTGTGTAATAACGCGTATTACTGTATTTTAACCACCGGGTATTTCAATAGTGTGAACGGTAACGATTACGTCGTTATTTATAAAAACTCAAATTTGTCGTTTTCTTCATCTGACAGTAATTCGTTATGGGGCCCACAAATGGCTGCGCCGTCGTACAAATATTTCTCGACAGAAAGAATATTTCACGACCAAACGAATATTCCCCGACAACAATGAATATTTTATAACCACTTGCGTATTTTGAAAAAAATTCATATATCACCCTTAACTTTAGCTTTTATCAATTTAACCATTTACTGAATAGTAATTATAAGAAAAATTGAATAATTTTATTTCATAAAATTTGGGGTCTTACACGCTGCCTCTGGGCGCGGGCGCCCCGGATTCAAAGGGAAACATGGCGCGGCTGCGTCAGTGGTCAGTCAGACCCAGTGTTAAGCTGCTAACAGCATAACTTTAGAAATGCTAACCTAACTTATTTTAATGACCCTAAAACATGTTATAAGACATAACAACATGTGGTAATCACAACGTTGAAACTATAGATTATGAATTAGTAAGTTGTAAAAGTTCGTAATGTGATGTCAATTGAATTGGAATTGGTTTGCAATCACCATGTCGTATACTATGATATAATTGAGAATTCAGTTTCGTGTTACGTGAATGAATAGGATAATCAAGTCCTAAGTTAAGGATTATAGACTTGATTAAAATGAAAATTAATCTAATGAAATTGATGTCAATATAACTAATTAGTATTGTGACTCTAATGGTATATGTAGGGTAATTGGCGAACGTTTATTATATTTGTGTAGCTTACACCCGATGCAAGTTCTCTAACTTCATTCTCTTTATAATGAATGCAAGTCTCATAATTCCATTATCTTGTGATTGTCAAGCAAGCTTCCTATTACTAATTTATCATTGTGCAAGTTCCTAAAATCCTATATTACAATTGAGCAAACCTAATGATTCTATCCGGTGTATGCTTGTATAAGCTCTTGTAATCTAATTCGTTACATCGAGCGAGTTTCATTTTCCTAAGTTTTGTTGTTGCTATTCAAAGCATATATTGTTTCAAATGAGATTTTCCTAAGTCTTCTGGATGTAGTACCTTGCATATAAATACCATGTCTACTCAAATGTATATTGTTGTTATTCAATCTTTGACTTAAATAACTTTGTTGATTTCTATATTATTGCATTGAACCTTCAAATAGCAAGCAAACTCTTATTGATTGAATTAATCTATAATTGAATAGTGTTCTACAATTCTAAAACCACTGATAAGCTTGTTCCAGACTAAACTTTCTTTAGTGCAGAAATTCTAAATTCCAACTGAGATGAACAACCCTAATATAGGGGATTGGGGCAAAGGGTCAAAAAAGCCCCTCATGTTTATCCCGATGCCCCACTTGCACCCTAAACTAATTTTTTTTTCTAAAAGTACCCTTAACGTTACATTTTTTGGGTTGTCCGTGCCCATGCCATTAACAGAAGATAAACGGAGTTAAAATGTGATGACGTGACAAGCTTAAATATAAAATATATTCTAAATAAAACAATATATATCATTTAATCAAAACAAAAAAAATACTAAAATTCAAAATAAAAAAGTATAACATATTTACATCATTTAATAAAAATAATAAAATTCAAATTATTTTGTTAACTAATCAAAACAACTAATTAAATAAAATAAGTTGTATAACATATTTACATCATTTAATCAAAATACTAAAATTCAAAACATAACATATTTACATCAAATACTAATTTAAAAAAAATACTAAAATACTAAAAAAATCAAATTAAAAAAATACTAAAAATACTAAAATTCAAATTATTTTGTTAATTAATTAAAATAACAAAAATTCAAATTACAACATTAAAATACTAAAATCATAATACTAAATACTAATTGATATAAAATTTTTAAATTACTAAAATTATAATACTAAATAATATTTTTAAACTATATAAAAATTTGATGACGTAATAATCTATGCATAACAACATAAATTTAAAAATATTATTATGTAATTTGAATTTTTGAATACATTTTTAAAAAATATTATTACATCATCAAATTATAACATATACTGTTATGTATAGATTATTACATCATCAAATTTTTTATATTATTTATAACATATACTGTTATGTATAGATTATTACATCATCAAATTTTTATATAGTTTAAAAATATTATTTAGTATTATGATTTTAGTAATTTAAAAATTTTATATCAATTAGTATTTGGTATTATGATTTTAGTATTTTAATGATGTAATTTGAATTTTTGTTATTTTAATTAATTAACAAAATAATTTGAATTTTAGTATTTTTTTAATTTGATTTTTTTTAGTATTTTAGTATTTTTTTAATTAATATTTTAGTATTTTTTTTAAATAAGTATTTGATGTAAATATGTTATGTTTTAAATTTTAGTATTTTGATTAAATGATGTAAATATGTTATACAACTTATTTTATTTAATTAGTTGTTTTGATTAGTTAAAAAAATAATTTAAATTTTATTATTTTGATTAAATGATGTAAATATGTTAAGCTTTTTTTATTTTGAATTTTAGTATTTTTTGTTTTGATTAAATGATATATATTATTTTATTTAGAATATATTTTATATTTAAGCCTGTCACATCATCACATTTTAATCCCGTTTATCTTTTATTAACGGCAGGGGCACGGGCGACCCAAAAAATATAACATTAAGGATACTTTTAGAAAAAAAATTAGTTTAGGGTGCAAGTGGAACATCGGGGTAAATATCTGGGGCTTTTTTGACCCTTTGCCCTAGGGGATTATGTACATGTTAACGTTTAGATGGTTGTGCACAATACATGGTACAAAGGGCTAATCCCCCTAAGTACGTTAAGAAGGGTCTGTATAGTCTAAATGACTGTTAAGGTAGGGGTAGTAATACCTAATCACCGGGGACATAGTTCGTGGTCTTAAGACCCTCAGATATTAAAGTTCGAACTTGTTTTTTATTTTCGATTCGTAGAACAAGTTCATTATAGTTTAACATTCGTTGTTCATTCTCACGTTGTTGTTATCACTACTCTTTATTTCAGTGAGCAATTGTTTGCTCACTCTTGCAATAAACACTGCAGCAAAAGTTGAAAGAGTTGATGAGCCGTCTACAAGCAAAGGAAAGGGAAAGATGTCCAAGTGTTGAACATTTATGAGAATTTATTTAAATGAATTATATTATAAGACATGTTTTATTTTATGATGTATTCCGCAAACTTATGCAATAATTTAAGGTTAGATTACCTGGGATTGGTTTTAAGATGATGTAACCCTTTAATGGGAAAGATTATTGTTTAAGTTATTTGATGTCTTTATCCTTTATTATAGGTAGTTAGATGTAATTATTTTTGATAGTGAGCACCAAATTCTGTGGGAATGAAGTACCCGGATTTGGGGGTGTCACAAAGTCAGACGAAAAAATCAGTAAAAACAGACAATAAACCTGATCTGAGCATGAACAATAAACAACAAGTAAAGATGAATCATAGATCTAGAAACACTCGGACAACAGAGGATTCAAAATCCATGGTTATCCAAAACTATAGGGAACGTGAAACAATTGTATCTTACATCCATGATGTTCATATGTGTGAAGAAACCCATTGCATATCCGCACATCTCATTCTGCAAATATGATAGGTCCCAGTCAAAGCTTCAAAATGATAAATGATGTTTTCTCACCGGGTGAGAAAGTACCGCAAGGTTTTATAACAAATGATTTCTTATTTTCCTCTTCTGCTGACTGAAGATTTAATACATAAAAGTAAATTACTCTCTCCTAAGCTAATGACTACTAGAATTAAGGACTCCATAAGGACTCCACTACTACCACATGAGCCATAACTACTAGAATTAAGGACTCCACAAGGACTCCACTACTACCACTTATTCACAAAGTAAGACAATAGCTAACAAAAAGACTAAGTCTTCTAACTGACTTTTTCTACTTCTCAATACTGGCCTCTTTCGGTGGAACCTTGTCCTCAAGGTTCATTGGCTACGTGATCCTTTTATCTTCTTTGCCTGAACCATCTTCTACTTCCAATAAAAAGACCCGGGGTCCTCGACACTTGTGTCCTGGAGTGAATTTTTTGTCGCATTTTAAACTAGAGGACTTGAGCTCATTTTTTTTATATTTCATCATAGGTAATGCGCTTTATAGCCATAGCTGGTTTAACCCTTATTGGGGAAGCAAGGTCAAGTTGGCGGTGATTAAATTGTAGAGATCTTGTGTTTATCTCTTGACGAGTTAGTTGATTGTGCCAGGCTTATTGCTTCCTTCAATGACTTAGGTTTGAACATTCGAATGTCTTCCGCAATCTCCGATTTGAGACCACCCATAAACGTTCCTACTATTGCCTTTTGGGTCCATCCTTGCACCCGATTCTCGAGCTTTTCAAATTCCTTTCGGTAGTCGCGCAACGAACCCACTTGTTTCACCCTTGATAAAGCTTCATCAAAGTCTTTGCACTGTGTTGGTCCGAAAGGAGCCCACAGTTCTTTTGAAAATTTTGCCCATGATATTTCTCGTCCTTCTTCCTTGTAGGATCGATGTAACCACTGCCACCATTGATTCGCTTCCCCTTCAGATGGAATGACGCTAGTGACACCTTTTGGGTTGTCGTAGTGCATTGGTATTCAAAAAATTATTCCACTCTATTGAACCATTCTGTTGGGTCATCGCCAAAATACCTTGGGAATTCCAACTTTGCCAATTTGGGCAAAAAAACTTGTCGACTTCTGTCTGGTTGATATCGATTGGTTTCACTCATGTTTTTGGAATGACCATGATGATTATTGGTTCTGGTATTTGATCCTTTTCGATTAGACATCAATGCTTCTGATAATTTGTGGATGGTTTCTTCAATTCATTGCAACTTATTGGTGAGACCAAGTTCCATCCGACTCATGCCATCTTGAAGACCTCCTTGCCAAGCTTCCAGTTGTTTAATCCGTTCCTTATTGGTTGACATTGAAGTTCTGGCTCTAATACCAATGATAGGTCCCAATCAAAGCTTCAAAATGTTAAATGATGTTTTCTCTTAGGGTGAAAAAGTACCGCAAGGATTTATGACAAATGGTTTCTTATTTTCCTCTTTTGCTGACTGAAGATTTAAATACATAAAAGTAAATTACTCTCTCCTAAGCTTATGGGTCACAACTACTAGAATTAAGGACTCCACAAGGACTGCACTACTACCGCTTATTCACAAAGTAAGACAATAGCTAACAAAAAGACCAAGTCTTCTAACTAACTTTTGTTACTTCTCAATACCGGCCTCTTTTAGTGGAACATTGTCCTCAAGGTTCATTGGCTACATGATCCTCTTTATCTTCTTTGCTTGGACCATCTTCTACTTCCAACAACAAGACCTGGGGTCCTCGACACTTGTGTCCTAGAGTGAATTTGTCATCGCAGTTTAAACTAGAGGCCTTGAGCTCATTTTTTATATTTCATCATAGGTAAGGCGCTTTATAGCCACAGCTGGTTTGGACCTTGTTAGGGAAACAAGGTCAAGTTGGCAGTGATCAAATTGTAGAGATCTTGTGTCTATCCTTTGACGAGTTAGTTGATCATCTAGCATTCGTGCCAGGCTTATTGCTTCCTTCAATGACTTAGGTTTGAACATTCAAATGTCTTTCGCGATCTCTGGTTTGAGACCACCCATAAACGTTCCTACTAATGCCTTTTGGGTCCTTCCTTGCACCAGATTCCCGAGCTTTTCAAATTCCTTTTGGTAGTTGCTCAACGAACCCACTTGTTTCACCCTTGATAAAGCTTCACCAAAGTCTTCGCACTCTGTCGGTCTGAAACGAGCCCACTGCTCTTTTAAAAATTTAGCCCATGATATTTCTCGTCCTTCTTCCTTATAGGATCGGCGTAATCACTGACAACATTGATTCGTTTCCCCCTCCAGATGGAATGACGCCAGCGAAACCTTTTGGGATGTCGTAGTGCCTTGGTATTCAAAAAATTGTTCCACTCTGTTGAAATATTCTGTTGGGTCGTCGCCAAAATATCTCGGGAATTCCAACTTAGCTAATTTGGGCGAAAAGACTTGTCAGCTTCCGTATGGTTGATCTCGATTGGTGTCACTCATATTTTTGGAACGACCATAACAATCATTGGTGCTGGTATTTGATCCTTTTCGGTTTGACATCAAAGCTTCTGATAATTTGTGGATGGTTTCTTCCATTCGCTACAACTTTTCGGTGAGACCAAGTTCCATCCGACTCATGCCATCTTGAAGACCTCCTAGCCCAGCTTCCAGTTGTTCAATCTGTTCCTTGTTGGTTGACATTGAAGTTCTGGCTCTGATAACAATGATATGTCCCAATCAAAGCTTCAAAATGATAAATGATATTTTCTCTTTGGGTGAGAAAGTACTGCAAGGTTTTATAACAAATAATTTCTTATTTTTCTCTTTTTCTGATTGAATATTTAAATACATAAAAGTAAATTACTCTCGTCTAAGCTTATAGGCCATAACTACTAGAATTAAGGACTCCACAACGACTCCACTACTACCACATGAGCCACAACTACTAGAATTAAGGACTCCACAAGGACTCCATACTACCACTTATTCACAAAGTAAGATAATAGCTAACAAAAAGACCAAGTCTTCTAACTAACTTTTGCTACTTCTCAATACCGACCTCTTTCAGTGGAACCTTGTCCTCAATGTTCATTGGTTACATGAATCTCTTTACCTTCTTTGGTTGAACCATTTTCTAGTTCCAACAACAAGACCTGGGGTTCTCAACATTTGTGTCCCGAATTAAATTTGTCGTCGCAGTTTAAACCAGAGGCCTTGAGCTCATTTTTTTATATTTCATCATAGGTAAGGCGCTTTATAGACATTTGCGTCTATCCCTTGACGAGTTAGTTGATCATCTCACATTCGTGCCAGGCTTATTGCTTCCTTCAATGACTTTGGTTTGAACATTCGAATGTCTTTCGCAATCTCCAGTTTGAGACCACCCATAAACGTTCCTATTAATGCCTTTTGGGTCCATCCTTGCACCCGATTCCTGAGCTTTTCAATTTCCTTTTGGTAGTCGCGCAACAAACCCACTTGTTTCACCCTTGATCCTTCATCAAAGTCTTCGCTGTAAGACCCCAAATTTTATGAAATAAAAGTATTCAATTTTTCTTATAATTACTATTCAGTAAATGGTTAAATTGATAAAAGTTTAAAGTTATTTTTGAAATGTGCAAAATTTTCAAAATAAGCAAGTGGTTATAAAATAATCATTGTTATCGGGGAATATTCGTTTGGTCGTGGAATATTCTTTCTGTTGGGGAATATTCGTACGACGAAGCAGCTATTTGTGGGCCTCATAACGGAAAACGGTCGGGGGAAGATAACGACAAAAATTGAGTTTTTATAATTAACGGCGTAGTTGTTACCGTTAATACTGTTGGAATACCCGGTAGTTAAAAATACAGTAATACGCGTGGTTGCACAGTAACACGCGGTTTTGCACAGTATTTTTGAATTATTGATTCTTACGAAGGAAGACACTACTCAATAATTGTTACAGTAGTTACTGTTCAATATTTTATTTTATTGATTCAATAATTGCTGCGTTGATATTTTATATTATTGTTGTTTCAATAATTGTTGCTGCACATCATCTCCATTATCAGATCAATAATTCATATTATTTGAATAATATTATTAGATAATATTATTGATAATGTCTAGAAAGTTCTGTCTAAGGAGAGGTTTGGTCACCTAATTACGCGCCAGTAAAGAGAAATTCTTATTGGAAAGCCCCCTCTTTCCTGGGAACGGCCTGGTTATCATAAATGTGATTCTGTAATATTATTTGTAAATAATTAATTATTGATTCATATGATAAGGAAATATTTATTTTATATGGATATAAATGTTGGATATATTTTTGTGGTTAAAAATGAAGGAGTTAATGTTGAGGTGTTTTATCTGTATTTTTGTCGGAACAGAGGTATTGAAAATCAAATTAGGATTTTTGAGATATTTTGCGAGGGTTATAATTTTTAATCCGACCATTGGATTGTGGTAATAATTGGATATGTTATACATATATAAGTTGAATATATGTCCACAAATTTTGAACCATTAAAAATGAACGTATGATTTGTTATGAATTTTACGAGATGACTGGTTCAAAAATTGTTGAATTTTCGGAGTTTAACATTTTGGTGGAAAATTCTAGAATTGGTGGGCCCCACTTTAGGTTGGTGAGAAAATATGCTGAGATTTTTATTTAAATGTGGTAGGCTTGAATAGTAGCAGGTAAAGCCATCAGGTTGCAGGTTAAGTCTGCTTCGGCGTGCTAACATTTTCCTATAAATAGAGGGTTAAGTTAGAATTGAAAAACACACCAGAATTCATAAGTTTTCTCTCTTTCTCTCTCTAGATTATTGAGTGTATTTTATGAGTATTTAGATACTCTGTGAGTTTCTATTCATCAGTGCAAGTTTCCTTCAGCCTTATACCGATCAGAAGTACTGCTCTTTTGAGGTAAGGGATAGTAAGGGATTTTAAAGGTTGTTATGTTTTTCAGTTTCATAATTTTTCTGACCTTCAAAAATTTTAGAAAAATTTGAAATGATATTTTGATGAGTTTTCTTGATAGTGTCCAAAAATAGTGATTTTTGGATGTATAGATTAAGAGTTATGAATTTTATGAGAAAATACTATTTTAAAAGTAACCGCTTATAACTCCTTGTGGTTAACTCCAAAATTGATAAAATTTTTATTGAGAGTACATGTATATGATAGGAGTATACTCTGTGAATTTCAGAATTTTTAGATAAAAGTATAATTTTTGATAAATGTCTAAATATTCGGCTGTTTTGGCCATATGAAAAATAGTAAATGACTTTTAAAAATTCTAAAAAAAATATATGTTCACTATGGGACTATATTATGCTAAATTCCAGAAAAGAAATATTTTTGGAACTGATTTAATATTTTTCATGAAAATAGTCTAGTTATGAGTAAATGAATTAAATATGTTTTATGAAATAAAAAAAATTAGAAAATAGGATTTTATGGCTTGAGAATCCTATATGAGGTATATGTAAATTTTTGATGAGGGTTTTTGGTTATTGGTGATGAAATCTTATGAGTTTGGCATTTTAGAATGATTAAATGCATTATTTAGTAAAGTGTAAACAATTAAAATAAATTGTTTATAAACTTAAGAAATGTTATTCTTTCAATATCATTATACCGAAATATTGGTATGAATTTTATTGTGAAATTTTTACCTTTTTGTGTCGAGGTTACTATTCATGAGTTACTATTCACGAATTACTATTCATGAGTTACTATTCACAAGTTACTATTCACGACAAAATTAGTTTTTTTTGACCAAATTATAGTTAATTTATGAATATTACTCTTGAAATTAAATCTATATTTTGATCATATTATTTTTATTATTATATATAACATTTTTATAACCCTGATGTTGAAATTCTCTTTGACTTGAGTGTAAAGATGGGTAGATTTTTGGTATGATCATGACTATGGGTTCTCTTTGGCCAGTAGTGTAAAGTTGAATTGTTAACTGATATGATCATGACCATTGAATTTATAAGTGAATATCTTTAGCTTAAGTGCAAAGGTGAATTGATCAACATGATTATAATTATTGTTTATATAAATTCTGAAATGATTATATATTTCTTTGAGATATTAATATATTTGGCCTGTAATGCAAATATGAACTGTTGATGAATATATTTGGCCGTAGTGTAAATATGAATTGTTGAGGAATATCTTTGGCCTGTAGTGCAAAGATAAATTGTTGATGAATATCTTTGGCCCGTAGTGCAAAGATGACATGTTGTTGAATATCTTTGACCAGTAGTGCAAAGATGAACAGATGTTGAGATGAACATGACCAACTGGTGATACAAATGAATATCTTTGGCCGTAGTGCAAAGATGAAGTTATTAGTATGATTATGAACAGAAAATGTGATTTGGTGTAACCATGATCTTTAATGTTTCAGGTAAAGATAGGTGATGAAAATTATCTTCGTCCTGGATGAGAAGAGGAATTTAGAACTACAGTTATGATTATGAGTTATTCATATGATTGTGGACCAGAATTGTTGATTGATGTTACATGGATAAAACATTGTTGGTGGATTTTTAACATGGAGAAGATAATAGACTTTATAGTCTATTTGACTCTTCTAATGGATTACTCGTTCCACTGCAACTATGGTTGAAATTTTTATCATTTACCATATGTTCTAAATATCTGATTTATTATTGATGACGGCTATTGATAATTTAATTATCTTTAGTCATGATATTCTTTACTGAGCTAGTTGTGCTCACCCTTCTGTTTCACAATTCCTTTCAGGTAATAAGAGTGTAGCTGGGTCGAGCGGGGGTAACAGGGGAATAAAACGGTGATCATCATTTAGTAGTTATATTTTGTGAATCATTTAGGGTGAAGCGAACCCAACGTTGGAAGGGTGTTTTGTCACTATCATACAAGATGTCTAATGACATACAACCTCGTGTCATCATAAGACATGGATGTGCTCATCCACTTACTGAGTATATTTACGAGCACTACCTATATAATCTTGGTGTTTGTTTGAAGTATAATTTTCAATTAGAAATAGTGGAGATAATGATATGTCAAGAGAAGACTCACTATTGGGAAGAATATGATAGTAACCTTCTCGTTTTTCTTTGGGGTCTATTGGGTCAACCAAGGATAATTCTATGGCCATATGATATCTATCATAACCTAGATGCATGGCCTCCCATGTACGAAGGTTTCCTTGAGCACTTTCCAAAGATTCTAATTTCTAAATCAGTTTTTGACTATACCTTTATGTAGGTATCACTGTGAGGTGATGTCCATTGATGGAACATTTGTCACATTACGGTTGGGACACGAGTCACAGTTGGTATATATTTGTATCAAAACTCACAACATATGTGTTGTTATATTTTGTACGAGAATTGTGATACTGAAGTTGTAGTTATTTTCTGTTCCATGTATTTGGCGATTCAGAATAGGTTGGATGAAATTGACCTATTTTGGGGGCGTCACATTCGCACTCTATCGGTTCGAAACATAATTCTTCTAAAAATTCTGCCCATGATATTTCTCGCCCTTCTTCCTTATAGGATCGGCGTAATAACTGCCACCATTGATTCGCTTCCCCCTCCAGATGGAATGACACCATCGACACTTTTTGGGCTGTCGTAGTGCCTTGCTATTCAAAAAGTTATTCTACTCTGTGGAACCATTCTGTTGGGTCGTCGCCAAAATAACTCGAGAATTCCAACTTAGCCAATTTGAGCGAAAAGACTTGTCGACTTCTGTATGGTTGATCTCGATTGGTGTCACTCATGTTTTTGGAACGACCATGACGATCATTGGTGCTAGTATTTGATCCTTTTCGGTTGGACATCAAAGCTTCTGATAATTTGTGGATGGTTTCTTCCATTCGTTGCAACTTGTCGGTGAGACCAAGTTTCATCCGACTCATGCCATCTTGAAGTCCTCCTAGCCCAGCTTCCAGTTGTTCAATCCGTTCCTTGTTGGTTGACATTGAAGTTCTTTCTTTGATACCAATGATATGTTCCAATCAAAGCTTCAAAATGATAAATGACGTTTTCTCGTCGGGTGAGAAGTACCGCAAGGTTTTATAACAAATGATTTCTTATTTTCCTCTTTTGTTGACTAAAGATTTAAATTAATTTCTCCTAAGCTTATGGGCCACAACTACTAGAATTAAGGACTCCACAAGGATTCTATTACTACCACTTTTTCACAAAGTAAGACAATAGCTAACAAAAAGACCAAGTCTTCTAATTGATTTTTGCTACTTCTCAATATCGACCTCTTTTAGTGGAACCTTATCCTCAATGTTCATTGGCTACATGATCTTCTTTATCTTCTTTGCTTGAACCATCTTCTACTTCCAACAACAAGACCTAGCGTCCTCGACACTTGTGTCCCTGAGTGAATTTGTCGTCGTAGTTTAAACTAGAGGTCTTGAGCTCATTTTGTTTGTATTTCATCATAGGTAAGGCGCTTTATAACCACAGCTGGTTTGGACCTTGTTGGGGAAGTAAGGTCAAGTTGGCAGTGATTAAATTGTAGAGATCTTGTGTCTATCGCTTGACGAGTTAGTTGATCATCTCGCATTTGTGCCAGACTTATTGCTTCCTTCAATGACTTAGGTTTGAACATTCGAATGTTGTTGCCTAATTTCTCAATAGCACTTTAACACACAAGTATACGCGTTCAATTGTAATATTCAGCAACCAAGGATATCGTTCCCACGAGGAAACAGACTAATATTTATCAATTACTAATTTCAATGCAATTAATCCTATTTTAAACTACGAAATATTGTTTGTGATTTGAAAATTAAACTTAACAAAACTAATAATTAAAATCAAATTTTCACAAGAATAACTGCAGATTTAACAGGTTAAGATTACAACTTCCCTTAGTATTTCATTTAAACCAATTTACTTCCCATTTAAATCAATTAATTAATATGAATCATTATCCAAGAATACTTTATAAAATTCACGCGCTTCTTCCAAAGACACGTAAACAAATCCTCCTAAATCCGATCCTTAAGACACATAATTACAAGGAACACCCTATTTTATTAATTCACTATATTCCTATGTGAATCAAGTGAATTAGGATTTTATGCACAAATTCTTTTAATGGATACAAAAGACACATAGGTATATTCTTATCCTACATGCTAATCATATTAACCCTAATCAGATTATATGAACATATGTTATCATATCCAGATCTCAATCCATACTCCATCTTCCAATTTTATGTAGATTATCACAGTAATTGTTGGCCAAATAATTAATCAATAAGCAAAAGATATAATAAACAATTCAGTAAAAACCAACTTTCACTCAATGGGAAGGTTCAATTTAAACTACATACTAAGTTCCGTTACAATGTTAATGAAAATTTAGTTCATAATAATAATAAAGAAAAACATCATTCAAATTAATAATCCAAACATCCCAGATAATTACAAAAGATAAAACTAGAGAAGAGAAGAAGAAACTCTGAATTTGCTCCAATACTCTCTCTTTGATCTTCAGCCCTTATAATTCTCCTTCGTGTTTTTCTTTGTTGTCCTTTCTGTAAATCTCTTGAAAAATTAAGTGATACGTCTTTTCTAAAGTCTTCTCCTATTTGTATTAGTCTCAGCCCTCTTTTAGATTCCTTTTTGGCTTCAAAAACCCACTTAGCAGTAGAAAAATCCTTCTTTAGCCGCATATGAGCGCCTAGGCGCTTAACCCAGGCCATTTCCAAGCGCCTAGGCGCTTGACCAGGACCGCGTAATTATAAAAATGCCACTCAGCTCTAATTTTAATGATTTTTGACTTTTTTCTTCTCCCAAATGACTAATTTGTCCTTCCAGCTCCAACCTACAAGAAATAAACACAAAACACATAAAAAGATACCAAAAAATAATTAAAGTTATCAATAATTAAGTTTAATAATATCGGATTCATAAGTATAAAATATACTCATCAAATACCCCCAAACTTAACCAATTGCTTGTCCCCAAGCAACAAAATACAATGCAATAATTAAATATGCAATACAAATGCAAATGCAGCTATCTACCTGCCTAAAATTCTAGCAGTCAAACAAAACAAAATCTATTCATCAAGCCTCAGAGAAATCACAATAAACATGCTAGTACATCATACCAAGACAGATCAATAATTTCCTAGTCAATCATTAAATCTTACCCTGTTATTACTGATATAGTGCGTATGTGCTTAACAACCATGCTAACTGATATAAAATCAAATTTAACACATAATAAATCTCTGTAAAGGCATCATACAGTGTAAACTCACAAAATTCACGAACAAGCTAGATCCAACTAAAATCAAACATCCACCAAATTCAAGAGTCCAATTCGGGATACTTATGCTTTACGTATCATTACGGGGGCTTTTTTTTTTCCCGTTTTATTACTTTATTTTTTTTTATTTTTTTTGACCATGACTGTGCAATGTCTCATTCCATTAGGCTAACAGTGCTACCCCTTAGCGAGCTTTCAACCAACGACTCCCAGACTATAAAGACCTTAGGGCGCTAGGTGTAGAGACAATCCCCTCGGGCGTACTTGCTCAAGTAACAAAGGCCCCGAAACAAGACTAGCCACGGTGTTTATTCATTTTTTTCTTTCTTTTTCTTTTTTTTATAGCTTATATATCCCAAATTTTTCCCCCAAACTTAAGTTTTTGTCTAAATTCAGTCATCTCCGTCTATTCATATCTTTCATTCATTCAAACTAGTATTATCCTCAAAAAGTCCATTACGTGTCAATTTAGACTCAATCAGTCAACATAGTTATTTTTACTGTGCTATCTTTATTATATCAGTTTTAAATAGGTAAAGATTCAAATCATGACAAGAAATCACATCAAAGTCTTAATAGTCAATACTATACTTGTCTACTCAATTTCAATCTCGTCATTGGCCAAAACAGACTTAAACTATCTAACAACTGGAAACATGCAAATACTTGAATTTTTCTTTTCTTTTCTTTTTTTTAAAGAAATTAGAATGAAAACTACATGAAAAACTACAAAATGAATACTAAATGAATGCAACTAGAACTGGAAATGAATAAGTTACACTAAATGAATGCAGCTGGAACTGGAAGAATGCACCCCCAAACTTAACATATGCAATGTCCTCATTGTGTATAACAAAAAAAACATAAGAAATTTGGCACTGAGGACTTCCCTGAAAGATCGAAGCCTTATTCCTCGTCAGTATCTTGTTCTTCTTCTTCTTCATATTCATCAACCTCATCCTCAGGGGCTAAATCAGTCGGGGGGTACGCAGACAAGGGGCAAAATTGGTAGGGAGCGCCTGCCGGATTTATACGATCGAACATCTCTAGGAATGCTGCACTATAGTTCTGATACATCTTCGTTTACCATTGAGCCAGGCTATCCTGATTTCTTTCCACCCGGTTAATACCATGTTGAACTTGAGTAGCCACCATGTCAATCCTTCGAGTTTGATTTCTTAATTCTCGACGAATATCCTCAAAAAAATTTGGTGGTAGCCCATAACTCCCAGCTGCAGTAGGATTGTCATTTGATTGTTGATTAGGCTCATCAGCAGGCTATGGAGGCACAATAATGAAATCTAACCCTCTTGGATGTGGTGTACCCCCAACCCATACCTTGTACTTCTTAATAAGTGAGTGGTCAATTGCGGCTAAAGGAGGTTGTCTAGCTTCCTCGGCATCCCATTTTACTCCAGCTTGTTGACATAATCCAGTAATCAAAGATGGATGAGGCAGTCCACCTGAGGTCCCTCCTTGAATTTCTCTGTCAATTGAATCATGTATAACCTAACCCACATCTATAGTTTTTCCTTGTGCATTGCAGAAAAGCAACGCTGCCCGTTGATTTATAACATCACTCATATGCCTACACGGCATCAACTTGGCACAAATAAAGGCTTGCCATGCTTTCCCGTAACCACTTAGTGTGGATGCAGGGAACAAAACAGCTTCTTGTTGATCTGTTAATTTCCATTTTATTCCAGGTACACACAAAGCTTGAATGACTTCACTGTAGTCCAGCTCGTGCTCTAAATATTGCATGTAGCCATTATTAGGTATTATGTTCAAGCCATAGTAAGAATTTATTATCCTAAAACTGACCTCCACGGATTTTCCATGAACCCAAATCATGTTACCAATAGCATCTTTTGCATTGGCGTAGAATTCCTTAACAATTTTAATGACCGATGAATCCGGTTGGGATGTAAAGTTCACCCATCTTCTACTTCCAATCGTTTGTAGTAACTCCCCATCTTCTGCCTCTGGCAATAATCCACGCTCAGGAATTAGCATTTTACTAGAAAGCACATTGTAATATCTTTCGGACGCACTAGCACTTGTTAATCTCTTTTTGTCAAACTTTGTCGAAGTGCCCGAAGTCTCTCCTCTATGCCTTTTAGGAGCCATAAGTCTTGCGTGTTAATTTCTTGCCCAACAAATGATGTTCAGTGGCTTAGTATGGGCAAATCCTCTTTGTGACAAATTATCGAACACTTGGTGTGCAAAATTTTTGAGCACTATTGTTAAGCACTCTCCCAAATTTACTTTTCACCAAATTTGTCAATTACTAAGCACACTAGCCTTCCAATGCAATACAAGCAACAATTAAGAGTACCCAAACCCACTTGAGCCAACACAATTAAAGAAACTAACTTCAACTTACTGACTTAGCTACTAACCAAGCAAATCCAAACAATTTGCAATAAAATCTTGCACACTCACTTGATTATAGCCAAATATTATGTCCCCAATCAAAGTTGCAGGAGCCATTTGAGCTTTGAACACTTACTTTGGATAGATGTGTTTTGAATGACAATTGGTGCCCGAATTGATGATAAAGGTTGCCCCGAATTGGTGATGAAGGTTGCCCAGATGGAGTCTAATTGGGGAGATTGAGCAGGAGATTGAGTGTTTGGTTATGCTTATACAA
Organism: Panax notoginseng; assembly: GCA_016801055.1. Taxonomy (NCBI): domain Eukaryota; kingdom Viridiplantae; phylum Streptophyta; class Magnoliopsida; order Apiales; family Araliaceae; genus Panax; species Panax notoginseng. The sequence continues at coordinate 38,711,426 of CM029019.1, forward strand.
GAAGAGGTTTGATTATCATGGGCTAGATTAGAGGAGAGTAATTTGAGTGAGTTTGTGTGGGAGTAGGAGAGCAAGAGAATGTTTGAATTGGGTTTGGACAAGGTGTGCCCGATTAGGGCTTATAAAACATTTTTTTTTCACGTTGCAGTAGGAGCGTCTAGGCGCTTGGGATTACACTGGTTAGACCGCCTAGGCGGTTGGGAGCAGTATGCCTTGGGCGCTTGGAGCGCCTAGGCACTTGGTTTTGCACAGGTGGGGGTGCTTAGGTGCTTGGTGCTCGTCTGGGCTACTGCAGTTAGGCGCCTAGGCGCTTGGCTTATGCCTGGCTTGGGCGCCTAGGCGCTTGGGCATGTCTTGGCTTACTTTTTGCTTCTTTGTGCTTCCAACCTGCATACCACAACTTAAATTAAGACTTATTCTAAAACCATAAACTAAGATAAACTACATTCTAAAATAAAAGAAAACTAACCAACATTAAAGATTCGCCTAAAGTCCTAAAAAAAAACAAGATACCCTACACCACTAAACAATTCAATTACACTAAAAATGAAGGAAATGATTAGAAATATGAGAAATTGACATTCTGCGAGACAAATGGACATTCTACCAGACCCCCGACTGGGTAGTCGTAGTGACCATTAGTCAAACCCGCCAAATATGAAATCTTGTTTCCTATCCTGAAATCAATTGAAGATCGTGTTAGAGAATATAAGGGGTGTAACAATTCCTAAACTATAAAAGTTTAACCACTAAATAAATTAATAGTAAAGAAAATAAAAAAAATTATAAATAATAAATAACAATAAAAATTCATGGGTTGCCTCCCAGTTAGCGCTTGGTTTATAGTCTTCAGCCTGACTTTCTTCTCTGTTCTAATCAGCAAGGTTGACCGATGTCTTTTCACGATCAACACAACCCCCATAGTATTGCTTCAATCTCTGACCGTTGACTTTGAAATTACGTTTAGCATCCGGGTCTTCCACCTCCACAGCTCCGTGAGGATAAATTTTTGTAATGATAAATGACCCTGACCAACGGGATTTCAACTTTCCTGGAAACAGTTTCAGCCTTGAATTGTATAATAGCACTGTTTGCCCTGCTTCAAACTTTCTTTCCAGAATTTTCTCGTCATGCCACCGCTTAACCTTTTCTTTATATAACTTCGCATTTTCATACGAGTGGAGTCTGAATTCATCCATTTGGTTCAATTGTAAGAGGCGTTTTTCTCCCGCAGCAGACATATCAAAGTTTAACTTTTGGATTACCCAATAAGCATTGTGTTCTAGTTCAACCGGAAGATGGCATGCCTTCCCATATACTAACATATACGGAGACATCCCTATCGGAGTTTTGTAAGTTGTACGATATGCCCATAAGGCATCATCCAACTTACTAGTCCAATCTTTCCGACTAGGGTTCACTATCTTCTCAAGGATTCATTTCACTTCTCGGTTAGATACCTCAGCTTGACCACTTGTTTGTTGATGGTAAGCAGTAACTATATTATGAATGACTCCGTATTTAGCGAGAATATCTGAGAACTGCTTATTACAGAAGTGCCTGCCTTCATCACTAATGATTGCACGAGGAGTGCCGAATCTAGAGAAAATATTCTTCCGGATGAACTTAACCACAACCTTAGCATCATTGGTGGGCGATGCTATAGCTTCTACCAACTTCGAAACGTAGTCCATCACTAGAAGTATATAGGAGTTGCTAAAAGATGATGGAAATGGTCCCATGAAGTCGATGCCCCAAACATCGAACAATTCGACTTCTAAGATCATGTTTAGTGGCATCTCTTGTCGCTTTGATATATTACCAACTCTTTGGCATCTGTCACATTTCAATGAAAATACACGGGCATCCTTAAATAGTGTTGGCCAGAAGAATCCACATTGAAGTACCTTAGCTGCCGTTCTTTCTCCCCCAAAATGTCCACCATAGTCAGATGCATGACATTGGTGTAGAACATTCTTCATTTCAACTTCCGGAACGCACCTTCTTATTACTTAATCTCCACACTGTTTAAATAAAAACGGCTCATCCCATAAATACTATTTCACATCATGGAGGAATCTACTGTTCTGCTGACTTGTCAAATCTGGCGGAAACACCTTACTCACAATGAAATTTACATAATCTGCATACCATGGTGTATCCATCCTTACCGCATATAGTTGTTCATCCGGGAAAAATTCATTGATCACTGTTGTGTATCATTTTTTAGTTCTGCATTCTCTAATCGTGATAAATGGTCAGCAACCTGATTTTTTGTTCCTTTTCGGTCTCGGATCTCCAAGTCAAACTCTTGTAGCAATAATACCCATCTAATTAATCTCGGCTTCACATCTTTCTTTGCTATTAAGTACTTAATTGCCGAATGATCTGTAAACACGATCACTTTTGTCCCAATCAAATATGAGCAAAATTTATCAAATGCATAAAAAACTGCTAATAGCTCCTTCTCAGTAGTGGTATAATTCAGTTGGACATCCGTTAGCGTCTTACTAGCATAGTATATAGCATGAAAATTTTATCTTTTCATTGGCCAAGAACTGTGCCAATCGCAAAGTCGCTAGCATCATACATTAGGATACTCCAATCTGGCGCTATGATTACAGGTGCGGTAACTATTTTCTTCTTCAACACATCAAAAGCTTCCAGGCATGCTTGGTTAAAGTTGAATGGGACATCCTTCTCCAAAAGATTGCAAAGTGGTTTCATGATTTTGGAGAAGTCTTTTATAAATCGTCTATAGAAACCAGCGTGTCCCAAAACACTTCGAATACCCTTTATTGAAATAGGTGGTGGCAGGCTCTCGATGGTTTCAATCTTAGCTCTATCAACTTCAATTCCTTTTGATGACACTCGATGACCCAAGATTATCCCCTCTTGCACCATAAAATGACATTTCTCCCAGTTTAAAACCAAATTCGTTTCCATACACCGTTTGAGCACGAGAGTGAGATTTTCCAAACAATAATCAAACGAATCCCCAAAAATTGAAAAATCATCCATAAATACCTCGAGATTTTGTTCGACCATATCGGAGAAAATAACCATCATACACCGTTGAAATGTCACCGGCGCATTGCATAATCCAAAAGACATTCTGCGAAAAGCAAAGGTATCATATAGGCATGTGAATGTCGTCTTCTCCTGATCCTCGGGTGCAATGGCAATATGGTTATAACCTGAGTATCCATCCAAAAGACAATAAAATTTATGCCCTGCAAGCCTGTCCAATATCTGATCTATAAATGGTAGAGGAAAATGGTCCTTACGAGTGGCCTTATTCAACTTTATATAATCCATACACACTCGCCAACCCGTAACTGTTTGAGTAGGGATCAATTCATTATGCTCATTTGCAACTACTATCATTCCCCCTTTCTTTGGCACACATTAAACCAGACTTACCCATGAGCTATCTGAGATAGGGTAGATAATTCCCGTATCCAACCATTTAATGATTTCCTTTTTGATAACTTCCTTCATGATGGGATTGAGACTTCATTGTTGTTCAATAGTCGGTTTCGCTTCATCTTCCAACAAAATCTTATGCATGCAAATTGATGGGCTTATCCCCTTGATATCCGCAAGAGTCCACCCAAGAGCAGTCTTGTATTGCCGAAGTACCCTTAGTAGTTTTTCTTCTTGAACCTTATCAAGTGATGCAGAAATAATAACTGGAAAGGTAGAAGAAGAACGAAGGTAGGCATACCGTAGATGGTTAGGCAATGGCTTAAGTTCCAAGGTGGTCGGTTCTTCTAAGGATGATTTCACCTTTTCATCCGGCTTTCCCCAATAATCCAGAGGTTCAAATTTTTGCAAACATCGTGTGAACTTCAGAGCTGAATCTAGCATTTGAACCCATTCTAGCACAGTTGAATCATCAAATAAATTTTCACTAACCAATACGGTTTCAAGAGGGTCTTCATTCACAGATTCAATAAATACCTCCCTCGTTACTCCTTCAATCAGATCAACTCTAAAGCACTCTTCCTCTCCCTTCAAAAATTTTATAGCCTTAAAAACATTAAAAGTTACTTCTTCATCTTGGACTCTCATCGTTAACTCTCCCTTTTGTACATCAATTAATGTCCTTCCAGTGGCTAAAAATGGTCTTCCAAGGATAATGGGTATGTCTTTATCCTCTTCATAGTCCAATACAATGAAATCGACTGGAAATATGAATTTGTCCACCTTCACTAATATGTCTTCCACAATTCCCCTAGGGTATGTCACTGATCTATCTGCAAGTTATAAAGAGATATTTGTTGGCTTTGGTGCTGGTAGTCCCAACTGAGTGTAGATCGAAAGCGGCATCAAGTTAATACTCGCACCCAAATCACACAAACATCTGTTAAAGAACTGGGGTCCAATCGTGCACGGTATGGTGAAGCTACCCGGATCCTTCAACTTCGGTGGTAACTTTCTTTGCAGAATTGCGCTACATTCTTCTGTCAATGCTACAGTTTTGAACTCCCCTAGCTTCCTCATTCTTGCTAAAATATCTTTCATGAATTTCACATAGCTAGGCATTTGTTCTAAAGCATCTGCGAATGGAATGTTGATTTGCAGCTTTTTGAACACTTCTAAAAATTTCGAAAACTGTCTATCTAATTTCTGCTTTTGCAATCTTTGAGGAAACGACACAGGTGGTACGACTGCTGTTTGCTTATTTTCTTGTTGTTTTTTCACAACTTTTTCCCCATATTTACTTTCTGAATTTCCACTCTCTTTTTCACCATCCTCAACAGAAATTATTTTCTTTTGTCCGTCAAAATCTGTAGTCAACTCCTTCCCACTTCTGAGTGTAACTGCCTTACATTGTTCATTTCCATCATTCCTTGGATTTTTCTCCGTATCACTAGGTAAAGAACCTGGAGTTCTAGTATTCAAAGCACTAGCTATCTGCCCAATTTGGTTCTCCAGGTTCTTTATTGCAGCTGATTGGTTTTTCGTTGTGGCTTCAAACTGAGTTGCCAATCTTGCCAACAATTCTTCTATTTGTGATAGCTTATCAGGTTGATGAGGTTCTAGGTGTTGTTGAGATTGTTGATGTGGCTAAAATCCAGGTGGATATGATTGCCTTGGAGCTTGTGCTTGAGCATGTGACTGATTATTACTCCAAGAAAAATTCGAGTGATTTCTCACTCCTGGATTGTAACTGTTTGGATAACTGCCCTGCTGCCTGTTATAACTGGAAACAAACTGGACTGACTCAGGATTTATTGCACATTGATCACTTGAGTGGCTACCCACACATATTTCACAAATTGTTTCCATTTTCTGAACTGGTTGTACCCCAAGTGCATCTATCTTCTTTGTAAGAGCAGAAATCTGAGCTATCACTTAAGTTGATAATGCTGTCATCGCATCCACTTCATAAACCCCTACTGTCCTTGGCTGAGTCGTTCTTGATGTTGGCCACTGATAATTATTAGCTGCCATGGTTTCAAGCAACTGATACCCCTCATCACAATTCTTGGCCATAATAGCTCCTCCCGCTGCAGCATCTATACTCGATCTCACTGTGTTGAATAAACCGTTATAAAAAGTTTGCACCTGAAGCCATTTAGGAATCCCATGGTGTGGACATTTTCGCAATAAGTCTTTAAATCTCTCCCATGCTTCATATAGTGATTTTGAATCGTGCTGAGCGAAAGAGAAGATATCGTTCCGCAACTTTGCTGTTTTTGCAGGCGAGAAAAACTTTGCAAGAAATTTTTGGGTTAGGTCGTTCCATGTAGTAATCGAGCCTGGTGGTAGTGAATGGAGCCAACTATTAGCCTTATCTCTGAGAGTAAATGGAAACAGCCTTAGCCTTATTGCATCCTCTGACACATTATTGTACTTGAAAGTATCGCATATTTCTATAAAGCTAACTATGTGATCGTTCGGATCATCATTCGGTAACCCTCCAAACTGACATGAATTTTGAATCATCTGTATTGTCCCCGATTTTATCTCAAAACTTGTAGCAGTAATTGTAGGCCTCGTAATACTCAACTGAATTTCAGTAACCCGCGGCGTAGCAAAATCCCGTAGTGCTTTTTGTTCTTCTTCAGCCATAGTATCTTTCTTATCAAGTGCCTCTTTGGTTTCTTTAACCCACTTACGCAACCGCTGAAACCTTTTTTCGATGTCGTCCTCGTAAGGCAATAAATCTGGCATCTTCGATCGCGTTTGCATACACTAGTCAAGAACACTTGAATAAAATAGAAATGAAAAAGTTTAAATTAAGATTAACTCTATCAAAATCAATAATGACAAAATATTAAACTAATTTCCCCGGCAGCGGCGCCAAAAAACTTGTTGCCTAATTTCTTAATATCACTTTAACACGCAAGTATACGCGTTCAACTGTAATATTCAGCAAGCAAGGATATCGTTCCCACGAGAAAATAGACTAATATTTATCAATTACTAATTTCAATGCAATTAATCCTATTTTAAATTACGAAATATTGTTTGTGATTTGAAAATTAAACTTAACAAAACTAATAATTAAAATCAGAATTTCACAAGAATAACTGTAGATTTAACAGGTTAAGATTACAACTTCCCTTAGTATTTTATTTAAACCAATTTACTTCCCATTTAAATCAATTAATTAATATGAATCATTATCCAAGAATACTTTATAAAATTCACGCGCTTCTTCCAAAGACACGTGAACAAATCCTCCTAAATCCAATCCTTAAGACACATAATTACAAGGAACACCCTATTATATTAATTCACTATATTCCTATGTGAATCAAGTGAATTAGGATTTTACGCATAAATTCTTTCAATGGATACAAAAGACACATAGGTATATTCCTATCCTACATGCTAATCATATTAACCCTAATCAGATTATATGAACAAATGTTATCATATCCAGATCTCAATCCATACTCCATCTCCCAATTTTATATAGATTATCACAGTAATTGTTGGCCAAACAATTAATCAATAAGCAAAAGATATAATAAACAATTCAATAAAAACCAACTTTCATTCAATGGGAAGGTTCAATTTAAACTACATACCAAGTTCCGTTGCAATCTTAATGAAAATTTAGTTCATAATAATAATAAAGAAAAACATCATTCAGATTAATAATCCAAACATCCCAAATAATTACAAAAGATAAAACTAGGGAAGAGAAGAAGAAACTCTGAATTTGCTCCAATACTCTCTCTTTGATCTTCACCCCTTGTAATTCTCCTTCGTATTTTTCTTTGTTGTCCTCTTTGAAAATCTCTTGAAAAATTAAGTAATACGTCTTTTCTAAAGTCTTCTCCTATTTGTATTAGTCTCAGCCCTCTTTTAGATTCCTTTTTGGCTTTAAAAACCCACTTAACAGTAGAAAAATCCTTCTTTAGCCGCACATGAGCGCTTAGGAGCTCAACCCAGGCCATTTCCAAGCGCCTAGGCGCTTGACCAGGACCGCGTAATTATAAAAATGCCATTCAGCTCTAATTTTAATGATTTTTGACCTTTTTCTTCTCCTAAATGACCAATTTGTCCTTCTAGCTCCAACCTACAAGAAATAAACCTAAAACACATAAAAAGATACAAAAAAATAATTAAAGATAGCAATAATTAAGTTTAATAATATCGGATTCATAAGTATAAAACCTACTCATCAAATGTCTTCCGCAATCTCCGGTTTGAGAGCACCCATAAACGTTCCTACTAATACCTGTTGGGTCCTTCCTTGCACCCGATTCTCGAGCTTTTCAAATTCCTTTTGGTAGTCGCGCAACGAACCCACTTGTTTCACCCTTGATAAAGCTTCATCAAAGTCTTCACACTCTGTCGGTCCGAAATGAGCCCACAGTTCTTCTAAAAATTCTGCCAATGATTTTTCTCGTCCTTCTTCCTTGTAGGATCAGCGTAATCACTTACACCATTGCTTTGCTTCCCCTCCAGATGGAATGACAGCAGTGATACCTTTTGGGATGTTGTAGTGCCTTGGTATTCAAAAAATTGTTCCATTCTATTGAACCATTCTGTTGGGTCGTCGCCAAAATACCTCGGGAATTCCAACTTAGCCAATTTGGGTGAAAAGACTTGTCGGCTTCTGTATGGTTGATCTCGATTGGTGTCACTAATGTTTTTAGAAATACCATGACGATCATTGGTGCTTGTGACGATCCCAAATTCTGACCACTCATATCTCGAATTTGGTTCGTCATGTGCTACAATTCTAATGACTAAAAACATCTCATGCAACGAAAATTATAAAATAGATTACATTTATTTAATATAATCATTCGTGTCCAAAGGTTTCGTAACTTAAGCATCTCTTACATACCTTAACCATAATTAACCTAGTTTAGGCATAACTAATACATAATACAATATTTCTTAACATAATCATAATGTTTCTAATTAAACAAATACGAAGCTACTTCGTAGCTTTGCCCTTGCCCTTATCAATGCCCGAGGGTTCGCCTTACTCTGCCTTAACTGAAATATTTTTAGGGAAAGCAAGAATGAACAACAAGTTTGCCCAGCAAATAATATATCAATAAGGGTACTCAATATAGTTTTAACTTCTCAAGGGTACAAAAATAATGATAGTTCAAGGATAGCAAGAAATATCAATGGTTCTCAACAATAGTCTCTAAGGACAGAAAATATCAAAAGGATTCAACACTTAATTAATTCAAGATTTCAAAGTAATAAATACTGAGCAGTCACTAAGGACTATGAACTTCTCCTAGCATTAACAGTAATAAACTAATAATTCTACAAAACAAGTACAACAGGTGATCATCCTAAAGTACCCTATATCATGCATAACATTTAATCATTCTCATGTGCGCACGTCGGTTCCTCGGCAAATATATATTTTCCCTTCCAAGAGGGTTGTTCATCTCAGTTATAAGAGTCCACACCAAGTTAATTTGGTTTGGATAGCTTTTGATCTTATACCAATAGTCTAACCGAATCAATGGCTTAGACAACTTTTTTTTAAAGTATATATATGAACAATTATCGTTCGAAATCAAGGTTCGAAAATAATTTAATTTCTAAACTATGAAGTATTAAGTCATGAGATATGAATCATACTTTCAAGGATTTACTTGTACAACCAATAATAATACAAGCTCAAGAAATGCTCAATAAAGAGTAGGGTTCGAGTACTTGCCTCAAGCGTAGTTTACCAAAGTATAGCTTATCAACACTCTTTGAATCCTAACATAATATAGTTACGCGTATAGGATATTCATTAGTTACGTAAACGCATACATAAACGTCTAGCTTAGTTGTATACTCTTCACATACTTCATCACATACCTTGCGTACGTATAGCATAAAATCAGTTTATAAGACACCATGAAGTCAAATAACATAGTTTCTAATCATTGCTTAATAGTTTGCAAACATCTTTTGGACTTAACATTTGAAAGTTTATAATCACTCATTAAACATTCAATTCTATCATTTAACATGCTTCTTAACACATTGGATAGTATACTGGTCATATAATATAGGTTAAGGTAACAATATAAGCATGCACCATCCCACAAATTAACAACAGAAAATTGATCCTATTGTAGGCTGGTGCGGCCGCGCTTGGTTTGTACTAAGGAGTAGCGCGGTCGCGCTGCTCCCGGTGCAAACCAAGACTGCTAAACTGCAGCTAGGCCAAACTTTCACACCCAAACACGTTTAGGATGACACTTACGGAATCATACATGTTATGATATCTATCAATAGGTTTAGTCTCTTTTATAACTTGTTCCGTACATGATTTATCAAATCTCACAAAATCAAGACTTCACATGTTGATTTAACAAAGTCCTTCATGTTTAGTCGTTATATTCATTCAATGAGATCAATAAGTCTCAATTAATTAAACATGCTTACATTATCTTGGTCATGTATGTCAAGTTGTGGAGTTCTACATCATTTAGACTTGATTTAACCATTCCCATCTACTTTGTGATGCATACGATTAGCTAGCATGCTTGTCATTCATGTCTACATGCATGATACACCTAATCATGATGTCAAGTGCTAGAATACTTGTAATGTAGTTATTAACAAAATTAGTTTTCAAGGTTTCTTGTGATAATCTCATGTTAAATCACCAAGCATGCAAAGCTACTTAACTTAATATACATCACATCCTCATATATACATGTTAGACCACATAAGCATGCTCACAAATCTTAACTCAAAGTGTATATAGTTTATCAAGTTTATATTTGAAACTTTAAGTGTCCCTTAGTAAAACCTATTCAAGTATGCAAGATAAGTCTACATAGTTTAAATCATGCTTTCATAATCACATAATAGATCACATAAACATGTTTTGAAGTTTAAAACTTAGTGTATGAATAGTTCATGTACACATAGCTAGTATAGTCTTTCACTTGTGTTTTCCTTGAAATCATACTTGAATACCTTACACTATCTCCAACAATATAAAATAGTATATTGGTTACATATTAGAACTTAACATGTTGGGGCTTAAGGTCAAATTATACATTACTTCATGTTCACAAATTCTAGTTCCCAATTTGTTAAGTTTTGTTTGAATACATACTAAACCAAGCTAAAATAACTTACTATGTTCATAACAACATCTATTTATGTGTTAAGTTTATTTATATACATATTCAAACTTAAGTAGCATGCTCATGACATCTTGAGGAACCAACATCAGTAACTGGGATAGGCAACCAGCGCGGTGAAGGACTAGGGAAGTGGCTGTGATAATCCGAGATTTCGAATAATTCGAATTTTATGAATAATTTTTTTTAATTTAATATTAATATTGATTATCAATTTTGTGTCGAGTATATGTGATACGAGTCTTGGGATGTGGTCAATTTGTGTATTGACTGAGAACATAAGAGTAGAGTCATGCTTAATAGAGAATTGAAACTCTAACCATAAGTCCGGATAGGGATTCGATAGAAATTACGGTTATAATAAACATAACTGTGAGAACTTAGTCCTACTGTATAGAAATTTTGATCAATGATTGATCGGGAAGGTTACAATATTAGTAAACCCTAATAAGGGATTAGAAACCCTAAACTCAGGATTAGAAACCCTAACGTACCGTTCGAAATCCTAATCGAAAGTCGGGAAATCCTAATTTTAAATTCGAGAACCCTAAGCCCTAATTAGAAAACCCTAATCCTAATTAGTAAGCCCTAAAGTGATTAGTAAACTTTAATATAATTAGAAAACCCTAATTATACTTTACAAATATTAATTTCTATTTAAAACCCTAATTATATTTTTGAAATCTTAATTTTCTATTTTAAAACCCTAATTAGAAAATTCTAGAAACTAAAGTTATAAAATCTAAGGGTTAGAACCTTAGGGTTAAACCCTAAGGGTTGGATCAAATTGTCAAGGATGCCATTAAAATTACAAGGAGAATGACCAAAATTCCCTTTTCACATTCTTTAATATGTAACTTGTAAATTTGGCTAAAACTTTTGTTGGTGACCAACTAAAGCTCAACCTTTTGACTTATAACTCCAGCAAATCAGTAGCAACCTCAGCAATATGCAATGCATATAAATATTATAAGAGTTAAAGAGAGAGAAAGATCACAAAATTTGCTCATTTGCTATCTTACCTCAACCAACTCTCTCTCACAAAACCTCCGAAATTCTTAAGTGTATCAGTCCCAAGAACACCCCCTAGATCATCAAGATCAGTATAGTAGAGCAAGGATCCAAGATTTAGCAAGAGAAGGTATAAACCCTAGCTAACACTTTGATCATGTATGCTTAAGCCAAGTTCATGTTTATGTGTTTATCTATGTGCTAGAAGATGTTTCATGATGATCTATCATAGATCTATAGCATCAAAGTGTCTTAAAACGATGTTTTTCAAAACTGCCCAAGAACACTATTAATGGTCTGACAAGCAGATGTCAGTGGCCTTAGATCTCTACCTATTTACGATTTTTCTTATTTTACATGTTAGATCCATAGTCTGACATGAGATCTTTGATCTGGAAGTGGAATCACAGCCATTCCATGTCCAGATTGTAAGATATTCATGGTCAAACCCCGTTGACCGAGCTTGACCGGATGATTTCTGGGTAACCCAGAAATCATATAACCGAGTCTGACAAGACTTTGCCAAGCCTTGATCTGTCAGTTGTTAAGTGTTTTGATGATGTGTTTATATCCAGTTTATAGCCTGACATATGTACTTTATATTTATGGCTTTAGATCGTGTAAATAATCAACAGATCGAACACAGTAGGTGGTCAAAGTAGGCCATTCGGCCTTGACTTAGAATTTCTGGAAATTCCAGAAACCATAGGAACAACCTTCTAACAGGCTTTGACCGAATTATAACTTGTGATTCTGTTATAGATGGACTGATCTGTTGTTATAGTGATGTTCCTTGACACAAGGACTATAGACTTGAACTATAAAATCAGCAAAATATAGAACAGAACATTAAATTAATTGGGCTGGAAAGTGGCACCACGAACTGCCTGGGTTTCTGGGTTACCCAGAAAACCCAGGAACTGTCTGACAGTATTTTTGGAGGCTCAGATCTCCTTGTTGGTTTGTTGTATGACTAAGATGATGGTTGCATATTGTAGTGTTACATTTCTACTGCAAGATCAAAGTCTAAGATAGACCAAATCGTTAACAGACTGAGAATCATTAACGGTCAAAGTAAGACCCCTACTAAGTCAGCTGTCAGTGTTCTTGAGCCCAAGAACACCTACAGCGACAGAAAGCGTCGCTATAGGATATAGCGACGGTTTATTTAATTTTATTTTCTGAATTTCTGGAAAATGATTAAAAATAGAAATAAATTTCTAAAAATTACAAAAATGGTTTTAAAAATTATTTTAAATTATGAAAAATAACTTTTGATAATTTGGGATATTTTTCATTAATATTTATAATTATTTGGATATTAATGCTATTTAATTAGTGTATTAAATCAATTAGAGAAAAATGATTTTAATATTATAAAAATCATTTTAAATAAAAATAAAGTGTTTAAAAATATTTTGAATTATAAAATGTAATTTTCAATATTTTTGGAGAATTCTCATTAATAAATTAATATTAATGATATTAGATTTATTTAATTAGTATATTAAATAAATGATGAAAAAAATGATTTTATTGATTTAAAAATCATTTAAAAATGAGAAAAATAATTTAAAAATATTTTAAGCTATAATTAATGACTTTTAATATTTTTATGATAAATTCATTAATATTTAAATATTAATGGTGATGGTTTAAAAATGATTTTAATTATTTTAAAAATTATTTAAGTAGAATATTGATGATTTAAAAATATTTTAAGTTATTAATAATAACTTTAATATTTTGACAAGTATGTCATTAATATTTTAATATTATTAAATATTAATGATGGTGGTATTATGCAATATTTAAATCATTTAAAAATAAATCCAGTGTTTGACAAATTATTATAAATTATAATAATTGTTTAAAAATTATTAAAAGCTTTCGAAAAATATTATAAATGATATATGACTTATCTAAAATAATATTGGAGTTTTGAGACCGAGTTTAATTGACAATACAAGTGTTAATTGTCAGATAGGGTGACCAGAACACCGAGAATAAACTGAAGTCCAACCAGACCGAACCAGTTAGACTTAAGAAGTGTTTGTATAGGTTATAAATACTGATGTGATTATGTGGTAATGTGTCTAGGAGAAAGATTGACTGTAAATTTTAGTCATACGTGTTGTGATTTATTGTTCTAATTATGAGACCAATATTGTGATTATATGTGGCTCCCCCAAAACAGGTATACAACACCTATTCTGAGTCATCAATAACATGGTACAGAAACAACTACAACTTTATTAATACAACATAAAAATTGTGAGTGTAAATACAAATATTGTCATCTAGACAATATCCACACTCAAATAAGTCCTCATTACAATTATTGGAACAATATTTTACAAAAAAAATGGTGAGGACTACTAAAACAACTTCCTAGAACCTTCATTCCATACCCCGACTAGTACCTGCTACATTCTCGCCTCCTGAGAAGAAAATGGAACAAGGAAAAGGGTGAGCTCAACTAGCCCAGTAAAGAATATTATGACTAAGATAATATACAACAAATTATCGTTAATCTTCAACAGGGAAAAAATTTAATAGAATACAATAGACAATAAGTTTTAATTCAATATTCGCAGCGGAAAATAATAATTCATAGAGAAGTTACGTAGAGAATGAAATCTACGATTATCTATGAATTTAAAAGCCCATCATCAATATTTTATCCCTGTAACAACAATCAATAAATATCTTGAATCAAATAGTCATCTTTGCACTACAGGCCAAAGATATCCATCAGTTGGTCATGTTCACCTCAACACCTGTTCATCTTTGCACTACGGGCTAAAGATATTCATCAGAAATTATTCATCTTTGCACTACAGGCCAAATATATTCAGTTATATCATCATTTAAGACTGAGGATGATGAAAAATATTTTAAAGAAAACGAATCCAGTGAAGCAAAATAACAAATATTAAGGATTCGTATTTCGATTTATCCATGTCCAAAAATACCTTATCATAGTGAAGTAAAATTCAAGAATGATCAAAACATGGATACAATCAAAGCTAGTATCTAGAATAGATATTTGGACGAAAAGAAGGAAATTTCATTTTTCGGTGAATAGTAACTCGTGAATAGTAACTCATGAATAGTAACTCATGAATAGTAACCCCGACATGAAAAGTTTCAAATTTTATAAAAATTTAGATCAATACTTCGGCATAATGATATTGAAGAAAATAATATCATTTAAGAAGAAATAGCATTCCTTACCTCGGAAAGACGGTACTTCTGACTGGAATACTAGATATAGTGCTGAAGGAAACTTGCACCGTATAGCAACACTCAAAGTATCAAATACTCACAAGAATACGCTCGATATAGAGAGAGAAATAGAGAGAAACTTGTGTTTCTAGTGTGATTTTCAATTCTAACCTAAGCACCTTATTTATAGGAAAATGCTTAGAACACCAAAGCAGAAAATTTAATATAATAATAATATATTTATCAAATTTTCCTTAGCCCACCTCTAGACATCTGATCTCAGCCCATTTATATCACATGTTAGCCCACTTAAATGCCAAAAAACATTTTTCTTCAAAATAATAAATAAAACTTCCAAAAATCAATTATTTCGGAACTTGAGAACTTCAATAATTCATAATAAATAGCCATTTTATCAGAAAATTCGAATCTCGCGCGTTTTTATAAGAAATTCAATTCTCTACAACTTTGTAGAAGAAAGTTTTTCCAAATTCTAAACAGAAATTGACCGAAATTCACAAACGGGCAATTTTACAGTCAATAATAAATTTTCGGTCAAGAATTATGTCCACCAACACACAAAACATGTGTTAATCATTTAATACCACAAAAATACTCTTCCTCCTCATATACTCATATATCCCACATTCATTGTAAAAATACCACCATCAATATATTATTAAAATAATATATTTAAATGAATTATTTTATTAGAAAAAGATAAAATATTAATTTTCAACAATTGTCACATTAAAATTTTTCTCTATCTATATCCACATAAAATTACTATTTTCCTCATCATATAAATCAATAATTAATTATACACAAATAATATTACAGAACCACAGTACTGGCAACCAGGCAGTTCCCAGGAAAGAGGGGGCTTTCCAATAAGGATTTCTCCTTACTGGCGCGCAATTAGATGACCAAACCTCTCCTTAGACAGAACTTTCTAGACATTGCCAATAATGTTATCTAATAATATTATTCAGATAATATGAATTATTGCTCCGATAATGAAAAATAATGCGTAGTGACAATTATTGAAACAACAGTAATATAAAATATCAACGCAACAATTATTGAATCAATAAAATATAATATTGAACAGTAATTACTGTAACAATTATTGAGTAGTGCCTTCTTACGTAAGAATCAATAATTGATGCAATACCGTGTGCTACTGTGCAACAACGCGTATTACTGTGTTTTAACCACCGGGTATTCCAACAGTATTAACGGTAACAACTATGCCGTTATTTATAAACAACTTATTTTTGTCGTTTTCTTCATCCAATCGCTTTCCGTTATGGGGCCCACACAAGGCTGTGCCGTCGTACGAATATTTCCCGACAACAAGAATATTCCACGACCAAACAAATATTCTTCGACAATAATGAATATTTTAGGACCACTTGCTTATTTAAAATATTTGCGCATTTTACCCATAACTAACCACATTAATCAAATCAACCCTTACTATTTCAAAATAATAAATAGAGGAATTAAATTTTATTTATTAATAATTTGGGGTCTTACAACCTCCCCTCCTTATGAAATTTCGTCCTCGAAATTGACATACGTACCTGGTGTTTCGAAAAGATGAGGATACCTCGCTTTCATTTCCGTTTCCAACTCCCAGGTCATTTCCTCAATAGCATGGTTTCTCCACAAAACTTTAACTTGTGGTATGACCTTCGTGCGTAGGACATGCTCCTTCTTATCCATGATCTTGACAGGTACCTCCTCGTACGTTAAGTCTTCAGCTATCTCGTCCGATTCTAACTCAATAACATGGTTCGGGTCTTTCACATATTTACGAAGCACAGATATATGAAAAATATTATGAACACGATACATACTTGGAGGTAACGCAAGTCTATAGGCCACATTTCCTACTCGGTCAAGAATCTGAAATGGACCAATAAATCGTGGATTGAGCTTTCCTCTCTTCCCAAATCTTGTAACTCCTTTCCATGGAGCTACACGTAATAATACATGATCCCCAATGTCAAATTCCACGTCCTTTCGATGAAGATCCACATAACTCTTTTGTCGATCCTGTGTTGTTTGTATACGTTGTCGAATCGTTTGGATCTTCTCTGTAGTCATTCGTACCAACTCTGGTCCCAACAACGTTGCTTCTCCCACCTCATCCCAACATACTGGAGAGCGACACTTTCGTCCATACAATGCTTCAAAGGGAGCCATACCTATACTTACCTGATAACTGTTGTTGTAGGAGAATTCCACCAATGGTAGGTACTTATCCCAACTTCCTTTGAAATCGAGGACACAAAGTCTTAATAGATCTTCAAGAGTTTGAATAGTCCTCTCTGATAGCCCGTCCGTTTGAGGATGGTATGCCGAACTGAACCGTAAATCCGTGCCCAAAACTTTTTGCAAGCTAACCCAAAATCTTGAAGTGAATCTTGGGTCACAATCCGAAACTATGGATACTGGCATGCCATGCAACCTTACAATCTCATTCACGTACATACTAGCAAGACGTTCAAGGGAATAAGTCTCTCGTATCGGCAAGAAATGAGCAGACTTGGTTAATCTATCAACTATAACCCAAATAGCATTTATGCCTTGAGAAACCGTGGGAAGACCCGTAACGAAATCCATGGTAATGTGTTCCCACTTCCATTTCGGAATCTCAAGTGGTTGCAATGGACCCTTTGGTACTTGATGCTCCGCCTTTACACGTTGACAAGTTAAACACCTCGAGATAAACTTTGCAATCTCTCTCTTCATATTGTTCCACCAAAATGTATGTCGAAGATCACGATACATTTTAGTACTTCCAGGATGGATTGCAAATGGTGTATTGTGTGCCTCCATCATGATCTTGTACTTCAAATCAGAATCGTTAGGAACACAAAGTCTGGAGTGGACTCAAAGTATTCCTTCTTCATCGATTCTTACTTCTGGAATAGCACCTTCTTGCACTTTCTTCTTCATACGCATCAGCTCCGGGTCTGTAGCTTGAGCAACTTTAACTTTATCGATTAAAGTTGGTTCTACGCGTATACTTGACATTATCGCACTCGTTCCTGCATATGATCTTCTACTCAACGCGTCAGCTACCACGTTTGCTTTTCCAGGATGGTATTGAATAGTGTGGTCGTAATCTTTCAACAGCTCGAGCCAACGTCGTTGCCGCATGTTGAGTTCTTTTTGAGTAAAGAAATATTTGAGGCTTTTATGGTCTGAATATATCTCCACCTTCTCCCCATATAGATAGTGCCTCCAGATCTTTAGCGCGAAAACGACTGCTGCCAACTCTAGATCATGAGTAGGATAATTCCTCTCATATTCTTTAAGTTGTCGCGAGGCATAGGCTATGACTTTCCCACGTTGCATGAGAACACATCCTAACCCTTTGCCTGAAGCATCGCTGTAGATAACAAATCCATCCGAACCAGATGGTATTATCAGAACAGGTGCCGAAATGAGTCTCCTCTTAAGCTCTTGGAAACTCTTCTCGCATTCTTCGCTCCATACGAATTTGATATCTTTCCGAGTCAGCTGAGTTAACGGGGTAGCGATTCAAGAAAACCCTTCTACGAATCTCCGATAATAACCAGCTAAGCCCAAAAAGCTACGTACATCGAAAAATCTACGTACATCGGTCACCGTCTTCGGTTGCTCCCAACTTTGTATTGCTTCAATCTTCGCCGGGTCCACAGATACTCCATGTTTTGACACCACGTGCCCTAGGAATGCTACTTCCTCAAGCCAGAACTCGCATTTCTTCAACTTAGCATATAGCTTGTTTTCACGCAGCCTTTGGAGTACCAGCTTCAAATGGTGCTCATGATCTTCACGGCTTTTGGAATATATAAGGATGTCATCAATAAAGACAATAACGAACTGATCCAAATAATCCTTGAATACTCGGTTCATCATATCCATGAAAGCCGCAGGAGCATTAGTCAATCCAAAAGACATGACTAAGAATTCATAATGTCCGTACCGAGTTCTAAAGGCAGTCTTCGGAATATCCTCAGTTTTAACCTTCAGCTGATGATATCCAGAACGAAGATCGATTTTTAAAAAGAATTGTGCTCCTTGAAACTGGTCAAACAGGTCATCAATACGAGGTAGCGGATACCTATTCTTGATAGTGACATGGTTTAATTCTCGGTAATCGATACAAAGTCGCATACTCTCGTCTTTCTTCTTTACAAATAAAACAGGAGCACCCCAAGGAGATGTACTAGGACGAATGAAACCGATGTCCAACAACTCTTGTAGTTGGACTTTTAACTCCTGAAGTTCAATAGGAGCCATTCGATATGGGGTTTTAGAAATGGGCTTTGTACCAGGTTCAAGATCAATGAAGAATTCAACTTCACGTTCTGGGGGTAGACCGGGAAGTTCTTCAGGAAATACATCAGGAAAGTTACTAACAACAGGAATATTATTCAAATTTGACGTGTCTTTATTCAAATCCATAACATGGGCTAGGAAAGCTTGACATCCATTTTTCAATAAACGAATGGCTTTATGACTTGATATGACAGTGATTGATTTTAATGGCTTTGTTGCTTGAATTCGAACAACAGGTTGATTAGGAATATAAAAACTAACCACCTTACGAAAATAATTAATTTTGACATGATGAGTAGTTAACCAATCAATTCCTAAAATCACGTCAAATGCAAGTATCTTTAAAGAGATAAGGTCAACAGGTAAGGTGATGGTGCCAACTTGGATCAAACAAGATTTATAAATAGTGGATGTGATGAAAGTTTCCCCTAACGGAGTCTCTACAGATAAATCAAAGTCTAATTTCTCTGGAGTCAAGTTTAAACGTTGAGCACAAGCAGGAGAAATAAATGAATGGGTAGCACCGGTATCTAGTAAGGTATAAACTTCACATGAATTTATGATTAGCTTACCCGTGATCACCTCGTTTGGGTTCCTCGCATGTTGACCAGTCACGACAAACGCTCTTCCAGGAACCGTTGACTTTGACTTTTCTGGGGCAGCCTTTTGAGTCACCGTCCCCGCTGAACTTGGTTTCGCTATCGTACAATCTCGAGCGATATGTCCTTCCTTTCCACAATTATAGCATACCTTGAACTGTTGTGGATAGTTTGGGCTGATATGTCCCTCTTTTTCACATTTATAGCATATGACCGGTGGTCGTTCTCCTCCCTTGGAACTACTTGCTGCTGGTGCTGACGTCTTCGTATTATCATTGTTGAATCTCCTCTTTTTAAAATCTCCTCCCGACTCGCTTCTTCTATTTTCATAGCCACGATTACCACCAGAGTGGTTGCCGTTCTTGTCTGTACTTTTCTTTCTCTGCTGGTTATCATTGTTCTGATGACTGTTGTCACCGATATGATCCTGGTTGTGGTCCCTCGGTTGACCGTACTCGTTATCTCGCTCCAACAATTGAGCCCTGTTGACAACATCTGAATAGAGAGAAAATTTATGAGAAATGAGATATTGACGTATGCCGGGTTTCAAACCTCTCAGAAACATCCGTGTCATACGTTCCTCATTCTCCACTAAATGAGGTGCAAACCTGGACAACTCTGCAAACTTCGCCTCATACTGGGACACCGTCATGTTATTCTGCTCCAGTCTAATAAACTCTACCTCCTTCATATGACGAATACTTTCAGGAAAGTACTTGTCATTGAATAGTTTCTGAAATGTCTCCCAAGACATGCTGAGTGCGGCTAGATGGGTACGCTTCACAGATTCCCACCAGTAGTCTGCCTCGCCACGGAACATAAAGGTGGCGAATGGAACCTTCTGTTCCTCCGTGCATCCCAAGACATCAAATATCTTGGTAATTTGCTTGACCCATGTCTCCGCCTTAATCGGATCTGGCTTTCCCCAGAATTCTGGTGGTCCCAACTCTTTGAAGTGCTTGGCTGTGACCAGCTGTGCGTTGCCATTGTTTCTTCCTATATTTTGAACAGGAATCTTTTTCTTCTGGTTTTGCATGAATCGCAAAAAGCTTCTAAACATCTCATCGTTCATCGTCTGCTCAGTGGTGTTGTTCACAGGAGGAACATTGCCAGCCTGTTGCACGTTCTCCTCGTTAGTGAGTACAGGTGTCTCCACGGTTTCATTTACTCCACTGTTAACATTCTCAGTCGACATTCTCAAATACTGCCATAAAATAAGGGTTAATTTAACAAATTAACAAATCACATAATATCCCTATATTATGACCGACCAACAAATAAGCTTAGGTAGGACACACTAGCGAAGGATTTACACGTCTCTCCCCTCCTAGTTCTATTCCCCGATCTCCGCCAGAGATCATATCCCTAAGCTCTGATACCAACTGTGACGTTGGACACCATCATGTGTCAGCACCACACAAAGGTACCTATCAGCTTGCCACCGCAGAACGGCGTCCCCAACGGAGAGTCTGGCTTCGGTGCATTCCCCATCAACAGGATGTCACCAGATAGAGGCTCGGGGCTCTTTACTTATGGCTCTGATACCAACTGTGGCGCCCCCAAAACAGGTATACAACACCTATTCTGAGTCGTCAATAACATGGTACAGAAACAACTACAACTTTATTAATACAACATAAAAATTGTGAGTGTAAATACAAATATTGTCATCTAGACAATATCCACACTCAAATAAGTCCTCATTACAATTATTGGAATAATATTTTACAAAAAAAAATGGTGAGGACTACTAAAACAACTTCCTAGAACCTTCATTCCATACCCCGACTAGTACCTGCTACATTCTCGCCTCCTGAGAAGAAAATGGAACAACAAGGAAAAGGGTGAGCTCAACTAGCCCAGTAAAGAATATTATGACTAAGATAATATACAACAAATTATCGTTAATCTTCAACAGGGAAAAAATTTAATAGAATACAATAGACAACAAGTTTTAATTCAATATTCGCAGCGGAAAATAATAATTCATAGAGAAGTTACGTAGAGAATGAAATCTACGATTATCTATGAATTTAAAAGCCCATCATCAACATTTTATCCCTGTAACAACAATCAATAAATATCTTGAATCAAATAGTCATCTTTGCACTACAGGCCAAAGATATACATCAGTTGGTCATGTTCACCTCAACACCTGTTCATCTTTGCACTACGGGCTAAAGATATTCATCAGAAATTATTCATCTTTGCACTACAGGCCAAAGATATTCAGTTATATCATCATTTAAGACTGAGGATGATGAAAAATATTTTAAAGAAAACGAATCCAGTGAAGCAAAATAACAAATATTAAGGATTCGTATTTCGATTTATCCATGTCCAAAAATACCTTATCATAGTGAAGTAAAATTCAAGAATGATCAAAATATGGATACAATCAAAGCTAGTATCCAGAATAGATATTTGAACGAAAAGAAAGAAATTTCATTTTTCGGTGAATAGTAACTCGTGAATAGTAACTCATGAATAGTAACTCATGAATAGTAACCCCGACATGAAAAGTTCTAAATTTGATAAAAATTCAGATCAATACTTCGGCATAATGATATTGAAGAAAATAATATCATTTAAGAAGAAATAACATTCCTTACCTCGGAAAGACGGTACTTCTGACTGGAATACTAGATATAGTGCTGAAGAAAACTTGCACCGTATAGCAACACTCAAAGTATCAAATACTCACAAGAATACGCTCGATATAGAGAGAGAAATAGAGAGAAACTTATGTTTCTGGTGTGATTTTTAATTCTAACCTAAGCACCCTATTTATAGGAAAATGTTTAGAACTCCAAAGTAGAAAATTTAATATAATAATAATATATTTATCAAATTTTCCTTAGCCCACCTCTAGACATCTGATCTCAGCCCATTTATATCACATGTTAGCCCACTTAAATGCCAAAAAACGTTTTTCTTCAAAATAATAAATAAAACTTCCAAAAATCAATTATTTCGGAACTTCAGAACTTCAATAATTCATAATAAATAGCCATTTTATCAGAAAATTCCAAACAGAAATTGACCGAAATTCACAAACGGGCAATTTTACAGTCAATAATAAATTTTCAGTCAAGAATTATGTCCACCAACACACAAAACATGTGTTAATCATTTAATGCCACAAAAATACTCTTCCTCCTCATATACTCATATATCCCACATTCATTGTAAAAATACCACCATCAATATATTATTAAAATAATATATTTAAATGAATTATTTTATCAGAAAAAGATAAAATATTAATTTTCAACAATTGTCATATTAAAATTTTTCTCTATCTATATCCACATAAAATTACTATTTTTCTCATCATATAAATTAATAATTAATTATACACAAATAATATTACAGAACCACAGTACTGGCAACCAGGCAGTTCCCAGGAAAGAGGGGACTTTCTAATAAGGATTTCTCCTTACTGGCGCGCAATTAGATGACCAAACCTCTCCTTAGACAGAACTTTCTAGACATTACCAATAATGTTATCTAATAATATTATTCAGATAATATGAATTATTGCTCCGATAATGAAAAATACTGCGTAGTGACAATTATTGAAACAACAGTAATATAAAATATCAACGCAGCAATTATTGAATCAATAAAATACAATATTGAATAGTAATTACTGTAACAATTATTGAGTAGTGCCTTCTTACGTAAGAATCAATAATTGGTGTAATACCGTGTGCTACTGTGCAACAACGCGTATTACTGTGTTTTAACCACCGGGTATTCCAACAGTATTAACGGTAACAACTATGCTGTTATTTATAAACAACTTATTTTTGTCGTTTTCTTCATCCAATCGCTTTCCGTTATGGGGCCCACACAAGGCTGCGCCGTCGTACGAATATTTCCCGACAACAAGAATATTCTACGACCAAACAAATATTCTCCGACAATAATGAATATTTTAGGACCACTTACTTATTTAAAATATTTGCGCATTTTACACATAACTAACCACATTAATCAAATCAACCCTTACTATTTCAAAATAATAAATAGAGGAATTAAATTTCATTTATTAATAATTTGGGGTCTTACATTATAGGTCTTGTGAACGCATATAAGTATATTGTGTAGCAGTAATCAATGGAGAAGACAAGTTTTCTTAATTCAACCTTGAGTTATTACTTTTCAAATATAGTTGTGGTTAATTATTGCTGATTATACCACGTCTGAGAATTATTGTTGATTATTCGCAGTTAATGCATGTTTATCAATTCAAATTGAATTATTGATTTTGAGAATATGATTGGGGAATAATTGTTATTGGTTATTCACATCCGTAGAAGTTATTTTTAATTTTAAATAGTACAATTGATTTTTATCTATTGTAGAATCGTGTTGAGAAATGTCTTAGCTAATTATTCTGGCTAGACAAATATTTGTTAGAACTTGATAGGTTCGAGAAGAGAATTTAATTATTATTGATAGATTAATGCCAATTATTTTGGCTAGATCGAGAAGTGATTAGATATTGAAATCATAATATTTCATTGTTATAAGTCAAACTTTGGTTATAAGACTGAGAAGAACAACCTTTTATACAAA
Source organism: Panax notoginseng (assembly GCA_016801055.1). Taxonomy (NCBI): domain Eukaryota; kingdom Viridiplantae; phylum Streptophyta; class Magnoliopsida; order Apiales; family Araliaceae; genus Panax; species Panax notoginseng. The sequence continues at coordinate 38,735,775 of CM029019.1, forward strand.
GGAAACATTTTGGTCGTATATTCGACCGATGCGTGCGTGTAAGTATTATGCATAATATAGGGTACAAGGAGTTGGCCGCTTTAAGTACTTGCAGAGGAGTATAATTTAATCTATATGGTTATATGATACACCTGGGTATATCAAAGTTAAACATTTGATAGTTACTCGAGAAGAGAAGTTCAAGCTCCAATGGATCGCTCAACATAAATTTGGAAAAACATTCCACTTTGTTATTGCGTAGAATTGATTCTTGATTATTTATTAGAATATCGTAGAAACTTTGAAAGTGTTGTACTCTTTCATTATCAGATTATTGTGGTGCATAGAATGCGAGAAGACTTGTTAGTTATTAAAGATTTGTTCAGCTATTTCAAAGTTCTCCGAACTTTGGTGTCATTCTATCAAAATATATAGTCTATTATTTTTTATTTTTATACATTCATTGTATGTCTTAACTTGCGGGGTAAATTTGTTGCTCACCCTTGCTAAATAAAATATTATAGCTAGGAACGAAGAGGCCAACGGGTCTAAGAAGAATAAAGGCAAAGGCATAGCGCTGGAGTAGTTATAATGAACATTATTATTATGTTGTATTTGTAAACCTTTTTTGTATATCTAAAGGGTATATTTGTAATGTTAAGGTTAGATGACTTGGGACGAATGTATTAACAACATCTGTTAATGATATATGTATTGCTATTTATAAATGAATGGGTAGTTAAATGTTATTATATTGTGGATCGTGAGCACTAAACTTGGGGGTCAGGTAACCCGAATTTGGGGGCGTCACAGGTTGGTATCAAAGCTGTAGGTTATAAACCTAAATGGGATGGGAAAAACCTTAGGATTATAACCATAAGCGAGATCTAGAATACTCATTTAGAGTACTAAGTGAGAGATTGATAAAGCGTATCGATAGTGAGATATGTGGACACATAGTGTGAGAATTTTGTACTAATGAAGTACTAATAAGGTTATTTAAACTGATTGTAGGATGTCAGGAGAAGATAAAATGAGTGCGGAGATGCTAGCGACTGTTGCACCAGTGCCAGTAGCCGAGGTGCTAGCACAAAGCGAATCAGCAGAAGAAGTGGGGAAATATGAACCTATGGTGAATCTGGGGAGTGATCATGATGATTATCCCGAGATGTATCTGAGTGGTGATGAGGAGGCAGAGTACGAAGAAACTAAGGTGGAGAAAGAGAATAAGACCAAAGTTAGAGAACAAGATCAAGTATCTGTAGAAGTACATGAACTTCGAAGTAAAGTATTTCTCTTGGAAGAGTTGTGGAAGATAGAGCGAGCATTACACGAGATGACTGAAGAACGGAACAAGTTGAAGGCGCAGTGGAAATGATGAAGACTGAAGGTGGTGGATCGTCTGAAGGAACAATCAAGTAGAAGGGCAAGGATAAGAGAAAGAGGGACAACGACAGTGATAATTCTGAAAATTCAAACTCGAAGAAGAAGCAAGTCTGTAGCAAGTGTGGAAAGACTCGCGTGGGAGAATGCATGATGTGGAAGAACATGTGCTTCAACTGTAAACAAGAAGGACATATTTCCCTACATTGTCCTAAGCCGAATATGAGGAAGTGTTTTTCATGTGGGAGAATGGGTCACGAATTCAACAAGTGTCCCAGTAAGAAGAAGACTGGTGAAGGGAGTGGAAGGTAGGCAACTTAGATATAAGTGGTAGTATCTTTTGGTAGTAGGTTATAATATTAATGGTTGTAATATCGAGAACGATGTGTAAGCATATGTAAATATATATATATATATATATATATATATATATATATATGTTTGTATGAATGAAATCTTTATTTTCTATATGAATATAAGATTAAGATTAATTTATGTGTTCTTAAAACTCATACTTATGGTAAATTCATGACTCATAATTATATGAAATATTTTGAACCCCCCAGCGAATGGACGCCAAAGGTATGACTAGGATAAGTTCATACACTCATATAATTATGGCAAGTTCCTGAACTTATAAGTGTGGTAAGTTTGACGAACTGGAATAGCTATGTGTGAATGGTGAATTGCAACTTTTTGAATAAAGTTGTGTTATTAATCCTAAAATTTATTTAAAAAGGGATAGTAATATGTGTTAAGTACTAAATGTGCTATGTGCTATTTGAATAAATATGCGAATATATGAGAAATTGTGTTAAATTCTTATTGTGTTATTAGTAAGAATTTGTGTAGAGAAAAAGAATTAATGTAAGATTTTTATTTAAATCAGATCATGCCGTCTAGACGACAGAATCGAAATCAAAGAGAAGAGCAGTCAGTGAATAATGAAGGAGGTCAAGTGGACCCGATGCAAAATTTTGTGGATATGTTAGCCCAAGCTATGGGAAATAGAGCTCCAGCAGAAAGAGCAAGAGCGAGAAATCAGCCAGCTGATAGATTGGCGAATTTTAAGGACTTTAAAGCAGTAGGACCGCCAGAATTTAAGGGAACCATGGATCCGATTGAAGCTCAAACTTGGATGAAAGAAATGGAGAAAGCATTCATTATTGCGAGGGTGGCGGAAGATCAAAAGAAAGCTTTTGCAACATACTTGATGAAGGGAGAAGCCAATTACTGGTGGAAGACTAATCAGGCGAGAGCTGGTACAGCTGTGGTGACTTGGACAATATTCAAAGAGTTGTTCTTTGAGAACTACTTTTCGCTGAGTATGCAAGCTCGGATGGAAGTCAAATTTTTAGAACTGAAGCAGGAGAACATGTCGATTTTTGAGTATGCTGCTAAATTCAACGAGTTAGCGAGATTTGCACCTCATCAGGTGGACACAGAGGCGAGGAAAGCGAGAAGATTTGAGAATGGATGAAGCCAGGGATATTCAGCATGGTAGCAATATTGCAAATCAATACATTTGCTACTTTAATGGAAAAAACGTTAATTGCTGAAGGAGGGAGCGAAGCTGCGTCTCGATTTCATCAAGAGAAGAAGAATAAGACAAATGATGGAGGAAGCAGTGGTGGTAGTAACCCGAACAAGAGAAAGTGGAGCGAGAATACCCAGTCGGGTAATAAGACAGAAGATAATAGGAAAGGGAGGGAGCCATATGTGACTTATGGAAAGAAACATTCAGGAGTTTATTTGAAGAAAAATGGAGTTTGCTACAACTGTGGTCAAGAGGGGCACATGTCATCCAATTACCCTATTACGAAGAAGATATAAGGTTGTTTTGCGTGTGGATCGACTGATCATCTGGTTTGAAATTGTTCGAAGAGAAATGTGGAGAAGGAAAGTGTCAACAAGAGACCCGGTAGCGGAACCTTGGCAGTTTGAGGACCAGCATAACCAGGAAGACTAACGGCCTGTGCATTTAACATGACGGCGCAAGATGCAGTGGCTGCCCAGGAGGTAGCGACAGGTAATAATTTCGTTTAGAAATTTAATTACGCGTGTAAGATTGAGTTAGATAATCACTGTGAATTATTTTCTTTTATAGATCCAAGTCACAAGTTAGAGAATATGACACAAATTAATATTGTGTTGATAAAAATGAATTGATGATACAGCTTTAAAAGATTGTAGAGTATAAGAAAGTAGTGATTTCGAGGACGAAATCCTTATAAGGAAGGGAGAATGTGATAACCCGGGATTTCGAATAATCCTAATTTTGCGAATAATTCTTTTTTTATTATTTAATATTAATATTGATTATCAATTTTGTGTCGAATATATGTGATACGAGTCTTGGGATGTGGTCAATTTGTGTATTGACTTAGAACATAAGAGTAGAGTCGTGCTTAACAGAGAATAGAAATCCTAACGCTAAGTTCGGATAGGGATTCGATAGAAATTACGGTTATAATAAACATAACTATGAGAACTTAGTCCTACTGTATAGAAATTTTGATCAATGATTCATCGGGTAGGGTACAATATTAGTAAACCCTAATAAGGGATTAGAAACCCTAAACTCAGGATTAGAAACCCTAACGTACCGTTCGAAACCCTAATCGAAAGCCGAGAAACCCTAATTTTAAATTCGGGAACCCTAAGCCCTAATTAGGAAACCCTAATCCTAATTAGTAAGCCCTAAAGTGATTAGTAAACTTTAATATAATTAGGAAACCCTAATTATACTTTAGAAATATTAATTTCTATTTAAAACCCTAATTATATTTCTAAAATCTTAATTTTCTATTTTAAAACCCTAATTAAAAAATTCTAGAAACTAAAGTTGTAAAACTTAAGGGTTAAACCCTAATGGTTGGATCAAATTGTCAAGAATGCCATTAAAATTATAAGGAGAATGACCAAAATGCTCTTTTCACATTCTTTAATATGTAACTTGTAAATTTGGCTAAAACTTTAGTTGGTGACCAACTAAAGCTCAGTCTTTTAACTTATTACTCCAGCAAATCAGTAGCAACCTCAGCCATATACAATGCATATAAATATTATAAGAGTTAAAGAGAGAGAAAGATCACAAAATTTGCTCATTTGCTATCTTACCTCAACCAACTCTCTCTCACAAAACCTCCGAAATTCTTAAGTGTATCAGTCCCAAAACACCCCCTAGATCATCAAGATCAGTATAGTAGAGCAAGGATCCAAGATTTAGCAAGAGAAGGTATAAACCCTAGCTAACACTTTGATCATGTATGCTTAAGCCAAGTTCATGTTTATGTGTTTATCTATGTGCTAGAAGATGTTTCATGATGATCTATGATGATCGATCATAGATCTATAGCATCAAAGTGTCTTAAAATGATGTTTCTCAAAACTGCCCAAGAACACTATTAGTGGTCTGACAAGCAGATGTCAGTGGCCTTAGATCTGTATATGTTTATGATTTTTCTTGTTTTACGTGTTAGATCCATAGTCTGACATGAGATCTTTGATCTGGAAGTGGAATCACAGCCATTCCATGTCCAGATTGTAAGATATTGATGGTCAAACCCCGTTGACCGAGCTTGACCGGATGATTTCTGGGTAACCCAGAAATCAGATAACCGAGTCTGACAAGACTTTGCCAAACCTTGATCTGTCAGTTGTTAAGTGTTTTGATGATGTGTTTGTATCCAGTTTATAGCCTGACATATGTACTTTATATTTATGGCTTTAGATCGTGTAAATAATCAACAGATCTAACGCAGCAAGTGGTCAAAGTAGGTCATTCGGCCATTACTTAGAATTTCTGGAAGTTTCAGAAACCATAAGAACAGCCTTCTGACAGGCTTTAACCGAATTATAACTTGTGATTTTGTTATAGATGGACTGATCTGTTGTTATAGTGATGTTCCTTGACACAAGGACTATAGACTTGAACCATAAAATCAGCAAAATATAGACCAGAACATTAAATTAATTGGGCTGGAAAGTGATACCACGAACTGCCTGGGTTTCTAGGTTACCCAGAAAACCCATGAACTGTCTGATAGTATGTTTGGAGGCTCAGATCTGCTTGTTGGTTTTTTGTATGACCAAGATGATGGTTGCATATTGTAGTGTTACATTTCTACTACAAGATCAAAGTTTAAGACAGACCAAATCGTTAACAGACTGAGAATCATTAACGGTCAAAGTAAGACCCTTGCTAAGCCGGCTGTCAGTGTTCTTCAGCCCAAGAACACCTACAGCGACAGAAAGCGTCGCTATAGGATATAGCGACGGTTTATTTATTTTTATTTTTTGAATTTTCGAAAAATAATTAAAAATAGAAATAAATTTCTAAAATTTACAAAAAAGGTTTTAAAAATTATTTTAAATTATGAAAAATAACTTTTGATAATTTGGCATATTTTTCATTAATATTTATAATTATTTGGATATTAATGATATTTAATTAGTGTATTAAATCAATTAGAGAAAAATAATTTTAATATTATAAAAATTATTTTAAATAAAAATAAAGTGTTTAAAAATATTTTGAATTATAAAATGTAATTTTCAATATTTTTGGAGAATTCTCATTAATAAATTAATATTAATGATATTAGATTTATTTAATTAGTATATTAAATAAATGATGGAAAAATAATTTAAAAATATTTTAAGCTATAATTAATGACTTTTAATATTTTTATGATAAATTCATTAATATTTAAATATTAATGGTGATGGTTTAAAAATAATTTTAATTATTTCAAAAATTATTTAAGTAGAATATTGATGATTTAAAAATATTTTAAGTTATTAATAATAACTTTAATATTTTGACAAGTATGTCATTAATATTTTAATATTAAATATTAATGATGATGGTATTATGCAGTATTTAAATCATTTTAAAATGAATCCAGTGTTTAAAAAATTATTATAAATTATAATAATTGTTTAAAAATTATTAAATGCTTTCGAAAAATATTATAAATGATATATGACTTATCTAAAATAATATTGGAGTTTTGAGACCGAGTTTAATTGACAATATAAGTGTTAATTATCAGATATGGTGACCAGAACACCGAGAATAAACTGAAGTCCAACCAGACGAACCAGTTAGACTTGAGAAGTGTTTGTATAGGTTATAAACACTGATGTGATTATGTGGTAATGTGTCTAGAAGAAAGATTGACTGTAAATTTTAGTGATGCGTGTTGTGATTTATTATTCTAATTATGAGACCAATATTGTGATTATAGGTCTTGTGAACGCATATAAGTATATTGTGTAGCAGTAATCAATGGAGTAGGCAAGTTTCCTTAATTCAATCTTGAGTTATTACTTTTCAAATATAGTTGTGGTTAATTATTGTTGATTATACCACGTCTGAAAATTATTGTTAATTATTCGCAGTTAGTGCATGTTTATCAATTCAAATTGAATTATTGATTTTGAGAATATGATTGGGGAATAACTGCTGTTGGTTATTCACATCTGTAGAAGTTATTTTTGATTTTAAATAGTACAGTTAATTTTTGTCTATTGTAGAATCGTGTTGAGAAATGTCTTAGCTAATTATTCTGGCTAGACGAATATTTGCTAGAACTTGATAAGTTAGAGAAGATAATTTAATTATTATTGACAAATCGATGCCAATTATTTTAGCTAGATCGAGAAGTGATTAGATATTAAAATCATAATATTTCATTGTTATAAGTCAAACTTTGGTTATAAGACTGAGAAGAACTATAAGACCCCGAATTTTTTTTATATAAAATGGAATTTTCTTTATTTATTATTTTGAAATAGTAAGGGTTTATTTGATTAATGTGGTTCGTTATGGGTAAAATGCACAAATATTTTTTTAAATAAGCAGGTGGTTATAAAATATTCATTATTGTCGGGGAATATTCGTTTGGTCGTGGAATATTCTTGCTGTCGGGAAATATTCGTACGACGGCGCAGTCTTTTGTGGGCCCCATAACGGATAACGGTCGGATGAAGAAAATAACAAAATTGAATAACGACGTAGTTGTTACCGTTAACACTGTTGGAATATCCGGTAGTTAAAATATAGTAATACGCGTGGATGCACAGTATTTTTGAATTATTAATTTTTACGTAAGAAGACACTACTCAATAATTGTTACGGTAATTACTGTTCAATATTTTATTTTATTGATTCAATAATTGCTGTGTTGATATTTTATATTATTATTGTTTTAATAATTGTCACTACACAGTATTTTCCATTATCAGATCAATAATTCATATTATTTAAATAATATTATTAGATAACATTATTGGTAATGTCTAGAAAGTTCTGTCAAGGAGAGGTTTGATCACCTAATTGTGCGCCAGTAAGGAGAAATCTTTATTGGAAAGCCCCCTCTTTCCTGGGAACGGCCAGGTTGTCATTATTGTGATTCTGTAATATTATTTATGAATAATTAATTATTAGTTTATATGATAAGAAAATATTTATTTTATGTGGATATAAATGAAAGAATTTTAGTATGAATTATTTGTTGAAAGTTTGGCAATTATTTCTCCGATTGAATATTCATTCAAATATTATATATATATATATATATATATATATATATATATATATATATATATATATATATATATATATATATATATATATATATATACATATTAGCATGTGATTAATGGAAATGAGTGAACAAAATGTATTTGAATGCTTTGTTTTCAAAGTGTAGCATTGTTTTGATTGGTGGAAATGGTTGGTGGAGGAAATGGTCTGCAAAGGCATTTCAATTTATGTGTTCTCATGCGTGGGGCCTTGTAAATGAAGGATTTCATGTTAGGCAGTAAGCAAATTTGGAGGTAATGAATTGTGAGATATCCTGCAAAGTAATGTGTGGCCCCCACCCATATGGAAAAAAAGAGGAGTTAGGCAACTAATTAGGCAGAGAAGAAAGAAAAAAAAAGAGTTAGGCAGAATGCCTTGTTTGCTTTCTCCTTCCGTTACTATAAATAGAGGGGTAACCCTCCTTCCTCAATCACACCTTCATAATCAGAAATTCTTATTCTAGAGTATTGTGAGTATTTTTCTAAAGTATAAGGATATTTTGAACGTAGTTTTTCTGTAAGATTTTCTCAGAATAATATCTGATATTCCAGTCAAATCTATTTTCTACCAAGGTAAAGGATATTATTTTATTTCAATACTCGTAAGAAATATTATTTTCTTTCACACTCCATAGTATGGAAGGGATATTATTTCATTTCATATTCTCTAAATTTGAACTTACTATGGTAAGGATTGCTTCTATAATTCCTGAAATAATTAGAAATTTCGTTTCATTTAATATCATTTTATAGGAATATTGGTCTGAACTTTTTATCAAATTTGGAACTTTTCATGACTGGGTATTGTTCACGAGTACTGTTCACAGTTACTGTTCACGGGTACGGTTCACGAGTACTGTTCACAGTTACTATTCACGGGTACTGTTCACGGGTACTGTTCACAGTTACTGTTCACGGGTACTGTTCACAAAAGAAAAAATATATATATATATTTTTTCTTCCAAGTTATCTGTTGTGACCCTTATTCTTGAAATTTAATCCATGTTTTGATCTTCATTCTTGAATTTTACTCCACTATAGTTTATTATGGGGTATGATTAAACTTGGATAAATTGAAATATGAATCCCTAATATTTGGCCTTCTGTTTCACTGGATTCGTACTTTAAAATATTTTTCATCAACCTCAGTCCTAAATGATGATATTACTGAATATCTTTGGCCATAGTGCAAAGATGAATGATTAACTGATGAATATCTTGGCCCGTAGTGCAAAGATGAACAGGTGTTGAGATGAACATGACCGACTGGTGATACAAATGAATATCTTTGGCATGTAGTGCAAAGATGAATATTTGATTAAAGATGGTTATTGATTGTTGTTACAGGGATAAAATATTGATGATGAACTTTTAAATCTTAGAAGATAGTAGAACTCATTCTCTACTTGACTCTTCTAATGGTTTGCTATTTTCGCTGCAGTTGTTGATCTAAAACTTGTTGTCTATTATATTTTATCAGATTTTCCCTGTTGAAGACTAATGATAATTTGTTGTATATTATCTTAGTCATAATATTCTTTACTGAGCTAGTTGAGCTCACCCTTTTCCTTTTTGTTCTATTTTTCTTCCCAGGAGGTGAGAACATAGCAAGAACTAGCCGGGGTATGGAGTGATGATTCAGGATAGATGTATTAATAGTCCTCACTATTTTGTAAAATAGTGTATCAATAATTGTAATGAGGACACCTTTTGAGTTTGTATAATCTCTATTAGACTATATTTGTATTCAAACTCACAGTATATGTGTTGTCGTATTTTGCATGACAATTGTATTACTGAAGTTGTATTTATTTATGTACCATGTATTTGGCGACTCAGAATAGGTGATGTATACCTATTTTGGGGGCATCACAAGAACAACCTTTTATACAAAGGAAACATTTTGGTCGTATATTCGACCGATGCGCTCGTGTAAGTATTATGCATAATATAGGGTACAAAGAGTTGGCCGCTCTAAGTACTTGCAGAGGGGTAAAATTTAATCTATATGGTTATATGATACACCTGGGTATATCAAAGTCAAATATTTGATAGTTACTCGAGAAGAGAAGTTCAATATCTAATGGATCGCTCAACATAAATTTGGAAAAACATTCCACTTTGTTATTGCGTAGAATTGATTTTTGATTATTCATTAGAATATCGTAGAAACTTTGAAAGCGTTGTGCTCTTTCATTATTAGATTATTGTTTTGCATAGAATGCGAGAAGACTTGTTACTTATTAAAGATTTGTTCAGCTATTTCAAAGTTCTCCGAACTTTGGTGTCATTCTATCAAAATAGATAGTCTATTATTTTTTATTTTTATACATTCATTGTATGTCTTAAATTGCGGGACAAATTTGTTACTCACCCTTGCTAAATAAAATATTTCAGCTAGGAACGAAGAGGCCAGCGGGTCTAAGAAGAACAAAGGCGAAGGCATAGTGCTGGAGTAATTATAATGAACATTATTATTATATTTTATTTGTAAACACTTTTTGTATATCTAAAGCGTATGTTTGTAATGTTAAGGTTAGATGACCTGGGACGAATGTATTAACAACATCTGTTAATGATATATGTATTGCTATTTATAAATGAATGGGTAGTTAGATGTTATTATATTGTGGATCGTGAGCACCAAACTCGGGAGTCAGGTAACCCGGATTTGGGTGCGTCACAATGGCGCGGCCGTGCCCTTTCGTCCAGAGGCAAAAATATGGCTCTGCTTATGCAGAGCCTCAATCACAAGCATTGCCAAGCATCTTTTACTGTAACTCAACTACTTCTAATACTTCTAAGCATGTATACAAACTTAAACAACACACTCTCATGCCAATTCTTACCAAATAACAAAGAATTCATGAGAATTGCAAGAATTTGACAAAACTCAACTCAAGAACATAAAAACAGAATTTATACCTTTTTAAAGCTTAAATGAATTCCTCAATGTACTAATTGTACTCCCTCAATGCTCATCAACTCTCACTCTCAGTTTACACTTATCAGACAAATTTTCACGTAACAAAGAATGAGAAGAGGAAGGTGCTATATATAAAGAATTCATTGCTCAGTTATTGCTCTTGCACCATGGTTTGATTCAATGGAAAATGGAAGAGAACAATGGTTATACAGAAGTTGGCCAACTGCCCACCTTGTAGCCATCATCACAACACTCTAGCATCATCATCTTCCTCTTAGCCTTTTTGTTTTTGTTGAGTTTTACACAACAGTAGGGGGATAGGCCATTGGCCTAATACGCGGCTAATGACTGGGACTTTTAATTTGGGACAAGGTTTTGAATCTCAGCAACTTGGTTAATAATGCTTAGTTTGGTTCCTTGAATGCTACTACATAATGGAAAGTTAGGGATTATTTATGTATCCACATCATATAATCCATGTACGTTAGTCCAGTCTAATTAATATTTATAGCATGTATGGACTCAATTTAATTGGTCACTAATAATTTAATATCTCCTTAAAACTTTATTATTCCAATTAGACTCACTTATTAAAATAATTTGTAATTCTTTGATATAGTACATCTTTAATATTTTCACATATACTTATTTGTCACATAAGCAATTATTTATGTTACTTCTAATTTCTTCCACTTTACTATATAGTTTTTATATATTATATAGTTACATTAAAGTGTCACATAACACTTTCTTTTTAATATAGGAACTATATAATATCACATCCTTGCACACATCAATTAAATGAGTAAGTATAATTCCAATTACTTTACTCACAGTAACAATTAATTAATAATATAATATTAATTATTCCTTCACTTCTTAAATTTATTCACTAACTTAAACCATTTAAATTTCCATTCTCATGCCACACAAGGCATCTTACAATTCTCATCATCAATTCCACACTTCTCAATTCTAATAAATTCAATTTGAATTAATTGAATTACTCATTTCACAACACATCAATATTTATATTCAAATAAATATTTATTTTCTTATTATATCAAAGTAATATTTATTTATAAAATTCACGATTCTTACAGTGCTGGTATTTGATCCTTTTCGGTTGGACATCAAAGCTTATGATAATTTGTGAATGGTTTCTTCCATTCGTTGTAACTTGTTGGTGAGACCAAGTTCCATCCGACTCATGCCATCTTGAAGACCTCCTAGCCCAGCTTCCAGTTGTTCAATCTTTTCCTTTTTGGTTGACATTGAAGTTCTGGCTCTAATACCAATGATATGTCCCAATCAAAGCTTCAAAATGATAAATGATGTTTTCTCTTTGGGTGAGAAAGTAGCGTAAGGTTTTATAACAAATGATTTCTTATTTTCCTCTTTTGTTGACTGAAGATTTAAATACATAAAAGTAAATTACTTTCTCCTAAGCTTATGGGCCACAACTACTAGAATTAAGGACTCCATACTACCACTTATTCACAAAGTAAGACAATAGCTAACAAAAATACCAAGTCTTCTAACTGAATTTTGCTACTTCTTAATATCGGCCTCTTTCAATGGAACCTTGTCCTCAAGGTTCATTGGCTACATGATCCTCTTTATCTTCTTTGTTTGAACCATCTTCTACTTCCAACAACAAGACCTAAGGTCCTCGACACTTGTGTCCTGGAGTGAATTTGTCGTCGTAGTTTAAACTAGAGGCCTTGAGCTCATTCTTTTTGTATTTCATTATAGTTAAGGCGCTTTATAGAGATCTTGTGTCTATCCCTTGACGAGTTAGTTGACCATCTCGTATTCGTGCCAGGCTTATTGGTTCCTTCAATGACTTAGGTTTGAACATTCAAATGTCTTCCGTAATCTCCGGTTTGAGACCACCCATACACGTTCCTACTAATGCCTTTTGGGTCCATCCTTGCACCCGATTCTTGAGCTTTTCACATTCCTTTTGGTAGTCGCGCAATGAACCCACTTGTTTTACCCTTGATAAATCTTCATCAAAATCTTCGCACTCTGTCGGTCCGAAACGAGCCTATAATTCTTCTGAAAATTCTGCCCATGATATTTCTCGTCCTTCTTCCTTATAGGATCAGCGTAATATCTGCCACCATTGATTTGCTTCCCCCTCTAGATAGAATGACGACATCGACACCTTTTGGACTGTCGTAGTGACTTGGTATTCAAAAAATTGTTCCACTTTGTTGAACCATTCTGTTGGGTCGTCGCCAAAATACCTCGGGAATTCCAATTTAGGCAATTTGGGTGAAAAGACTTGTCGTCTTCCGTATGGTTGATCTCGATTGGTGTCACTCATATTTTTGGAACGACCATAACGATCATTGGTGCTGGTATTTGATCCTTTTCGGTTGGATATCAAAGCTTCTGATAATTTGCGGATGGTTACTTCCATTCATTGCAACTTGTTGGTGAGACCAAGTTTCATCCGACTCATGCCATCTTGAAGACCTCCTAGCCCAGCTTCCAGTTGTTCAATTCGTTCCTTGTTGGCTGACATTGAAGTTCTGGCTCTGATACTAATGATAGGTCCCAATCAAAGCTTCAAAATGATAATTAGTGATGCTTTCTCTTCGGGTGGGAAAGTACCACAAGGTTTTATAACAAATGATTTCTTATTTTCCTCTTTTGCTGACTGAAGATTTAAATACATAAAAGTAAATTACTCTCTCCTAAGCTTATGGGCCACAACTACTAGAATTAAGGACTCCACTACTACCACATGAGGCACAACTACTAGAATTAAGGACTCCACAAGGATTCCACTACTACCACTTATTCACAAAGTAAGACAATAGCTAACAAAAAGACCAAGTCTTCTAACTGACTTTTGCTACTTCTTAATACCCTTTGAACATGGTGTTCCATAGTGCTGAACTTGGGTCTGGAATTTGGTCGAACAGAAGGTGGGCCTATGACACCCCTAAAATAGGTATACATCACCTATTCTGAGTCGTCAAATATATGGTACAGAAATAAATACAACTTTATTAATATAATTGTCGTGCAAAATACGACAACACATAAACTGTGAGTTTAAATACAAATATTGTCTTCTAGACAATATCCACACTCAAATATGTCCTCATTATAATTATTGCAATACTATTTTACAAAATAGTGAGGACTGCTAACACAACTAACTGGAAACATCACTTCACACCCCGACTAGTTCTCGCTATATTCTCGCCTCCTGAGAAAAACGGAACAAAAAGGAAAAGGGTGAGCTCAACTAGCCCAGTAAAGAATATTATGACTAAGATAATGTACAACAAATTATTATTAGTCTTCAACAGGAAAAAATCTGATAAAATATAATAGACAACAAGTTTTAGATCAACGACTGCAGCGAAAATAGCAATCCATTAGAAAAGTCAAGTAGAGAATGAATTCCACTATCTTTTAAGATTTAAAAGTCCATCATCAATATTTTATCCCTGTAACATCAATCAATATACATCTTGAATCAAATATTCATCTTTGCACTACAGGCCAAAGATATTCATTTGTATCACCAGTTGGTCATATTCATCTAAACACCTATTCGTCTTTGCGCTACGGGCCAAAGATATTCATCAGTTAATCATTCATCTTTGCACTACAGGCCAAAAATATTCAGTAATATCATTATTTAGGACTGAGAATAATGAAATATATCTTTAAGAAAACGAATCCAGTGAGATAAAAGGACAAATATTAGGGATACGTACTACAGTTTATCTAAGTTCAAAAATACTCTATAATAATCAATTGTGGAGTAGAATTCAAAAATAAAGATCAAAACATGGATACAATCAAAGATAGTAACCACAATAGACAACTTGGACAAAGAAAGAAAAATTTATTTTTTTGTGAATAGTGTCGTATTCATGAATAGTATCGTATACATGAATAATGCCGTATACGTGAATAGTAACCCCGACACAACAAGGTAAAAATTCTACAATAAAATTCATATCAATATTTCGGCATAATGATATTGAATAAAATAATATCATTTATGAAAAAAATAACATCCCTTACCTCAAAAGAACAGTACTTCCGACTAAAATATCAAGTATAAGGCTGAAGGAAACTTGTACTGAATAGCAACTCTCAAAGTATCTAAATACTCACAAAAATACGCTCGATAATATAGAGAGAGTGAGAGAGAGAAAACTTGTTTCTAGTGTGATTTTTAATTCTAACTAAGCACCCCATTTATAGAAAAATGCTTAGAACGCCAAAGCAGACTAACCTGCTACCTGATGGCTTTACCTGTTACTATTCACATCCACCACTTTTAAAATAAAATTTCAGCATATTTTTCACCAACCAAAAGTGGGGCCTACCCATTCTAGATATTTCCAAAATATTTTAAATTTAAATAATAATCAGTAACTTCAATAATTCATAATAAATAGCCCTTTTATCAAAAAAATTTGAGTCTCATGTGTATTTCATAGGCTACAACTTTGTAGAAGAAAGTTTTTCTAAATTTCAATCAAAAAATGTCCGAAATTCACATACGGATGATTTTTAATACCTTCATTCTGATAAAATACTGATAAAACACCTCAGCATTAATTTCTTTATTTATATCCACATAAAATAAATATATCCATCATTTATATCCACATAAAATAAATATTTTCTTATCATAATAATCAATAATTAATTATTCACAAATAATATTACAGAATCACAATTATGACAACCAGGTCGTTCCTAGGAAAGAGAGGGCTTTCCGATAAGGATTTCTCCTTACTAGCGCACAATTAGGTGACCAAACCTCTCCTTAGACGGAACTTCCTTAAACATTGCCAATAATACTATCTAATAATATTATTTAAATAATATAAATTATTGATCTGATAATGGAAATACTGTGCAGTGATAATTATTGAAACAACAATAATATAAAATATCAACGTAGTAATTATTGAATCAATAAAATAAAATATTGAACAGTAATTACTGTAATAATTATTGAGTAGTGCCTTCTTACGTAAGAATCAATAATCCAACAATACTGTGCAATACTATGTGCTACTGTGCAACCACGCGTATTACTGTATTTTAATCACCGGGTATTCCAACAGTATTAACGGTAACAACTACGTCATTATTTATAAAAACTCAAGCTTGCCATTTCACGACCAAACGAATATTCTCCGACAACAATGAATATTTTATAACCACTTGCTTATTTCGTAAAATTTGCACATTTCACCCATAACCAAAGCATTATATCAAATTAATACCTTATTATTCAAAATAATAATAAGAGGAAATTCGATTTTATTTATGAATAAGTTGGGGTCTTACAACCTCCCCTCCTTATGAAATTTCGTCCCCGAAATTGACATACATACCTGGTACTTCGAAAAGGTGAGGATACCTCGCTTTTATTTCTGATTCCAACTCCTAGGTCATTTCTTCAATAGCATGGTTCCTCCACAAAACCTTAACTTGTGGTATAACCTTGGTGCATAGGACATGCTCTTTCCTATCCAAGATCTTAACAGGTACCTCTTCATATGTTAAATCTTCGGCTATCTCATCTGGTTCTAACTCAATTATGTGGTTTGGGTCTTTCACATATTTACGAAGCATAGATATGTGAAAAATATTATGAACACAAGACATGCTTGGAGGTAATGCGAGTCTATAGGTCACATTTCCTATTCCGTCAAGAATCTCAAATGGACCAATAAATTTTAGATTGAGTTTTCCTCTCTTCTCAAATCTTGTAACTCTCTTTCCTGGAGCAATACGTAACAATACATGATCCCCAATATTAAATTCCACGTCCTTTTGATAAAGATCTGCATAACTCTTTTGTCGATCATGTGCCGTTTGTATACGTTATCGGATCATTTGAATTTTCTCTGTAGTCATACGTACCAATTCTGGTCCCAACAACGTTGCTTCACCCACCTCGTCCTAGCATACTGGAGAACGACATTTTCTTTCATACAACGCTTCAAATGGAGCCATGCCTATACTTGCTTGATAACTGTTGTTGTAGGAGAATTCTACCAATGGTAGGTACTTATCCCAACTCCCTTTGAAATCTAAGACACAGAGTCTTAATAGATCTTCAAGAGTTTGAATAGTCCTTTCTGATTGCCCGTCCGTTTGAGGATGGTATGCTGAACTGAATCGTAAATCCGTGCCCATAGCTTTCTGCAAGCTAACCCAAAATCGTGAAGTGAATCTTGGGTCACGATCCGAAACTATGGATACTGGCATGCCATACAATCTCACAATCTCATTCACGTACATACAAGCAAGATATTCAAGGGAATAAGTCTCTTGTATCGGCAAGAAATGAGCAGACTTGGTTTATCTATCAATAATAACTCAAATCGTATCTATGCCTTGAGAAACCTTGGGAAGACCCGTAACGAAATCCATAGTAATGTGTTTCCACTTCTATTTCAGAATCTCAAGTGGTTGCAATGGACCCTTTGGCACTTGATACTCCACCTTTACACGTTGACAAGTTAAACACCTCGATATAAACTCTATGATCTCTCTCTTCATATTGCTCCACCAAAATGTATGTCGAAGATCATGATATATTTTGGTACTCCCAGGATGGATTGCAAAAGGTGTGTTGTGTGCCTCCATCATTATTCTATGCTTTAAGTCAAAATCGTTAGGAACACAAAGTCTAGAGTTGACTCGAAGTATTCCTTCTTCATCGATTCTTACTTCTGGAATAGCACCTTCTTGCACTTTCTTCTTCATATGCATCAGCTCCAGGTCCGTAGTTTAAGCAGCTTTAACTTTATCGATTAAAGTCGGTTCTACTCGTATGTTTGATATCATCACATGGGTACTTGAAGCCTTTACCTCTATCTCCATCATTTGTAAGTCATACCAAATGGGCCTTTGCGTTGATAATATCGCACTCGTACCCGCATATGCTCTTCTACTCAATGCGTCAGCTACTACGTTCGCTTTTCCAAGATGGTATTGGATGGTATGATCGTAATCTTTCAATAGCTCAAGCCAACGTCGTTGCCGCATGTTAAGTTCCTTTTGGGTGAAGAAATATTTAAGGCTCTTATGATCCGTATAAATCTCCACTTTCTCCCTATACAGGTAGTGTCTCCGGATCTTTAACGTGAAAACGACTGCTACCAACTCCAGATCATGAGTAGGATAATTCCTCTTATATTTTTTGAGTTGTTGCGAAGCATAGGCTATAACTTTCCTATGTTGCATGAGAACACATCCTAACCCTTTGCCTGAAGCATCGCTGTAGATAACAAATCCATCCAAACCAGATGGTATTATCAGAACATGTGCCGAAATGAGTCTCCTCTTGAGCTCTTGGAAACTCTTCTCGCATTCCTCGCTTCAACCGAATTTTATATCTTTTCGAGTCAGCTGAGTTAACGGATTAGGGATTCGAGAAAATTCTTCCACGAATCTCCGATAATAACCAGCTAAGCCCAGAAAACTACGTATTTCGGTCACCGACTTTGGTTGCTCCCAACTTTGTATGGCTTTAATCTTCGCCAGGTCAACAGATACTCCATGTTTTGATACCACGTGCCCAAGGAATGCTACTTCCTCAAGCCAGAACTCGCATTTTTTTAGCTTGGCATATAGCTTGTTATCGCGAAGCCTTTGAAGTACTAGCTTCAAATGGTGCTCATGATCTTCACGGCTTTTGGAATAGATGAGGATGTCATCAATAAAGACAACAACGAACTGATCCAAATATTCCTTAAATACACGGTTCATCATATCCATGAAAGCAGCAGGAGCATTAGTCAATCCAAAAGACATGACTAAGAATTCATAATGCCCGTACCGAGTTCTGAAGGCAGTCTTCAGAATATTCTCAGTTTTAATCTTCAGCTGATGATATCCAGAATGAAGATCGATCTTTAAAAAGAATTGTGCTCCTTGCAACTGGTCAAACAGGTCATCAATGTGAGGTAGCGGATACCTATTCTTGATGGTGACATGGTTCAATTCCCGATAGTCAATACAAAGTCGCATATTCCCGTCTTTCTTCTTTACGAATAAAACAGGCGCACCCCAAGAAGATGTACTAGGACGAATGAAACCGATGTCTAATAACTCCTGTAGTTGGACCTTTAACTCCTAAAGTTCAATAAGAGCCATTCGATATGAGGTTTTAGAATTGGATTTTGTACCGAGTTCAAGGTCAATAAAGAATTCAACTTCACGTTCTGGGGGTAGACCGGGAAGTTCTTCAAGAAATACGTCAAGAAATTCACTAACAACAGAAATATTATTCAAATCTTACGTGTTTTTGTTCAAGTCTGTGACATTGGCTAAGAAAGCTTGGCATTCATTTTTCAATAAACGAATAGCTTTATGGCTTGATATGACAGTGATTGACTTTAGTAGTTAGGTTGCTTGAATTCACATAACAGGTTGGTTAGGAATATAAAAACTAACAATCTTACGAAAATAATCAATTTTGGCATGATGAATAGTTAACCAATCAATCCCTAAAATCACATCAAATGCAAGTATTTTTAAAGAAATAAGATCGATAGGTAATGTGATGGTGCCAACTTAGATCAAGCAAGATTTATAAACAGTAGATGTAATGAAAGTTTCTCCTAACGGAGTCTCAACAGATAAGTCAAAGTCTAATTTATCCGGAGTCAAGTTTAAACGTCAAGCACAAGCATAAGAGATAAAAGAATGGATAGAACTGGTATCTAATAAGGTATAAACTTCGTAAGAGTTTATAATTAGCTTACCCGTGATCACCTCGTTCGGGTTCCTCGCGTTTTGGCCAGTCACGACAAACTCTCTTCCAGGAACCGCTGACTTTGACTTGTCCGAAATAGCCTTCGGAGTCACCATTCCCGCTGGAATTGGTTTCGCTACAAGATAATCTCTAGCTATATGACCTTTCTTTTCACAGTTATAACACACCTTAGATTGTTGTGGGCAGTTTGGGCTGTTTTGTCCCTCTTTCCCGCATTTGTAACAAATGACCGGTGATCGTTCTCCTCCCCTAGAAACAGTTGATGCTGGTGCTGACGTCTTCACGTTATCATTGTTTTATCTTCTCTTTTTGAAATCTCCCCCCGACTCGCTTCTTCTATTATCATGGCCACGATTACCACCCGAGTGGTTACCGTTTTTGTCTAAATGTTTTCCTCCCCGCTGGTTATCATTGCTCCGATGACTGCTGCCACCAGTATGACCCTGGTTGTGGTCCCTCAGTTGAACATACTCATTATCTCGCTCTAATAATTGAGCCATGTTCACAACATCTGAATATAAAGAAAATTTGTGAGAAATAAGAATATTGCAGAAATCTCAGGTTTCAGACCTCTCAGAAACATCCTCGTCATACGTTCCTTATTCTCTACCAAATGTGGTGTAAACCTAGATAACTCTTCGAACTTAGCCTCGTACTGGGACACAGTCATGTTGTTCTTTTCCAGTCTAATAAACTCTACCTCCTTCATATGACGAATACTTTCAAGAAAGTACTTGTCATTGAACAGTTTATGAAACGTTTCCTAAGACATATTGAGTGCGGCTGGCTGGGTACGCTTCACAGACTCCGACCAGTAGTCTGCCTTACCACGAAACATAAAGGTGGCGAATGGAACCTTCTGTTCCTCCGTGCATCCCAAAAAATCAAATATCTTGGTAATTTGTTTAACCCACGTTTTCGCTTTGATCGGATCCGGCTTTTCCACAAATTCTGGTGGTCCCAACTCTTTGAACTGCTTGGCTATGACAAGCCGCGCGTTGCTATCATTTCCACCTGTATTTTGTACACGAGTCTCCCTTGTGACGCCCCTAAAATTAGGTATACATCACCCATCTTGGGTCGCCGGATACATGGTACAGAATTCAAATAAAACTTAATTATACAACTGTCGTGTACATTACGACAAAATATAACTGTGAGTTTGAATACAATTATTGTCTACTAAAGATTATACAAACTCAAAAGGAGTCCTCATTACAATTATTGCCACACTATTTAACAGAATAATGAGGACTACTAATACTATCATCTGGTCCATCACTCCGTTCCCCGACTCGTCCCAGCTATATTCTCATTTTCTGAAGAGAACAGTGAAAGAAAGGGTGAGCTCAACTAGCCTAGTAAGAAATATTAT
Source organism: Panax notoginseng (assembly GCA_016801055.1). Taxonomy (NCBI): domain Eukaryota; kingdom Viridiplantae; phylum Streptophyta; class Magnoliopsida; order Apiales; family Araliaceae; genus Panax; species Panax notoginseng. Next base: position 38,756,811 of record CM029019.1, read on the forward strand.
GACTAAGATAATGCAAAATAAATTATCATTAGCCTTCAACAGTGTTAAACTGATAAAATATAATAAACATCAAGTTTAACTACAGCGGAACAAGCAATCCATTAGAAGAGTCAAGTAGAGAATAAAATCTACTATCTTCTATGATTTAAAAGGTTTTTCAACACTGTTATCGCTGGGACTCAGCTTAATAAAATAATCCACATCATCGAATCACCCCTGCACTACGGCCAATGATATTCTTTAGTATCACGACCACAATTATCCATGCACTACGGGCCAAGAATATTTGTGTATTCATTAATGGACATGAGCATGCCAACAACTGTCCATCAATGCACTACGGGCCAATGATGACTTTTACCACATCATTTGTAACATTACGGTCATGATTATACCGAATAATCCCTGGTCATAATCATACCAAGTCCATCTATGCACTACAGGCCAGAGATGACTTTCAACATTTTATAAACATGAGGATGATGACAATGATATAAGAATTCAATAAAACAAGTTCAAGAATTAATTTATCCAAGAATTAACAACGTCCAAATTGTCAATATGATACTGCTTTGTGGAGTAAAATTCAAGAATTCTTATAAGAATATTTCTATGAAAAGATACTAGATGAAGCGCAAATATCAAAGATATTTCACTAATTTCATGGAGTGTAGAAGTCAAAGTTTTAACCAACTGAGTATAATAAAGAATGGAATAACAAAAGAAATCACCATGCATGCGATAGACCGCACCGACAGGTTATTCCAACAGAATAATAAATAATGGAACCAGGTCCGTTGTAAAACGCACAGACAGGACATTCCAACAGAATAATAATAAAGACAAAACCAGGTCCGGTGTAAAACACACAGACAGGATGTTCCAACAAATAATAATAAAGACGGAACCAGGTCCGGTGTAAAACACACAGATAGGATGTTCCAACAGAATAATAGAAGAATGTCACCAAGTATAGGGTAGACCGCGTATACAGGTTATTCCAACAGAATAATAAATAATGGAATAACAAAAGTTCTCTTCATGAATACAAAAGAAATAATACCCCTTACCGTTTTAAAGAAGAACTGAAATAAAGAAGTAATTAAGTAGCATAATATTTTTCGTCTTTCTCTCTATAGTTTCTCTCTCTAGAGTTCAGTGAATTCGTAAGAAAATAATGAAGGAATGAGCTTCTATTTATAGAAAAATAGAATGCATAGTAACTAATCCATGAACGGTCCAGATTGATTTACTTTAATCTGACGGTCCATATTTAAAGAAATTTTTTTAAATAAAATATAATATATTCTATTTATAGAATAACTTTACTAAAGTATTCTGTTTTATATGAAAAGATATTTTTGTTTTACTACGTTAATAATACGAATAAAACAAAACTTCATTATCGCTAAATAATTCATATTATTAATTGACAATAATTGAATCAAACTGAGTGACTTTTCACATAAGCATTAATAATCAATACCGTGTGCTACTATGCAACCACACGTATTACTGTACTTTTACTACCGAGTAGTTCAACAGTATCAACGGTAAAACTTTTGTCGTTATTTTTAATAAAATATTTTTGTCATTTTCTCAATCCGACAATAATTCTGTTGTGGGGTCCACCAATGATTGTACCATCGTACGGATATTTTCTGACAAAAAGAATATTTCCCGACCAAACAAATATTTTATAACAACTTGCTTACTTTGTAAAATTTATAAATATTACCCCAAACTATAACATTATATCAATTTTACTCCATAATATTCAAAAATAATATTTATAGAAAATTCATCTTTATTCAAAAAGTTGGGATTTTACATCCCTCGTCTGATTTTGCATGAACTGCAAAAAGCTTCTAAACATTCCATCATTCATCGTTTGTTCGATAGTGTTATTTACAAGAGGAATATTGCCTTCCTGTTACACGTTCCCCTGATTGGTGATTAAAGGTGTCTCCACAGTCTCATTCACTCCATTGTTAACATTCTCAGCTGTCATTCTCAAATACTGCCATAAGACAAGGATTAATTAAAGAAATTGACATACCACATAATACCCCTATATTATGACCGACCAACAAATAAGCTTAGGTAGGACACACTAGTGAAGGATTTACTCGCCTCTCCCTTCCTAGTTCTATTCCCCGATCTCCGCCAAAGATCATATCCCTAAGCTCTGATACCAACTGTGACGCTCCAAAAATAGGTATACATCACCTATTCTGAGTCGTTAAATATATGGTACAAAAATAAATACAACTTCATTAATACAATTGTCGTGCAAAATACGACAACACATAAACTGTGAGTTTAAATACAAATATTGTCTTCTAGACAATATCCACACTCAAATATGTCCTCATTACAATTATTGCAACACTATTTCACAAACTAGTGAGGACTGCTAACACAACTGACTGGAAACATCACTTCACACCCCGACTAGTTCTCGCTATATTCTCGCCTCCTGATAAAAACGGAACAAAAAGGAAAAGGGTGAGCTCAACTAGCCCAGTAAAGAATATTATGACTAAGATAATATCATTTCGGCATAATGATATTGAAGAAAATAATATCATTTATGAAGAAAATAGCATCCCTTGCCTCAAAAGAACAGTACTTCCGGCTGAAATATCAGGTATAAGGCTGAAGAAAACTTGTACTGAATAGAAACTCTCAAAGTATCTAAATACTCACAAAAATACGCTCGATAATATATATATATATATATATATATATATATATATATATATATATATATATATAGAGAGAGAGAGAGAGAGAAAATTTATTTCTTGTGTGATTTTCAATTCTAACTAAGCACTCTATTTATAGAAAAATTCTTAGAACACTAAAGTAGACTAACCTGCTACCTGATGGCTTTACCTGCTACTATTCACGCCCACCACTTTTGAAATAAAATTTTAACACATTTCTCACCAACCAAAAGTGGAGTCCACCCATTCTAGAAATTTCTAAAATATTTTAAATTTAAACAATAATCAACAACTTCAATAATTCATAATAAATAGCCCTTTTATCAAAAAAAAATTGAGTCTCATGTCTATTCCATAGGAAATTTAATTCTCTACAACTTTGTAGAATTTTTTTCTCTAAATTCCAATCAGAAAATGTCTGAAATTCACATACGGATGATTTTTAATACCTTCATTCCGTCAAAATACTGATAAAATACCTCAGCATTAATTCTTTCATTTATATCCACATAAAATAAATATATCCATCATTTATATCCACATAAAATAAATATTTCCTTATCATATAAATCAATAATTAATTATTCACAAATAATATTACAGAATCACAATTATGACAACCAGATCGTTCCTAGGAAAGAGGGGACTAGCTTTTCGATAAGAATTTCTCCTTACTGGCGCGCAATTAGGTGAGCAAGCATCTCCTTAGACAAAACTTCCTTAGACATTGCCAATAATGATATCTAATAATATTATTCAAATAATATAAATTATTGATCTGATAATCGAGATACTGTGCAATGATAATTATTAAAATAACAATAATATAAAATATCAACGTAGCAATTATTGAATTAATAAAATAAAATATTGAACAGTAATTACTGTAACAATTATTGAGTAGTTGTGACGCCCCTAAAATAGGTATACATCACCTATTCTGAGCCGCTAAATACATGGTACAGAATACAAATACAATCTTTAATATACCACAAGAGAGCTGTGAGTTTCAATACAAATACTATCTTCTAGATAATATCCACTCTCAGAATAAGTCCTCATTACATTTATTGTCACACTATTTAACAGAATAGTGAGGACTACTAATACTATCATCTGATCCATCACTCCGTTCCGACTCGTCCCAGCTATATTCTCATTTCCTGAAGAGAACAGTGAAAGAAAGGGTGAGCTCAACTAGCCCAGTAAGAAATATTATGACTAAGATAATGCAAAATAAATTATCATTAGTCTTCAACAATGTTAAACTGATAAAATACAATAGACATAAAGTTTAACTGCAGCGGATCAAGCAATCCATTAAAAGAGTCAAGTAGAGAATAAAATCTACTATCTTTTATGATTTAAAAGGTTTTTCATGACTTTTATCGCTGGGACTCAACTTAATAAATAATCCACATCATTGAATCACCCCTGCACTACGGCCAAGGATATTCTTTAGTATCACAACCACGAATTATCCATGAACTACGGCTAAAGATAATCATGTTTTCATCAACGGTCTTGATCATGCCATAAAATAATTCATCTTTGCACTACGGCCAAAGAGAATTCATAGCCATAATCATATCAAAAACTGTCCATCAATGCACTACGGGTCAATGAGGGCTTTTTCCACATCATTTGTAACATTATGGTCATGATTACACCGAATAATCCCTGGTCATAATCATACCGAGTTCATCTATGCACTACAGGCCACATATGACTTTCAACAGAATATAAACATGAAGAAGATGACAATGATATAAGAATTCAATAAAACAAGTTCAAGAATTAATTTATCTAGGAACCAACAACGTCCAAATTGTCGACATGATACTGCTTTGTAGAGTAAAATTCAAGAATACTCAGAAAAATATTTTCATGAAAAGATACTGGATGAAGCGCAAATATCAAAGATATTCCACTAATTTCATGGAGTATAAAAGCCAAAACTTTAACCAACTGAGTATAATAAAGAATGGAATAACAAAAAAATTCACCAAGCATACGATAGACCGCACAGACATGTTATTCCAACAGAAAAATAAATAGTGGAACCAGGTCATGCGTAAATGCACCGACAGGATATTCCGACAGAATAATAAATAATGAAACCAGGTCCGGCGTAAATGCACAGATAGGATATTCCGACAGAATAATAAATAATTAAACCAGGTCATGCGTAAATGCACCGACAGGATATTTCGACAGAATAATAAATAATGAAACCAGGTCCGGCGTAAAGCACAGACAGGATGTTCTAACAGAATAATAAAAATGTAATAACAGAAGAATTTCACCAAGTATAGGGCAGCCCGCGTATACAGGTTATTCCAACAGAATAATAAAGAATGGAATAACTGAAGTTCTCTTAATGAATAAGAAAGAAAGAATACCCTTTACGAGTACAACAAATAATATCTCTTACCGTAAAAGAAGAGTATTCCGACTGGTAGGGCGAGGATATACTCGAAGAAAACTTGCACTATGCTCAAAGCTTTCTTAAACTCTAAAGAAATACGCTCAAGATTATAGAAGAAGAACTCTCTCCATAGTTTTTCTCTCTAGAGTTTCAGTGAATTCGTCAGAAATAATGAAGGAATGAGCTTTATTTATAGAAGAATGGACTGCATAGTAACTAATTCATGAATGGTCCAGATTGATTTACTTTTAATCGGACGGTCCATATTTAAAACAAAATCTTTTAAATAAAATATAATATATTCTATTTATAATCTAATAAAACGAATAACTTTATAAAAGTATTCTGTTTAAAAAGATTTTACTATACAAAATACTATACAACACTATGCATAATAAAATATAATATATTCTAATTATTGTCTAATAAAATAAATAACTTTATAAAAGTATTCTGTTTAATATAAAAAGATATTACTATGCAAAATACTATGTAAGACCCCGAATTTTATGAAATAAAAGTATTCAATTTTTCTTATAATTACAATTCAGTAAATGGTTAAATTGATAAAAGTTTAAAGTTATGGGTGAAATATGAATTTTTTTCAAAATAAGCAAGTTGTTATAAAATAATCATTGTTGTCGGGGAATATTCGTACGACGGCGCAGCTATTTGTGGGCCCCATAACGAATAACTGTCGGGTGAAGGAAAACGACAAATTTGAGTTTTTACAAATAACGACATAGTTGTTACTGTTAACACTGTTGGAATACCCGGTGGTTAAAATACAGTAATACGCGTTATTGCACAGTAGCACACGGTATTGCATAGTATTTTTGAAATTATTGATTCTTACGTAAGAAGGCACTACTCAATAATTGTTACAGTAATTACTGTTCAATATTTTATTTTATTGATTCAATAATTGCTACGTTGAAATTTTGTATTATTGTTGTTCAATAATTGTTGCTGCACAGTATTTTCCATTATCAGATCAATAATTCATATTATTTGAATAATATTATTAGATAGCATTATTGGCAATGTCTAGAAAGTTCTGTCTAAGGAGAGGTTTGGTCATCTAATTGCGTGCTAGTAAGGAGAAATCCTTATTGGAAAGCCCCCTCTTTCCTGGGAACGGCCTGGTTGTCATAAATGTGATTCTATAATATTATTTGTGAATAATTAATTATTGATTCATATGATAAGAAAATATTTATTTTATGTGGATATAAACGAGGGATATATTTTTGTGGTTAATGAAGGAGTTAATGTTGAGGTTTTTATCCGTATTTTTGTCGGAATTGAGGTATTAAAAATCAGGGTTTTTGAGATATTTTGCGGGGGTTATAATTTTTAATCCGACCGTTGGATCGTGGTAATTTTTGGATATGTTATACATATATAAGTTGAGTATATGTCCACAAATTTTGAACCGTTAAAAATGAACGTATGATTTGTTATGAATTTTAAGAGGTGGCTGATTCGGAAATCAGGTTATAAATCATTTTTGGTGGAAAATTCTAGAATTGGTGGGCCCCACTTGTGGTTGGTGAAGAAATGTGCTGAATTATATTTTAAATGTGGTGGGTGGAAATAGTAGCAGGTAAAGCCATCAGGTTGCAGGTCAAACCTACCAAAATTTTCCTATAAATAGAGGGCTAAGTTAGAATTGAAAATCACACCAGAAACATAAGCTTTCTCTCTTTCTCTCTCTATATTATGAAACATATTTTGTGAGTTTTTAGATACTTGGTGAGTTGCTATTCATCAGTGCAAGTTTCCTTCAGCATCATATCCGATATCCCGTCAGAAGTACTGCTCTTTTGAGGTAAGGGATAGTAAGGGATAGTAAAGGGTATTAAGGGATTTTAAGGGTTGTTATGATTTTCAGTTTCGTAATTTTTCTGATCTTCAAAAATTCTGGAAAAATTTGAAATGATATTTTGATGAGTTTTCTTGATTGTGTCCAAAAATGGTGATTTTTGGATGTATAGATTGAGAGTTATGAATTTTATGAGAAAAGACTATTTTAAAAGTAACAGCTTATAATTCCTTGTGGTTAACTCCAAAATTGATGAAATTTTTATTGGGAGTACATGTATATGATAGAAGTATACTCTGTAAATTTCAGAATTTTTAGATAAAAGTACAATTTTTGATAAATGTCTAAATATTCGGCTATTTTGGCCATATGAAAAATAGTAAATGACTTTTAAAAATTCTGAGAAAAATATATGTTCACTATGGGACTATATTATGCTAAATCCCAGAAAAGAAATATTTTTGGAACTGATTTGGTATTTTTCATGAAAATGGTCTAGTTATGAGTAAATGAATTAAATATGTTTTGTGAAGAAAGAAAATTGGAAAATAGGATTTTATGGCTTGAGAATCCTATATGAGGTATATGCAGATTTTTGATGAGGGTTTTGGTTATTGATGATGAAATTGTAAGAGTTGGCATTTTATGATGATTAAATACATTAATTAGTAAAGTGTAAACAATTAAAATAAATTGTTTATAAATTTAAGTATTGTTATTCTTTCAATATCATTATACCGAAATATTGGTATGAATTTTATTGTAGAATTTCTATCTTTTGTGTCGGGGTTACTATTCATGAGTTACGAATATTACTCTTGAGATTAAAACTATATGTTGATCATATTATTTTTATCATCATATATAATATTTTTATAACCCTGATGTTGAAATTCTCTTTCACTGGAGTGTAAAGATGGGTAGATTATTGGTATGATCATGACTAGGGTTCTCTTTGGCCTGTAGTGCAAAGTTGAATTGTGACTGGTATGATCATGACCATTGAATTTATAAGTGAATATCTTTAGCTTAAGTGCAAAGGTGAATTGATCAACATGGTTATAATTATTGTTTATATAAATTCTGAAATGATTATATATTTCTTTGAGATATGAATATATTTGGCCTGTAGTGCAAATATGAACTGTTGAGGAATATCTTTGGCCTGCAGTGCAAAGATGAATTATTGATGAATATCTTTGGCTCGTAATGCAAAGATGACTTGTTGTTGAATATCTTTGGCCTGTAGTGCAAAGATGAGTTGTTGATGAATTTATTAGTATGATTATGAACATGAACTGTGAATTGGTATAACCATGATGTTTGATGTTTCAGGTGATGAAAATTATCTTTGTCCTAGATGAGAAAAGGAATTTAGAATTACAATTACGATTATGAGTTATACACGTGATTGTGGACAGGAATTGTTAATTGATGTTACAGGGATAAAACATTGTTGGTGGATTTTTAACATGGAGAAGATAATAGACTTTATAGTCTATTTGACTCTTCTAATGGATTGCTCGTTCCGCTGCAACTATGGTTGAAATTCTTATCATTTACCATATGTTCTAAATCTCTGATTTATTGTTGATGAAGGCTATTGATAATTGAATTATCTTTAGTCATGATATTCTTTACTGAGCTAGTTGTGCTCACCCTTTTGCTTCACAATTCTTTTCAGGTAATAAGAGTGTAGCTGGGTCGAGCGGGGGTAACAAGGGAATAGAACGGTGGTCATCATTTAGTAGTTATATTTGGTGAAGAAAATAGGGTGAGGCGAACCCAACGTTGGAAGGGTGTTTTGTCACTATCATACAAGATGTCTAATGACATACAACCCGTGTCATCATAAGACAGGGTTGTGCTCATCCACTTGCTGAGTATATCTATGGGCACTACCTATATAATCTTGGTGTTTGTTTGAAGTATAATTCTCAATTTGAGACAGTGGAGATAATGATAAGTCAAGAGAAGACTCACCATTGGGAAGAATATGATAGTAATCTTCTCGTTTTTCTTTGGGGTCTATTGGGTCAACCAAGGATAATTCTGTGGCCATATGATATCTATCATAACCTAGACGCGTGGCCTCCCATGTACGAAGGTTTCCTTGAGCATTTCCCAAAGATTCTAATTTCTAAAACAGTTTTTGACTATACCTTTATGTAAGGTACCTTTGTGAAGTGCTGATACATGATGGTGTCCAACGTCACAGTTGGTATATATTTGTATCCAAACTCACAGCATATGTGTTGTTGTATTTTGCACGACAATTGTTGTAATAAAGGTGTAGTTGTTTTCTGTACCATGTATTTGACGACTCAGAATGGGTTGGATGGAATGGACCTATTTTGGGGTTGTCACAGGTGGTATCAGAGCTATAAGTAAAGAGCCCCGAGCCTCTCGCTGGTGACATCCTGTTGATGGGGAATGCATCGAAGCCAGACTCTCCGTAGGGGACGCCGTTCTGCGGTGGCAAGCTGATAGGTACCCTTGTGAGGTGCTGACACATGATGGTGTCCAGCGTCACAGGTGGTATCAGAGCTTGGGGATATGATCTCTGGCGGAGATCGGGGAATACAACTAGGAGGGGAGAGATGAGTAAATCCTTCGCTAGTGTGTCCTACCTAAGCTTATTTGTTGGTCAGTCATAATATCGGAATATTATGTGATATGTTAATTTGTTAAATTAACACTTGTTTTGAAGCTGTATTCTAGAATGATATTTGAAATACAGGAGATGAGCAATGGAGAAATTATGATGACAGGAAAGATGGAATCTGAAATGAAAGGAAGGTATTCTTAACTCTTTGAAATACCAGGTACGTAAATTTCGAGGACGAAATTTCATAAGGAGGGGAGATTGTAAGACCCCGAATTTTATGAAATAAAAGTATTCAATTTTTCTTATAATTACAATTCAGTAAATGGTTAAATTGATAAAAGTTTAAAGTTATGGGTGAAATATGAATTTTTTTCAAAATAAGCAAGTGGTTATAAAATAATCATTGTTGTCGGGGAATATTCGTACGACGGCGCAGCTATTTGTGGGCCCCATAACGAATAACTGTCGGGTGAAGGAAAACGACAAATTTGAGTTTTTACAAATAACGACATAGTTGTTACTGTTAACACTGTTGGAATACCCGGTGGTTAAAATACAGTAATACGCGTTATTGCACAGTAGCACACGGTATTGCATAGTATTTTTGAAATTATTGATTCTTACGTAAGAAGGCACTACTCAATAATTGTTACAGTAATTACTGTTCAATATTTTATTTTATTGATTCAATAATTGCTACGTTGAAATTTTGTATTATTGTTGTTCAATAATTGTTGCTGCACAGTATTTTCCATTATCAGATCAATAATTCATATTATTTGAATAATATTATTAGATAGCATTATTGGCAATGTCTAGAAAGTTCTGTCTAAGGAGAGGTTTGGTCATCTAATTGCGCGCTAGTAAGGAGAAATCCTTATTGGAAAGCCCCCTCTTTCCTGGGAACGGCCTGGTTGTCATAAATGTGATTCTGTAATATTATTTGTGAATAATTAATTATTGATTCATATGATAAGAAAATATTTATTTTATGTGGATATAAACGAGGGATATATTTTTGTGGTTAATGAAGGAGTTAATGTTGAGGTTTTTATCCGTATTTTTGTCGGAATTGAGGTATTAAAAATCAGGGTTTTTGAGATATTTTGCGGGGGTTATAATTTTTAATCCGACCGTTGGATCGTGGTAATTTTTGGATATGTTATACATATATAAGTTGAGTATATGTCCACAAATTTTGAACCGTTAAAAATGAACGTATGATTTGTTATGAATTTTAAGAGGTGGCTGATTCGGAAATCAGGTTATAAATCATTTTTGGTGGAAAATTCTAGAATTGGTGGGCCCCACTTGTGGTTGGTGAAGAAATGTGCTGAATTATATTTCAAATGTGGTGGGTGGGAATAGTAGCAGGTAAAGCCATCAGGTTGCAGGTCAAACCTACCAAAATTTTCCTATAAATAGAGGGCTAAGTTAGAATTGAAAATCACACCAGAAACATAAGCTTTCTCTCTTTCTCTCTCTATATTATGAAGCATATTTTGTGAGTTTTTAGATACTTGGTGAGTTGCTATTCATCAGTGCAAGTTTCCTTCAGCATCATATCCGATATCCCGTCAGAAGTACTGCTCTTTTGAGGTAAGGGATAGTAAGGGATAGTAAGGGGTATTAAGGGATTTTAAGGGTTGTTATGATTTTCAGTTTCGTAATTTTTCTGATCTTCAAAAATTCTGGAAAAATTTGAAATGATATTTTGATGAGTTTTCTTGATTGTGTCCAAAAATGATGATTTTTGGATGTATAGATTGAGAGTTATGAATTTTATGAGAAAAAACTATTTTAAAAGTAACAGCTTATAATTCCTTGTGGTTAACTCCAAAATTGATGAAATTTTTATTGGGAGTACATGTATATGATAGAAGTATACTCTGTAAATTTCAGAATTTTTAGATAAAAGTATAATTTTTGATAAATGTCTAAATATTCGGCTATTTTGGCCATATGAAAAATAGTAAATGACTTTTAAAAATTCTGAGAAAAATATATGTTCACTATGGGACTATATTATGCTAAATCCCAGAAAAGAAATATTTTTGGAACTGATTTGGTATTTTTCATGAAAATGGTCTAGTTATGAGTAAATGAATTAAATATGTTTTGTGAAGAAAGAAAATTGGAAAATAGGATTTTATGGCTTGAGAATCCTATATGAAGTATATGCAGATTTTTGATGAGGGTTTTGGTTATTGATGATGAAATTGTAAGAGTTGGCATTTTATGATGATTAAATGCATTAATTAGTAAAGTGTAAACAATTAAAATAAATTGTTTATAAATTTAAGTAATGTTATTCTTTCAATATCATTATACCGAAATATTGGTATGAATTTTATTGTAGAATTTCTATCTTTTGTGTCGGGGTTACTATTCATGAGTTACGAATATTACTCTTGAGATTAAAACTATATGTTGATCATACTATTTTTATCATCATATATAATATTTTTATAACCCTGATGTTGAAATTCTCTTTCACTGGAGTGTAAAGATGGGTAGATTATTGGTATGATCATGACTAGGGTTCTCTTTGGCCTGTAGTGCAAAGTTGAATTGTGACTGGTATGATCATGACCATTGAATTTATAAGTGAATATCTTTAGCTTAAGTGCAAAGGTGAATTGATCAACATGGTTATAATTATTGTTTATATAAATTCTGAAATGATTATATATTTCTTTGAGATATGAATATATTTGGCCTGTAGTGCAAATATGAACTGTTGAGGAATATCTTTGGCCTGCAGTGCAAAGATGAATTATTGATGAATATCTTTGGCTCGTAATGCAAAGATGACTTGTTGTTGAATATCTTTGGCCTGTAGTGCAAAGATGAGTTGTTGATGAATTTATTAGTATGATTATGAACATGAACTGTGATTTGGTATAACCATGATGTTTGATGTTTCAGGTGATGAAAATTATCTTTGTCCTAGATGAGAAAAGGAATTTAGAATTACAATTACGATTATGAGTTATACACGTGATTGTGGATAGGAATTGTTAATTGATGTTACAGGGATAAAACATTGTTGGTGGATTTTTAACATGGAGAAGATAATAGACTTTATAGTCTATTTGACTCTTCTAATGGATTGCTCGTTCCGCTGCAACTATGGTTGAAATTCTTATCATTTACCATATGTTCTAAATCTCTGATTTATTGTTGATGAAGGCTATTGATAATTGAATTATCTTTAGTCATGATATTCTTTACTGAGCTAGTTGTGCTCACCCTTTTGCTTCACAATTCCTTTCAGGTAATAAGAGTGTAGCTGGGTCGAGCGGGGGTAACAAGGGAATAGAACGGTGGTCATCATTTAGTAGTTATATTTGGTGAAGAAAATAGGGTGAGGCGAACCCAACGTTGGAAGGGTGTTTTGTCACTATCATACAAGATGTCTAATGACATACAACCTCGTGTCATCATAAGACAGGGTTGTGCTCATCCACTTGCTGAGTATATCTATGGGCACTACCTATATAATCTTGGTGTTTGTTTAAAGTATAATTCTCAATTTGAGACAGTGGAGATAATGATAAGTCAAGAGAAGACTCACCATTGGGAAGAATATGATAGTAATCTTCTCATTTTTCTTTGGGGTCTATTGGGTCAACCAAGGATAATTCTGTGGCCATATGATATCTATCATAACCTAGACGCGTGGCCTCCCATGTACGAAGGTTTCCTTGAGCATTTCCCAAAGATTCTAATTTCTAAAACAGTTTTTGACTATACCTTTATGTAAGGTACCTTTGTGAAGTGCTGATACATGATGGTGTCCAACGTCACAGTTGGTATATATTTGTATCCAAACTCACAGCATATGTGTTGTTGTATTTTGCACGACAATTGTTGTAATAAAGTTGTAGTTGTTTTCTGTACCATGTATTTGACGACTCAGAATGGGTTGGATGGAATGGACCTATTTTGGGGTTGTCACATACTATGCATAATAGAATATTATATATTCTATTTATAGTCTAATAAAACGAATAACTTTATAAAAGTATTCTGTTTTATATAAAAATCTTTTCTGTTTTATTACATTAATAATACTAATAAAACAAAACTGAGTGACTTCTCATGTAAACATCAATAATCAATATCGTGTGCTACTATGCAACCACGCGTATTACTGTACTTTTAACACCGGGTGTTTCAACAGTTAACGGTAAAACTTCCGCCGTTATTTTCATAAAAATATTTTTGTCGTTTTCTCAATCCGACAATAATTCCGTTGTGGGGTCCACTAATGATTGTACCGTCGTATAAATATTTTCCGACAAAAAGAATATTCCCCGACACAACGAATATTTTATATCAACTTGCTTACTTTGCAAAAAAAAAATTCTCATATTATCCTTAACTTTAAACTTTTATTAATTTAACTATTTACCAAAATAGAAAAATTGAATACTTTTATTTCATAAAATTCGGGGTCTCACAGTAGTGTCTTCTTACGTAAGAATCAATAACCCAACAATACTGTGTAATACCGTGTGCTACTGTGTAACCACACATATTATTGTATTTTAACCACCGGGTATTCCAGCAGTGTTAACGGTAACAACTACGCCGTTATTTATAAAAACTCAAGCTTGTCGTTTTCTTTATTCGACCGTTTTTCGTTATGGGGCCCACAAATAGCTAAGCCATTGTACGAATATTCTCCGACAGCGAGAATATTCCACGACCAAACGAATATTTCCCGACAACAATGAATATTTTATAACCACTTGCTTATTTTGTAAAATTTATACATTTCACCCATAACCAAAGCATTATATCAAATTAACACCTTATTATTTAAAATAATAATTAGAGAAAATTCGATTTTATTTATGAATAAGTTGGGGTCTTACAAGGCCTGCGCCATTTTCTTTGCTTGAGAGCATGCTGAGATGATACTTATGACAATGAAATCGTTAAACTCGATTCCGTGAATGATAATCTGGGCGTGTACTCATTAGAGGTGATTTTGATTCTTACATGACTATAAGAGGGAGATGAACTTTTCTTCGAGAAGTCTGAGGGTTTTAAGGCTAAATTAAAAGTAATGTTGGCTATGTGTAGCAGTGAATTACTCAATCAGCTGCGACGGAATATGTTGATTTAATTTAAAGTGGAGAGAATCATCGAAAAGAGTCCTTCGTCGCAATCGTTTGTAACGGAATATATTCATTTGTTTGTGATAGTTAGAGCTAGGGCTTTTTTGGATCGATTTTGGGGCTTTGTTTTGAAGCTTTTGATGTTTTTTAATTAGTCTGAATATATTAACGAATGGAGTGTGACCATTTTACCCTTCAATATATAAATAATGTTTAATCTCAAAATAAAAAATTATTTTTTTCACACATCAGTTGATTTATCCCTCACCCAAATAGTCACGTTAGCTATTTCTGACGTGGCAGTCTCAATTGAATGGAATTGAAAAAAAATTGATAGTTTAATTATCTAATTAATAAAATTAAAAAATGAATCACCAAAATAAAATATGACCAAAAATTTAGGGTAGTGAAATATATTTAAACTTTGCAATTATTAACTTGAGTGAACAAATTACAAACTGACTTTATATTTTGAGCACTAGTAATTGTGTGGGACAGTGGTAATTTTGAAAATTTAATAAAATTGTTACAACTCCATCATTAGTTTATTAAAGATATTTAAAGTCAAGTGGAGGTATGATTTCTTTTTTGTCTATATGACTTTAAATTAACTTTTAATGACAATTGAACTCTCATGTTCAATTTTCACTTGGGTTAGTTTATTTTTTTTATTATAAAAAATTTATTTTTATTTTATATAAGGTTTGTTAGTGAATTTTTTTTAGTGAGATTGGATTGATTCTTACTGTTGTAATAATAATTATATACTTGAATTATGAAATTATATTATATTCCAAAAAAAAGAGACTTCAAAAAATAAAAAAGGACAATCGAACTCTTACAAATTGATAATATTATATACGAAAGCATAATAAGTATTTTATTTTTTTAAAAGTAGAGTGCAAAACTATATGTTCAGTTTATCCACTTGTGACGTTTTTCTTCTAGAATTCAGATATTAACCAAAAAAAATTGATAGAATATAATTAGTAGTGTAACATTATACTTTTAAGTTAATTTTATATTATTATTCATGTATTAAAAAGTATAATTTTATTACTCGGGAGGACTTACTAACAAGTTAAATTCATAGACAAAAACATAACGAACAGTCGAACACGAACACAAACACAAGAGACAATTTTGTATTTTAATCTCTCTTTTTTGTTGATTTTTTTTTTAACTCGCTTTACCATTTCTATTAAAATAGTCTAACACGAGTTTTTAAAGCACTCATTTGTAAACCAACAATCAGTAAAATTACCACCCATTCAGTTGTACATAATTATTACTAATATTATCAGCATTTATGAAGAAAGCAACCCCAATTTTGGGACCAGAACCGTTGGCAAAAACAGTCGTCTTTTTTCTTAGGTGGAGTATTTGACAAGATGATGAATGACCATATTTGCACTAGCTACTTTGGGTATAAAGATTATAAATTGTTTAAATGCGTTGATATAAAAAATTATGTTGTCGCCAAGCCTCTCATGGCTCAATAATAAAAAAACTACTTATAAAACTTGAGTACATGATAAACATTAGTATTTAACGTTTGATTTTAATTACGTCAATCAAATTATCGAAAGCGGGTACTAATTTGCATAAAAAATAATATAATGAACGCATCAAAAACTTAACGGCTTAGACTATGTGGCTTAGACTATGTGGAGAATAACTAGTGTGTTAAAATAAACACAGGCTCAAGATCGACTAACAATTGAGGAATGTATGTTCTAGTGCACAAAGTACATACTTCAACTCCATAATATTAATTGTGTTGTATTTATATTACTCCCCTCGTTTCTTAATATAAGTCGTTTTAGATAATTTTTTTTGTTCCATAATATAAGTCGTTTGAGAATTTCAAATAAGTATTAATTGCTTAGTTTTCAATATTATCCCAAGTAATAAATATAACTTTGGTTCTCTCACTATTTTTTGCACAATATGTATAACACAATCTTTTTTTTAATATAAGGATAATATAGACAATTGATATTATATTTAATATTATACAATTATTTTTTTAATATTTGTACATAATTTTAAAATGACTTAACGAAGGAGTAATTCTCGCTGCCCGGCTATAGAAAGACTCGAAATTAATTGGGAAAAAGGAACCCAATCACAGATTACAAAGGAATGAGATTACCATAATTAAATAGAATTATCTTTCCTTAATAATAGGAAATAATTTAATTAATTTTGATTTCTCTTCATCAGAAACAACCAAATAACCGCCTCTAAGTATCCAGCCACGTGGTTCTTATAACACTTGGGCTCAGACCCGGGCTTCAATTATAAGCCCGAAAAATCACATCCCAACAAGTATCGCTTAAAATATTATTCCCTCCGTCCCAAATTAATTGCTCAGTTTTGACTTTTTTAAGTCAAATTGACTATTTTTAGAATTAATAATTAAGCATATATAAATATATTTTTAAAATTATAAAAATTGGGATTAGTAATAAATTGTATATACTTTCTTTTAGTTATAATCGCTTCACCTATATTTTAGCAAAAATAGTAAAAATATTAATTTTAAAAATGGTCAATTTGACTTTAAAAAGTCAAAACTGAGCAGTTAATTTGGGACGGAGGGAGTAAATATTATTAAAATAATTATAAAAGTATTATTAAATGTATAGTTACTATGGCAACATAATTGCTCAGATAATATTAACATTCTTACCCATATGTGTTTACAAAAATGATAATCTATGCAAAATTATTTTTATTAATTTATTATTATTATAAACTATTCTATTTATAATTAGTTTGTTAGTTTATCTCATAATTATATTTTTTGTTATAGTTTTTAAGGTCATGATGATTTATGTAAAAATGGGGTATTATACAATTTACTTTTGAGGTATCAAATTAAATAATTTATAAAATTAAATAACGAACTAGTCATGAGATTAATCTTAAATAATGTTAACTTAGTACAAATAGTCTTATCTAGACCCGACAAATGGACGAGTGTGGGCGAATTTAGACATATATAAATAAGTTCGAGTTTATATGAACCGAATTTAAATGAGTTAAAAAGTAAATGAATTGTAAATAAGCAATCATAAATGAATATAGGTGATATGGGTTAGCACACATCACATAACAAATGATATATAAACATAAATATATATAGATTTTTTTCATTTCTCTTATCTGAGGTGTTTCTCTCTCTAGACTTTTTTTTATCAGTTCTCTCATAATTTTGTATCACTTTCGCACTCTACAATTTTATTTTACTTTCTATATTTTTATATCACCCTATATCTGTAATCTTGTATAATTCTCTTTGTAATCTAATACTTCTATCTTTTGATTCTCTCTAACATATTGTTTCATAGATATCTTTGTATACCATATATTAGTCCAATAATTTATGAAATCCATTGCCAATTTTTTTTTCTGGTGATTGTTGAAAAAATATTATGAAAATAGGTTTTAAAAAATAATAATAAAATCAGGATCATCTTTATTGTTTTATGCGAAACAATAAATATATACCATGTATCTAAAGTACAAATTTATTACTTAGTGTTTGGTTGGATTAACAAGTTTTAAAAATTTGTATAGTCTCTAGTATCCTCAAGATCTTCCCTCCTATGACCTTATGCTGAACCTGGAGTCTGACCTTCAAAGCACCTTTCTAGAAAAAACCCTAGTTGTGTTTTTCATAAGCTTAAAAAGAAAATACGAAATTTGATATTTTCTTATGATAGAAAAAGTAACAAATATGTTTCTGATTAATGATATATATAATAACATTGATTATTGTCATCTCTTGTGAATCCGGTCCATATTAGGCTAGCAAGGGGATCCTAAGGAATTTCTCTTTTGACTACAATACTTATCTAGATATTATTATCTAATAATAATATTCAAAATATATATTAATTACAATTAATTCTACTAAATAATTGTTATTGCAATTAAGTTTAAGAATTAATTAAATAGATACTTTACTAATAAACTGTAAATATTTCTTCTATAGATGTGACACCTCCAAATTAGGGTATCTTTAAATCTTGGATAAGGTCACGGTACTACAACATTAATATAAATCTAACTATATAAGCTTAAATGAAGCCAAAGTAATTACTATACTATTACATCATATCTGATCTATCCTAGTTTCTATAACCATTACATTTCCATCAAGTCATAATATTATGTACTACACAAAAATATTATACTATTACAAAGATCCTTTTACTTGTTACTCTTCTTTTTCCCCTTATCCTTACCATATCCTTAAACACGTTCGATCTTAGTTGAAATCATATAATTCAAGCAAGAATGAGCATTAAATTGCCTACAAAGTAAAACATTTCAATAATAACAAAATCAAGAATCATATGATCATTATCCACCAACTGAATTAATAGTTGTGAAGTATTATGAATAAACAAAATAATACTTTTCATTTCTTTAAAATATTTTTAAAACGACGAACTAGTCATTTTCATTGAAATAATTAGGAAAACAAGAAATAGTCTTTTAACTTCATTAAAAAGGATAACCCGTCATTAAACCTTAAATCTGATATTACTTACGAGCATGTCTAGGTGACCAGCCTATAGTACTCTATGTTGTACGACACTCATATTGGTGAACGACTGTGCGTTCAATTTTATGGACAGCTTGTGTGTTAGCCGATAAACTCAACCAAAAATAATTATTTGTTCAACCTTGTGATTACCTTTGAATCCGTACTAAAATAATTTGGTTTGAACAACTCTACTTAAGAACAATAATATCTCAGAGATTTAATATCAAAGTGATAAAATATTTCAACAAGTGTCTAGCCGAACAAATGGCTTCGACATTTCTTTAAACAATCCATGTCATAACATAGCTTGAATACTTGTAAAAATACTAAGAGATTTGCATAAGTATGGAGTTCACACAATCATGCAAGATTCATGTACATTTGACTTTAAAAATATATCACATAGGCTTCATAAGAATTTAATTAGATGAAATTAGAAAATTTGCCTTATGCGTCCTTTTATGCTTTACATTAACTCGGTATTTATATGTCCTACATGATTTATAATGATGACACACCAATTAGCCACAAATAGACTCCACATATGGTTTACACTAACTTCTATCTTTTTCGTTCATTATCTAATTAATTAAACTCAGATGTCTTTTACATTCCCTAACGTTCATTTCATTCCTTGATTTCATTAAGTCTTTAGTCATTCGATAAACTCTTTAATTATTTATTGGGTTTCCTATTATTTACACATCGTACCCATCTTTGTTATGATAACTGTAGCGCCCCCAAATTCGGGCCCCTAGAAACTCGGATCTGGTACGTCACGATACATAATCTTCTTACACATTCTATAACTAACGCGGAATATATAAACATACATTGTTTATTTCAAATGATTCTACAACATTTTCCAAGGTTTACAACCTTAACTCATTACATACCTTAAACAATTAAAAAAGTTTACATAATCAACCTATTTAAGGTAACATATTAGTTAATCGCATAATAAGCTACTCTTGGAATTTATCCTTGTCTCTGTCTTTCTTCGAACCTTCGTCTTAATCTGAAAATGTTATCATGATATAGTAAGAGTGAGCAACTAATTTGCCCAACAATTTTAAATATAAGAAGGATATATCATGATTGAAAAGGAATAAACTTTCAAATTTTCAACAATGTAATATAATTGTGAAAGAGCGTGAATCAATTTCAATGATTGAATGACTAAATCAATAATGCAGAGTGTTTAACAATGATCGTGAACAAATTGAACTGAACCTTATGGCATTGAAGGTGATCAGCCTTTCATACCTGATGAACATATGCAACTTGCACTAAGTGCGAATCAATAATCAAATATGTGAAATAATTAAACCAATATCATGCTTGAAACATAATAACTCAAGTTTGAGTTAGGAAACTTGCTTGTACCGTCGATTACTACTACGTAATCTAATTAAATCTCTTTATTGTAAAGACCTATCATTGTTAAGATTGATCTTTCAATCAGCATATCATATTATACCTCATAATACTACTACTTTTAGAAGTAAATTATTTAACATTTAACCATATAATCAGATATTAGATAACACCTTAAAACATCATTATTATTATCGTCCTTTGATAATATTTTAATTACTTTATCATATACATTATGATTTAACACTTAATCTTACCTTTTATAAGTTCTTCTTTATAATCTAGTAATCCGAATACTAATACAGCAACCTAAATTATTCAAACAACTTATCGTTTCCCAACACAGCAAAACTGACATAACTAATCCAACAATCTGGATTCAAAACTGAGTTTCAATTCAGTAAACTATTTTCCAATCTAGCAAACTGGATTCAAACTGACCTCTAATCCAGCAACTTGGATTCACACTGTATACTAATTCAGCAAACCGAATATATATATATATATATATATATATATATATATATATATATATATATATGGTTATATATATTAAAGCAGAAAAGGCCACAGATTAGCAATCCAGGTACTAATAAACAGAATAATTTGAATTCGAATCAGCAGGTCGTGGATATATATATACAAAAGCAAGAAAAAGCCACAAATTTGCAATCCAGGCTCAACTGTTCGGTTTCAGCATATATATATATATATATATATATATATATATATATATATATATATATATATATATATATATATATATATATATAGCAAAATGAGTAAAAGCTTCAGATCTGAAAGGATCTTACAGTGTATAGCGAGGAGAGTTTTAAACCGTTTTTGAAGCTTGAAAACACTGTTTCCACCTGTTAAAATTTGATATGTTGTAGTATATATGTATATAAGTGTTTACAAATAAGAATGTCGGAGGGGTTAAGAGTTGAAATAGACAGAATTCCATCTGTTTTCATCTCTCTTTTTTCTTATGGCTGATGGGGGGTCTTATTTATAGACCAAAATAGCCGCGGGTCTACCTGCGACTGCCCGGGTGGGCCCGGGCCCCATGGGTCCCGTCGTCTCGTAGTACGTGCACTCGAACTAACGCATAGTTTGCTTGAACCTTCATAACTTTCAATCCGGGAGTCCGATGGAGGCGTGCCACACCATTTCGGAAAGCTCTTTCTGAGAGCTACCCAATAACACATGGCTTGCTCTTTTCTGAATCCGAGAAAATGGGTCCATGAATTAAATGGCATCTTTAGCTCTTCGTAGGCAGTCCGTTGAATTGGTTTGCGTAGTTTGCACTCGAAAGTGCTGCAATGGCTCTTTGTGACCCTATTTACAGCTTTATTAGGTTTATTGAAGTTGACTTGTCAACATTATCGTTTTGCCCTTCTGGGGGTTGTCTCCAAGGTAGACGGAGCTTTTGGCTATCCTTCCGCCTTGTCTCTAGGGTTTGATTGCTGCCAACTTTTCTTTTTCTTAGGGTTGATCTCCAAGGTTGATTTCAAGTTCTGGTCCTCCAGGGTTATCTCTGGAGTGTGAAAAAGACACTTTTTCCCTCCTACATAGTTAGTAACAGGAAAACAAAATTTTGAGTGTCTACAATGTTTATGTGATAACAATATTATCAAACGACGATAATATTACTAGTGAGTTAAATAATCATTCAATGTTTGATTATGTGGCTAAGTGTTAGCTAATTTATTATTTGAGTAATAGTATTGTGGGATAAAATATATTATGATAATTGGAGGATCGATCTTATTAATGACAGGTCTTTCATAAGAGATTAAATTAGATTGCTTAGTGGTAATCAACGGTACAGACAAGTTTTCTAACTCAAATTCGAGTTATTATTTTTTAAGAATGCAAGTGGATTAATTATTGACAATTATTCCACGTTTATGATTAATGTTATTTGCACTTAGTGCCTGTTACATATGTTTATCGAGTATAAAAGGCTGATCACCTTGATTATCATAAAGTTCAGTTAAATTTGTTCATGGTCAGTGTTGACCACTCAACATTAATTATTCAGTTATTGAAGTTTTGATTCATGCAATTTCACAACTATATTACATTGTTGAAAACTTGAAAGCTTATTCCTTTTCAATAATGATATATCCTTATGACGCCCCTAAAATAGGTATACATCATCCATTCTGAGTCGCCAAATACATGGTACATAAATAAATACAACTTCATTAATATAATTGTCGTGCAAAATACGACAACACACATACTGTGAGTTTAAATACAGATATTGTCTTCTAGACAATATCCACACTCAAATAAGTTTTCACTACAATTATTGATACACTATTTTAATAAATAGTGAGGACTGCTAAAACAACTGACTGAAAATATCACTCCACACCCCGACTAGTTTCTACTATATTCTCGCCTCTTGAGAAGAAAAATAGAACAAAAAGGAAAAATGTGAGCTCAACTAGCCCAGTAAAGAATATTATGAGTAAGATAATATACAACAAATTATCATTAGTCTTCAACAGGGAAAAATCTGATAGAATATAATAGACAATAAGTTTTAGATCAACAACTGCAGCGGAAACAACAATCCATTAAAAGAGTCAAGTAGAGAATGAATTCTACTATCTTCTAAGATTTAAAAGTCCATCATCAATATTTTATTCATGTAACATCAATCAATATACATCTTGAATCAAATATTCATCTTTGCACTACAGGCCAAAGATATTCATTTGTATCAACAGTTGGTCATATTCATCTCAACACCTGTTCATCTTTGCACTATAGGCCAAAGATATTCATCAGTTAATCATTCACCTTTGCACTACAGGCCAAAGATATTCAGTAATATCATCATTTAGGACTGAGGATGATGAAAAATATCTTAAAAAAACGAATCCAGTGATACCAAAATGGACAAATATTAGGGATTCGTATATTAGATAATCCAAGTTCAAAAAACGCTCCATAATAAACCATAGTGGAGTAAAATTCAAGAATGAAGATCAAAATATGGATACAATCAAAGATAGTAACAAAAATAGACATCTGGGACAAAAGAAAAAATTTTATTTTTCGGTGAATAGGGCAGTATTCGTGAATAGTACCGTATACGTGAATAGTAATCTCGACACAAAAAAGGTAGAAATTCCACAATAAAACTCATATCAATATTTTGGCATAATGATATTGAAAGAAATAATATCATTTACGAAGAAAATAACATCCCTTACCTTAAAAGAACAATACTTCTGACTGAAATATCATGTATAAGGCTGAAAAAAACTTGTACTGAATTACAACTCTCAAAGTATCTAAATACTCACAAAATACTCTCGATAATATAGAGAGAGAAAACTTATGAATTCTGGTATGATTTTCAATTCTAACCTAGACATCTATTTATAGGAAAATGCCAGAACACCAAAGCAGACTAAATTAATATAATAATATTTTTTTTCTTTTCTTCTACGAATGCCAACCAAGACCAGCCATCCACCTTCGAACAAAAATTTCCAGCACATGTTTTCACAAAAAAAATAAAAGTGGGTCCCACCCATAATTTTAATAAAAATATTTAATTCTAAAACTTCAATAATTCATAATAAATAACTCTTTTATCAGAAAAATATAAATTTTATGTTTATTTCATAGGAAATTAAATTCTCTACAACTTTGTATGTTTAAGTTTTTCTAAATTCCAATCAGAAAATGTCCGAAATCTACATACGGATGAATTTTAATACCTTCATTCCGACAAAATACTGATAAAATACCTCAGCATTAATTTCATCATTTATATCTACATAAAATAAATATTTTCTTATCATATAAATCAATAATTAATTATTCACAAATAATATTATAGAATCACAATTATGACAACCAGGTCGTTCCCAAGAAAGAAGGGACTTTCCAATAAGGATTTCTCTTTACTGGCGCGCAATTAGGTGACCAAACCTCTCCTTAGACAGAACTTCCTTAGACATTTCCAATAATGCTATCTAATAATATTATTCAAATAATATGAATTATTGATCTGATAATGGGAAATACTGTGCAGTGACAATTATTAAAATATAAAATATCAACGTAGTAATTATTGAACCAATAAAATAAAATATTGAACAGTAATTACTGTAACAATTATTGAGTAGCACCTTCTTACGTAGGAATTAATAATCCAACAATACTGTGCAATACCGTGTGCTACTGTGAAATCACGCGTATTACTGTATTTTAACCACTGGGTATTTCAACAGTGTTAACGGTAACAACTACGCCGTTATTTATAAAAACTCAAACTTGTCATTTTTTTCATCCGACCGTTTTTCGTTATGGGGCCCACAAATGGCTGCGCTATCGTACGAATATTCCCCGACAGCAAGAATATTCCTCGACCAAATGAATATTCCCCGACAACAATGAATATTTATAACCACTTGCTTATTTTATAAAATTTACACATTTCACCCATAACCAAAGTATTATATCAAATTAACACCCTATTATTCAAAATAATAATTAGAGAAAATTCAATTTTATTTATAAAAAGTTGGGGTCTTACAACCTCCCCTCCTTATGAAATTTCGTTCTCGAAATTGACGTACGTACTTGGTGTTTCAAAAATGTGAGGATACCTCGCTTTTATTTTTGATTCCAACTCCCAAGTTATTTCTTCAATAACATGGTTCATCCACAAAACTTTAACTTGTGGTATAACCTTGGTGCGTAGGACATGCTCTTTACTATCCAAGATCTTAACAGGTACCTTATTGTACGTTAAATATTCGGCTATCTCGTCTGGTTCTAACTCAATAATGTGGTTCGGGTCTTTCACATATTTACGAAGCATAGATATGTGAAAAATATTATTGTGAGACCCCAGATTTTATGAATAAATATTTAATTTTCTCGAAATAATTTTTTAATATTATGGAGTAAAATTTATATAATGTTATAGTTGTTGGTAATATTTATAAATTTTGCAAAGTACACAAGTTGTTATATAATATTCGATTGGTCGGGAAATATTTGTTTTAACAGGGAATATTCGTACGACGGCACACTCATTGGTGGACCCCACAATAGAATTATTGTCGAATTGAGAAAACGACAAAAATATTTTATTAAAAATAACGACAGAAGTTTAACCATTAATACTGTTGAACTACTCGGTAGTAAAAGTACAGTAATACGCGTGGTTACATAGTAGCACACGGTATTGATTATTGATGCTTACGTGAGAAGTCACTTAGTTTTGTTCAATTATTGTTACAGTAATTACTGCATAGTATCTCACGTTATTTGATTCAATTATTGTCAATATTTTATATATTATTAAATCAATAATTGAGATGACAAAGTTATTAATATTATTATTTGCAATATTAACAATGTCTAGAAGTTATGTCAAGGAGAGGTTTGGTCACCTAATTGCGCGCCAATAGGGAAAAATTCTTATTGGAAAGCCCTCTCTTTCCTGGGAACGACCTGGTCGATTATTATTGTGAATTATAATAAAGGTGATAAATGTTGTTAAAATTATTAAGGTGATTTTTTATGAAGTTTTTCTTATTTTATGAACCCCCATTTATCCATTTTTTTAAAAATAATCGGTAGAAAATTATTTACAGGTGGGGCCCATATTATTGAAAAAACTAATTTTGGAAATGGGGGTGGGAGAGAGTTACGTATAGGAGAGGGAGTTTATATATATAAGATGTAATGTGTGTGTATATATAGAATATTATATGTGTGAGTGGAGAGTGTTGGGAGAAAAGAAAGAGAGTGAAAGTGATGTGTGTGAGTGGAAAATGGTGGGAGAAATGATGTTGCTTTATTCTTATTGGTTGGTTGATTGACAAATTGTGTGTGTGGGTTATATATATATATGTATTGTAATGTTGCTTTATTCTTATTGGTTGGTTGATTGACAAATTAGGTGTGTGTGAGTTACAAGAAATTTTCATCCGATTGCATAACTGTTGCATTACACAGTGCCTTTCCATTCTCCTATAAATAGAAGCTCATTCCTTCATTATTTCTTACGAATTCACTGAAACTCTAGAGAGAGAAATTATAGAGAAACTATAGAAAAGTATTCTGCTACTTCCTTACTCTTATATCCAGTTTCTTTTACGGTAAGGGATATTATTTGTTGTACCCGTAAGGGGTATTATTTCTTTTGTATTCATGAAGAGAACTTCTGTTATTCCATTATTTATTATTCTGTTGGAATAACCTGTATACGCGGGCTACCCTATACTTGGTGAAATTCTTCTGTTATTCCATTCTTTATTATTCTGTTGGAATATCCTGTCTGTTCGTTTTACGCCGGACCTGGGTCCATTATTTATTATTCTGTCAGAATATCCTGTCTGTGCGTTTACGCCGGACTTGGTTCCATTATATATTATTCTGTCAAAATATCCTGTCTGTGCGTTTAAACCGGACCTGGTTCCATTATTTAGTATTCTGTCGGAATATCCTGTCGGTGCGTTTACGCATGACCTGGTTCCGTTATTTATTATTCTGTTGGAATAACCTGTCTGTGCGGTCTATCGCATACCTGGTGATTTCTTTTGTTATTCCATTCTTTATTATACTCAGTTGGTTAAAGTTTTTGGCTTTTATACTCCATGAAATTAGTGGAATATCCTTGATATTTGCGCTTCATCCAGTATATTTTCATAGAAATATTCTTCTGAGCATTCTTGAATTTTACTGCACAAAGCAGTATCATGTTGACAATTTGGACGTTATTGGTTCCTGGATTAATTAATTCTTGAACTTGTTTTATTGAATTCTTATATCATTGTTATTATCCTCATGTTTATATTTTGTTGAAAATCATCTGTGGCATGTAGTGCATAGATGGACTACGTATTATTATAACCATGGATTATTCAGTGTAATCATGACCATAATGTTATAAATGATGTGGTAAAAGTCCTCATTGGCCCTTAGTGCATTGATGGACAGTTGTTGGCATGATCATGACCATTGATGAATACACGAATATCCTTGGCCCGTAGTGCATGGATAATTTGTGGTTGTGATATTAATGAATATCCTTGGTCGTAGTGCAGGGATGATGTGAATTATTTATTAAGCTGAGTCCCAGCGATAAAAGTAATGAAAAACCTTTTAAATCATAAAAGATAGTAGATTTTATTCTCTACTTGACTCTTTTAAGGGGTTGCTTATTCTGCTGTAGTTAAACTTGATGTTTGTTATATTTTATCAGTTTAACACTGTTGAAGGCAAATGATAATTTATTCTGCATTATCTTAGTCCTAATATTTCTTACTGGGCTAGTTGAGTTCACCCTTTTGTTTTCATTGTTCTCTTCAGGAAATGAGAACGTAGCAGGGACTAGTCGGGGAACGGAGTGACGATTCAGATGATAGCATTAGTAGTCCTCACTATTCTATGAAATAGTATGAAAATAAATGTATTGAGGACTTATTTTGAGTTTGAATCCTGTTTAGAAGAAAGTGTTGTATTTAAACTCACAACTTATGTTTTGTCGTATTTTGCACGACAGTTGTATAATTAAGTTTTATTTGTATTTTGTACCATATATCTGGCGACCCAAGATGGGTAATGTATACCTAATTTTGGGGGCGTCACAGTTGGTATCAGAGCTTAGGGATATGATCCCTGGCTAAGATGTGAGAATAGAACCTAGGAGAGGAGAGACGGGGAATTCCTTCGCTAGTATGACCTACCTAATTTTATTTGTTATTTAATTTGTTGGTCAGAGTATAGTGATAATATGTGACATGTTAATTAACCCTTATTTTGTGGCAGTATTTGAAAATGGCAGCTGAAAATGTCAACAATGGAGTGAATGAGACCGTGGAGACACCTCTAATCACCAACCAGGATAATGTATTATTAGGCGAAGAAGAAATTAGAGATATCTACGTGGTAAGTGAAGAACTAATAGTTGCACCCGAGCTAGTTGCAGAGGTAGCAGCTGAGAGTGAGGAAGAAGAGGAAGAAGAGGAACCTGAGGAGAATTGGTTAGAAGAAGTTTATGATCAAAACTTAGAATTACAAAATTGTGTTCATGAGTTAGAGGAGCAGGCTGAAGAACGGCAGGCGGTCGTGGAGCAAAAGGATGCGACGATTCAAGCTTGTGTTATTCGATATGTGATGGTTGAACAAAAACACTCTTTGGAAGAATATAAGATGATAAAGCTGGATTCTGAGCTGAAAGAAGAAACAACTGAACGTGTGAGAATGAAGGATGCATGGGTAAAAGCCGCACGATGTGTTGATATTGTAGAAAGAGACGTATGATCCAAAAAGGCTAAAATGGATGAGGTGTATTTTTCTTTTTGGATAGGAATTGGGAGAACCCAACATCGAGTTTTGAATTACACTGTACAGAGCGGTCAATCTCAATTCGATATGGATCCAAGATTGATGATTCAGATCATGAATCAGGAGTACGATGAAGCAGTTGAGGGTGGAATATGCCTTATAGAAAAGTCAATTCCAACTATAGTGATGACACCAAATGCTACCCCAGACAAGTCAAAGGCGGGTAGTTCAAAGAAGAGCGGTTGTCATGACTTCCCAACAAGTGAGGAACCCAAATGAAGTTATCACGAGTAAGCTTATCATAAATTCTAGCGAAGTCTATACCGTGTTAGATACCGGTTCTACTCACTCTTTTATTTCACCTAGTTGTGTTCAATGTTTGAAGCTAACTCCGGAGAAGTTAGACTTTGGTATATCTGTTTAAACTCAGTTGGGAGAAACCTTTGTTACCTCCACTATTTAAAAATCTTGTTCAAATCAACACTTTCACGTTACCTGTCGATCTTATCTCTTTAAAAATACGTGCCTTTGATGTGATTTTTGGAAATGATTGGTTAAATACTCATCGTGCTTTTCGTAAGGTTGTTAGCTTTCATACTCCTAACCAACCTGTTATGCGAATTCAAAGTAACCAAACCACTAAAGTCAATCATTGTCATATCAAGCCATAAATAAAGAGCCCCGATCCTTTCGTTGTTGACTTTCTTGTGTGGAATGCACCGAAGCTAGACTTTCTGTAGGCAACGTCGTGAATGACGATAGCAAGTTGATAGGTATCAATGTGACGTGTTATCCAAGTCTTGGATAAGAGTCACAGTTTTGAATGATATTTCTATCGTTAATAAATTTCCTGATGTATTCCTGAAAACTTCCTAGCCTACCCCTAGAGCGTGAAATCGAATTTTATATTGACCCCAGTACAAAACCCATTTCTTAAACCCTCAAATATTTCTTTACTTAAAATGAACGTATCATACGCCAAAGACGTTGGCTTGAGCTGTTAAAGATTACGATCGTATCATTCAATATCATCGTGGAAAATCGAACGTGGTAGCTGACGCGTTGAGTAGAAGATCGTATGCGTTTACAGGTACGAATATACGAACCCACGTGAAAATAACGAATGTACGAGTAGAATCGAGTTTAATCGATAAAGTTAAAGTCGTGCAAGCTATAGATCCGGAGCTGATGAATACTAAGAAGAAGGTTCAAGAGGGCGTTATTTTAAAAGCAAGAGTTGCTGAAGAGAGGAAATCTCAACCCTTGATTTAATTGCCCCATTTGAAATCCTCGATTAAGTAGGAGCTGTGGCTTATAGACTCATTTTACCGCCAAGTATGTCGCGTGCTCATAACGTTTTTAACGTATCGATCTTACGACCCGAACCACATTATTAATTTAGAACCGGACGAGATAGCGGATGATTTAACGTTTGAGGAGATACGTGTTAAATCTTGGATAAGAAGAATCGTATTCAACACTCAAAGGTTTTACCTCAAGAGTTAGAATATGAAATGAAGTCAAGGTATCCTCACCTGTTCCGCATACCAGGTACGTATGTAAATTTCGAGGGCGAAATTTCATAAGGAGGGGAGATTATGAGACCCCAGATTTTATGAATAAATATTTAATTTTCTCGAAATAATTTTTTAATATTATGGAGTGAAATTTATATAATGTTATAGTTGTGGGTAATATTTATAAATTTTGCAAAGTACGCAAGTTGTTATATAATATTCGATTGGTCGGGGAATATTCATTTTAACAGGGAATATTCGTACGACGACACAATCATTGGTGGACCCCACAACAGAATTATTGTCGGATTGAGAAAACGACAAAAATAT
The DNA here is from genome assembly GCA_016801055.1 of Panax notoginseng. Classification (NCBI taxonomy): domain Eukaryota; kingdom Viridiplantae; phylum Streptophyta; class Magnoliopsida; order Apiales; family Araliaceae; genus Panax; species Panax notoginseng. Next base: position 38,787,646 of record CM029019.1, read on the forward strand.
TTTATCGAAAATAACAGCGAAAGTTTTACCATTAATACTGTTAAACTACTCGGTAGTAAAAGTACAGTAATACGCGTGGTTACATAGTAGCACACGGTATTGATTATTGATGCTTAAGTGAGAAGTCACTTAGTTTTGTTCAATTATTGTTACAGTAATTACTGCATAGTATCTCACGTTATTTGATTCAATTATTGTCAATATTTTATATATTATTAAATCAATAATTGAGATGACAAAGTTATTAATATTATTATTTACAATATTAACGATGTCTAGAAGTTCTGTCAAGGAGAGGTTTGGTCACCTAATTGCGCGCCAATAGGAAAAAATCCTTATTGAAAAGCCCCCTCTTTCCTGAGAACGACCTGGTCGATTAATATTGTGAATTATAATAAAGGTGATGAATGTTGTTAAAATTATTAAGGTGATTTTTTATGAAGTTTTTCTTATTTTATGAACTCCCATTTATTCATTTTTTTCAAAATAATCGGTAGAAAATTATTTACAGGTGGGGCCCACATGAGGGAGCCACGTGTGGGACCCATATGTGTTGAAAAAACTAATCTTGGAAATGGGGGTGGGAGAGAGTTACGTATAGGGGAGGGAGTTTATATATATAAGATGTAATGTGTGTGTATATATAGAATATTATATGTGTGAGTGGAGAGTGTTGGGAGAAAAGAAAGAGAGTGAAAGTGATGTGTGTGAGTGGAAAATGGTGGGGGAAATGATGTTGCTTTATTCTTATTGGTTGGTTGATTGACAAATTGTGTGTGTGGGTTATATATATATATATATATATATATGTATTGTAATGTTGCTTTATTCTTATTGGTTGGTTGATTGACAAATTGGGTGTGTGTGAGTTACAAAAAATTTTCATCCGATTGCATAACTGTTGCATTACACAGTGCCTTTCCATTCTCCTATAAATAGAAGCTCATTCCTTCATTATTTCTTACGAATTCACTGAAACTCTAGAGAGAGAAATTATAGAGAAACTATAGAAAAGTATTCTGCTACTTCCCTACTCTTATATCCAGTTTCTTTTACGGTAAGGGATATTATTTGTTGTACCCGTAAGGGGTATTATTTCTTTTGTATTCATGAAGAGAACTTCTGTTATTCCATTATTTATTATTCTGTTGGAATAACCTGTATACGCGAGCTACCATATACTTGGTGAAATTCTTTTGTTATTCTATTCTTTATTATTCTGTTGGAATATCCTGTATGTGCGTTTTACGCCGGACCTGGTTCCATTATTTATTATTCTGTCAGAATATCCTGTCTGTGCGTTTACGCCGGACCTGGTTCCATTATATATTATTCTGTCAAAATATCCTGTCTGTGCGTTTAAACCGGACCTGGTTCTATTATTTAGTATTCTGTCGGAATATCCTGTCGGTGCGTTTACGCATGACCTGGTTCCGTTATTTATTATTCTGTTAGAATAACCTGTCTGTGCGGTCTATCGCATACCTGGTGATTTCTTTTGTTATTCCATTCTTTATTATACTCAGTTGGGTAAAGTTTTTGGCTTTTATACTCCATGAAATTAGTGGAATATCCTTGATATTTGCGCTTCATCCAGTATATTTTCATAGAAATATTCTTCTGAGCATTCTTGAATTTTACTGCACAAAGCAGTATCATGTTGACAATTTAGACGTTATTGGTTCCTGGATTAATTAATTCTTGGACTTGTTTTATTGAATTCTTATATCATTGTCATCATCCTCATGTTTATATTTTGTTGAAAGTCATCTATGGCATGTAGTGCATAGATGGACTACGTATTATTATAACCAGGGATTATTCGGTGTAATCATGACCGTAATGCTACAAATGATATGGTAAAAGTCATCATTGGCCCGTAGTGCATTGATGGACAGTTGTTGGCATGATCATGACCATTGATGAATACACGAATATCCTTGGCCCGTAGTGCATGGATAATTTGTGGTTGTGATACTAATGAATATCCTTGGCCGTAGTGCAGGGATGATGTGAATTATTTATTAAGCTGAGTCCCAGCGATAAAAGTAATGAAAAACCTTTTAAATCATAAAAGATAGTAGATTTTATTCTCTACTTGACTCTTTTAAGGGATTGCTTGTTCCGCTGCAGTTAAACTTGATGTTTGTTATATTTTTTCAGTTTAACACTGTTGAAGGCTAATGATAATTTATTCTGCATTATCTTAGTCATAATATTTCTTATTGGGCTAGTTGAGCTCACCCTTTTGTTTTCATTGTTCTCTTCAGGAAATGAGAACGTAGCGGGGACTAGTCAAAGAACGGAGTGACGGTTCAGATGATAGTATTTGTAGTCCTCACTATTCTATGAAATAGTGTGAAAATAAATGTATTGAGGACTTATTTTAAGTTTGAATCCTGTTTAGAAGAAAGTGTTGTATTTAAACTCACAGCTTATGTTTTGTCGTATTTTACACGACAGTTGTATAATTAAGTTTTATTTGTATTTTGTACCATGTATCTGGCGACCCAAGATGGGTGATGTATACCTAATTTTGGGGGCATCACAATTATGAACACGAGACATGCTTGGAGATAATACGAGTCTATAGGCCACATTTCCTATTCGGTCAAGAATCTCAAATGGACCTACAAATCTTGGATTGAGCTTTCCTCTCTTCTCAAATCTTGTAATTCTCTTCTATGGAGCAATACGTAACAATACATAATCCCCAATGTAAAATTCTACGTCCTTTCGATGAAGATCTGCATAACTCCTTTGTCGATCCTGTGCTGTTTGTATTCATTGTCAAATCATTTGGATCTTTTCCGTAGTTATGTATACCAATTCTGGTCCCAACAACGTTGCTTCACCCACCTCGTCCCAGCATACTGGAGAACGACATTTTCTTCCATACAACGCCTCAAATGGAGCCATGCCTATACTTGCTTGATAACTGTTATTGTAGAAAAATTCTACCAATGGTAAGTACTTATCCCAACTTCTTTTGAAATCTAGGACACAGAGTCTTAATAGATCTTCAAGAGTTTGAATAGTTCTTTCTGATTGCCCGTCCGTTTGAGGATGGTATGCAGAACTGAATCGTAAATCTGTGCCCATAGCTTTCTGCAAGCTAACCTAAAATCGTGAAGTGAATCTTGGGTCACGATCCGAAACTATGGATACTAGCATGCCATGCAATCTCATAATCTCATTCACGTACATACGAGCAAGACGTTCAAGGGAATAAGTCTCCCGTATAGGCAAGAAATGAGCAGACTTGGTTAATCTATCAATAATAACCCAAATCGGATCTATGCCTTAAGAAACCTTGGGAAGACCCGTAACGAAATCCATAGTAATGTGTTCCCACTTCTATTTCAGAATCTCAAGTGGTTGCAATGGACCCTTTGGCATTTGATGCTCCGCCTTTACACGTTGACAAGTTAAACACCTCGAGATAAACTCCGTGGTCTCTCTCTTCATATTGCTCCACCAAAATGTATGTCGAAGATCATTATACATTTTGGTACTCCCAAGATGGATTGCAAATGGTGTGTTGTGTGCCTCCATCATGATTCTATGCTTCAAGTCAGAATCGTTAGGAACACAAAGTCTGGAGTTGACTCGAAGTATTCCTTCTTCATCGATTCTTGCTTCTGGAACAACACCTTCTTGCACTTTCTTCTTCATATGCATCAGCTCCAGGTCCGTAGTTTGAGCAACTTTAACTTTATCGATTAAAGTCGGTTCTACTCGTATGTTTGATATCATCACGTGTGTACTTGGAGCCTTTAACTCTATCTCCATTCTTTGCAAGTCATACAAAATCAGCCTTTACATTGACAATATCGCACTCGTACCCGCATATGATCTTCTACTCAATGCGTCAGCTACTACATTCGCTTTTCTAAGATGGTATTGGATGGTATGATTGTAATCTTTCAACAGCTCGAGCCAACATCGTTGCCGCATGTTGAGTTTCTTTTACGTGAAGAAATATTTGAGGCTCTTATGATCCGTATAAATCTCCACTTTCTCTCCATATAGGTAGTGTCTCCAGATCTTTAACGTGAAAATGACTGCTGCCAACTCCTGATCATGAGTAGGATAATTTCTCTCATATTCTTTGAGTTGTCGCGAGGCATAGGCTATGACTTTCCCATATTGCATGAGAACACACCCTAACCCTTTGTCTGAAGCATCGCTATAGATAACAAATCCATCCGAACCAGATGATATTGTCAGAACCGGTGCCAAAATGAGTCTCCTCTTAAGCTCTTGGAAACTCTTCTCGCATTCCTCGCTCCATACGAATTTTGTATATTTCTGAGTGTGCTGAGTTAACAGAGTAGCGATATGAGAAAATCCTTCCACGAATCTCCGATAATAACCAGCTAAGCCCAGAAAACTACGTACTTCGGTCACTGACTTCGGTTGCTCCCAACTTTGTATGGCTTCAATCTTCGTCGGGTCAACAGATACTCCATGTTTTGACACCACGTGCCCAAGGAATGCTACTTCCTCAAGCCAGAACTTGTATTTCTTCAGCTTGGCAGATAGCTTGTTATCGCGAAGCCTTTGAAGTACTAGCTTCAAATGGTGCTCACGATCTTTACGACTTTTGGAATAGATGAGGATATCATCAATAAAGACAACAACGAACTGATCCAAATATTCCTTGAACACACGGTTCATCATATCCATGAAAACAGTAGGAGCATTTGTCAATCCAAAAGACATGACTAAGAATTCATAATGCCCGTACCGAGTTCTGAAAGTAGTCTTCGGAATATCCTTAGTTTTAATCTTCAGCTGATGATATCCAGAACGAAGATCGATCTTTGAAAAGAATTATGCTCCTTGCAACTGGTCGAACAGGTCATCAATGCGAGGTTGCGGATACCTATTCTTGATGGTGACATGATTTAATTCCTGATAGTCGATAAAAAGTCGCATACTTTCGTCTTTATTCTTTACGAATAAAACAGGAGCACCCCAAGGAGATGTACTAGGACGAATGAAACCGATGTCTAACAACTCCTGTAGTTGGACCTTTAACTCCTGAAGTTCAATAGGAGCCATTCGATATAGGGTTTTAGAAATGGGCTTTGTACCAGGTTTAAGGTCAATAAAGAATTCAACTTCACGTTCTTGGGGTAGACCGGGAAGTTCTTCAGAAAATACGTCAGGAAATTCACTAACAATAGAAATATTATTCAAATCTGACGTGTTTTTGTTCAAGTCCGTGACATGGGCTAAGAAAGCTTGACATCTATTTTTCAATAAACGAATAGCTTTATGGCTTGATATGACAGTGATTGACTTTAATGGTTTGGTTGCTTGAATCCGCATAACAGGTTGGTTAGGAATATGAAAACTAACAACCTTACGAAAATAATCAATTTTGGCATGATGAATAGTTAACCAATCAATCCCTAAAATCACATATAATGCAAGTACTTTCAAAGAAATAAGATCGACATGTGATGATACCAACTTGGATCAAGTAGAATTTATAAATAGTAGATGTAATAAAAGTTTCTCCTAACGGAGTCTCAACAGATAAGTCAAAGTTTAATTTCTCCGGAGTCAAGTTCAAATGTTGAGTACAAGCAGGAGAGATAAAATAATGGGTAAAACTGGTATCTAATAAGGTATAAACTTTGCAAGAGTTTATGATTAGCTTACCTGTGATCACCTCGTTCGGGTTTCTCGCGTTTTGGCCAGTCACGACAGACGCTCTTCCAGGAACCGCTGACTTTGACTTGTCCGGAACAGCCTTCAGAGTTACCATTCCCACTGGACTTGGTTTTGCTACAAGACAATCTCTAGCTATATGACCTTCCTTTCCACAGTTATAACACACCTTGGATTGTTGTGAGCAGTTTGGGCTGATATGTCCCTCTTTCCCGCATTTGTAATAAACGACCGGTGATCGTTCTCCTCCCCTAGAAACAATTGATGTTGGTGCTGACGTCTTCACGTTATCATTGTTATACCTTCTCTTTTTGAAATCTCCCCTCGACTCGCTTCTTCTATTATCATGGCCACGATTACCACCTGAGTGGTTACCGCTTTTGTTCGAATGTTTTCCTCCCCGCTGGTTGTCATTGCTCTGATGACTGCTGCTACCGGTATGACCTTGGTTGTAGTCCCTCAGTTGAACATACTCATTATCTCGCTCTAATAATTGAGCCTTGTTGACAATATCTGAATATAGAGAAAATTTGTGAGAAATAAGATATTGCCAAATCTCGGGTTTTAGACCTCTCGAAACATCTGTGTCATACGTTCCTCATTCTCTACCAAATGAGGTGCAAACCTGGATAACTCCGTGAACTTCGCCTCGTACTGGGACATAGTCATGTTGTTCTGTTCCAGTCTAATAAACTCTACCTCCTTCATATGATAAATACTTTCAGGAAAGTACTTGCCATTGAACAATATCTGAAATATTTCCCAAGACATATTGAGTGCGGTTGGCTAGGTACACTTCACAGACTCCCACCAGTAGTCTGCCTCATCACGGAACATAAAGGTGGCGAATGAAACCTTATGTTCCTCCGTGTATCCTAAGACATCAAATATCTTGGTAATTTGTTTGACCCACGTTTCCGCCTTGATTGGATTCGACTTTCCCACAAATTATGGTGGTCCCAACTCTTTGAACTGCTTGGCTGTAACAAGCCACGCGTTGTTATCATTTCCACCCGTATTTTGTACATGAGTCTTCGTCGTCTAATTTTGCATGAACTGTAAAAAGTTTCTAAACATTCCATCATTCATCATTTGTTCGGTAGTATTGTTTACAGGAGGAATATTGTCTTCCTGTTGCACGTTTCCCTGGTTGGTGATTAAAGGTGTCTCCACGATCTCATTTACTCCATTGTTAACGTTTTTAGCTGCCATTCTTAAATATTGCCATAAAATAAGGGTTAATTAAACAAATTAACATATCACATAATATCCCTATATTATGACCGACCAACAAATAAGCTTAGGTAGGGCACACTAGCGAATGATTTATTCGTCTCTCTCCTCCTAGTCCTAGTCCCCGATCTCCGCCAGAGACCATATTCCTAAGCTTTGGTACCAATTGTGAATCTCCCAAAATAGGTATACATCACCCATTCTGAGTCGCCAAATACATGATACAGAAATAAATACAACTTCATTAATACAATTGTCGTGCAAAATACGACAACACATATACTGTGAGTTTAAATACAAATATTATCCCCTAGAGAATATTCAAACTCAAATAAGTCTTCATTACAATTATTGATACACTATTTTAATAAATAGTGAGGACTGCTAAAACAACTGACTGAAAATATCACTCCACACTCCGACTAGTTCCCGCTATATTCTCGCCTCTTGAGAAAAAAAATAGAATAAAAAGGAAAAGGGTGAGCTCAACTAGCCCAGTAAAGAATATTATGACTAAGATAATATACAACAAATTATCATTAGTCTTCAGCAGGAAAAAATCTGATAGAATATAATATACAACAAATTTTAGATCAACAACTGCAGCGGAAACAACAATCCATTAAAAGAGTCAAGTAGAGAATGAATTCTACTATCTTCTAAGATTTAAAAGTCCATCATCAATATTTTATCCCTGTAACATCAATCAATATACATCATGAATCAAATATTCATCTTTGCACTACAAGCCAAATATATTCATTTGTATCACCAGTTGGTCATGTTCATCTCAACACCTGTTCATCTTTGCACTACGGGCCAAAGATATTCATCAGTTAATCATTCATCTTTGCACTACAGGCCAAAGATATTCAGTAATATCATCATTTAGGACTTAGGATGATGAAAAATATCTTAAAGAAAACGAATCCAGTGAGACCAAAAGGGACAAATATTAGGGATTCGTACTTTAGATAATCCAAGTTCAAAAACACTCCATAATAAATCATAGTGGAGTAAAATTCAAGAATGAAGATCAAAACATGGATACAATCAAAGATAGTAACAAAAATAGACATCTGGGACAAAAGAGAAAATTTTATTTTTCAGTGAATAGTGTCGTATTCGTGAATAGTGCCGTATACGTGAATAGTAACTCTGACACAAAAAAGGTAGAAATTCCACAATAAAACTCATATCAATATTTCGGCATAATGATATTGAAAGAAATAATATCATTTACGAAGAAAATAACATCCCTTACCTCAAAAGAACAGTACTTTTGACTGAAATATTAGGTATAAGGCTGAAGGAAACTTGTACTGAATAGCAACTCTCAAAGTATCTAAATACTCACAAAATACGCTCGATAATATAGAGAGAGAAAACTTATGAATTCTAGTGTGATTTTCAATTCTAACCTAAGCACCTATTTATAGAAAAATGCCAGAATGCCAACGCAGAGTAAATTAATAAAATAATATTTTCTTCTCTTCTACGCATGCCAACCAAGACCAGCCATCCACCTTTGAACAAAAATTTCCGGCACATGTTTTCACAAAAAAAAAACAAAAGTGGGTCCCACCCATAATTTTAATAAAAACATTTAATTTTCGAAACTTCAATAATTTATAATAAATAGCCCTTTTATCAGAAAAATATGAATTTTATGTCCATTTCATAGGAAAATTATTTCTCTACAACTTTGTAGATTTAAGTTTTTCTAAATTCTAATCAGAAAATGTCCGAAATCTACATACGGATGAATTTTAATACCTTCATTCCGACAAAATACTGATAAAATGTAAGACCCCGAATTTTATAAAATAAAAGTATTCAATTTTTCTTATAATTACTATTCAGTAAATGGTTAAATTGATAAAAGTTTAAAGTTATGGGTGAAATATGAATTTTTTTTTCAAAATAAGCAAGTGGTTATAAAATAATCATTGTTGTCGGGGAATATTCGTTTGGTCGTGGAATATTCTTTCTGTCGGGGAATATTCGTACGACGGCGCAACTATTTGTGGGCCCCATAACGAATAACTGTCGGGTGAAGAAAACGACAAATTTGAGTTTTTACAAATAACGGCGTAGTTGTTACCGTTAACACTGTTGGAATACCCGGTGGTTAAAATACAGTAATACGCGTTATTGCACAGTAGCACACGGTATTGCATATTATTTTTGAAATTATTGATTCTTACGTAAGAAGGCACTACTCAATAATTGTTACAGTAATTACTGTTCAATATTTTATTTTATTGATTCAATAATTGCTACGTTGAAATTTTATATTATTGTTGTTCAATAATTGTCACTGCACAGTATTTCCCATTATCAGATCAATAATTCATATTATTTGAATAATATTATTAGATAACATTATTGGCAATGACTAGAAAGTTCTGTCTAAGGAGAGGTTTGGTCACCTAATTGCGCGCCAGTAAGGAGAAATTTTTATTGGAAAGCCCCCTCTTTCCTGGGAACGGCCTGGTTGTCATAAATGTGATTCTGTAATATTATTTGTGAATAATTAATTATTGATTCATATGATAAGGAAATATTTATTTTATGTGGATATAAACGAGGGATATATTTTTGTGGTTAAAAATGAAGGAGTTAATGTTGAGATTTTTGTCCGTATTTTTGTCGGAATGGAGGTATTAAAAATCAGGGTTTTTGAGATATTTTGCGGGGGTTATAATTTTTAATCCGACCGTTGGATCGTGGTAATTTTTGGATATGTTATACATATATAAGTTGAGTATATGCCCACAAATTTTGAACCGTTAAAAATGAACGTATGATTTATTATGAATTTTGCGAGATGACTGGTTCAGAAATTGTTGAATTTTCGGAGTTTATCATTTTGGTGGAAAATTCTAGAATTGGTGGGCCCCACTTGTGGTTGGTGAAGAAATGTGCTGAATTATATTTCAAATGTGGTGGGTGAGAATAGTAGCAGGTAAAGCCATCAGGTTGCAGGTCAAACCTACCAAAATTTTCCTATAAATAGAGGGCTAAGTTAGAATTGAAAATCACACCAGAAACATAAGCTTTCTCTCTTTTTCTCTCTATATTATGAAGCATATTTTGTAAGTATTTAGATACTTTGAGAGTTTCTATTCATCAGTGCAAGTTTCCTTCAGCCTTATACCGATCAGAAGTACTGCTCTTTTGAGGTAAGAGATTGTAAGGGATAGTAAGGGATATTAAGGGATTTTAAGGGTTGTTATGATTTTCAGTTTCGTAATTTTTCTGATCTTCAAAAATTCTGGAAAAATTTGAAATAATATTTTGATGAGTTTTATTGATTGTGTCCAAAAATGGTGATTTTTGGATATATAGATTAAGAGTTATGAATTTTACGGGAAAAGACTATTTTAAAAGTAACCGCTTATAATTCCTTGTGGTTAACTCCAAAATTGATGAAATTTTTATTGGGAGTACATGTATATGATAGAAGTATACTCTGTAAATTTCAGAATTTTTAGACAAAAGTACAATTTTTGATAAATGTCTAAATATTCGGTTGTTTTGGCCATATGAAAAATAGTAAATGACTTTTAAAAATTCTGAGAAAAATATATGTTCACTATGGGACTATATTATGCTAAATCCCAGAAAAGAAATATTTTTGGAACTGATTTGGTATTTTTCATGAAAATGGTCTAGTTATGAGTAAATGAATTAAATATGTTTTGTGAAGAAAGAAAATTGGAAAATAGGATTTTATGGCTTGAGAATCCTATATGAGGTATATGCAGATTTTTGATGAGGGTTTTGGTTATTGATGATGAAATTGTAAGAGTTAGCATTTTATGATGATTAAATGCATTAATTAGTAAAGTGTAAACAATTAAAATAAATTGTTTATAAATTTAAGTAATGTTATTCTTTCAATATCATTATACCGAAATATTGGTATGAATTTTATTGTAGAATTTCTATCTTTTGTGTGGGGTTACTATTCATGAGTTACGAATATTACTCTTGAGATTAAAACTATATGTTGATCATATTATTTTTATCATCATATATAACATTTTTATAACCCTGATGTTGAAATTCTCTTTCACTGGAGTGTAAAGATGAGTAGATTATTGGTATGATCATGACTAGGGTTCTCTTTGGCCTGTAGTGCAAAGTTGAATTGTGACTGGTATGATCATGACCATTGATTTTATAATTGAATATCTTAAGCTTAAGTGCAAAGGTGAATTGATCAACATGGTTATAATTATTGTTTATATAAATTCTGAAATGATTATATATTTCTTTGAGATATGAATATATTTGGCCTGTAGTGCAAATATGAATTGTTAATGAATATCTTTGGCATGTAGTGCAAAGATGGTCTGTTGATGAATATCTTTGGCCTGTAGTGCAAAGATGAACTGTTGTTGAATATCTTTGGCCTGTAGTGCAAAGATGGTTTATTGATGAATATCTTTGGCCCGTAATGCAAAGATAGATTTATTAGTATGATTATAAACAGGAACTGTGATTTGGTATAACCATGATCTTTGATGTTTCAGGTAAAGACAGGTGATAAAAATATTCTTTGTCCTGGGTGCGAAGAAAAATTATAGTCACAATTATGATTATGAGTTATTCATATGATTGTGGAAAGGAACTGTTGAGTGATGTTACATGGATAAAACATTGTTGGTGGATTTTTAACATGGTGGAAATAATAGACTTTATGGTCTATTTGACTCTTCTAATGGATTGCATGTTCCGCTGCAACTATGGTTGAAATTTTTTATCATTTACCATATGTTCTAAATCTCTGATTTATTATTGATGAAGGCTATTGATAATTTAATTATATTTAGTCATGATATTCTTTACTGAGCTAGTTGTGCTCACCCTTTTGCTTCACAATTCCTTTCAGGTAATAAGAGTGTAGCTGGATCGAGCGGGGGTAACAAGGGAATAGAACGGTGGTCATCATTTAGTAGTTATATTTGGTGAAGAAAATAGGGTGAGGCGAACCCAACGTTGGAAGGGTGTTTTGTCACTATCATACAAGATGTCTAATGACATACAACCTCGTGTCATCATAAGACATGATTGTGCACATCCGCTTGCCGAGTAAATCTACAAGCACTACCTATATAATCTTGGTGTTTGTTTAAAGTATAATTCTCAGTTAGATATAGTGGAGATAATGATAAGTCAAGAGAAGACTCATCATTGGGAAGAATATGATAGTAATCTTCTCGTTTTTCTTTGGGGTCTATTGGGTCAACCAAGGATAATTCTGTGGCCATATGATATCTATCATAACCTAGACGCATGGCCTCCCATGTACGAAGGTTTCCTTGAGCACTTCCCAAAGATTCTAGTTTCTAAAACAGTTTTTGACTGTACCTTTATGTAAGGTACCTTTGTGAGGTGCTGATACATGATGGTGTCCAATGTCACATTTGGTATATATTTGTATCCAAACTCACAGCATATGTGTTGTTGTATTTTGCACGACAATTGTTGTAATAAAGTTGTAGTTATTTTCTGTACCATGTATTTGACGACTCAGAATGGGTTGGATGGAATGGACCTATTTTGGGGTCGTTACATTTGGTATCAGAGCTTAGGGATATGATCTCTGGCGGAGATCGGGGAATACAACTAGGAGGGGAGAGATGAGTAAATTCTTCGCTAGTGTGTCCTACCTAAGCTTATTTATTGGTCAGTCATAATTTCGGGATATTATGTGATATGTTAATTTGTTAAATTAACCCTTGTTGTGAAGCTGTATTCTAGAATGATATCTGAAATACAGGAGATGAGCAATGGAGAAATCATGATGATAAGGAAGATAGAATCTGAAATGAAAGCAAGGTATTCTCAACTCTTTGAAATACCAGGTACGTAAATTTCGGGGACGAAATTTCATAAGGAGGGGAGATTGTAAGACCCCGAATTTTATGAAATAAAAGTATTCAATTTTTCTTATAATTACTATTCAGTAAATGGTTAAATTGATAAAAGTTTAAAGTTATGGGTGAAATATGAATTTTTTTTTTCAAAATAAGCAAGTGGTTATAAAATAATCATTGTTGTCGGGGAATATTCGTTTGGTCGTGGAATATTCTTTCTGTCGGGGAATATTCGTACGACGGCGCAACTATTTGTGGGCCCCATAACGAATAACTGTCGGGTGAAGAAAACGACAAATTTGAGTTTTTACAAATAACGGCGTAGTTGTTACCGTTAACACTGTTGGAATACCCGGTGGTTAAAATACAGTAATACGCGTTATTGCACAGTAGCACACGGTATTGCATAGTATTTTTGAAATTATTGATTCTTACGTAAGAAGGCACTACTCAATAATTGTTACAGTAATTACTGTTCAATATTTTATTTTATTGATTCAATAATTGCTACGTTGAAATTTTATATTATTGTTGTTCAATAATTGTCACTGCACAGTATTTCCCATTATCAGATCAATAATTCATATTATTTGAATAATATTATTAGATAACATTATTGGCAATGACTAGAAAGTTCTGTCTAAGGAGAGGTTTGGTCACCTAATTGCGCGCCAGTAAGGAGAAATTTTTATTGGAAAGCCCCCTCTTTCCTGGGAACGGCCTGGTTGTCATAAATGTGATTCTGTAATATTATTTGTGAATAATTAATTATTGATTCATATGATAAGGAAATATTTATTTTATGTGGATATAAACGAGGGATATATTTTTGTGGTTAAAAATGAAGGAGTTAATGTTGAGATTTTTGTCCGTATTTTTGTCGGAATGGAGGTATTAAAAATCAGGGTTTTTGAGATATTTTGCGGGGGTTATAATTTTTAATCCGACCGTTGGATCGTGGTAATTTTTGGATATGTTATACATATATAAGTTGAGTATATGCCCACAAATTTTGAACCGTTAAAAATGAACGTATGATTTATTATGAATTTTGCGAGATGACTGGTTCAGAAATTGTTAAATTTTCGGAGTTTATCATTTTGGTGGAAAATTCTAGAATTGGTGGGCCCCACTTGTGGTTGGTGAAGAAATGTGCTGAATTATATTTCAAATGTGGTGGGTGAGAATAGTAGCAGGTAAAGCCATCAGGTTGCAGGTCAAACCTACCAAAATTTTCCTATAAATAGAGGGCTAAGTTAGAATTGAAAATCACACCAGAAACATAAGCTTTCTCTCTTTTTCTCTCTATATTATGAAGCATATTTTGTAAGTATTTAGATACTTTGAGAGTTTCTATTCATCAGTGCAAGTTTCCTTCAGCCTTATACCGATCAGAAGTACTGCTCTTTTGAGGTAAGAGATTGTAAGGGATAGTAAGGGATATTAAGGGATTTTAAGGGTTGTTATGATTTTCAGTTTCGTAATTTTTCTGATCTTCAAAAATTCTGGAAAAATTTGAAATAATATTTTGATGAGTTTTATTGATTGTGTCCAAAAATGGTGATTTTTGGATATATAGATTAAGAGTTATGAATTTTACGGGAAAAGACTATTTTAAAAGTAACCGCTTATAATTCCTTGTGGTTAACTCCAAAATTGATGAAATTTTTATTGGGAGTACATGTATATGATAGAAGTATACTCTGTAAATTTCAGAATTTTTAGACAAAAGTACAATTTTTGATAAATGTCTAAATATTCGGTTGTTTTGGCCATATGAAAAATAGTAAATGACTTTTAAAAATTCTGAGAAAAATATATGTTCACTATGGGACTATATTATGCTAAATCCCAGAAAAGAAATATTTTTGGAACTGATTTGGTATTTTTCATGAAAATGGTCTAGTTATGAGTAAATGAATTAAATATGTTTTGTGAAGAAAGAAAATTGGAAAATAGGATTTTATGGCTTGAGAATCCTATATGAGGTATATGCAGATTTTTGATGAGGGTTTTGGTTATTGATGATGAAATTGTAAGAGTTAGCATTTTATGATGATTAAATGCATTAATTAGTAAAGTGTAAACAATTAAAATAAATTGTTTATAAATTTAAGTAATGTTATTATTTCAATATCATTATACCGAAATATTGGTATGAATTTTATTGTAGAATTTCTATCTTTTGTGTGGGGTTACTATTCATGAGTTACGAATATTACTCTTGAGATTAAAACTATATGTTGATCATATTATTTTTATCATCATATATAACATTTTTATAACCCTGATGTTGAAATTCTCTTTCACTGGAGTGTAAAGATGAGTAGATTATTGGTATGATCATGACTAGGGTTCTCTTTGGCCTGTAGTGCAAAGTTGAATTGTGACTGGTATGATCATGACCATTGATTTTATAATTGAATATCTTAAGCTTAAGTGCAAAGGTGAATTGATCAACATGGTTATAATTATTATTTATATAAATTCTGAAATGATTATATATTTCTTTGAGATATGAATATATTTGGCCTGTAGTGCAAATATGAATTGTTAATGAATATCTTTGGCATGTAGTGCAAAGATGGTCTGTTGATGAATATCTTTGGCCTGTAGTGCAAAGATGAACTGTTGTTGAATATCTTTGGCCTGTAGTGCAAAGATGGTTTATTGATGAATATCTTTGGCCCGTAGTGCAAAGATAGATTTGTTAGTATGATTATAAACAGGAACTGTGATTTGGTATAACCATGATCTTTGATGTTTCAGGTAAAGACAGGTGATAAAAATATTCTTTGTCCTGGGTGCGAAGAAAAATTATAGTCACAATTATGATTATGAGTTATTCATATGATTGTGGAAAGGAACTGTTGAGTGATGTTACATGGATAAAACATTGTTGGTGGATTTTTAACATGGTGGAAATAATAGACTTTATGGTCTATTTGACTCTTCTAATGGATTGCATGTTCCGCTGCAACTATGGTTGAAATTTTTTATCATTTACCATATGTTCTAAATCTCTGATTTATTATTGATGAAGGCTATTGATAATTTAATTATATTTAGTCATGATATTCTTTACTGAGCTAGTTGTGCTCACCCTTTTGCTTCACAATTCCTTTCAGGTAATAAGAGTGTAGCTGGATCGAGCGGGGGTAACAAGGGAATAGAACGGTGGTCATCATTTAGTAGTTATATTTGGTGAAGAAAATAGGGTGAGGCGAACCCAACGTTGGAAGGGTGTTTTGTCACTATCATACAAGATGTCTAATGACATACAACCTCGTGTCATCATAAGACATGATTGTGCACATCCGCTTGCCGAGTAAATCTACAAGCACTACCTATATAATCTTGGTGTTTGTTTAAAGTATAATTCTCAGTTAGATATAGTGGAGATAATGATAAGTCAAGAGAAGACTCATCATTGGGAAGAATATGATAGTAATCTTCTCGTTTTTCTTTGGGGTCTATTGGGTCAACCAAGGATAATTCTGTGGCCATATGATATCTATCATAACCTAGACGCATGGCCTCCCATGTACGAAGGTTTCCTTGAGCACTTCCCAAAGATTCTAGTTTCTAAAACAGTTTTTGACTGTACCTTTATGTAAGGTACCTTTGTGAGGTGCTGATACATGATGGTGTCCAATGTCACATTTGGTATATATTTGTATCCAAACTCACAGCATATGTGTTGTTGTATTTTGCACGACAATTGTTGTAATAAAGTTGTAGTTGTTTTCTGTACCATGTATTTGACGACTCAGAATGGGTTGGATGGAATGGACCTATTTTGGGGTCGTTACATAAAATACCTCAACATTAATTTCATCATTTATATCCACATAAAATAAATATTTTCTTATCATATAAATTAATAATTAATTATTCATAAATAATATTACAGAATCACAATTATGACAACCAGGTCGTTCCCAAGAAAGATGGGGCTTTTCGATAAGGATTTTTCCTTACTGGCGCGCAATTAGGTGACCAAACCTCTCCTTAGACAGAACTTCCTTAGACATTTCTAATAATGCTATCTAATAATATTATTCAAATAATATGAATTATTGATCTCATAATGGAAAATACTGTGCAGTGACAATTATTGAAATATAAAATATCAACGTAGCAATTATTGAACCAATAAAATAAAATATTGAACAGTAATTACTGTAATAATTATTGAGTAGTGCCTTCTTAATTAAGAATCAATAATCCAACAATACTGTGCAATACCGTGTGCTATTGTGCAACCACGCGTATTACTGTATTTTAACTACCGGATATTCTAACAATGTTAACGGTAACAACTACGTCGTTATTTATAAAACTCAAACTTGTCGTTTTCTTCATGCGACCGTTTTTCGTTATGGGACCCACAAATGGCTGCGCCATCGTATGAATATTCCCCGACAGCAAGAATATTCTACAACCAAACGAATATTTCCCAACAACAATGAATATTTTATAACCACTTGCTTATTTTACAAAATTTGCACATTTCACCCATAACCAAAACATTATATTAAATTAACACCCTATTATTCAAAATAATAATTAGAGAAAATTTAATTTTATTTATAACAAGTTGGGGTCTTACAATCCTTCTTATATTTAAACTTGCTAGGCAAAGTAGTTACTCACTTTTACTATATCATGATAATATTTTCAGATTAAGACGAAGGTTCGAAGGAAGACAGACAAGGATAAATTCCAAGAGTAGATTGTTATGCCCATTTAACTATTACATTATTTGATGTGAATAAATTATGTAAATATTTTTAGATTCCAAAGGTACATATGTAAGTTAAGGTTGTTAGTCCGTAGGTTATGTTGTAAGAGCTTATTGTAAAAATAGTTTATGTTTATATATTCGCATTAGTTTGTAGAATATGTATGAAGATGATGTATCATGACGCATTAGGTCCGAGGTTCAAGGGACCCAGATTTGGAGACACTGCAGTTGGTATCAAAGCTGTAGGTTATAAACCGTAGGTAGGAGTGCCTTATGCTATAACCTTAGATATGATGATAAGGATGATGATCAATAAACTCGAATATAGTTTAAGCGATAAGAGATGAATTTTTGGAAAT
Organism: Panax notoginseng; assembly: GCA_016801055.1. Lineage (NCBI taxonomy): Eukaryota > Viridiplantae > Streptophyta > Magnoliopsida > Apiales > Araliaceae > Panax > Panax notoginseng. Next base: position 38,805,555 of record CM029019.1, read on the forward strand.
TCATTATTAAGTAAAGAAGAAGATAAATAAGATTCAAAAAAGAATCTTGAAGAGTTATAAAGGATGAGAATGAGGAGTTACCTGACTCTAGTAATAACTATGAAAAGTAATAAATAATAGACAATGTCTATAAGATGAAAAGTGTAAATAAAATCATAATATAATATGATTAAGAATAATAATAAAGAAGATCGTAGAATAAAACAATCCTAAAGATAAGGAGAAATAATTGTAAAATAAGATCACGACGTGATCAGATGAATTGTTGAATAACATATGATATGTTAAGCGATTGGAATGATATAGCCTGACGCTATAAAGAGAATGTACTATGAAATTGTACGATGTAAACTTAGGAAAAAGTGTTAAATGTTAAGATACGGATTAAAAAAAAATTCGTATTGAGTAAGGAGAAGACAAGGATTATGTGGGATTTCAACCGAGGACCCATATGATAGCTGAGTTGTACGATTCCTTGTATGGACAAGAGATTTGTCCTTGGTTTAATAACCACTTAGCTTTTTATATTGATTAATGGCCGAGTGTAACAATTCCTTGTATGGGCAAGGGATTGTGCTTGGTTCGATGACCACTTAGTTTATTATATTGATAATTGTTCAAATGTTGGTGTCGCGCAATAAATATACATATGGCGAGAAGGTGATTCTTTTCTCATATTTATATTTGATAGTTAGAGAATATAAGGTAAGGTGCGAGTTCTTATAACTCATGCTTATGGTATTTTTTTAAACCTCTAAGCGTATGGACAGTCCCTGATTGGTTCTTGGACTACATATTAATAGGACAAGTTCCTAAACTCATAGTATTGTGGAAAGTTTCTAAACTCATAATGTGTGGAATGAACTATGCTAGGGTATAGGAAGGCTATGGATTGTGAACTGAAGATTCAAAGTGTAGTAAGCTTTAAGTATAATAGAAATAGATAGGATTATTAAGCAATGGAGTATTGGAGAAAATTGGAGATGATGAAGGAAGCATAGATATTCCAAATCTTCTAACTATGCTAGATTTCGAATTTATTGACATCGTGCAAATAAAAGCATTTAAAAAAAATATTGGGTCAGATTATTGAAACAATGAGTTTTAAAAGTTTTATTATTCATATGTCTACGCTAATTGTTTCGGCTAGACAAAAAAATGATTTGAAAATATCAAAATGTATTTTATATATCATTACTGCATCATGGAACCTGGTGTAGAGATGATAAAAACGATGGAGTTATCAATGCAGAATTATCTAGTGTTGGATGTGATCTAAGGATCGTCAGTCCACTATGGTATGATGTAGTATGAAAATGTCACAAAATGACAGAATCCATAAACAGACTGTAAATACAATGCGGTATCATGACGTAATTAAATAATTTTTAGAATTTTGAACCAGTTAAAGAAAAGTCAATGCCAATTAAAGTGGCTAGACAAATGTTTCGATTGATGTTCTAATTATTGGTATATGTCTAAGCTATTTGATTCAGCTAGAAAAATGTTTATAACAATTCAAGTATTCTTTGAGAACTTATCCCGAATCAAATTATTTTGGTGCGAAATCTTATGCTAAGTCTGAGGTGAACAACCCCAAAAAATGGAGATATACCGGTTGGATAATATATTCCAATCTTTGAACGCATATAGGCGTTCTGAAGACTAAGGTATGATAGGCTGATCACCTAAAGTACCAACGGAGGTAGATTACCTTAATTGAAACCGGTAGTAGGTAGTAATACCCCTAAACCTCAAAGTTCATTATTTTTATGGCCCCTTAGACAGATATGAAATGTTTTCTTGAATAAACTTTTTATATTATTTATACTGCTTCACAGTTATTAAACAATTGTGAAGACTCCTGAATATTTAAAAGATGTAAACTCCTAGTGAGTAGTCATTATGGAATGAGATGATAGAAGAGAATTCCTTAGATGGGAAAATTGTAAAGGTTAAGTTGAAAACAAAATTTTGATCAATAGAATGAGCAGAGATTAGTATGTGATAATTTCGAGAACGAAGTTCTTAGAAGAATGAGTGAATATGACAACCCGAAAATTTAGAGGATCTTGAATGATTAAGTTAAAGGTTAAAGTTTAAAACCTAGAGTAGAAATAGAGGAATGATTTAAATTTGTTAAGAAGAACCTATATGGTTTACTATTTGAAAGAAAATTGAGAAAAAAAAGGTTATGAAAATTCAAAACCTTGAAAGAAATTTTGTATGTGGAAAATTTATTTAAAGAAATAAATTTCAAATGGAGAGATATTATTAGATTAAATTAAATGTTTATATGTATAGATACATATATACTTGGAGATGTGCTATATATGATTTAACCAAACAAGAGGATTGATTATTTAAATTAATCATGCAAGAATAAATAAAAAATTTCATTATAGAAGCTGGTGAAAATAAACATAACCAGAGTTAGAAATTTTATAAAAAGAAAATAAAAATGTGGCAAGTCCGAATAATATATATGGCAAGCCATATGAAAAAAGGCTTATTGAATGTAACAAATTGTATTAAGAGGGTTACTAGCCGTTAAATTAAATGTCTAGTCTAATATATGAATATATAAATTATTTTATGATTTATGAAGAATATGTATGTTTACGTAATATGGTAAATATATTAAATTATATTTGTTATATGTAAATAAATTGATATAAATAATTTATAATGTGAGAAAATAAAATTATTACTTATTTTCTATATGTGATGTGTGCATGTTTGGTGTAACTTATACTTGGGAGTTAATAAATATATATTAATTATATATATTTATTACGCGAGGGAATAAAATTGTTGAGAACAATTTGCATAATGAATTAAATGAGGCGGTTTAAATATATTATATTTATATATACTTTACCCAAGGATATTGGAATAAATTTTTTATATGAATTATTTTAAGAAAGAAAGGATAATATATTAAGGAAGTCAATAAATTCTTAATTGAATTTATGTTAATAAGGTAAGGATAATATATTTATTATAACATCTTGGGTATGTAAACAAGTGTATTTGCATAAGAAATTTTGTGTAGCATAATTATTCTGTGATTATAAAATAAATATGTAAGTAATTATTTAAAATCTAAAATGAGTGGAATAGAAGCCCTAAATAAATAATTAGGGTAAGATAAATTTTATGTGTTGGACTCATGATATTTTTACACGGCCCAAAACATTAATTGGAAAGCCCAAGCAATAAATTAAGTAGCCCAAATTTTAGCCCAAGAAAATTGGATTTTTCTAGAAGCAAATTAAGCAATGAATAAAATAAAAAAAATAGGAGCAATGAAGGGGAGTATACTCGGTCACTTAAAAAAATATGTGTTTAATTCATTTGGTTCAACAAAATCCACCAACTCTTAGCCATGTGTCCAAGCCTTATTGTTTTGCAAGATTTGCCAATTATTAGACAGAGAAGAGGAAGATTTGTTAGGAGATTTTTATCCATACAATTTCTCCTACTAGTTTTTTTTTCTTCTTCATTCGCCAAGTTAGCTAACAAAACAAAATAGAAAGATAGAGAGAAAGAAAGTCGACAGCTGTTACGGTCCCAAAATAGGTATACATAACTCATTTTGAGTCGTCAAATACATGGTACAGAATTTAAATACAAACTTCCTTTATACAATACGACAAAAACGTAGCTGAGAGTTTTAACACGAATATTGTCTTGTAGACAATATCCAAACTCAAATGGAGTCCTCATTACAATTATTATCACACTATTTTATAAAATAGTGAGGACTACTACAGCCACCATCTCGGACCGTCACTCCATTCCTCGGCTAGTCCCAGCTATATTCTCATTTCCTAAAGAGAATAATGAAAGCAAAGGGTGAGCTCAACTAGGCCAGTAAAGAATATTATGACTAAGATAATGCAGAATAAATTATCGTTAGCCTTCAACAGTGTTATAAGCAACATGTTTAACTGCAGCGGAACAAATAATCCATTAGAAGAGTCAAGTAGAGCATGATATCTACTATCTTCTATGATTTAAAAGTTCATCATCAATATTTTATCGCTGTAACACAACTCAATAAATAATTCACATCACTAAATTATCCATGCACTACGGGCCAAGAATATTAATTAGTATCACATCCAAGAATTATCCATGCACTACGGGCCAATAATTTTCTTTATTATCACCAATGGTCATGATCATGCCAACAACTGTCCATCAATGCACTTCGGGCCAATGAGGATTTCTACCACATCATTTGTAATATTACAGGTCATGATTATACCGATACAAAATTCCTAGTCATAATCATACCAATCAACAGTCTATATATGCACTACGAGACAAAGATGACTTTCATCACAATATAAACATGAGGATGATGACAATGATATAAAAATTCAATTAAGTGAAAGCAAGGATACATTTTAAAGATTTAAAATTTAATTTATCCAGAGTTCAAGAATGTCTAAATTATCAACATGATAACTGCTTTGTGGAGTAAAATTCAAGAAATATATTGTAACAAAAATAATTTAGACAGAAAAGAAATCAATTTTTGTCATGAATAGTACCCCTGGTGAATAGTATCCTGTGAATAGTATCCCGACAAGAAAAGATTAAAATTTAACAAGAATGTTCAGAAAAATATTTTCGTGAAAAGATACTCGATGAAGCGCAAATTTCAAGGATATTCTACTAATTTCAAGGAGTATAGAAGCAATACTTATCAACATGAGTGTAGAATTAGGAATATGAAACGAAATAATATTAGTTACATACTACAGAGTATGGAAGAAAATATTATTTCATACGAATATTAAACAAAAATAATATCCCTTACCTTAAAAGGAAATTACTTCTGAATGGTATAGCGGAGATATTCTGGAAGAAAATCTATATTGTTTTCTATACTCAAAGCTTCCTCAAACTCAAAAGAAATATGCTCAATATTATAGAAGAAGAATTCTCTGATTCTGGTGTGATTTTCAATTCTAAACTAAGCATCTTATTTATAGGAGAATGGCATAGTACTATTTAGAATTTTTCACGGGTGAACAGGAGCGAAATCACGGGCGACGTTCGGCGTAGAATTTTTTGAAAAATGTGATTTTCACTATGCAACACTATACAATAAAATATTCTAATAAAACAAAAACTTTAAATAAAAATTTAATAATATTTATTCATCATTAATATTATAACTCACAATATTAACAACCAGATCATTCCCAAGAAAGAGGGGGCTTTCCGATAAGGACTTCTCCTCATTGGCGTGCAATTATGTGACCAAACCCCTTTCCTCGACAGAACTTTTTAGACATTGTCAATAATGCAAATAATAATATGAATAATTTTGTAGTCTCAAATATTGATTTAATAGTATAAAATATTGTGACAATAATTGAATCAATAATATGAGATACTATGCAGCAATTACTATGATAATAATTGAGTATAACTGAGTGACTTCTCATATAAGCATCGATAATCAAAGATACTGTGTAATACCGTGTGCTACTGTGCAACCACGCGTATTATTGTACTTCTATCATTGGGTATTTCAATAGTTAACGGTAAAACTTTTGTCATTATTTTTATAAAAAGTTATTTATGTCATTTTCTAACTTCGACAGTAATTCTGTTGTGGGGTCCACAATGATTATGCCGTCATATGAATATTCCCTGATAAAATGAATATTCCCCGACCAATCGAATATTTTATGACAACTTGCTTACTTTACAAAATTTATAAATATTACCCATAGCTATAACATTATATTAAATCCACACCTTATTACTTAAAATGATATTTAGAGAAAATTAATCTTTATTCATAAAAGTTGGGGTCTTACAACTTCCTCTTCTTATGAAATTTCGTTCTCGAAATTAGTGTACGCACCTGGTATGTCGAAGAGCTGAGGATACCTTGATTTCATTTCAGATTCTAACTCCCAGGTCATTTTCTCAACATCGTGATTTCTCTACAAAACTTTGACTTGAGGTATAACCTTGGAGCGTAGAATATGTTCCTTCTTATCTAAGATTTTAACAGGTACCTGTTAAATCTTCCGCTATCTCGTCTGGTTCTAACTCAATAATGTAGTTCGGGTCTTTCACATATTTATGTAACATAGATATTTGAAAAACGTTATGAACACGAGACATACTTGACGGTAAGGCGAGTCTATAGGCCACAGTTCCTAGTCGGTCGAGGATTTTAAATAGGACAATGAATCGAGGATTAAGCTTTTCTCTCCTTCCAAATCTTATAACTCCCTTCTATGGATCAACACGTAACAACACATGATCTCCAACATTGAATTCCACATCCCTTCGATGAAGATCAACATAACTCTTTTGTCGATCTTGTGAGGTTTCTATACGTTGCCGGATCATTTGAATCTTTTCCGTTGTCATGCATACCAATTCCGGTCCCAACAATGTTGCTTCACCCATCTCATCCCAGAATACTGAAGAACAACACTTGCGTCCATACAACACCTCGAATGGAGCCATGTCTATACTTGCTTGATAACTATTGTTATAGGAGAATTTCACTAATGGCAAGAATTTGTCCCAACTTCCTTTGAAGTCTAGGACACATAGTCTTAATAGATCTTCAAGAGTTTGAATAGTCCTCTCCGACTGCCCGTCCGTCTGAGGATGATATGCCAAACTAAATCATAAATTTATGCCCATAACTTTGTGCAAACTAACCCAAAATCATGAAGTGAATCTTGGGTCTCGATTAAAAACTATGGATACTGGCATACCATGCAGTCTTACAATCTTATTTTTGTATATACACGCAAGACGTTCAAGTAAATAAGTTTCTCGTATAGGTAAGAAATGAGCAAACTTGATTAATCTATCGACAATGACCCAAATTACATCTATGCCTTAAGAAACCTTGAGAAGACCAGTAACAAAATTTATGGTAATGTGCTCCCACTTCTATTCTGAAATTTCAAGTGGTTATAATGGACCTTTTGGTACTTGATGCTCTGCCTTGACACGTTGACAAGTTAGACACCTTGAGATAAACTTCTCTATCTCTCTTTTCATATTGCTCCACCAAAATGTATGTCGATAATCACGATACATTTTGGTACTCCCAGGATGGAATACAAACGGTGTGTTGTGTGCCTCCATCATGATTTTATACTTCAAATTAGAGTCGTTAGGAACATAAAGTCTGGAGTTGACTCGAAGTATTCCTACTTCATAGATTCTTGCTTCCGAAATAACACCTTCTTGTACTTTCTTCCTCATACGCATCAGCTCCAGGTCTGTAGCTTGAGTAGTATTAACTTTATCGATTAAAGTCGGTTCAACTCGTATATTTGACATCATCACGTGGGTCCCTAGAGTCTTTAACTGTATCTCCATCCTTTGTAAGTCGTATCAAATTGGCCTTTGCGTTGACAATATCGAACCCATACCCGCATATGATCTTCTACACAACGCGTCAGCTACCACGTTCACTTTTCTAGGATGGTATTGAATGGTATAATCGCAATCTTTCAACAGCTAGAGCCTACGTCGTTGCTGCATGTTGAGTTCCTTTTGAGTGAAAAAATATTTGAGGCTTTTATGATCCGTATAGATCTCCACTTTCTCCCCATACAGGTAATGTCTCCCAATCTTAAGTGCAAAAATGACTGCTGCCAACTCTAGATCATGAGTAGGATAATTCCTCTCATATTCTTTGAGTTGTCGTGAGGCATAGGTTATGACTTTTTCATGTTACATGAGAACACATCCTAACCCTCTACTTGAAGCATCGCTGTAGATGACAAATCCCTCTGAACCAGATGGTATTGTCAGAACGGGTGCTGAAATGAGTCTCCTCTTGAGTTCCTAAAAACTCTTATCACATTCCTCGCTCTAACTGAATTTTGTATCTTTTCGAGTGAGTTAACAGAGTGGTGATTCGAGAAAATCCTTTCACGAATCTCCGATAATAACCAGCTAAGCCCAGAAAGCTACGTACTTTGGCTACTGACTTAGGTTGCTCCCAGCTTTGTATTGCTTCAATCTTCACTAGGTTAACAGATATTCCGTGATTTGATATCACGTGCCCAAGGAATGCTACTTCCTCAAGCCAGAACTCATATTTCTTTAACTTGGCATATAACTTATTTTCACGAAGCTTTTGGAGTATCAGCCTCAAGTTATGCTTATGATCTTCACGGCGTTTGGAGTAAATGAGGATGTCATCAATAAAGACAACCACAAAATAATTCAACTTTTTCTTAAATAATCGGTTCATCATATCCATGAAGGCAGTAGGAGTATTGGTCAATCTAAAAGATATGACTAGGAATTTGTAATGTCCGTACCGAGTTCTGAAAGCAGTCTTTGGAAATGTCATCAGTTTTAATCTTTAACTGATGATATCTGGAACGAAGATCGATCTTTGAAAAGAATTTGGTACCTTACAACTGGTTAAACATGTTATCCATGCAAGGTAACGGGTACCTATTTTTGATGGTGACATGATTTAACTCTCAATAGTTAATACAAAGTCGCATACTTCCATCTTTCTTCTTTACGAATAGAACAGGAGCACCCCAAGGAGACGTACTAGGACGAATGAAACCGATGTCTAACAATTCTTACAGTTGGGTTTTTAACTCCTGAAGTTCAATATGAGTCATTCGATATGGAGTTTTGGAAATGGATTTTGTACCGGGTTCAAGATCAATACAAAACTTGATTTCACGCTCTAGGGGTAGGCCATGAAGTTCTTCAGGGAATACGTCAGGAAATTTATTAACAATAGAAATATCATTCAAATCTGACGTATATTTGTTTAAATACGTGACATGGGCTAAGAAAGCTTAACATCCGTTTTTCAATAAACGAATAGTTTTATGGCTTGATATGACAATGATTGACTTTAGTGGTTTGGTTGCTTGAATTTGCATATTAGGTTGGTTAGGAATATGAAAGCTAACAACCTTACGAAAACAATCAATTTTAGAATGATGAGTAGTTATCCAATCAATCCCTAAAATCACATCAAATGCAAGTATATTCAAAGAGATAAGATCGACAGGTAATGTGAGGGTACCGATTTGAATCAAACAAGATTTATAAACAGTGGATGTAATTAAGGTTTCTCCCAATGGAGTTTCAACAGATAAGTCAAAGTCTAATTTCTCTGGAGATAAATTTAAACGTTGAGCGCAAGTAGGTGAAATAAAAGAATGGGTAGAACCGATATCAAATAAGGTATAGACTTCGCAAGAGTTTATGATTAGCTTACCCGTGATAACTTCGTTCGGGTTTATCGCTTTTTAGGTGGTCACGACAAACGCTCTCCCTTGAACTACCGGATTTGACTTGTCTGGGACGACATTTGGTGTCACCATCCCAGCTGGACTTGGCTTCACTATATGACAAAATCGAGCTAGATGACCTTCTCTTCTACAATTATAACACGCTTTGGGTTGCTGCATGCAGTTTGGACTGATGTGTCCCTCTACTCCGTATTTGTAGCATACGACCGGTGGTCATTCTCCTTCCTTAACAACGGGTGCTGGTGCTAACGTCTTTCCATCATTATTGAATCTTCTCTTCTTAAAATTTACACTTTTATTATCTTGGCCAGGATTACCACCGAAGTGGTTACCATTTTTGGTATGTTGATTTCCTCCACATTTGTTGTCACCGGTTTGATGACTGCTACCACTGGTATTATCGTTTTGCCGGCTGCTATCTCTCGGTTGGGTTGACTCATTATCGCGCTTCAATAATTGAGCCCTATTCATAACATCTGAATACAAGCAAAGTTTGTGAGAAATGAGGTATTGACATATTTCGGGTTTCAAACCTCTTAGAAACATTCGCGTCATACGCTCCTCATTATCTACCAAATGAGATGCAAACCGGGACAATTCAGCAAACTTAGCCTCGTATTGCGATACAGTCATATTATTTTGTTCTAGCTTGATAAATTCTACCTACTTTATGTGATGAATACTTTCAGGAAAGTACTTGTCGTTAAACAGTTCTTGAAATTTCTCCCAAGACATCTTTAGTGCAGCAGGCTGAGTACGTTTTACAGATTCTCACCAATAATCTACCTCTCCTTGCAACTTGAAGGTGGCAAAGGGAACCTTTTGATCCTCGGAGCATCCCAAGACATCAAATATCTTGGTGATCTGCTTAATCCACGTCTCTGCCTTAAGTGGTTCTGGCTTTCCCAAAAATTCTAGTGGTCCCAGCTCCTTGAACTGCTTAGCGGTGACCATCCGTGAGTTGCCAGTGCTTTCACCTGTATTTTGAACAGGAGTCTCTCTCGCCTGATGTTGCATGAATTGCAGAAAGCTGTTGAACATCCCATCGTTCATCATTGGGTCAGTGTTGTTATTTACATGAGGATTATTACATTCCTGATGCACATTATCTTGGTTACTGATCAACAGTGACTCAACGGTCTCATGTGCTCAATTTCTTAACTCAACATTTTCAGATGCCATTTTCAAACACTGCCACAAAACAAGGGTTAATTAACAAGGCACAAATTATCCCTATATTCTGACCGACCAATTAAATAACAAATAAGCTTAGGTAGGTCATACTAGCGAAGGATTTACCCGTCTCTCCCCTCCTAGTTCTAGCCTCAAATCTCAGTCAGGGATCATATCCCTAAGCTTTGATACCAACAGTGACGCCCCAAAAATAGGTATACACAACCCATTCTGAGTCGCCAAATACATGGTACAAAATTTAAATACAAACTTCCTTTATACAATACGACAAAAACGTAGCTGAGAGTTTTAACACGAATATTGTCTTGTTGATAATATCCAAACTCAAATGGAGTCCTCATTACATTTATTATCACACTATTTTATAAAATAGTGAGGACTACTACAGCCACCATCTCGGACCGTCACTCCATTCCCCGACTAGTCCCAACTATATTCTCATTTCCTGAAGAGAACAATGAAAGCAAAGGGTGAGCTCAACTAGTCCAATAAAGAATTTTATGACTAAGATAATACAAAATAAATTATCGTTAGCCTTCAACAGTATTAAACTAATAGAATACAATAGACAACAAGTTTAACTGTAGCGGAACAAACAATCCATTAGAAGAGTCAAGTAGAGCATGATATCTACTATCTTTTGTGATTTAAAATTTTATCATCAATATTTTTATCGCTGTAACATAGCTCAATGAATAATCCACATTACTGAATTATCCATGCACTACGAGTCAAGAATATTCATTAGTATCACATCCACGAATTATCCATGCACTACGGGCCAAGGATATTCGTTATTATCACCAATGGTCATGATCATGCCAACAACTGTTCATTAATGCACTACGGGCCAATGAGGACTTTTACCACATCATTTGTAACATTACAGGTCATGATTATACCGATACATAATTCAGGGTCATAAGCATACCAATCAACAGTTCATCTATGCACTACGGGCCAAAGATGACTTTCATCACAATATAAGCATGAGGATGATGACAATGATATAAGAATTCAATTAAGTGAAAGCAAGGATAAATTTTAAAGATTTATAATTTAATTTATCCAGAGTTTAAGAATGTCCAAATTGTCAACATGATATTTGCTTTGTGGAGTAAAATTCAAGAAATATATTGTATGAAAAATAATTTGGACAAAAAAGAAATTAATTTTTGTCATGAATAGTTCCCCGGGTGAATAGTACCCAAGTGAATAGTATCCCGTGAATAGTACTTCATGAATAGTATCCCGTGAATAATACCCCGACATGAAAAGATTAAACTTTAACAAGAATGTTCAGAAAAATATTTTCGTGAAAAGATACTCAATGAAGCGCAAATTTCAAGGATATTTTACTAATTTCAAGGAGTATAGAAGCAATACTTATCAACATGAGTGTAGAATTAAGAATATGAAACGAAATAATATTACTTACATACTACAGAATATGGAAGAAAATATTATTTTATACGAATATTGAACAAAAATAATATCTCTTACCTTAAAAGGAGAGTACTTCTGAATGGTATAGCGATGATATTCTTGAAAAAAACTTATATTATTTTCTACACTCAAAGCTTTCTTAAACTCAAAAGAAATACGCTCAATATTATAGAAGAAGAATTCTCTGATTCTAGTGTGATTTTCAATTCTAAACTAAGCATCCTATTTATAGGAGAATGGTAGGGTGTTATTTAGAATTTTTTCACGAGTGAACAGGTGCGAAATCACAGGTGACGTTCAGCGCAGAATTTTTTGAAAAATTTGATTTTCACTATGCAACACTATGCAATAAAATATTCTAATAAAACAAAAATTTTAAATAAAATATAATATATTCTATTTATAATCTAATAAAACAAAACTTATAATATATATATATATATATATATATATATATATATATATATATATATATCTTCCACCACCACCACACACATTAGTCACCCACACATACACGTCACATACACCCCCCCCCCACACACACACACATATATATATATATATATATATATATATATAATACTTATATATATTTATAAAAGTTTCTATCGATGATTTTGAAAAATGAGTAAGTGGGGGTCCATGTAATAAGCAAAATTTATAACAAATACTTCAATAAAAACCCCTCTATTTATCTCAATTCACTTGGCTTCACTAAACATATTTTTAATAACATTTATTCATCATTAATATTATAACTCACAATATCAACAACCAGATCATTCTCAAGAAAGTGGGGGTTTTCCGATAAGGACTTCTTCTCCTTGGCGCGCAATTAGGTGACCAAACTCCTTTTCTCGACATAACTTTCTAGACATTGTCAATAATACAAATAATAATATGAATAACTTTGTCGTTTTAATTATTGATTTAATAATATAAAATATTGTGATAATAATTGAATCAATAATGTGAGATACTATGCAACAATTACTGTGACAATAATTGAGTATAACTAAGTGACTTCTCACGTACGCATCAATAATCAAAGATAATGTGCAATACCGTGTGCTACTGTGTAACCACACATATTACTGTACTTCTATCACTGGGTATTCCAATAGTTAACGGTAAAACTTTTGTAGTTATTTTTATAAAAAAGTTATTTATGTCGTTTTCTAACTCCGACAGTAATTACGTTGTGGGGTCCACCAATGATTATGTCATCGTACGAATATTCCCTGATAAAACGAATATTTCCCGACTAATCGAATATTTTATGAGAACTTGCTTACTTTGCAAAATTTGTAAATATTATCCACAACTATAACATTATATCAAATCCACATCTTATTACTCAAAATGGTATTTAGAGAAAATTAATCTTTATTCATAAAAGTTGGGGTCTTACAGTAGCCATCAAGAGAAAAGAGAGAAGAGTTTGAGCTTCATACTAACAAAGTTTATTAGCTACTTTGGGAAGAAAAGGGAAAGTTGCTCTCTAATCAAGGTATAAAACCATAACTTTGTTTATATAATTTTTGGTTGTTTTGATGAGTGGAGAGTTATGATCTTAAACATTAGAACCCTAGATTTACATGTTTTAGAGTATGTTATGTTTAGGTCTTACCATGTTTGGTGTTAAAAGTTTAGCCATACAAAAGAAAAGGAAAAATAGAGGACTGCTGCCCCTAAAAGAAAATTTTGGGGTTAGCTAGAGTACTCTAAAAATTATGGGCTTTTGGTATGTTGTAGTACACTGAATAAGATTTCCATAAAATCCAAAACGGACTAAATCCAACTTTTTAGCAAAGAGTTATGCCATTTTAAAGTAGCCAAGTTAAAACTGAAAAAAACAAATGTGGTGCAGTCCACTTGAACAGAATTTCTGGACTGATGTGTTTGGAATCTGGGAAAAAGTCAGTAGGGAAGAGTTGTAGTCCCAGAGGTTAGCTTCCCATGGGCTCAATAATCACCTAAAAATGTTTTAAAACAAAAATGTTATGATTGTTTTAGTGCAAGAGGGTCAAGCTGGAAAACATTTGAAAACTGTTACGACATTTTTGGAGCCTGTTTTAGGCTTCTTATGAGGTCCGAAATTAGTGGTTTATATTTTTTAAAAATATTTTGGTATGTCGTGTATAATATATCCAAAAATCAAATTAATCGGAGTTACGAATAACGCGTGAGAAAATCGCGAAATAGCTAGTTTGATAAGCGCACGACAGGACAACAACAGCAGTCAGGCAGCACTGGGGCGCGCCTGCCCAGTCGCGCGACGCCGTGTCGTGCTATGGTTCGACATCCTTTTCGCACACTATTTTGATGAGTTTTCGTGATCCATTTTTGCGGTGTAAAATTTTTCTAAAATAATATGACACGAGGTCTATAACATGCTCAAAATTTCACTGTTATATGACTCATGATTTGAGAATTATAAAAGGGCAAAGGAGCATGTCAGAACTTAAAATTTGAGCGATGTCAAGCGTCAACACGTCGAGCGATTTTGACGTTCAACGTTCCGAATCGCGTTTCGACAAAATAATAAGTCATAATAAATCTAATTAAGTCCTACGAGGCGAGATTTGACTAATAGTGATATTTTATGCCGAAAAACTTCTTTTCGGACATAAATAAAGTAATAAAAATATGTAGCAAATATAAATTATATATTTAAGCGAAATAAAAACTATAGTTGCCTATAAAATTATCTTGTGGTGCAATAAAGAACGAGAAACTTTTAAAATTTTGTTCTGATCATAAAAATGTTAATTTGAGGTTTCTGGGGTTCGAAATGAGGTTTTTGAGTTGAGAATTATGTAACGGAATATATATATATATATATATATATATATATATATTCGTAAAACAAAAAATAAAGTGAATGTGCTAGTAGGATGAAATATGTATATATGAGGCAACGGTCTGTGTTGACTCATGAACGGACAAAATGATATAAAAAAATTTAAATTAAAGAAACAATATAGTGGATTGAGTTTTACTATAAAAGTTATGTATTAGTTGTTTAAATCCTAAATTTGTGAGTAAAGGTAAAAAATATTTTTAAAAAGGAATATAAATGTTTTAAGCTTCAAGATGTAAAATATTTTCATATTAAAATGTGTGAGACCGTTATTATTTATATTAAGAAGAGATTAAAATATTATTACATGATTAATAATATTAGATAATAATTAAAATATTATTAAATGATTAATAATATTAGATAATGATTAAAATATTATTAAATGATTAATAATATTAGTAAATAATTTAAATATTATTAAATGATTAATAATATTAGAAGGTGATTAAAATATTATTAAATAATTAATAAGATTTGTAAATGATTAAGATATTACTAAGAAATTGAGAAGTAAATAAAATATTATTAAAGGATTAATAATATTAGACGAGAGTTTAAGATAATGGTTATGTGATAGTAATATTATCAAATGACGATAGTATTACTAGTGAGTTAAAGAATTATTTAATGTTTGATTATGTGGCTAAATATTAGCTAATTTATTATTTGAGTAATAGTATTGTGAGATAAAATGCATTATTCTAATTGGAGGATCGATCTTATTAATGATAGGTCTTTCATAAGAGATTAAATTAGATTGCTTAGCGGTAATCAGCGGTACATTCAAGTTTTCTAACTCAAACTCGAGTTAATATTTTTCAAGAATGCCAGTGGATTAATTATTGATAATTATTCCATATCTATGATTATTGTTATTCGCATTTAGTGCCTGTTGCATATGTTTATCGAGTTTGAAAGGCTGATCACCTTGATTACCATAAGGTTCAGTTAAATTTGTTCATGGTCATTATTGACCACTCAACATTAATTATTCAGGTATTCAGTTATTGAAGTTTTGATTCATGCTCTTTTACAATTATATTACATTGTTGAAAACTTGAAAGCTTATTCCTTTTCAATCATGATATATCCTTCTTATATTTAAACTTTTTGGGCAAAGTAGTTGCTCACTCTTGCTATATCATGATAACATTTTCATATTAAGACGAAGGTTCGAAGGAAGACATAGAAAATGATAAATTCCAAAAGTATATTGTTATGCCCATTTAACTATTAAGTTATTTGATGTGAATAAATTATGTAAACCTTTTTAGATTCCAAAGATAGGTATGTAAGTTAAGGGTGTTAGTCATTGGGTTATGTTGTAAGAGCTTATTGTGTAAATAATTTATATTTATATATTCCGCATTAGTTTACAAAATATGTATTAAGATGATGTATCGTAACACACTAGGTCCGAGGTTCAAGGGACCTGAATTTGGGGGCCCTACATTACTTCTATGAAACACTACCTTAGAACACTTCACAGTTTTAACGTTTACTAGATTTTTCTGGCAATCAATTACTGCCCCATGATTAAATAACCAATCCATTCCCAAAATTATATCAAATTCCCCAATCTGAATCAGAATTAAATCTACTGATAGTTCATGACCCCTTATATTAACACAAAAATTTCTATAAATATGCTCAACAGGGATTACTTCTTTGTTCGCAACTTCAATGTTCATGGGAATCTCTAGATTCTCTAGAGGCATACATAATTTCCTAGCAAATTTATGCGAGATAAAAGAATAGGTCGCACAAAGTTCGGGTTGTCGGCTTGTTTGGTGGAGCTGGTTCTGCTATCGCTAGCTTTCCACTATTGTTCCCTTTGTTGTCGCTCCCCCCGTCGGTTTCTTTCTTCGGGCAATTCCTCGCCATATGGTCTGTCGAACCATAGACAAAACACCCACTATTCTTCTTCAAATTAGGGCAGTTAGGAGATATGTGTCCCTCCAATCGACACTTGTAACACACAAACTTACCCTTCAGGCAAACTCCTAAATTGTTCTTCCCGCAAGTCTTGCATGTTTCTCCCATTTTCTTAGGGTCTCCTTGCTTATTTTCGGTATTCCCAAAATTATTCCACTTTCTCTTCTGACTAGTGCCAGTGCTACTTGCCCCATCTGTCTTGACTAATCCCTTAGTCTTTCCTTTATTCATTCTCTCGTTATTGTAGAGGCTCATAGCCTCACTTCATCCCTCGACTATAATAGCCTTCTCCAGGATCGTTCTAAACGATCTTATCTACAACATAGACAAACTTTTATAGAGCCAGGGTTTTAATCCATACTCAAACCTTCTCATCTTCCTCTCCTTTATATCAACTTGATGCAAAGTAAATTATGCCAGTTCACTGAACTTGGTTGGATATTTGGACACCGACATGTCCCTTTGCTTCAACTCAAAGAACGACATTTCCATACGGCTCTGCTGACTCTGTGGGAAGTAGTTCTCAAAAAATATTTCTTTGAACCTATCCCAAAGAATTACTCTCCTGTCCCGGCCCTACTCTGGTGGGCTTCCCACCAGAAGTTGGCCTTACCTTTTATTAGGTAAGTAGCAAAAATGGTTTTCTGCTCCTCACCTACATTAGCGATAACAAACGCCTTCTCTATTTCTTTTACCCATGACTGAGCCTCTATTTACTCGGTGTTACCCCTAAATTCAGGAGGTCCCATAGCTTTAAACTCTTTGAAACTAGTTCCCGGTACAACTGACAGAACTACTCCTATGTTAGCGAGATTCCTCTGTTGGAATGCCCTTAATAGTAAATCTAACAACTGCTGAATGGGATCTTTATCCCTATTTTTGTTTTCATTATGAGATTCTGCCTCTTCGTTTCTTGGATGTCTTCTTGGCGGCCTTTTTTCTGTTAAAAATAAAATAATGTAATTATTATTATTTTAATTTTCATTCTCTTTAGGCATTTTATTTAATGTAACACATTCATATCAGAAGTATAATTAATAAAAATATTATATTAATATGCTTCATTATGTACTTAAAAACTATATAGCCATATGTTATATTTTCATAACATAGCACCTCCAACTATTTACATACACATATCCCTCAAATAATTAGCAAAAGAAGGGATTTACCTATTACAATCCTTAACTTATATACAAGTTAGGATTTACAAAAGTATCCCGCTATTTATATTAAAAGTTGGGATTCACATTACAAAAATATATAAGTAAACACATATATTTACATATTAATTTATACATACTATGTTAGTCCCCTAGCAACCGCACTATTGCGCTCTTGCACTGCTATATCCACCACCTTCTGACGAGTGATGGAATGTTGGGTCTGTCTGTCCTCTATTGGATAGAAGACCACACGATTAATGGAACGATCCATAGACCTTGAAAACGTAAAGTACATCTTGTCCGCTTTGTGCTTATACACCCTGGCCTCATGCTCGAGATACTTAGAGTGATCCTGATACCTCATCGTCTCCAGAATTTCTTCCTCCCAGTAGGCATTTATCACCTATTTTTCCATTTGAAGGTCATAAGCCTTTCCCACAGTTGAGCCAAATTGTTGGCCTGGTGGAGCTTAATGTTGAGCTCCGAATTCTGATCTACCAAATGGTGCGCCATTGCCCCAACTGAATAAAAGCTTCTTCAACCTCGGGGTGTGCTTTCTCCTCCTTTATCTCTTTGGGATCCTCTTCATATTCCTCTGCTGTTATTGGTACCCCATGTACCCTCCACAGTCTCTACCTCAGGTGGTAAAGGCTGTTGAGTGATGCCACCCGTGATCCTAAATGGCAAACCATATCCCCCTGACTATTCAATCTCCTCTTCATGTTATAAGGGAACTTCATCCTCATCACTATCATCATCTACTAACACAACTGATACAGGTGGAACAAACAATTGCTAAGGTTTTTAATATTGTGATTCATCGCGTCTCCTGACATCTATATTTAAACAATTTATCTTGATTAGTACATTTCACCAAATCACATTTGATATAACAAATAATAGTTCAATTTATGTTATTTTTACTTCTTTAGACTTTTACGGATGAATTTCCTCAATTCACCTCTGAGGAAACTCTATCCGGGTTTCTTTTACTTTCTGTCTTCTTCTAACTTCTCTAGGTTATAGCCTAAGATGCCCCACCTAAGATTTTTAACCAACAACTTTGATACCAACATGTGACGCCCCCAAATCCAAGTATCTTTAAACTCTGGATCCAGTGTTTCAAGATACTAATACTAACATACATCTAATCATACATTCTTACTAATAGGAAAGTAATTACTAATTATTAAAAGCCTATTATTACATACCTAGGTTCTATGACCTTTAAATCTTCTTAACATGATAATTAAACAGTAAATATTCACAAATAACCTATCTATTATAGATAGGATACACAATCTCTTATTTATCCAACTTGCCTTTACCTTTGCCCTTGTCCTTTCCTAACCCTTCAACACGCTCAATTTTACTTGAAAACAATTAATTTTAGGCAAGAATGAGCATTTATATGCCCAAAAAGTATAAAAATTATATTTGAACAACAAAATCAAGAATCATGCATTCATACTTCTAAACCTTCAACAACTAAAAAAAAGTTGTGAATAGATCTCAAATGATAGGAAATTACTTCCTTCATTTTCAAAACTTATTTTTGAAATGACGTACTGGCATTAGCTGAGCGGTCATAAGTGAAAGTAGTATGCCCTCAAACTAATTACATTTGATGTAATAAGTATTTACTTTGTAATCTTATTCATTTATTAATAAGAGAATGTATTTAATAAAAGGCATCCTTTATCCATGTTAATTAGTTGAATTAGTAAATGTGATAAACCCATAGTTAATGAGCAATGCTTTTAGAATCATGATATTGATCATGCTAATGAGATCTAAATTCTTAATAGCTCAATACTAAAATGTTCCTAATCGTACGAATCACTAATGTGGGGTTACTGAATCCGAATAGATTAGTAATACTATGTTTGCTCTATTGAAGAGGATGATTGATCTTATGATCATTTGTGTGGAGACACTAAAGAAAGTATATAGGTGCTTATTGGAGAATAAGTTTACTGAACGTGACTAATAAAGGAACCCTAATGGAGTTTTACTTGCCTGTCAATTGGAGTTCCTAAAGTGATAGTAGCACAAGTGATCCTTAGACTTGAGATCATCAAAGTATCTTGTATATAATGAATTATGTTTTGACATATTCCTTAATGCTCTTAAGTGTGTCGTAGGGTATGGTCGAATATAATAAAGTATATATGGAGATATGTGAATAATCAACAAAAGATCTACCACTTCCAGTAAAGGGAGAGGGTGCGTGTAAAACCCCAACTTTTTGAATAAAGATGAATTTTTTATAAATATTATTTTTGAATATTATGGAGTTAAATTGATATAATGTTATAGTTGTCGGTAATATTTATAAATTTTTCATAGTATGCAAGTTGTTATAAAATATTAGTTTGGTCGGGGAATATTCTTTTTGTCGGAGAATATTCGTACGACGACACGATCATTGGTGGACCCCACAACAGAATTATTGTTGGATTGAGAAAACGACAAAAATACTTTATGAAAATAACGGCAGAAGTTTTACCGTTGATACTGTTGAACTACTCGGTAGTAAAAGTACAGTAATACGTGTGGTTGCATAGTAGCACACGGTATTGATTATTGATGCTTACGTGAGAAGTCACTCAGTTTTGTTCAATTATTGCTATAGTAATTGTTGTGAATTTTACTTATTTTATTGACCCCTATTTACCCATTTTTTTCAAAATAATCATTCGATATATATATATATATATATATATATATATATATATATATATATATATATATATATATATATATATATATATATATAAGTGGTGGGGGAATGAAAGGATTTTTTTTTAGTGGAGGAGTGTAATGAATCTTTTGGTGGGAGGAATTCCACCCGTAAATTGGGTGAAATGTAGGAATGATGGAGTTATATATATATATATATATATATATATATATATATATATATGTGACGCCCCCAAAATAGGTATACAACACCCATTCTGAGTCGTCAAATACATGGTACAGAAAGTAAACTACAACTTCAATAATACAATTGTCGTGCAAAATACGACAACACATACTGTGAGTTTAAATACAAATATTGTCTTCTAGACAATATCCACACTCAAATAAATCCTCATTACAATTATTCAAACACTATTTTACAGAAATAGTGAGGACTGCTAAAACATCTTTCTAGAACCATCACTCCATAACCCGACTAGATCCTGCTATGTTCTCACCTCCTGAGAAGAAAAATGGAACAAAAAGGAAAAGAGTGAGCTCAACTAGCCCAGTAAAGAATATTATGACTAAGATAATATACAAACAAATTATCGTTAGTCTTCAACAGGGAAAAATCTGATAGAATATAATCGACAACAAGTTTTAGATCAACAACTGCAGCGGAAACAGCAAACCATTAGAAGAGTCAAGTAGAGAAAGAATTCTACTATCTTCTAAGATTTAAAAGTCCATCATCAATATTTTATCCCTGTAACATCAATTAATAATCATCTTTATCCAAATATTCATCTTTGCACTACAGGCCAAAGATATTCATTTGTATCACCTGTCAGTCATGTTCATCTCAACACCTGTTCATCTTTGCACTACAAGCCAAAGATATTCATCAAGTAATCATACATCTTTGTACTACAGGCCAAAGATATTCATTAATATCATCATTTAGGACTGAGGATGATGAAAAATATCTTAAAGAGAACGAATCCAATGAGACAGAAGGACAAATAGTAGGGATTCGTATAACAGTTTATCCAAGATCAATAATACTTCATAATAATCAATTGTGAAGCAGAATTCAAAAATAAAGATCAAAACATGGATACAAGCAAAGATAGTAACCATAATAGACATCTTGGACAAAAAGGAAAAATTTTATTTTTCGGTGAATAGTGCCGTATTCGTGAATAGTGCCGTATACGTGAATAGTGTCGTATACATGAATAGTAACCCCGACACAAAAAGTTCCAAATTTGATAAAAACTCATATCAATATTTCAGCATAATGATATTGAAGAAAATAATATCATTTAAGAAGAAAATAATATCCCTTACCTCAAGATATCAGTACTTCTGGTCGGAATACCGGTATAAGGCTGAAAGAAACTTGCTCTGATGAATAGAAACTCTCAAAGTATCTAAATACTCATAAAATACACTCAATAATCTAGAGAGAGAAGGAGAGAAAATTTGTTTCTGGTGTGATTTTCAATTCTAACTTAGCCCTCTATTTATAGGAAAATTTTAGTAGGTTTGACCTGCAACCTGATGGCTTTACCTGCTACTATTCCCACCCACCACATTTGAAATATAATTCAGCACATTTCTTCACCAACCACAAGTGGGGCCCACCAATTCTAGAATTTTCCACCAAAAATGATTTATAACCTGATTTCTGAATCAGCCACCTCTTAAAATTCATAATAAATCATACGTTCATTTTTAACGGTTCAAAATTTGTGGACATATACTCAACTTATATATGTATAACATATCCAAAAATTACCACGATCCAACGGTCGGATTAAAAATTATAACACCTGCAATATTTCTCAAAAACCCTGATTTGATTTTTAATACATCCATTCCGATAAAAATACTGATAAAACACCTCAACATTAACTCCTTCATTTTTAACCACAAAAATATATCCCTCATTTATATCCACATAAAATAAATATTTCCTTATCATATGAATCAATAATTAATTATTCACAAATAATATTATAGAATCACATTTATGACAACCAGGCCGTTCCCAGGAAAGAGGGGGCTTTCCAATAAGGATTTCTCCTTACTGGCGCGCAATTAGATGACCAAACCTCTCCTTAGATAGAACTTTCTAGACATTGTCAATAATGTTATCTAATAATATTATTCAAATAATATGAATTATTGATCTGATAATAGAAAATACTGTACAGCAACAATTATTGAAACAACAATAATATAAAATATCAATGCAACAATTATTGAATCAATAAAATAAAATATTGAATAATAACTACTGTAACAATTATTGAGTAGTGCCTTCTTACGTAAGAATTAATAATTGGTGCAATACCGTGTGCTACTGTATTTTAATCACCGGGTATTCCAACAGTATTAACGGTAACAACTACGCCGTTATTTATAAATAACTTATACTTGTCATTTTCTTCATCCAATCGCTTTCCGTTATGGGGCCCACACAAGGCTGCGCCGTCGTACGAATATTCCCCGACAGCAAGAATATTCCACGACCAAACGAATATTCCCCGACAAAATGAATATTTTATAACCACTTGCTTATTTTGCAAAATTTGCACATTTCACCCATAACCAAAGTATTATATCAAATTAGCCCCTTATTATTCACAATAATATTTAGAGAAAATTTGATTTTATTCATTAATAAGTTGGGGTCTTACAACCTCCCCTCCTTATGAAATTTCATCCTCGAAATTGACGTACGTACCTGATGTTTCAAAAAGGTGAGGATACCTCGCTTTCATTTCTGATTCCAACTCCCAGGTCATTTCTTCAATAGCATGGTTTCTCCACAAAACCTTAACTTGTGGTATAACCTTCGTGTGTAGGACATGCTCTTTCCTATCCAAGATCTTAACAGGTACCTCCTCGTACGTTAAATCTTCAGCTATCTCGTCTGGTTCTAACTCAATAATGTGGTTCGGGTCTTTAACATGTTTACGAAGCATAGATATGTGAAAAACATTATGAACACGAGACATGCTTGGAGGTAATGCGAGTCTATATGCCACATTTCCTATTCGCTCAAGAATCTCAAATGGACCAACAAATCTTGGATTGAGCTTTCCTCTCTTCCCAAATCTTGTAACTCCCTTCCATGGTGCAACACGTAATAATACATGATCCCCAATATTAAATTCCACGTCCTTCCGATGAAGATCCGCATAACTCTTTTGTCGATCCTGTGCCGTTTGTATACGTTGTCGAATCGTTTGGATCTTCTCTGTAGTAATGCGTACCAACTCTGGTCCCAACAATGTTGCTTCACCCACCTCGTCCCAGCATACTGGAGAACGACATTTTCTTCCATACAACGCCTCGAATGGAGCCACACCTATGCTCGCCTGATAACTGTTATTGTAGGAGAATTCCACCAATGGTAGGTACTTATCCCAACTCCCTTTGAGATCTAGGACACAAAGTCTTAATAGATCTTCAAGAGTTTGAATAGTCCTTTCTGATTGTCCGTCCGTTTGAGGATGGTATGCCGAACTGAATTGTAAATCCGTGCCCATAGCTTTCTGCAAGCTAACCCAAAATCGTGAAGTGAATCTTGGGTCACGATCCGAAACTATGGATACTGGCATGCCATGCAATCTCACAATCTCGTTCACGTACATACTAGCAAGACGTTCAAGGGAATAAGTCTCACGTATTGGCAAGAAATGAGCGGATTTGGTTAATCTATCAACAATAACCCAAATCGCATCTATGCCTTGAGAAACCTTGGGAAGACCCGTAATAAAATCCATAGTAATGTGTTCCCACTTCCATTTCGGGATCTCAAGTGGTTGCAATGGACCCTTTGGCACTTGATGCTCCACCTTTACATGTTAACAAGTTAAACACCTCGAGATAAACTCCGCGATCTCTCTTTTCATATTGCTCCACCAAAATGTATGTCGAAGATCGTGATACATTTTGGTACTCCCAGGATGGATTACAAACGGTGTGTTGTGTGCCTCCATCATTATTCTATGCTTCAAGTCAAAATCGTTAGGAACACAAAGTCTGGAGTTGACTCGAAGTATTCCTTCTTCATCGATTCTTGCTTCTGGAATAGTACCTTCTTGCACTTTCTTCTTTATACGCATCAGCTCCATGTCCGTAGCTTGAGCAGCTTTAACTTTATCGATTAAAGTCGGTTCTACTCGTATATTTGATATCATCATGTGGGTACTTGGAGCCTTCATCTCTATCTCCATCATTTGTAAGTCATACAAAATGGGCCTTTGTGTTAACAATATTGCACTCGTACCCGCATATGATCTTCTACTCAATGCGTCAGCTACTACGTTTGCTTTTCCAGGATGATATTGGATGATATGATCGTAATCTTTCAACAGCTCGAGCCAACGTCGCTGCCGCATGTTGAGTTCTTTTTGGGTGAAGAAATATTTGAGGCTTTTATGATCTGTATAGATCTCCACTTTCTCCCCATACAGGTAGTGTCTCCAGATCTTCAACGCGAAAACGACTGCTGCCAACTCCAAATCATGAGTATGATAATTCCTCTCATATTCTTTGAGTTGTCGCGAGGCATAGGCTATGACTTTCCCATGTTGCATGAGAACACATCCTAACCCTTTGCCTGAAGCATCGCTGTAGATAACAAATCCATCCGAACCAGATGGTATTATCAGAACAGGTGCCGAAATGAGTCTCCTCTTGAGTTCTTGGAAACTCTTCTCGCATTTCTCACTTCATACGAATTTTGTATCTTTCCGAGTCAGCTGAGTTAACGGAGTAGCGATTCGAGAAAATCCTTCCACAAATCTCCGATAATAACCAGTTAAGCCCAGAAAGCTAGGTATTTCGATTACTGACTTAGGTTGCTCTCAACTGTGACTCAT
The DNA here is from genome assembly GCA_016801055.1 of Panax notoginseng. Classification (NCBI taxonomy): domain Eukaryota; kingdom Viridiplantae; phylum Streptophyta; class Magnoliopsida; order Apiales; family Araliaceae; genus Panax; species Panax notoginseng. The sequence continues at coordinate 38,831,044 of CM029019.1, forward strand.
ATCCCAATCTTGGATAGCACGTCACAATGACACCTATCAGTTTACTACCATACGAATATGGCATCCCCTACGGAGAGTCTGGCTTTGGTGCATTCCACAAAGGAAGTCACCAGATAGAGGCTCGGGTACAAACTTCTACAGTTAAGTTTTTAACTCCTGAAGTTCAATAGGAGCCATTCGATATGAGATTTTAGAAGTGAGTTTTGTACCAGATTCAAAGATGATACAAAATTCAATATCACGCGTAGGCCAAGAAAATCTTCAGGAAATACGTCAGGAAACAAACAACAGAAGTATCACTCAAAAATGACGTATTTTTGTTCAAGTCCATGACATGGGCTAAGAAAGCTTGACATTCGTTTTTCAATAAACAAATGGCTTTATGACTTGATATGAAAGTGTTTGAATTCAAATGGTTTGGTTGCTTGAATTCGAATAATAGGTTACTTAGGAATATGAAAACTAACAACCTTACGAAAGCAATCAATTTTGGCATGATGAATAGTTAACCTTAAAATCACATCAAAAGCAAATATCTTTAAAGAAATAAGGTCAACAGGTAATGTGATAGTGCAAACCTGAATCAAGCAAGATTTCTAATCAGTGGATGAAATGAAAGTTTCTCCTAACGGAGTCTCCACAGATAGGTCAAAGTCTAATTTCTCCGGAGTCGAGTTTAAACGTTGAGCACAAGCAGGAGAGATAAAAGAATGGGTAGAACCGGTATCTAATAAGGTATAGACTTCGCAAAAATTTATAATTAACTAACCCGTGCTAACTTTGTTCGAGTTCTTCGCATTCCGACTAGTCACGAAAAACGCTCTTCTAGGAACCGTTGACTTTGACTTTTCTGGGACAGCTTTTTGAGTCACCATCCCCGCTGAACTTGGTTTTTGCTACAAAACACTCTCGAGCTATATGACCCTCCTTTCCACAGTTATAACATACCTTGGATTGTTGTGGGCAGTTTGGGCTGATATGTCCCTCTTTCCCACATTTGTAACATACGACCGGTGGTCGTTCTCCTCCCCTAGAAACAGTTGATGTTTGTGCTGACGTCTTCGCATTATCATTGTTGTACCTTCTCTTCTTGAAATCTCCTCCCGACTCGCTCCTTCTATTATCACGACCACGATTACCACCAGAGTGGTTACCGCTTTTGTCCGAAAATTTTCCTCCCTGCTGGTTTTCATTGCTTCGATGACTGCCGCCACCGGTATGACCCTGGTTGTGGTCCCTCGGTTGCACATACTCATTATCTCGCTCTAATAATTGAGCCCTATTTACAACATCTGAATATAAAGAAAATTTATGAGAGATAAGATATTGTCGAATCTCGGGTTTTAGACCTCTCAGAAACATCCTTGTCATTCGTTCCTCATTTTCGACCAAATGAGGTGCAAACCTGGATAACTCTACAAACTTCGCCTCGTACTGGGACACCGTCATGTTGTTTTGTTCCAGTCTGATAAACTCTACCTCCTTCATATAACGAATACTTTCAGGAAAGTACTTGTCATTGAACAGTTTTTGAAATGTTTCCCAGGACATGTTGAGTGCGTCAGGCTGGGTACGCTTCACAGACTCCCACCAGTAGTCTGCCTCACCGCGGAACATAAAAGTGGCGAATGGAACCTTTTGTTCCTCCGTGCATCCCAAGACATCGAATATCTTGGTAATTTGCTTGACCCACGATTCCGCCATGATCGGATCCGGCTTTCCCTTAAATTCTGGTGGTCCCAATTCTTTGAACTGCTTAGCTGTGACAAACCGCGCGTTGTTATCATTTCCACCCGTATTCTGCACACGAGTCTCCCTCGTCTGATTTTGCATGAACTGCAAAAAGCTCCTAAACATTCCATCATTCATCGTTTGCTCGGTAACGTTGTTTACAGGAGGAATATTGCCTTCCTGTTGCACGTTCCCCTGGGTGGTGATCAAAGGTGTCTCTACGGTCTGATTTACTCCATTATTAACGTTCTCAGCTGCCATTCTTAAATACTGCCATAAAACAAGGGTTAATAGTCATGTCATATATTATCCCTATACTCTGACCGACCAAATAAACACCAAATAAACTTAGTCAAGTCATACTAGTGAAGGAATTCCCCGTCTCTCCCCTCCTAGTTCTTGTCTCACATCTCAGCCAGGGATCATATTCCTAAGCTCTGATACCAACTGTGACGCCCCCAAAATAGGTATACAACACCCATTCTGAGTCGCCAAATACATGGTACAGAAAGCAAACTACAACTTCAATAATACAATTGTCGTGCAAAATACGACAACACATACTGTGAGTTTAAATACAAATATTGTCTTCTAGACAATATCCACACTCAAATAAATCCTCATTATAATTATTCAAACACTATTTTACAGAAATAGTGAGGACTGCTAAAACATCTTTCTAGAACTATCACTCCATACCCCGACTAGATCCTGCTATGTTCTCACCTCTTGAGAAGAAAAATGGAACAAAAAGGAAAAGGGTGAGCTCAACTAGCCCAGTAAAGAATATTATGACTAAGATAATATACAAACAAATTATCGTTAGTCTTCAACAGGGAAAAATCTGATAGAATATAATCGACAACAAGTTTTAAATCAACAACTGCAGCGGAAACAACAAACCATTAGAAGAGTCAAGTAGAGAAAGAATTCTGCTATCTTCTAAGATTTAAAAGTCCATCATCAATATTTTATCCCTGTAACATCAATTAATAATCATCTTTATCCAAATATTCATCTTTGCACTACAGGCCAAAGATATTCATTTGTATCACCTGTCAGTCATGTTCATCTCAACATCTGTTCATCTTTGCACTACAGGCCAAAGATATTCATCAAGTAATCATACATCTTTGCACTACAAGCCAAAGATATTCATTAATATCATCATTTAGGACTGAGGATGATGAAAAATATCTTAAAGAGAACGAATCCAATGAGACAGAAGGACAAATAGTAGGGATTCGTATAACAGTTTATCCAAGATCAATAATACTTCATAATAATCAATTGTGAAGCAGAATTCAAAAATAAAGATCAAAACATGGATACAATCAAAGATAGTAACCATAATAGACATCTTGGACAAAAAGGAAAAATTTTATTTTTCGGTGAATAGTGCCGTATTCGTGAATAGTGCCGTATACGTGAATAGTGCCGTATACATGAATAGTAACCCAGACACAAAAATTTCCAAATTTGATAAAAACTCATATCAATATTTCAGCATAATGATATTGAAGAAAACAATATCATTTAAGAAGAAAATAATATCCCTTACCTCAAGATATCAGTACTTCTGGTCGGAATACCGGTATAAGGCTGAAAGAAACTTGCTCTGATGAATAGAAACTCTCAAAGTATCTAAATACTCACAAAATACACTCAATAATCTAGAGAGAGAAGGAGAGAAAATTTGTTTCTGGTGTGATTTTCAATTCTAACTTAGCCCTCTATTTATAGAAAAATTTTAGTAGGTTTGACCTGCAACATGATGGCTTTACCTGCTACTATTCCCACCCACCACATTTAAAATATAATTCAGCACATTTCTTTACCAACCATAAGTGGGGCCCACCAATTCTAGAATTTTCCACCAAAAATGATTTATAACCTGATTTCTGAATCAGCCACCTCTTAAAATTCATAATAAATCATACGTTCATTTTTAACGGTTCAAAATTTGTGGACATATACTCAACTTATATATGTATAACATATCCAAAAATTACCACGATCCAACGGTCGGATTAAAAATTATAACACCCGAAATATTTCTCAAAAAACCCTGATTTGATTTTTAATACCTCCATTCCGATAAAAATACTGATAAAACACCTCAACATTAACTCCTTCATTTTTAACCACAAAAATATATCCCTCATTTATATCCACATAAAATAAATATTTCCTTATCATATGAATCAATAATTAATTATTCACAAATAATATTACAGAATCACATTTATGACAACCAGGCCGTTCCCAGGAAAGAGGGGGCTTTCCAATAAGGATTTCTCCTTACTGGCGCGCAATTAGATGACCAAACCTCTCCTTACACAGAACTTTCTAGACATTGTCAATAATGTTATCTAATAATATTATTCAAATAATATGAATTATTGATCTGATAATGGAAAATACTGTACAGCAACAATTATTGAAACAACAATAATATAAAATATCAATGCAACAATTATTGAATCAATAAAATAAAATATTGAACAATAACTACTGTAACAATTATTGAGTAGTGCCTTCTTACGTAAGAATTAATAATTGGTGCAATACTGTGTGCTACTGTATTTTAATCACCGGGTATTCCAACAGTATTAACGGTAACAACTACGCCGTTATTTATAAATAACTTATACTTGTCATTTTCTTCATCCAATCGCTTTCCGTTATGGGGCCCACACAAGGTTGCGCCGTCGTACGAATATTTCCCGACAGCAAGAATATTCCACGACCAAACGAATATTCCCCGACAAAATGAATATCTTATAACCACTTGTTTATTTTACAAAATTTGCACATTTCACCCATAACCAAAGTATTATATCAAATTAGCCCCTTATTATTCACAATAATATTTAGAGAAAATTTGATTTTATTCATTAATAAGTTGGGGTCTTACATATATGTTAAATTGTCCTTTGGTAAATCAAATGTCCATGAATTGGAAGAGTTTGTCGAGTGAGTGCATTTAATTCAAACAACATGTGTGGTATATATATATATATATATATATATATATATATATATATATATATATGTTATATTTTGATTGGTTGGATGGTTGACAATTTGCATCGGTAGGTTACAAAAATTTTCATTCGTTAGTTGCACATCTATTGCATCCGTTATTTTTCTTGCACAGTGCCTTTCCATTCTTCTATAAATAGAAGCTCATTCCTTCATTATTTTCTTACGAATTCACTGAAACTCTAGAGAGGTAAACTGTAGAGAGAAAGAAGAAATGTATTCTGCTACTTCCCTACTCTTATATTCAGTTTCTTTTACGGTAAGGGGTGTTATTCTTTCTTATTCATGAAGAGAACTGTTGTTATTCCATTTCTTATTATTCTGTTGGAATAACCTGTATACGCGGTCTACCCTATACTTGGTGAAATTCTTCTATTATTCTGTTGGAACATCCTGTCTATGTGTTTTACACCGGACCTGGTTCCGTCTTTATTATTATTCTGTTGGAACATCCTGTCTGTGTGTTTTACACCAGACCTAGTTCCGTCTTTATTATTCTTCTGTTAGAACATCCTGTTAGTGCAAATTTTGCCAGAACTGGTTCTGTTATTATTATTCTGTTGGAATAACCTGTCTATGCAAAGTACCGCATGCATTGTGATTTCTTTTGTTATTCCATTCTTTATTATACTCAGTTGGTTAAAATTTTGACTTCTATACTCCATGAAATTAGTGGAATATCCTTGATATTTGCGCTTCATCCAGTATATTTTTATGGAAATATTCTTCTGAGCATTCTTGAATTTTACTGCACAAAGCAGTATTATGTTGATAATTTGGACGTTATCAGTTCATGGATAAATTAATTCTTGAAATTATTTTATTGAATTCTTATATCATTGTCATCATCCTCATATTTATATTTTTGAAAGTCATCTGTGGCCTGTAGTGCATAGATGGACTTGGTATGATTATAACCAGAGATTATTCGGTGTAATCATGATCGTAATGTTATAAATGATGTGGTAAAAGTCCTCATTACCCCATAGTATATTGACGGACAGTTGTTGGCAAGATCATGACCATTAATGAATACACAAATATTCTTAGACCGTAGTGCATGGATAATTATGGTCGTAATACTAAAGAATATCCTTGGCCGTAGTGCAGGGGTGATTCGATGATGTGGAATATTTATTAAGCTGAGTCTCAGCGATAACAGTTATGAAAAAAACCTTTTAAATCATAAAAGATAGTAGATTTTATTTTTTGCTTGACTCTTTTAATGGATTGCTTGTTCCGCTGCAGTTAAACTTGATGTCTATTATATTTTATCAGTTTAACATTGTTGGAGACTGATGATAATTTATTCTGCATTATCTTAGTCATAATATTTCTTACTGTGCTAGTTAAGCTCACCCTTTCTTTCACTATTCTCTTCAGGAAATGAGAATATAGCTGGGATGAGTCGGGGAACAGAGTAATGGTCCAGCGGATAGCATTAGTAGTCCTCACTATTCTATGAAATAGTGTGATAATAATTGTAGTAAGGACTCCTTTTGAGTTTGTATACTCTCTAGTAGACAATATTTGTATTCAAACTCACAGTTTACGTTTTGTCGTATTGTACACGACAGTTGTATTAGTAAGTTGTATTTGAATTTTGTACCATGTATCTGGCGACTCAAGATGGGTGATGTATACCTAATTTTGGGGGCGCCACAGTGTGATTCGATAAAGTGACAACATGGAAATCCCTGGCCAGGGTTGAATGGAAATTATAAAGGAGTTTCTAATTTACATTAACTATTGTTGTGCATTTTAGAATCGAAATACATATAATCAAATAAATAAAACTTGACAGTAATTCCATATTTTATATTTGATTGAGACATTTTATGGTAGAAGGATTGGATTGCACGGTAATTATTCACGGAATAGGTTCTTTGTATTCTTTGTGATTTACGTTGAATTCATATTATCCGGATAGTCATGATACATTATTTATAAGGTGTCACTAATGATGTTGAATAAATATTATTTATTTATAGTTGAATTAAAGGAGTTTAATTCATTATAAACAATATTAGAATTGTTTTAATTTATTTATTCTACCACTAGCTTAATATTGAATCTAGAGGGTCACACCATAAAAGGGAGAAATGTGATTTTAGAATTGATTGACTTAATAATAATAAATTAAGTGTATTTAATTTATTAGTGAAATAAATTAAATATCTAAATATTTATAATCAAGTATTTGGAGAAATACTAATATTATGAATTAATGAGATTGGTCATCTTAGTATTATTATTACTATTATTAATATTATTATTAAATTGACTAAATAATAATAATATAGTATTTGGAAAAATACTAATATTTATAATTAAGTATTTGGAGAAATACTAGATTATAAATAAATAAGAAGAGTCTTATTATTATTTTATTTAGTTCCTTGAGAATTAAATTAAAACCTAAATTCTAAATGGTTGAGGATTAGGGTTAGTCTTTAAATAAGAGAATCTTATTGTGGGAAAGACTAATGTTTATGCATCTTGCTTCTGTATTGCAAGCAATCTCTAAACCCTAAGTTGTTAGGATAGTGAGAATTAGGATTAGTCATCCAAGACGTAGTTGAGTCCAAAATAAAATCTTCAATCTATTACTCTTAATGGATACCTCTTGGGCGTTGCATACACTTTTTGACGAACATGTGATCCGAAAATTGGAAGGATTTGAATTTGAAGTCTTCATCAAAGTTTAACACGCTTCAAAAGTACATCTTTATCCTTCCTTAATTAATGATGTTTCATAAGGCTATACATTAGGATTGCTGAAAAATTTTAAATTTCTATTTTGCATGCTTCCGTTGTTATTACAATTAGATTGTATGCTTTGATTATGTTTCCCCAATCCATCTTGTCTTTGCCCTTTTCCTTTCCAGGCCCTTCAACACGCTCAGTTTTCGCTGAAAACATTTAATTTTAAGCAAGAATGAGCATTTACATGCCCATCAAGTATAATAGTTACATTTAAACAACAAAATCAAGAATCATGCATTCATACTTCTAAACCTTCAACAACTGTACAAAAGTTGTTAAGAGATCTCAAATGATAGAAAATTACCTCCTTTGTTTTCAAAACTTATTTTTGAAATGACATGATGACATTAGCTGAGCGGTCATAAGACCTCGAACTTTCATTTTCTTTTCGAAATGGTTTAAACAGCTATTCTGTTGTAAACCGTCTTAACTCATGAGTACATTGGGTGATTAACCCTTTTTACCCTGTATTGATCAATACTACATATCGAACGACTTAATTTGCATTCTCATGTCACTCGACATTACATGTCGACATATAAAACATTTTCCCCTATATTAAGATTGTTCATTCTCGGTCTGATTTCGTTCAAGTAGAAATTGGTTTGGAAACTTAATTTAAACTCAAGAATAATTTAAAAGATCATACTAGATCATTAAAAGGTTTTAACATGTGTCTAGCCGATACAAATGGCATTGACATATTTCTTAAACAGTTGATGCATATCAAAACTTGAAAACTTGATAAATTCATGTGTTATAGCAAAACTTTAAGCATTTGATGCATTATAGCATAGCTAAAAACTTATACAACCAACAAAGAATGTGTATAAGTCTAATGTTTACACAACCATTAAACATTGTGTAAACCAAAGCATACATAAGGATTATTCATAGGAATATACATCCACATACTTTAAAATAACATTTAAATGAAGATTGAATGGAGTTAGAATACTTGCCTTAGCGGTCTTGGAAACCTTAGCGTTAGTCACCCTTTAATAGTCCTACACATTCAGTGCACATAAACATACAAATTAGCCACGTATAAACATCCATCATTGTTTACTTAACTCTATTACATGTTCTATAATGTCCATCTCATAAGAGTTGGAACACTATTTAAGTATTTAACATTCAGCTCGGCGTTTCGACATTCGTATGTCGTAGGCCCGACTTTTCTACCCTAAATGCTTAACCGATACGCCATTGCGTATAATTAACACATCCCATATACCTACTAAACTTTGGTTTACACTTTCTCAAGACTATATCTCCAATGTCCAATGTTTAGAACTCGAAAATACTAGTTAAACATAGTTTGGTACCACAACGGTCAAAAGAAACCATCATGGTTTACCTCATAATACATAACAGTCCTAAAGATGCCCATTTTTGGCCTTGATCCCTACATTAACTTTCAAAACTTAAAAAATAAAAGTTGTAGGTCTACTCCTTAGCTTTCCGGATCATTTTTAATAACCTGAATCGGAGTTCGGCTGAAAGAGTTAAGAACAATCTAGTACAGCATGTCCGGACTGACTTTTGGCCTAGCAGTGGCTCGATATAATTACGCCCAAAATGAAAGTGATTTGCACATAAGCCAATCATGTTGATGTTAAAGCATATACTTGGTAACAATCTTATTCGTTTATTAATTAATGTATTCATTTACTAAAGGCTTTAATTTATCTATATGGTGCTGTTTTAATAATATATGATAAACTCATAGTTTTAAAAAATGCCTTTAGAATCATGATGAGATCATGCTAATGAGATCTAAATTCTTAGATAGCTTAAAAACTAAAATGTTTCCAATCGATGGATTACTGAAAAGGGGATTAGTGAATCCAGATAGATTGGTACATACGTTGCTTGCTCATTGGATGAGAATGATTAATCTCATGATCATTTGTGTGGAGACACTAAAATAATTATGTATGTGCTTATTCAAGAATAAGTTCACTGAACGTGGCTTGCTAAGGAATACCTAATGAAGTTTTACTTGTCTGTCAATAGTAATTCCTATAGTGATAGTAGCATAAATGATCCTTGGACTTGAGATCATTATAGTATCTTATGCATAATGAGTTATAATTTGACTTATTCCTTAAGACCCTTAGGGTATATCAAAGGGTATGCTTGGGTATAATAAGTTGTACATGGAGATAATGTATGATCAATAAAGAATCTACCGCTTCTAGTAAAAGAAGAGAAATATCCTATGTGATTCGATAAATTACAACCCAGGAGTCCCTGGCCAAGGCAAAATAAAATTAGAAAGGAGTTTTTATTTTGCATTATTTGGAGTTTTACATTTGGGAATTGAAATACATATAATTAAATAAAATAAGTCTTGGCAGTAATTCCATTTCTAATATTTAATTGAGACATTGTATGGTGGAATGATTGAATTGTACGGTAACTATTTATTCAAAGGTTCTTTTATGATTAATGTTGAAATCTATGTTATCTGGAAAGTCATTGATCGCTAAGGAGACTTATCCTTATTGTAGAATAAATGTTATTTATTTAAATGAATTAATAGTTTTATTTATTTATTTAAATAAGATTAGAATTGTTCTGATTGATTTATTCACAACCAGTTTAATATGGAGAACCTAAAGTAGCACACCATAAAAAGAAGAATATTTATTTAATAAGTAAATGACATAATCGTAATAATAAGTTAAGTGTATTTAATTTAATCTATGGTGATAGAATAAATTAAATAGCTTAATATTCATTATTTAATATGTAATATCCCGAGTGTTTATGATAACGATCCTTAGAAAAAGAAATGAATGTGTTAAAAAATATATAATACTCAAAATATAATTGAGTTCGAGTGAAAGTTATGAAATAAAACCTAGAATTTGTTAAAGTAATGAATGTAGTAAGAAATATAAAACCTATATTAAGATAATGTGTTGAAGATATTCAACGATAAATTTTCAAAAGAGATTTGGTGAAAATCGAGTAAGGGAGGTTTCTTTGATTCCGATGACGGAATCCTTGTAAGGAGGGAAGGATGTAACAATCCAAAATTTTAATTATAATTTTTTAAATATTTATTAAATTATATAAATATTTAATGGATGTGTTTATCGTTGAATAAGTATTTGTTTAAATGATTTGATTTGATTTGGTTAATTATTTGTTTAATAAATAATTAATGAGTTAAGGGAATTAATTATTATGAGATAGTATTCTAATTTAATTTAATAATTAAGTTAGAGAATTTATAATGATTAAATAATTTATTCAACAAATTGTTATTAGAATTAATTAAATTAAGTATGAAAAACATAATTAAATAAAGTGTGACAAATAACTATACTATAAAGGAGTTATTAAAATAAATTAAAAGAGTTTAATAAGGGTAATTAGCTGGCGTCGGTTTTTAGTCATTTGAAAATACGTGCGTTTGTTTTATTTTATTTTACGTAAGTTGTATTTGGTCTAAAGCTTTGGTCTAAAAAGAAAGAGAAGAAAGGAGGTCTTGTGATGCCCCCAAAATAGGTTCATTCCACCCAACCCATTCTGAGTCGCCAAATACATGGTACAAAAAATAACGACAATTTTATTCTTACAATTGTCGTGCAAAATACGACAACACATATACTGTGAGTTTAAATACAAATATATTCCAATTGTGACTCTTATCCCAACCTTGGATAGCACATCACAACGGCACCTTACATAAAGGTACAGTCAATAACTGTTTTAGAAATTAAAATCTTTGAAAAATGCTAAAGGAAACCTTCGTACATGGGAGGCCATGCATCTAAGTTATAATAGATATCATATGACTAGAGAATTATCCTTGGTTGACCCAATAGACCCTAAAGAAAAACGAGAAGATTACTATCATGTTCTTTCTAATGGTGAGTCTTCTTTTGACATATAATTATCTCCATTGTCTCCAATTGAGAATTATATTTCAACCAAACTCTACGATTATATAGGTAGTGCTCGTAGATATACTTAGCAAGTGGATGTGCACAACCTTGTCTTATGATAACACGAAGTTGTATGTCATTAGACATCTTGTATGATAGTAGAAAAACACCCTTCCAAAGTTGGGTTCGCCTCACCCTATTTGATTCACCAAATATAACTGTTAAATGACGTATAAAATACAACACACTTATCTAAAGTTCTCAATAAAATTATTTTCATACTGTTTTAGAGGAAACCTCAACAGCTATCGACCACCGTTCTATTCCCTTGTTACCCCCGCTCGACCCAGCAATACTCTTATCACCTGAAAGGAATTGTGAAATAAAAGGGTGAGCACAACTAGCTCAGTAAAGAATATCATGACTAAAGATAATTAAATTATCAATACCCTTCATCAGTAATGAATCAGAGATTTAAAACATATGGTAGATGAATAAACTTTTCAACCGTAGTTGCAGCGGAATGAGCAATCCATTAGAAGAGTCAAATAGACCATAAAATCTATTATCTTCTCCATATTAAAAGTCCACCAATAATATTTTATCCCTGTAACATCAATCAATAATTCTTGTCCACAATCATGTGAATAACTCATAATCATAATTGCAGTTCTAAATTTTTTTTCGCACCCAGGACGAAGATAATTTTTATCACCTATCTTTACCTGAAACATCAAATATCATGGTTATACCAAATCACATTTTCTGTTCATAATCATACTAATAAATTTATCTTTGCACTACGGCCAAAGATATTCATCAACAGTTCATCTTTGCACTACAGGCCAAAGATATTCAACAACAGGTCATCTTTGCACTACGGGCCAAAGATATTAATATCTTAAAGAAATATATAATTATTTCAGAATTTATATAAATAATAATTATAACCATGTTGATCAATTCACCTTTGCACTTAAGTTAAAGATATTCAATTATAAATTCAATGGTCATGATCATACCAGTCAACAATTCATCTTTGCACTAATGGCTAAAGAGAACCCATAGTCACGATCATACCAATAATCTACTCATCTTTACACTCAAGTCAAAGAGAAATTTCATCACCAGGATTATAAAAATATTATATATGATAATAAAAACAATATAATCAAAATATGGATTTAGTTTCAAGAGTAAGATTTATAAATCAACGATAATTTGGTCAGAAAAAGAAACTAATTTTGTCGTGAATAATATCCTGTGAATAGTAACTCGTGAATAGTAACTCATAAATAGTAACCTATGAATAGTAACCCGTGCATATTACCTCATATTCGTACATAGTACCGTATACGTAAATAGTGTCGTATACAAAAACAGTGTCACATACATGAATAGTGTCGTATACGTGAATAGTACCCCCGACACGAAAAAGGTAAATTTTCACAATAAAATTCTTATCAATATTCCGGTATAATGATATTAAAGGAAATAACATCATTTACTTGAAAAAATAACCTCCCTTACCACCCTTTACAATCCCTTACCATAATAATGACAAAATCCCTTACTTTAAAAGAATAGCACTTCTAGCTGGAATATCGGATATAATATTGAAGAAAACTTGCACCGTATAGCAACACTCAAAGTATCAAAATACTCACAAAAATAAGCTCGATAATATAGAGAGAGAAAACTTCAGTTTCTGGTGTGATTTTCAATTCTAATCTAAGCACCCTATTTATAGGAAAATACTTAGAACACCAAAGTAGAAAATTTAATAAAATATTATTATTTTTTAAAAAATTCCGACGCCCACTTTGACAATCTGAATTCAGCATTTACAACAATAAGTGGGGCCCACCAACTCACAAAAAATGTTTTTCTTAAAAAAAATAATTAAAACTCCAAAAATCAATTATTTCGAAACTTTAATAATTCATAATAAATAGCCCTTTTATCAGAAAAATTTAAATCTTATGTCCATTCCATAGAAAATTTAATTCTCTACAACTTTGTAGCTTTAAATTTTTCCAAATTCTAAACAAAAATTGACCAAAATTCACATACGGACGATTTTGTAGGCTATAATCAAATTTCAGTCAAAAATGTGATCCACCAATATGTTTAACATGTGTTTGGCATTTATTGTAACAAAAATACTATTTCTCCTCATTTACTCATATATCACACATTCATTGTAAAAATATCACCGTTATTATATTATTGTAATATAATAATATATTTAAATAAATTATTTTATCAGAAAAGATAAAATATCAATTTTTAACAATTGTCACTTTTAAAAATTCCTCCATGTATATCCACATAAATAAATATTTTCCTTATCATATAAATCAATAATTAATTATTCACAAATAATATTACAGAATCACAATAATGACAATCAGGTCGTTCCCAGGAGAGAGAGGGTCTTCCGGTAAAGATTTCTCCTTACTGGCGCGCAATTAAATAACCTCTCCTAGACAGAACTTTCTTAGATATTGTCAATAATGCTATCTAATAATATTATTCAAATAATATAAATTATTGATTTGATAATTTGAAATACTGTGCAATGACAATTATTGAAATAACAATATAAAATAATGTGCAATACCGTGTGCTAATGTGCAACAACGCGTATTACTTTACTTTAACTACCGGGTATTTCAACAGTGTTAACAGTAACAACTACGTTGCTATTTTTTTTTTTAAAAAAATTCATTATTGTCGTTTTCTTCATTCGTCAATTTTCCGTTACGGGACCCACAAATGACTGCGCCGTCGTACGAATATTCCCCAACAGCAAGAATATTCCACGACTAAACGAATATTCCCCGACAACAATGAGTATTTTATAACCACTTGCTTATTTTGAAAATTTACATATATCACCCTTAACTTTAAACTTTTATTAATTTAACTATTTACTAAATAGAAAAATTGAATATTTTTATTTCATAAAATTCGGGGTCTTACAGGTTTACATAGAGAAAAATTTTTGAGAAAAACTAGAGTGAGTTGAGAGAAAGTTCTGAGTTTTTTTCAAGCTATTCTCAGTGGTTAGCAAGGATTTTCAAAGCAACAAAAGGTATGTTACGGCATAATTTTCTTGAGTTATACACAAGTCTTTACAAAATTTTCTGTAAACTATGTTTTTATAATTGGTTAGAAAGTTATGTGTAATTGTAATTGTTATACTAGCATATATATATATATATATATATATATATGTGTGTGTGTGTGTGTGTGTGTGTATGTGTGTGTGTGTGTGTGCTTGTGTGTGTGTGTGTGTGTGATTGTATGCTTAACATATATATAAGATTGTATGCTAATACGTGTTAAAGGAAGGGAATAGATTTACAGTGAAAATAAGCATGAACATGTTCTGTAGGCTATCAACAATTAGTATTTTATTGTATGCTAATTATGAAATTGAACTGTGATTATGTTAATTGGGTATGAACTGCAGAGAATCGTAGTTTAAAGGAATCGAAATGGGTTTATTATTCGAATTTACAGTTTACTGTGTCAAGAAATATCAATCACGGAGTTTTAGTTCTAAAACAGTGTTTTCAAAGATTTAAGTTTTTTTAAAAATCGTTGCTTAGTTGTTGTTAATTGGTATATGTATGATTGGTAATGTTTATGTGTAGTTACATGAATTATACATGTTAATTGGTGTTAGAAATTTAAGATACAGTAGCTTTCTG
Organism: Panax notoginseng; assembly: GCA_016801055.1. NCBI lineage: Eukaryota > Viridiplantae > Streptophyta > Magnoliopsida > Apiales > Araliaceae > Panax > Panax notoginseng. The sequence goes on from CM029019.1 coordinate 38,846,207, forward strand.
TTCTTCGTGCTGTGCTTGGAGCCTCGGCGCCAAAAACAGCGTCTCAGCCCCACTTCCCACGCCGCAGCGCCACAAACAGCGCGCGCCGCAGCGCCGAGGTCATGAGTAATCCTCGCGCAGAACCCGCGTCACAGCGCGGAACCCGTGTCGCAGCGAGGCCCACAATGTAAATTGTGGCGCCGCAGCGCCAGTTTGCAGTAGGTCCAAGAACGACTTTTGTTGTGCACAAAAGTCTGTAATTGTTAATGTAATGCAATATGATGATTGTTAAACATATAATTTTATTATTTTGGTATGATAGTGCTAATAATGAGCATATAATTAACACTTAATGAGTTTTATTATTATTTTATTGATGTATTAGATAAGTTTTGTAAGCACACTAAGCATACACAAGAGAGACGATTCGAGCGTGTGACAAATGAACGTCGAAACGCTGTGACAAGTGTTAATGAACATTATAATATATGGAATGAGTTTAATATAAAACCCATAAGTATTCCTAGCAAGACTTAAACACTTGAATGAATTTTGAATATTACATAAGTCGAAAAGTTAACACAATCTAATTGAACGTTGTGTGCTAATTAACAGGAAGGATTATGAGATGTGGAGTAGAGTTTATATTACAATTACTATGTGTTGTTATGTGACTAATAGTTGATGTGTATGATTATATAATTGTGTAGGGCACGTGTAGTGCAGGTAGCTGTAAACTGTTAATCTATTATTGGTAAACAACGATCAAGGCAAGTCTTTCGGTTCTTATTTTCTACGTGGACTTGATGAACTGTTTTAAATTGCATGATATGTTATATGTGTTGTAAGCAAGCATGATATGTTATACATGTTGAAATTATGAAATGTTAAAGTCAATTTATGACTACATTGTTTTGGTTAAATAATGATGATCGAGTAAGGAACTCAATCTTTATATTTACTATGTGAATTAAAGCATGTATGCCATGTTACTTTAATTATTAGGAGATGTATATCGAGCATACTATTATGTGCTATGTGATGCATGAAAACTGCTAGATTTTACTGGGCTGTCGAGCTCAACCTTGCAAATAACCACTTTTGCAGGTTAAAGATTTAAGGTAAAGTTATGTGCTACTTGAAAGATATGAATCAAATGTGATACTTGAAGATTTATATACTTCGGCTGAGTTATTATTATTTGAACCATGTTTAAGGTTCTGAATAATGTATTAATGTTGAATTGTAATATCGTTTTGCGATGTAAACTCTTGTAGTATTACAATGATTCTGAAATATTTAGATGTAAAGGTTGAAAGTTCTGGGAACGAGAATAGTTTGTAATAGAAATTTTTATTATTTCGCAAATTTCAATGGTTGTATTATCGTTTAATGATGTAAAATTAGAGGTTGAATGTATTGTTAACGACCGAAGTCGATAGTTGAATTGTATAAATTTTGGAGTCGTTACATAATAATTTGGAAATATTAAATATAAATTAATAAGAGGAGTCTTATTATTATTATTACTATTATTATTATTATTATTATTATTATTATTATTATTATTATTATTATTATTATTTAATTCGTAAAGGAATTTGGGATTAATTAATAAATATACTCTCATATATTCCTAATAAGATTAGGAGGCTAATTAATTAAAGGAGTTTAGTTAATTAAATAAAACCCAATTTCTAATTAAATTAGAAGGGTTGCCTACATTTATAAATAAGATGAGTCTTATTATGGGTGATGGTTGTTGATATTTTCACAAGACACGTGAATAATAATTCCAAGAGTTAGAAGAGTACGTATTTTCTATAGAGATAGAAAAAAATAGGATTTTGCCAAACACCCATATTCTTAAATACTTCTTCTTCCTTGGTGGATCACCTCTAGAGGCCAAACACTTGGGTTGTTAACGTTGATCAAAGGAAGGAATCAAACCCGATGGATTCAAGTTGAACGCGAAAAGAATTAGAGGTGAACTCGTACCTGAGGAAGCTAGCTTCTACAAGGGTATGAATCTAATCTCCATATCTTTTCTTTTGATTGATAATTATGTACAAAGTATGATCAGGGTCATGGGTTTGTATGAAAATTTTAAATTCATATTTATCGCGCTTTCGCACCTTTTGTGTAATTTGATTGCATGATCGCACTGTATACAAACCTAACAGTGGTATCAAAGCATAACTTTGTGCTAATTATCGATCCTAATGATTCTATGTATGTATGGTATGCGATTTGATCGAATTTTCTGGGTAAAAAAAATTTCATGTTCTGTCTGCGACACGGCGAAACTGTGCCATCTCCAGTTCATTCTGGAGCGTAGCTGCTCCATAACCGGGAAAAGGTTTTCTGGGCTAGTAGCGCAGCTGTGCCCAACATCAGATTCAGAATTTTTTTTATTTTTAATATTTATTTCAATTAATAAATTTTTTATTTTAAATTGAAATATGATTAAAATAAAAGTTTTATATTAACTTGGAATTGGATTCCATGTTCGTTTGAATAAAAAAGTTTATTCAAAGTTTTATGTTAACTCGGAATTAGATTCTACGTTCGTTTGAATAAATGAGATTATTCAAAAGTTTTATATTAGCTTGAAATTGGACTCCACGTTCATTTGAATAAAAGAGTTTTTTCATATATGGAATAGGATTTCATGTTTCCTAGAATAAATGAGATTATTCACACATGTAATAGGATTCCATGTTTCCTAAAATTAAAGATGTTTAATTTTAATAAGAAATATGATTCAACATATTTTATTTTTTCAACAATTCTAAGTTAAAATAAAGGAGTTTATTTTTTACTTGAAATTGAATTCCTTATTAATTAAAATAAAGGAGTTTATTTTTATTTGGAATTTGATCAAAAATAAAGGAGTTTATTTTTATTCAAAAATTGGATAAAATAAAATAAAAAAGTTTATTATGATTAAAATAAAGGAGTTTATTTATATTTCAAGATTAAAATTTAAATAAATTTGAAATTACCCATTAAATTGATATCGATGCATATATGGAATGGATTTAGTATTCATGAGATGAATGTTATTTATTGATGCATATGATGATGTGTATAAAAATAAAAGGGGTTGGTTATGGACTATTAACCAATGCGATTGAATTTTATTTTTGTTGGATGCATGAATGTATGAGAATTATTAAATAGGATATGAGTACCTCGTCTGCACTAATTTTTTTTTGATATAAATTATATCTCCCTCCTATGTACTTTTCCTTAACTGTCAATCAAGGTTTCTATTTATTTTAAATAATTTTGTAATAGGAATAGTTAAAATTATTTTAAAGAATTGGAGGAGATCATGGAGCAAGGAGCGCTTGAAGACCCATTTGTAATGGAGCTCAGGTTTAATGTAATAGTTAAATTTAAATTTAATTCTTGCACCCTATGTTTGACCTATTGATTCACTCTGTGACTCTAGTGAACCAAATTAGAATAAAGTCCATAATCAATCCGGATAAAATATAGTATTCTATATATGAATGTTTATACTATGTGTGTGTGTGTGCGCGCGCGCGCGCATATCACATGTCGCCTTCTAAGATGATAAAAATAATAGAATATCAATTAATTATTATAAGTTTGTTGTGTCACCACAAGGCTTATCTTAATTTTTTGAGATGTTATTTTTATCACATTTGATGCTTATAAAGAAATTGAACAATGTTATTTTTGTTGTGTTACCACAATGACAATATTTTTCTTTTTGAATATATGGAGTGCTAGGTTAGACTTTGCTTGGATAATTATGATTCGGATGTGCCACCACTTGATCAAAATAATCTAAGAGGCAAAATAAAAGGAGTTACATGATGATGTAATTGATAAGAGTTGTCCACCTAGTTATTTATATATAGTTTGTTGTGCACACACAAGGCTATATATATACATTTGAAATGGGATCCTTATTCTCACTAGCATATCTTTAATTAGATATCGCCGAACTATACAAATTGAGGATAATATAGTTTAAAAAAAATAGTGAGAAATACCATTTTAAAATAAGACCTAAATTATTTTGGTAATTAATAAAAGAATGTATGATATAATGTTGTTAAATTACAAATTCATTTATAGAATTTTACTATGTCTAAATTACTATCATTGCGGAGCTTATTAGATGTTATTTAACCAGACCGAATTAAACGGATTGGTTAAGTAATTTGAGAATAGTTCTTACGGCTGAAAAGCTATCTTATGTCCCTCATATGCCTATCCTTGCAATGGTTGCAAACAATGCCTCTAAGGAAGAGATTGATACTTTTAGAAAGTGGCAAGATGATGCACAGTTGGCTCAATGCATTATGCTCGCATCTATGAGTAACGAGCTTCAGCGTCAGCATGAAACTATGGATGCTCCTACTATACTCCTGCATTTCAAGTAGTTGATAGTGAGAAAAGTAGGACTGATAGATATAAGATATCTAAGGAGTTTTTTCGATCTAGAATGATCAATGACACTATAGTACAGACATATGTCCTCAACATGATCAATTTGATTGAACATTTAGGATAACAAGTTTTGCCGTGGATGGAGAGATGAGATAAAATTTGATCTTACAGTTACTTCGGACTCCTTCTCATAATTGTTTTGAATTTTTTATATGAACAAGCTAGATATTAGCCTCGCTAATTTGCTTAACATGTTGAAAATGATGAGAGTCACTTTCCAACCAAGAAAGACCAAGTCGTACTGGTAGGGGACAAATGATCTTTTAAAAAGAAGAATGATTTAAAGAAGGTAAATAGAAAGGTAAAAACAAAGGATAATAAGATCGAACAAAACTGATATGGATAAAAAAAGAGTTTGCTTCCACTACAATAAGCCTGGACATTGAAAATTAAACTTCGAGAAGCAGCTTGCAGAGGCTAACCAGAAGAAGCTTAATGAAGTTTCGGTTACAGATACATATTTGTTCATAATCGAAATAAATCTTTCTATAAGTCAAGTTTTGACTTGGGTATTGGATACCAACTTTAGTTCTCATAAATATAGATTTATGAAAGGACAACAGAAGTAGAAAGCTAAATAAAGGATAAGTAATCCTATGTGTGGAAATGAAGCAAAGGTTGCTGCATTAGCCATATGAACTTATTGTTTAGTATTGCCTACGGGCAAGTCTATTAAATCAATAAGTTGTTATTGTATTCCAGTTATCGTTAGAAATATTATTTTCATTTTGTTGTTAGATAACAAAATTTTTTGATATTATATTTAAGAACAATTGTTGTTCTATTTATAATAATAATGTTTTGTTTAAAACTAGAATATTACTTATTGGATTTTGTGTACTTGAATTACATGAAAATTATTTTGCCAATTGAATAAACTAGTATATAAAAAGGAGATGATCATTCAAAGAGTTGAATATTTGTATTTGATGAAATACAAGTCTAAATCATTTGAAAAGTTCAAAGAATTCAGAAGTGAAATAAATTGGCAAAGTATTAAGGCTCTTTGATTAGATCAAGGAAAGAATACTTGTGCAATGAGTTTCTAGATCATCTTAAATGATTTTCTCACAATGGACGCCTCCTAATACACAATAATTGATTGATGTATCTGAAAGGATAAATCGTACCTTATTGAACATGATGAGGTCCATAGTGATTTTTACCGACATTCCAGTATCCTTCTGGGGAATGCCTAGAAATGGCTGAATATCTATGGAAAGGGTAACCTCAAAATCCGGCTCCAAGACTCCATAAGAGTTATGGGCAGGGAGGATTCCTAATCTTAAGTATGTTAAGATAAGGGGTTGTCCAGCTTATGTAAAATTTTTTCAAAAGGATAAGCTTGAGACAAAATTTGATAAGTGCCATTTGTGCGACATCCTAAAATAAGTTTAGGGTATATGTTCTATAATCTTACTAAGAAAAAAGTTTTTGTTGCAAAACACATTACCTTCTAAGATAAAGGAATTTATCGTTGAAGGGGCTAGTGGGAGGATAATAGATCTTGAAGAGGTCAAGAAGCACAAGCACTATAAGTCAAATAAGAGAAACCTGTAGATATACCTATAGTACCACAACCGAATCGTAAATCTGAAATAGTACCAAAGATACCTAGGAGGTATGGATTCATTATAAATGATGATGATGATGAGGTACGCATCATAAAAGATGATGATCTAGTTACATACGATGAGGTAAGAGTTGTAGACACTTAGAGAAATAGATTGAAACAAGCTTCTCAAAAATAGAACATTTAATTTGATGAGATAATCAAAAGATTTTAATTTTATCAAAAACAAGAATGAACCTAGTGTGTACAAAAGGGTCAGTGGGAGCATCGAGACATTCTTAGTATTATATGTTGATATACTACGGATAAGGAATGACATACCAATGCTACAATCAGTAAAGATAAAGTTTTCTAAACATTCCTCTATGAATGATTTGGGAAGAGTATCTTAATTGGGGATACAAATCTATATAGATAGATTTAAAAGGATGATCGACTTAACCCAAGGAATATATATTTATTTGATACTAAAGCCATTTAGCATGTCAAAATCCAAGAGATGTCTCATGTTGATGAGCCCTAGAGTGTATCTCTCTTAATAGTTCCCATAGACTCCTAAAAGAGAGATCACATGAGTAATTATCATGTATGCAACGAAATGTACCAAACCTGATGTTGATCAATCATATTCTGGAGAAGATTACTGTAAGTCAGTGAAAAACATCTTAAAGTACTTTACCGACACTAAGGATGTGATCATATTCATGGTGGGTCTGAATTAAAACTAAAGGGCTTAATAAACTCAAGCTTTTCAGACAGACCAAGACGATAGAAAATCCACTTTAAGGTAAAACGTTACCTTGAACGGTGGTGCAGTGAATTAGAAAGGTTTCAAATAGCAAAAAGTTGTTGGTTTAGTGATAAAGATAAAGTATATAGTTGTAAATGAAGTTGCAAGTTGATTGTTTGGATGAAAAGTTCATTATAGAACTAGGAATAGTTACTAAGTCTCATATTAGTTCTAAACATGTGTTACGACACTTTAATTTGATTAAAGAATCATTGAAAGAGGAGAAGTCACTATAGAGATAGTGGATAGTGGACTCTCAAGAACAACATTACATATTCATTTACTGAAGCTTATCCAACAGCAGGATGATCGTCACTTATAGAATAAGGGTATGAGATACCATAATGATTGACTTTAGTGCAAGTCCGAGATTGAAAGTAGTATGAACACAAGCCAATCATGTTGATGATAAAGCATATACTTTGTAACAATCTTATTCGTTTATTAATAAAAGTATTCATTTACTAAAGACTTTAATTTATCTACATGGTACTGTTTTAATAATATGTGATAAACCCATAGTTTTAAGTAATTTTTTTAGAATCATGATGAGATCATGCTAATGAGATCTAAATTCTTAGATAGCTTAAAAACTAAAATGTTCCCAATCGATGGATTACTAAAATGGGGATTAGTGAATCCGGATATATTGGTACATGCGTTGCTTTCTCATTGAATGAGGATGATTGATCTCATGATCATTTGTGTGGAGACACTAAAGTAAGTATGTAGGTGCTTATTGGAGAATAAGTTCACTGAACGTGGCTCGCTAAGAAATACCTAATAGAGTTTTACTTGCATGTCAATAGGAATTCCTATAGTAATAGTAGTACAAGTGATCCTTAGACTTGAAATTATCATAGTATATTGTGTATGATGAGTTATACGTTGACTTATTCCTTAAGACCCTTAGGGTATATAAAAGGGTATGTTTAGGTATAATAAGTTGTATATGTAGATAATGTATGATCAATAAAGAATCTATCGCTTCAAGTAAAAGAAGAGAAATGTCTTATGTGATTCGATAAATGACAACCCAAGAGTCCTTGGCCAAGGCAGAATAAAATTAGAAAGAAGTTTCTAATTTGTATTATTTGGAGTTGTACATTTAGGAATCGAAATACATATAATTAAATAAAATAAGACTTGACAGTAATTCCATGTCTTATATTTAATTGAGACATTGTATGGTAGAAGGATTAAATTGTACAATAACTATTTACTCAAAGGTTCTTTTATGATTAATGTTGAAATCTATGTTATCTGGAAAGCCGTTGATCGCTGAGGAGGCTTATCCTTATTGTTGAATAAATGTTATTTATTTAAATGAATTAATAGTTTAATTTATTTATTTAAATAAGATTAGAATTGTTCTAATTGATTTATTCACAACCGGTTTAATATGGAGAATCTAAAGTGTCATACCATAAAAGGAAGAATATTTATTTAAGAAGTAAATGGCATAATCAGAATAATAAGTTAAGTGTATTTAATTTTATTTATGGTGATATAATAAATTAAATAGCTTAATATCCATTATTTAATATTTTGGAAATATTAAATATAAATTAATAAGAGGAGTCTTATTATTATTATTACTATTACTATTTAATTCTTAAAGGAGTTTGGGAATTAATTAATAAAAGTACTCTCATATATTCCTAATAAGATTAGAAAGCTAATTAATTAAAAGAGTTTAATTAATTATTCCTAATAACATTAGGAGCCTAATTAATTAAAGGAGTTTAATTAATTAAATAAAACCCAATGTCTAATTAGATTAGAAGGATTGCCTACATTTATAAATAAGACTTTTATTATAGGTGAGGGTTGTTGATGTTTTCACAAGACATATGAATAACAATTCCAAGAGTTGGGAGAGTACGTATTTTCTATAGAGACAAAAAACTAGAGTTTTACCAAAAATCCATCTTCTTGAATACTTCTTCTTCCTTGGTGGATCACCTCTAGAGGCTAAACATTTAGGTGGCTAACGTTGATCAAAGGAAGGAATCAAACCCGGTGGATTCAAGTTGAGCGCGAAAAGAATTGGAGGTGAACTCATACCTGAGAAAGCTAGTTTCTACAAGGGTATGAATCTAATCTCCATTTCTTTTCTTTTGATTGATAATTATGCACAAAGTATGATTATGGTGATGGGTTTGTATGAAAATTTTAAATTCCTATTTATCGTGCTACCGCACCTTTTGTGTAATTTGATTGCATGATAGCGCTATATATAAACGTAACAAAAAATATGCCTATGACCAGTGTAATTACGCCTGAAAACAGAACCCTCCTTGGGTTTTAATGCCCAAACTCAAATTTTTTTCAAGTTTGACGCACTTACTTCCCCTCTCCATAATTTCGTCATTCGATATTGGAATGAGTCCGTTCTTAAGCCATTTTCTTCCTTGTTACAAATTCTTCAAATCCTTTCCCCCCCACCCCCCGACAAAAATATTTTCAAAATTCTTTAACTTGTCCGGAATTAGGCTCAAAACCGTTATAGGAGCCATTTTTTTGCCAAAAGTCATTTATCTGACAAATCTTCTAAACACCATAACTTGTTCATCTAAAGTCGGATTGAACTCGTTCATGAGCCCATGGCTCACATATTCACCCAAACACATATCTCTTGAAATGAAATAATTTTACGGAGACATCAACTACCCATAAACTTGTTTCAAATGACATACCAAGCTAGGGTTTCCTTATTTGACACACTTTTATGGTAAACTTCGCCATAACTTCGGTACAACGTATTTTTCCTCCATTCCACTTGGAATATTTACACAACATACATAGCCATGATTTCATATATGGAAATCATACCACCACATATACACAAACACATATAAGGTCTGATTAAAGTCCACTATTATCTTGTTCATTCATCCTTATGCTTGGGCTTAAATTTTAATTATTTGATTTTCTTGTCATTCTTGATTAAGGTGTTTTACAAGGGTTTACTCTTTCATATCAAACTTATAAATTTAAAATCACCCCCATAATGTAATAACCGAGATTTTCCATGTAATTTTACAATTTCAATAAACGAACTTATGTGAAATTCTTATGTGATAATTATTTACTACATGTATCAATGTTTACTTAGATGTTATGTGATGAGATGTGTTTGAATGGTTGGTTCTGTTTAATTCAACTGTTTAAAATGGGTAAGAATGGAATTAATTCTAATTAATTTCGTGGGATGACTTTAAAACATGACTTTGAGTTCGGAGCGAAATTTAGTGACGTGGACAGCGTATTTGAGTCCGGAACGTCGAAATTAGTCAGGATAGACTGTAACCACGAAAATGCGTCACAGTTGACTTTTTGGTCAAAGTCAATCAGTTGACTTTTTTGGGAAAAAAGTCAACTACGAATCTTGAAGTTGAGTTTGACGAAACGGATAGTTCCATGACGTCCGGGACGTCGACTTTAGTAGGAATCGATATAAGTATCGAACACGTTTTGCTACGAGGGACAAATGGTCAAAATGATTATTAATTGATTAAAGGATTAAAATAATATTTTTATTTACATAAAGTTCAGTTGCTGGGAGCCCTTGTGACAATCTATATGGGACAAGGGAAGGAGTATACGTACTATAAGGATTGTTGAGGGAGAGGGGGTTACTCTTGTGTTATTAAACAAAAAACCTTTCATTTTCTTAACTCCTACCCATAATTAGCCTAATGAAGTGTGAGTGTAATGATATCTGATCATGGGGGAGTTGTAATGGGCTGGAGATTTCAGTTTCATTACACTATATATGAGGTATATACATTCCATCTAAGCCTCTTCTTCCTTTCACAACAACTCTCTAACTAGAGAGCAAAAATAAAGAAAAGAGAATAAAATATTGAGGGTTTTAGAGTGGTTCAAGGTGGGCTACAAATTCTGGAGAATCTTGCAAGCAAGGAAGGTGGTTATCAAGCTCCAATCAAGAAGAATTCGCAACCAGGGTAAGCTATGAGACCCACTTGTATGTTCTTGAGGAAAAATAGTGAAAATGCATGTATAGCTATGATAAATGTTTTGTTTTGGCTTGGTGATGCCATGATTTCGTGTATTACTGCTATGTGGATGATAAGAATGAAAATTCTGGTATATAACATGTTACTATTACATAAAGAGTCATAGAATTCATGTATGCATGCTAACTATTTGATAAAATGCCTCTTAGTTGCTAAGTTGATCAAAACATGAAAAGTTAGAGGGTTTGATTTTGTAACATGTGTATATATGTTAGTAAATGTGGACTGGACTGTAGGAATCAAATCCATGCATGCTAGAATCAAAAATCACGATTTTCTCAAAAGTTGGGTTAAACTAGTTTGCATGAGTTTTCAGAATTTTCGGTCGCTTGAAATCATGTCTTCGGTAATCCGTTTAGTGCATGTAGTAATTTTGTAAAATAGTATGTAGCATGAAGTATAATCAGTCCAAATTTCATTCGGATCGAAGCTATATTGAGTGAGATATGAAAATCGTAAGCAAGCATGTAGAAACCGAAAAAAAAATTGTGAACTGCTGACCCTAAGGACAAAATTCGGGGCTAGCTACAATTTCCAGAAAATTATGGGCTTTTGGGTTATTATAGTACACTGAATAAGCTTTCCATAGACTCCGGAACGAACTAATTCCGACTTCGGAGCAAGGAGTTATGGCTTTTCAAAGTAGTTGTGTCAAATCTGTCCAACAAATTCGGAGCAGTCCTCTTGCACGGATTTTCTGGAATTTTTTGCTTGGAATTTGAAGATGGTCCATGAACGAAAGTTGTAGCCCCAGAAGTTAGCTTCGCGTGGGAGGAATAATCGCTCAAAAATGTTTTAAAATGAATGAGTTATGACTGTTTTAGCGAGGTATGATAAAAAAAATAATTAAAAAACTGTTATGTTTGGGCAATTTTTTAAGTTCTGTTTTGGGCTGCCTATGATGTCTAAAATGGGTGGCATATATTTTCTAAATATATTCTCTTATAATGTTTATAGCATATCTAATAGGAGACCCTTATACTTCAAACTAGATTGTGTATGAACGGTGATTAACGAGACACATGTGATTAGGTTATGTGAAGGTTAATTGCTAGCGTTACTTGTAGCAGGCTTATCAGGCAAGTTTCCTAACCCTAATTTCTTTTGGGTATTTATTAAATCCTTACTAATATTATCGCAGTAAGGGTAAGTATGGGACTTGTGTTAGTTATTTATTCGTGCAAGTTTCTTCATTGAAAAGTCATACAAACTTCAATTATCTTGCAAGCTTATCCATGATCATTCAGTTATTAATTTAACTGCCATATGTTTAAATTTCATTTCATTATCGAACTGTTCTAAGTATGTTCCTGGCCTTTGTCTCCGGCTAGTTATTATTGATGGAAAAAGTGATTTAAAACAAATCTTTCGAAGCTATTAAATGTTTACCAATCCAAATTGCTTTGGTGCTGTCTCACATGATTACTAAGATGAACAACCCGAATAAACGGGCAAACAGATTTCGGGCAAATAGTCCCATTTCGCTTATGCAGCTTAAAACTTAATACTTATGCACAATGTAGGGTACAATAGGCTGATCACCTGGCGTACTTGCAGAGACCGTTTACAGTCTATTGGATTGTTAAACCGTCTGATGATTTTTGATGAAAGAAAATATGTTCAGGGTATTTTACACCCCTTTGTATGATATTGAAAATTCTTAAATTTCCATTCTTGATGTTCCTATTTAACACTTGATAATCATTTCACCTGTTGAGGTTTAACTATTCAACTGCTTTCACTCCTAATGTATGTTTTCAGATTTCTGTATATACTTGCTGGGCAATTCGTGCTTATTCTTGTTTAACCTTTCAGTTAAGGGTGAGAAGGCTGAGGGTTCGGGCAAGGACAAGGGAAAGTCCAAGATGAAGTGATGCTAATGGTTATGTAATAAGTTAATTATTTCCGCATACGTGTAATGTAGCGATAAATGCTAAGATTAAGTTCCAGTATGTTTTAAGGTTGTAAAGACTTGGGATTTTATTTCTACTATTTATGTAATGGGTAATATAATATTACTATTATTGTTAAAGTTTACTTAGATAGATGATGTTGTATGTTGTATCGTGAGCACCCAGTCCTGTAATCGATGTTACACGGATTTGGGGGCGTCACACATAATCTTCACTTAACCGACCTCCAATAACTACTTCAACAAGAACTAAAAAGATGAAGAGATGGTGGTTTGAGATTTACCTCTTATAGCTTCTTCTTTTCCTTTTCTTTCCTAGCTTGGTTTAAGCTTGAATTTTGGTCTCCTTCTTCTCCTCTACGTTCGACCCCTCTCCCTCTCTTTTTCTCTTTCTGTCTTCTCTTGTTTCCTTTTTGATCTCTTTAGATTCTCCAAACACTTAGAAAATTTTTGGCTAACAAATGAATATGCTAGCACTTGATTTGCTTATATAAAACATAGTTTCTCTTCCTTACAAGTTGATCACCTAACTTAAGTCATACAAGGTCTTCCCCCTCATGTTTAATAACTTACTAATCTCCCCCTTGAGTTAGCCTAATCAAACCACAATTAAAACTAACTCAAGGCACTTAATGACCACTTAATGACCAAAATACTATGACATGATGTCTATAACATGCCCAAAATTCCACTGTTATATGACTCATGATTTGAGAATTATAAAAGGGCAAAGGAGCATGTCAGAACTTAAAATTTGAGCGACGTCAAGCATCAACACGTCGAGCGATTTTGACGTTCAACGTTCCGAATCGCGTTTCGACAAAATAATAAGTCATAATAAATCTAATTAAGTCCTACGAGGCGAGATTTGACTAATAGTGATATTTTATGCCGAAAAACTTTCTTTCGGACATAAATAAAGCAATAAAAATATGTAGCAAATATAAATTATATATTTAAGCGAAATAAAAACTATAGTTGCCTATAAAATTATTTTGTGGTGCAATAAAGAACGAGAAACTTTTAAAATTTTGTTTTGATCATAAAAATGTTAATTTGAGGTTTCTAGGGTTCGAAATGAGGTTTTTGAGCTGAGAATTATGTAACGGAATATATATATATATATATATATATATATATATATATATATATATATATATATATATATAGCGAAAATGCGAATATTCGTAAAACAAAAAATAAAGTGAATGTGCTAGCAGGATGAAATATGTATATATGAGGCAACGGTCCGTGTTGACTCATGAACGGACAAAATGATATAAAAAAATTTAAATTAAAGAAATAATATAGTAGATTGAGTTTTACTATAAAAGCTGTATTAGTTGTTTAAATCCTAAATTTGTGAGTAAATGTAAAAGATATTTTTAAAAAGTAATATAAATGGTTTAAGCTTCAAGATGTAAAATATTTTCATATTAAAATGTGTGAGACCGTTATTATTTATATTAAGAAGAGATTAAAATATTATTACATGATTAATAATATTTGATAATAATTAAAATATTATTAAATGATTAATATTGTTAGATAATAATTAAAATATTATTAAATGATTAATAATATTAGATAATTATTAAAATATTATTAAATGATTAATAATATTAGTAAATGATTTGAATATTATTAAATGATTAATAATATTAGAAGGTGAATAAAATATTATTAAATAATTAATAATATTTATAAATGATTAAGATATTACTAAGAAATTGAGAAGTAAATAAAATATTATTAAAGGATTAATAATATTAGACGAGAGTTTAAGATGATGGTTATGTGATAACAATATTATAAAACGACGATAGTATTACTAGTGAGTTAAAGAATTATTTAATGCTCGATTATGTGGCTAAATGTTAGCTAATTTATTATTTGAGTAATAATATTGTGAGATATAAAATGTATTATTCTAATTGGAGGATCGATCTTATTAATGATAGGTCTTTCATAAGAGATTAAATTAGATTACTTAGCGATAATTAGCGGTACATGCAAGTTTTCTAACTCAAACTCGAGTTAATATTTTTCAAGAATGCTAGTGGATTAATTATTGACAATTATTCCACATCTATGATTATTGTTATTCGCATTTAGTGCCTGTTGCATATGTTTGTCGAGTTTGAAAGGCTGATCACCTTGATTATCATAAGGTTCAGTTAAATTTGTTCATGGTCATTATTGACCACTCAACATTAATTATTCAGGTATTCAGTTATTGAAGTTTTGATTCATGCTCTTTTACAATTATATTACATTGTTGAAAACTTGAAAGCTTATTCCTTTTCAATCATGATATATCCTTCTTATATTTAAACTTGTTGAGAAAAGTAGTTGCTTACTCTTGCTATATCATGATAATATTTTCAGATTAAGACGAAGGTTCGAAGGAAGACATAGAAAAGGATAAATTCCAAGAGTATATTGTTATGCCCATTTAACTATTAAGTTATTTGATGTGAATAAATTATGTAAACCTTTTTAGATTCCAAAGATACATATGTAAGTTAAGGTTGTTAGTCATTGGGTTATGTTGTAAGAGTTTATTGTGTAAATAATTTATGTTTATATATTTCGCATTAATTTACAGAATATGTATGAAGATGATGTATCGTAACACACTAGGTCCGAGGTTCAAGGGACCTAGATTCGGGGGCACTACATTACTTCTATGAAACACCACCTTAGAACGCTTCACAGTTTTAATGTTTACTAGATTTTTCTGGCAATCAATTACTGCCCCATGATTGAATAACCAACCTATTCCCAAAATTACATCAAATTCCCCAATCTGAATCGAAATTAAATCTACTGATAGTTCATGACCCCTTATCTTAACGCAAAAATTTCTATAAATATGCTCAACATGGATTACTTCTTTGTTCGCAACTTCAATGTTCATGGGAATCTCTAGATTCTCTAGAGGCATACATAATTTCCTAGCAAATTTATGCGAGATAAAAGAATAGGTCGCGCACCCGAATCAAACAATGCATAAGCATTAATATTATCTTGGATCGTCATGTTGAAAGTCCGGGTTGTCGGCCTGTTTGGTGGAGCTGGTTCTGCTATCGCTAGCTTTCCACTATTGTTCCCTTTGTTGTTGCTCCCCCCGTCGGTTTCTTTCTTCGAGCAATTCCTCGCCATATAGTCCGTCGAACCATAGACAAAACACCCACTATTCTTCTTCAAATTAGGGTAGTTAGGAGATATGTGTCCTCCTATCCACACTTGTAACACACAGACTTACCCTTCAGGCAAACTCCTAAATGGTTCTTCCCGCAAGTCTTGTAGGTTTCTCCCATTTTCTTAGGGTCTCCTTGCTTATTTTTGGTATTCCCAAAATTATTCCACTTTCCCTTCTGACTAGTGCCAGCGCTACTTGCCCCATCTGTCTTGATTAATCCCTCAGTCTTACCTTTATTCTTTCTCTCTTTATTGTAGAGGCTCATAGCCTCACTTCATCCCTCGACTATAATAGCCTTCTCCAAGATCGTTCTGAACGATCTTATCTACAACATAGACAAACTTTTATAGAGCCAGGGTTTTAATCCATACTCAAACCTTTTCATCTTCTTCTCCTTTATATCAACTTGATGCAAAGCAAATTATGCCAGTTCACTGAACTTGGCTGCATATTTGGACACCGTCATGTCCCCTTGCTTCAACTCAAAGAACCGCATTTCCATAAAGCTCTACTGACTCTGTGGGAAGTAGTTCTCAAAAAATATTTCTTTGAAACTATCCCAAAGAATTACTCTCATGTCCCGGCCCTACTCTGGTGGGCCTCCCACCAGAAATTGGCCTCACCTTTCATTAGGTAAGTAGCAAAAATGGTTTTCTGCTCCTCACCTACTTTGGCGATAACAAACGCCTTCTCTATTTCTTTTACCCATGACTGAGCCTCTATTTACTCGGTGTTACCCCTAAATTCAGGAGGTCCCATAGCTTTAAACTCTTTGAAACTAGTTCCCGGTACAACCGGCAGAACTACTCCTACGTTAGCGGGATTCCTCTGTTGGAATGCCCTTAATAGTAAATCTAACAACTGCTGAATGGGATCTTTATCCCTATTTTTGTTTTCATTATGAGATTCTACCTCTTCGTTTCTTTGACGTCTTCTTGGCAGCCTTTTTTCTGTTAAAAATAAAATAAAGTTATTGTTATTATTATTATTTTCATTCTCTTTAGGCATTTTATTTAATGTAACACATTCATATCAGAAGTATGATTAATAAAAATCTTATATTAATATGCATCATTATGTACATAAAAACTATATAGCCATATGTTATATTTTCATAACATAGCACCTCTAGCTATTTACATACACATATCCCTCAAATAATTACCCAAAGAAGGGATTTACCTATTCCAATCCTTAACTTATATACAAGTTTGGATTTACAAAAGTATCCCACTATTTATATTAAAAGTTGGGATTCACATTACAAATATATATAAGTAAACACATATATATTTGCATATTAATTTATACATACTATGCTAGTCCCCTAGTGTAAGACCCCAACTTTTTGAATAAAGATGAATTTTCTATAATTATCATTTTTGAATATTATGAAATGAATTTCATAATGTTATAGTTGTGGTGAATATTTATAAATTTTGCAAAGTACGCAAGTGGATATATAATATGAAATATTCGTTTTAGCAGGGAATATTCGTACGACGGCACAATCATTGGTGGACCCTACAACGGAATTATTGTCGGATTGAGAAAACGACAAAAATACTTTATGAAAATAATGGCGAAAGTTTTACTGTTAACTGTTGAAATACCCGGTGTTAAAAGTACAGTAATACGCGTAGTTGCACAGTAGCACACAGTTTTGATTATTGATGTTTACGTAAGAAGTCACTCAGTTTGTTCAATTATTGCCATAGTATTTGTTGTAGAGTCTGGCGTATTATTTGGACCCCTCACTTTCTCATTTTTTCAAAATTGTCAGTAGAAAGTATTATCAATTTTTCGTATATATATATACTGTTAGTGGCATGAGATTATATATTATATTTATGTTAGTGGCATGTGGAATATATATGTGTGCATATGATGTGAGTGGTGGGTGGTGTATTATAGGTGGTGGTGGAATTAATGGTGGGTATATAATATATATATATAT
The DNA here is from genome assembly GCA_016801055.1 of Panax notoginseng. Lineage (NCBI taxonomy): Eukaryota > Viridiplantae > Streptophyta > Magnoliopsida > Apiales > Araliaceae > Panax > Panax notoginseng. The sequence continues at coordinate 38,864,154 of CM029019.1, forward strand.
ATATATATATATATATATATATATATATATATATATATATATGGGTATATAAAAAAGTGGGTGGATGATGGTGGTCCTGGTGGGTATTTTGGCAGGTTTTGGAGTAATTTTTCAAGTTTGGTCATTATTGGTCAAACTTTTCAAACATGCAGTATTATTGATAGCTTGGTCAAGGCAGGGTGCATTTTAATTGGTCAAGGCTTTTAAAGTAGCATGTGTTCATTTTTTTCATTGGCCAACTCTTTGAAAAAGATTACTGATGCGTTGGATCAGTGGAGCTGTGAATCAGCAAATGGTTTCGTCTAAATTCCTACTGTACAGTCCAATAGTATCCTTTAATTCCCCTATAAATAGAAGCTCATTCCTTCATTATTTCTTACGAATTCACTGAAACTCTAGAGAGAGAAATTATAAAGAAACTATAGAAAAGTATTCTGCTACTTCCCTACTCTTATATTCAGTTTCTTTTACTGTAAGGGATATTATTTCTTTTATATTCATGAAGAGTTCTTCTGTTATTTCATTCTTTATTATTCTGGTGGAATAACCAGTATACGCGGAATACCCTATACTTTGTGACATTCTTCTATTATTCTGTTCGAATATCTTGTCTGTGCGTTTTACGTCGGACCTGGTTCCGTCTTTATTATTATTCTGTTAGAATATCTTGTCTGTACGTTTTATGCCGGACCTGATTCCGTTTTTAATATTATTCTGTTGGAACATCCTGTCGGTGCGAATTTCGCCTGACCTGGTTCCATTACTTATTATTCTATTGGAATAACCTGTCTATGTGAAGTACCGCATGCATGGTGATTTCTTTTGTTATTCCATTCGTTATTATACTCAGTTGGTTAAAGTTTTGACTTCTATACTCCATGAAATTAGTGGAATATCTTTGATATTTGCGCTTCATCCAGTATCTTTTCATGGAAATATTCTTCTGAGCATTCTTGAATTTTACTCCACAAAGCAGTATCATGTTGACAATTTGGACGTTAATAGTTCCTAGATAAATTAATTCTTGAACTGGTTTTATTGAATTCTTATATCATTGTCATCATCCTCATGTATATATTATGTTGAAAGTCATCTGTGGCCTGTAGTGCATAGATGGACTTGGTATGATTATGACTAGGGATTATTCGGTGTAATCATGACCGTAATGTTACAAATGATGTGAAAAAAGTTCTCATTGGCCCGTAGTGCATTGATGGATAGTTGTTGGCATGATCATGACCATTACTGAATACACAAATATTCTTGGCCCATAGTGCATGGATAATTGTGGTCGTGATACTAAAGAATATCCTTAGCCGTAGTGTAGGGATGATTCGATGATGTGGAATATTTATTAAGCTGAGTCCCAGCAATAAAAGTCATGAAAAACCTTTTAAATCATAGAAGATAGTAGATTTTATTCTCTACTTTACTCTTCTAATGGATTGCTTGTTCCGCTGTAGTTAAACTTGATGGTGTTATATTGTATCAGTTTAACACTGTTTAAGGCTAATGATAATTTATTCTGCATTATCTTAGTCATAATATTTCTTACTGGGCTAGTTGAGCTCACCCTTTCTTTCACTGTTCTCTTCAGGAAATGAGAATATAGATGGGACGAGTCGGGGAATGGAGTGATGGTCCAGAGGATAGCATTAGTAGTCCTCACAATTCTGTGAAATAGTGTGATAATAATTGTAATGAGGACTCCTTTTGAGTTTGTATACTCTCTAGTAGATAATATTTGTATTCAAACTCACAGTTTATGTTTTGTCGTATTGTACACGACAGTTGTATTAGTAAGTTCTATTTGAATTCTGTGCCATGTATCTGGCGACCCAAGATGGGTGATGTATACCTAATTTTGGGGGCGTCACAGTTGGTATCAAAGCTTAGGGATATGATCCCTGGCTAAGATGTGAGAATAGAACTAGAAGGGGAGAGACGGGGAATTCCTTCGCTAGAAGAGCAGGCTGAAGAACGACAGGCGGTCGTGAGCAAAGAGATGTAACGATTCAAAATTTTGTTACCCGATATGTGATGCTCAAACAAAATCACGCTTTGGCAGAGTGTAAGATATTAAAGTTGGAATATGAGAATTCAAATATCAAGGATCAGCTGAAAGAAGAAACAACTGAACGAGTGAGAATGAAGGATGCGTGGGTAAAAGTCGTACGACGTGTTGATATTGTAGAAAGAGACGTCCAATCCAAAAAGGCTAAAATAGATGATATATGTGACGCCCCCAAAATTTGGTATACATCACCCATCTTGGGTCGTCAGATACATGGTACAGAATACAAATATAACTTACTAATACAACTGTCGTATACAATACGACAAAACATAACTGTGAGTTTGAATACAATTATTGTCTACTAGAGACTATACAAAATCGAATATTATATAACAACTTGCGTACTTTACAAATTTTATAAATATTACCCACAACTATAACATTATATCAAATTAACTCCATAATATTCAAAAATGATAATTATAGAAAATTCATCTTTATTTATAAAAGTTGGGGTCTTACAACCTCCCCTTCTTATAAAATTTTGCCCTCGAAATTAGGGTACGTACCTGGTATGTCGAAGAGGTAAGGATACCTTGATTTCATTTCAGATTCTAACTCCCAAGTCATTTCCTCAACATCGTGGTTTCTCCACAAAACTTTGACTTGAGGTATAACCTTGGAGCGTAGAATGTGTTCCTTCTTATCCAAGATTTGAACAGGAACTTCTTCATGCGTCAAATCTTCCGCTATTTCGTTCAGTTCTAACTCAATAATGTGGTTCGGGTCTTCCAAATATTTACGTAACATGGATATGTGAAAAACGTTATGAACACGAGACATACTTGGCGGTAAAGCGAGTCTATAAGCCACAGTTCCTACTCGATCGAGGATTAAAAATGGACCGATGAATCGAGGATTGATCTTTCCTCTCTTTCCAAATCTCGTAACTCCTTTCCATGGAGCAACACGTAAGAACACATGATCTCCTATATCAAATTCCACGTCCTTTCGATGAATTTCAGCATAACTCTTTTGTCGATCTTGTGAGGTTTTTATACGTAGTCGGATCGTTTGAATCTTTTCTGTAGTCATACGTACCAACTCCGGTCCTAACAACGTTGCTTCACCCACCTCATCCCAGCATACTGGAGAACGACATTTTCTTTCATACAATGCTTCGAATGGAGCCATGCCAATACTTGCTTGATAACTGTTGTTGTAGGAAAACTCCACCAATGGTAAGAACTTGTCCCAACTTCCCTTGAAATCAAGGACACAGAGTCTTAATAGATCTTCAAGAATTTGAATAGTCCTCTCTGATTGTCCGTCCGTCTGAGGATGATATGCCAAACTAAATCGTAAATCTGTGCCCATAGCTTTTTGTAAACTAACCCAAAATCGTGAAGTGAATCTTGGGTCTCGATCAGAAACTATGGATACTGGCATACCATGCAGTCTTACAATCTCGTTTATGTATATACGAGCAAGACGTTCAAGTGTATAAGTTTCTCGTATCGGTAAGAAATGAGCAAACTTGGTCAATCTATCAACAATGACCTAAATCGCATTTATACCTTGAGAAACCTTAGGAAGACCGGTAACGAAATCCATGGTAATGTGCTCCCACTTCCATTCTGGAATTTCAAGTGGTTGCAATGGACCTTTTGGTACTTGATGCTCCGCTTTGACTCGTTGACAAGTTAGACACCTCGAGATAAACAACACTATCTCTCTCTTTATATTGCTCCACCAAAATGTTTGACGAAGATCATGATACATTTTGGTTCTTCTAGGATGGATTGCAAACGATGTGTTGTGCACCTCCATCATGATTTCATACTTTAAATCAGGGTTGTTAGGAACACAAAGTCTGGAGTTGACTCGAAGTATTCCTTCTTCATCGATTCTTGCTCCCGGCATAGCACCTACTTGCACTTTCTTCCTCATACGCATCAGCTCCAGGTCTGTAGCTTGAGTAGCTTTAACTTTATCGATTAAAGTTAGTTCTACTCGTATATCCGCCATCATCACATGGGTCCCTAGAGTCTTTAACTCTATCTCTATCCTTTGCAAGTCACACAAAATGGGCCTTTGTGTTGACAATATCGCACTCGTACTTGTATATGATCTTCTACTCAATGCGTCAGCTACCACGTTCGCTTTTCCAGGATGGTATTGAATGGTATGATCATAATCTTTCAACAGTTCAAGCCAATGTCGTTGTCGCATGTTGAGTTCCTTTTGAGTGAAAAAATATTTGAGGCTTTTATGATCCGTAAAGATCTCCACCTTCTCCCCATACAAGTAATGCCTCCAAATTTTAAGTGCAAAGACAACAGCTGCCAACTCTAGATCATGAGTAGGATAATTCCTCTCATATTCCTTGAGTTGTCTTGATGCATAGGCTATGACTTTTCTATGTTGCATGAGAACGCATCCCAACCCTTTGCTCGAAGCATCACTGTAGATGACAAATCCCTCCGAGCCAGATGGTATTGTTAGAACAGGTGCTGAAATGAGTCTCCTCTTGAGTTTTTGAAAACTCTTCTCACGTTCTTCGTTCCAACCAAACTTTGTATCTTTCCGAGTCAGCTGAGTTAATGGAGTAGCGATTCGAGAAAATCCTTCCACGAATCTCCAATAATAACCAGCTAAACCAAGAAAGCTACGTACTTCGGTCACTGATTTAGGTTGCTCCCAGCTTTGAATAGCTTCAATCTTTGTCGGGTCAACAGATATTCCACGACTTGATACTACGTGCCCAAGGAATGCTACCTCCTCCAGCCAGAACTCGCATTTCTTCAACTTGGCATAAAGCTTATATTCACGAAGCTTTTCGAGTACCAACCTAAAGTGTTACTCATGATCTTCATGGCTTTTGGAATAAATAAGGATGTCATCAATAAAGACGACCACAAAGTGATCCAAGTATTCCTTGAATACTCGGTTCATCATATCCATGAAGGCAGCAGGAGCATTAGTCAATCCAAAGGATATGACTAGGAATTCATAATGCCCGTACCGAGTTCTGAAAGTCGTCTTTGGAATATCCTCAGTTCTAACCTTCAGCTGATGATATCCAGAACGAAGATCGATCTTTGAAAAGAATTGTGCTCCATGCAATTGGTCAAACAGGTCATCAATACGTGGCAATGGGTACCTGTTTTTGATGGTGACATGATTCAACTCCCGATAATCAATACAAAGTCGCATACTTCCATCTTTCTTCTTCACGAATAGAACAGGAGCACCCCAAGGAGAAGTACTAGGACGAATAAAGCCAATGTCTAACAATTCCTGCAGTTGGATCTTTAACTCCTGAAGTTCAATAGGAGCCATTCAATATGGGGCTTTGGAAATGGGTTTTGTACCGGATTCAAGGTCGATACAAAATTCAATTTCATGCTCTGGGGGTAGGCCAGGAAGTTCTTCAGGGAATACGTCAGGGAATTTATTAACAATAGAAATATCATTCAAAACTGACGTATTTTTGTTTAGATCCGTGAAATGAGCTAAGAAAGCTTGACATCCATTTTTTAATAAACGAATAGCTTTATGGCTTGAGATTATAGCGATTGATTTTAATGGTTTGGTTGCTTGAATTCGCATAATAGGTCGATTAGGAATATGAAAGCTAACAACCTTACAAAAACAAATAATTTTTGCATGATGAGTAGTTAACCAATCAATCCCTAGAATCACGTCAAATGCAAGTATTGTTAATGAAATAAGATCGACAGGTAATGTGTAGGTACCAACTTGAACCAAACAAGACTTATAAACCGTGGATGTAATGAAGGTTTCTCCCAATGGAGTTTCAACAGATAAGTCAAAGCCTAATTTCTCCGTAGTCAAATTTAGTTGATGAGCGCAAGTAGGAGAAATAAAAGAATGGGTAGAATCAGTATCAAATAAAGTATAGACTTCGTTAGAGTTTATGATAAGCTTACCCGTGATGACCTCATTTGGGTTCCTTGCTTTCTGGGAGGTCACAACAAACGCTCTCCCTTACACTACCGGTTTTGACTTTTTTGGGACGTCCTTTGGTGTCTCCATCCTGGCTGAACTTGTTTTTGGTAAACGACAAAATCGAGCTAAATGACCTTCTCTTCCACAATTATAAAATGCTTTAGACGGCATCGCGCAGTTTGGACTGATGTACCCCTCCCCTCCGCATTTGAAACATATGATAGGTAGTCGTTCTCCTTCCTTAACAACGGGTGCTGGTACTGACGTCTTTCCATCATTGTTGAATCTCCTCTTCTTGAAATGACCATTCTTATTATTTTGGCCCTGATTACCACCGAAGTGGTTACCATTTCTGGCCTGTTGATTCCCTCCATGCTTGTTGTCACCGCTTCGATGACTGCTCTCACTGGTATTATCATTTTGCCTACTGCTTTCTTTTGGTTGCATTGACTCATTATCGCGCTCCACTAACTAAGCCCTATTCACAACATCTGAATACAAACACAGTTTATGAGAAATAAGATGTTGACGTATCTCAGGTTTCAAACCTCGCAAAAACATTCGCGTCATTCGCTCTTCATTATCCACCAAGTGGGACGCAAACCGGGACAACTCAGCAAATTTAGCCTCATACTGCGACACAGTCATATTATTCTGCTCTAATTTGATGAACTCCACCTCCTTCATGTGACAAACACTTTCGGGAAAGTATTTATCATTGAACAGTTCTTAGAACTTCTCCCAAGACATCTTCAGTGCGGCAGGTTGAGTACGCTTAATCGATTCCCACCAGTAATCTGCCTCTCCTCGCAACATAAAGGCGGCAAAGGGAACCTTTTGCTCCTCAGAGCATCCCAAGATATCAAATATCTTGGTGATCTGCTTTATCCATGTTTTCGCTATAAGTGGTTTTGGCACTCCCTTAAACTCCGGTGGTCCCAGCTCCTTGAACTGTTTAGCGGTGACCATCCGAGAATTTTTAGTGTTTCCACCTACATTTTGGACATTAGCCACTCTCGCTTGCTGTTGCATGAACTGCATAAAGCTTCTGAACATTTCATCATTCATCATCTGGTCAGTGTTGTTGTTTGCATGAGGATTGTCACCTTCCTGATGCACATTATCCTGATTATTGATATGTGGTGAATCAACAGTCGCCTGTGCTCCAGTGCTATTCTCAACATTCTCAGATGCCATTTTCAGATACTACCATAAAAGTTAATTGATATGTCATATATTATCATTATATTCTGACCGACCAATTAAATACCATGCAAATAAACTTAGGTAGGTCATACTAGCGAAGGAATTCCCCGTCTCTCCCCTCCTAGTTCTATTCTCACATTTTAGCCAGGGATCATATCCCTAAGCTCTGATACCAACTGTGACGCCCCCAAAATTTGGTATACATCACCCATCTTGGGTCGTCAGATACATGGTACAGAATACAAATACAACTTACTAATACAACTGTCGTGTACAATACGACAAAACATAACTGTGAGTTTGAATACAATTATTGTCTACTAGAGACTATACAAACTCAAAAGGAGTCCTCATTACAATTATTGTCACACTATTTAACAGAATAATGAGGACTACTAATACTATCATCTGGTCCATCACTCCGTTCCCCGACTCGTCCCAGCTATATTCTCATTTCCTGAAGAGAACAGTGAAAGAAAGGGTGAGCTCAACTAGCCCAGTAAGAAATATTTTGACTAATAATGCAGAATAAGTTATCATTAGCCTTCAACAGTGTTAAACTGATAAAATATAACGAACATCAAGTTTAACTGCAGCGGAACAAGCAATCCTTTAAAAGAGTCAAGTAGAGAATAAAATCTACTATCTTCTATGATTTAAAAGGTTTTTCAACACTGTTATCGCTGGGACTTAGCTTAATAAAATAATCCACATCATCGAATCACCCCTGCACTACGGTCAATGATATTTTTTAGTATCACGACCATAATTATCCATGCACTACGGGCCAAGAATATTTGTGTACTCATTAATGGTTATGATCATGTCAACAACTGTCCATCAATGCACTACGGGCCAATGAGGACTTTTACCACATCATTTGTAACATTACGGTCATGATTATACCGAATAATCCTTGGTCATAATCATACCAAGTCCATCTATGCACTACATGCCACAGATGATTTTTAACATTTTATAAACATGAGGATGATGACAATGATATAAGAATTCAATAAAATAAGTTCAAGAATTAATTTATCCAAGAATTAACAACGTCCAAATTGTCAACATGGTACTGCTTTGTGGAGTAAAATTCAAGAATGCTTAGAATAATATTTTCATGAAAAGATACTGGATGAAACGCAATTATCAAGGATATTCCACTAATTTCATGGAGTATAGAAGTTAAAACTTAACCAACTGAGTATAATAAAGAATGGAATAACAAAAGAAATCACCCGACATGCGATAGACCGCACAGACAGGTTATTCTAACAGAATAATAAATAATAGAACCAGGTCCGGCGTAAACGCACAGACAGAATATTCTGACAGAATAATAAATAATGGAATCAGGTCTGGCGTAAACGCACAGACAGGATATTCTGATAGAATAATAAATAATGGAACCAGGTCCGGTGTAAAATACACAGACAGGATGTTCCAACAGAATAATAACAAGACGGAACTAGGTCCAGTGTAAAACACACAGACAGGATGTTCTAACAGAATAATAGAAGAATGTCACCAAGTATAGGGTAGACTGCGTATACAAGTTATTCCAACAGAATAATAAGAAATAGAATAACAAAAGTTCTCTTCATGAATAAGAAAGAATAACACCCATTACCGTTTTAAAGAAGAACTGAAATAAGGAAGTAGTTAAGTAGCAGAATACTTTTCTTCTCTCTCTCTATAGTTTCTCTCTATAGTTTCTCTCTCTAGAGTTCAGTGAATTCGTAAGAAATAATGAAGGAATGAACTGCTATTTATAGAAGAATGGACTGCATAGTAACTAAACCATGAACGTTCCAGATTAATTTACTTTAATCTGACGGTCCATATTTAAAGAAAAATCTTTTAAATAAAATATAATATATTCTATTTATAGAATAACTTTAATAAAGTATTCTATTTTATATAAAAAGATGTTTCTATTTTATTACGTTAATAATACGAATAAAACAAAACTTCATTATCGCTAAATAATTCATATTATTAACTGACAATAATTGAATCAAACTGAGTGATTTCTCACATATGCATTAATAATCAATACCGTGTGCTACTATACAACCACACGTATTACTGTACTTTTACTACTGAGTAGTTCAACAGTATCAATGGTAAAATTTCTGTCGTTATTTTTAATAAAATATTTTTGTCGTTTTCTCAATCCGACAATAATTCCGTTGTGGGGTCCACCAATAATTGTGTCATTGTACGAATATTCCCTGTTAAAACGAATATTTCCTGACCAATCAAATATTATATAACAACTTGCGTACTTTGTAAAATTTATAAATATTACCCACAACTATAACATTATATCAAATTAACTCCATAATATTCAAAAATGATAATTATAGAAAATTCATCTTTATTTATAAAAGTTGGGGTCTTACAATATACATTTCTCTTTTTGGACAGTAATTGGGAGAACCCAACATCGAGTTTTGAATTACCCTGTACAGAGCGGTCAATCTGAACTCGATATGGATCGAAGATTGATGATTCAGATCATGAATCAGGAGTACGATGAAGCAGTTGAGGGTGGAATATGCCCTATATTAAAGTTAATTCCAACGATAGTGATGACACCAAATGCTACCCCAGACAAGTCAAAGCCGGGTAGTTCAAGGGAGAGCAGTTGTCATGACTTCCCAACAAGTGAGGAACCCAAATGAAGTTATCGCGGGTAAGCTAATCATAAACCCTTGCGAAGTTTGTACCTTATTCGATACTGGTTCTACCCACTCTTGTATTACACCTAGTTGTGTTCAACGTTTAAACTTGGCTCTTAAAAAAAATAATTAAATTAGACTTTGACTTATCTGTTAAAACTCTGTTAAGAGGAACCTTCGTTAACTCCACTATTTATAAATCTTGTTTGATTCAAATCGACACTTTCACGTTACCTGTTGATCTTATCTCTTGGAAAATACTTTCCTTTGATGTGATTTTGGAAACGATTGGTTAACTACTCATCATGCTTTTCGTAAGGTTGTTAGCTTTCATATTCCAAACCAACCTGTCATGCAAATTCAAGTAACCAAATCACTAAAGTCAATCATTGTCATATCAAGCCATAAATAAAGAGCCCCGATCCTTTCGTTGTTGACTTTCTTGTGTGGAATGCACCAAAGCCAGACTTTCTGTAGGCAACGTCGTGAATGACGATGGCAAGTTGATAGGTATCAATGTGACGTGTTATCCAAGTCTTGGATGAGAGTCACAGTTTTGAATGGTATTTCTATTGTTAATAAATTTTCTGACGTATTCTTGAAGACTTCTTAGCCTACCCTAGAGCGTGAAATAGAATTTTGCATTGACCCCAGTACAAAACCTATTTCTTAAATCCTCAAATATTTCTTCAACCAAAACGAACATATAATGCGCCAAAGACGTTGGCTCGAGCTGTAGAAGATTACGATCGTACCACTCAATATCATCGTGGAAGTGCGAACGTAATAGCTGACGCGTTGAGTAGAAGATCGTATGCGAGTGCGATGTTGTTAACCCAAAGACTCATTTTGTATAACTTACAAATGATGATGATAGAGTTAAAAACTCTAGGAACTCACGTGAAGATAACGAATATACGATTAGAATTGACTTTAATCAATAAAGTTAAAGCCGTTCAAGCTACATACTCAAAGCTGCTGAACGTGAAGAAGGTTCAAGAGGGCGTTATTCTAGAAGTAAGAATCGACGAAGAGAGAAAATCTCAACCCTTAATTTAATTGGCCCATTTAAAATCCTCGATCAAGTAGGAACTGTGACTTATAAACTCGTTTTAACGCCAAGTATGTCTCATGTTCATAACGTTTTTCACATATCCATGTCACGTAAATATGTGAAAGATCCGAACCACATTATTGAGTTAGAACCGGACGAAATAGCGGAAGATTTGACGTATGAAGAAGTTCATGTTCAAATCTTGGATAAGAAGGAACATATTCTACGCTCCAAGGTTATACCTCAAGTCAAAGTTTTGTGGAGAAACCACGATGTTGAGGAAATGACTTGGGAGTTAGAATCTAAAATGAAATCAAGGTATCCTTACCTCTTCGACATACCAGGTACGTACCCTAATTTCGAGGGCGAAATTTTATAAGAAGGGGAGGTTGTAAGACCCCAACTTTTTTAATTAAGATGAATTTTCTATAATTATCATTTTTGAATATTATGGAGTTAATTTGATATAATGTTATAGTTGTGGGTAATATTTATAAATTTTGTAAAGTACGCAAGTTGTTATATAATATTCGATTGGTCGGGGAATATTCGTTTTAACAGGGAATATTCGTACAACGGCACAATCATTGGTGGATCCCACAACGGAATTATTGTCGGATTGAGAAAACGACAAAAATACTTTATGAAAATAACGACGAAAGTTTTACCGTTAACTATTGAAACACCCGGTGTTAAAAGTACAGTAATACGCGTAGTTGCATAGTAGCACATAGTTTTGATTATTGATGTTTACGTAAGAAGTCACTCAGTTTGTTCAATTATTGCCATAGTATTTGTTGTAGAGTCTGGCGTATTATTTGGACCCCTCACTTTCTCATTTTTTCAAAATCGTCGGGAGAAAGTATTATCAATTTTTCGTGTATATATATATATATATATATATATATATATATATATATATATATATATATTGTTAGTGGCATGAGATTATATATTATATTTATGTTAGTGGCGTGTGGAATATATATGTGTGCAGATGATGTGAGTGGTGGGTGGTGTATTATAGGTGGTGGTGGAATTAATGGGGGGTATAATATATATATATATATATATATATATATATATATATATATATATATATATATGGGTATATAAAAAAGTGGGTGGATGATGGTGGTCCTGGTGGGTATTTTGGCAGGTTTTGGTGTAATTTTTCAAGTTTGGTCATTATTGGCCAAACTTTTCAAACATGCAGTATTATTGATAGCTTGGTCAAGGCAGTGTGCGTTTTAATTGGTCAAGGTTTTTAAAGTAGCATGTGTTCATTTTTTTCATTGGCCAACTCTTTAAAAAAAGATTACTGATGCGTTGGATCAGTGGAGCTGTGAATCAGCAAATGGTTTCGTCTGAATTCCTACTGTACAGTCCAATAGTATCCTTCAATTCTCCTATAAATAGAAGCTCATTCCTTCATTATTTCTTACGAATTCACTGAAACTCTAGAGAGAGAAATTATAAAGAAACTATAGAATAGTATTCTGCTACTTCCCTACTCTTATATTCAGTTTCTTTTACTGTAAGGGATATTATTTCTTTTATATTCATGAAGAGTTCTTCAGTTATTCCATTGTTTATTATTCTACTGGAATAACCAGTATACGCGGACTACCCTATACTTGGTGACATTCTTCTATTATTCTGTTGGAATATCCTGTCTATGCGTTTTACGTCGGACCTGGTTCTGTCTTTATTATTATTCTGTTAGAATATCATGTCTGTGCGTTTTACGCCGGACCTGATTTTGTTTTTAATATTATTCTGTTAGAACATCCTGTCGGTGCGAATTTCGCCTGACCTGGTTCCGTTACTTATTATTCTTTTGGAATAACCTGTCTATGTGAAGTACCGTATGCATGGTGATTTCTTTTGTTATTCCATTCATTATTATACTTAGTTGGTTAAAGTTTTGACTTCTATACTCCATGAAATTAGTGGAATATCTTTGATATTTGCGCTTCATCCAGTATCTTTTCATGAAAATATTCTTCTAAGCATTCTTGAATTTTACTCCATAAAGCAGTATCATGTTGACAATTTGGATGTTAATAGTTCCTAGATAAATTAATTCTTGAACTTGTTTTATTGAATTCTTATATCATTGTCATCATCCTCATGTATATATTATGTTGAAAGTCATCTGTGGCCTGTAGTGCATAGATGGACTTGGTATGATTATGACCAGGGATTATTCGGTGTAATCATGACCGTAATGTTACAAATGATGTAGAAAAAGTTCTCATTGGCCCGTAGTGCATTGATGGATAGTTGTTGGCATGATCATGACCATTACTGAATACACAAATATTCTTGGCCCGTAGTGCATGAATAATTGTGGTCGTGATACTAAAGAATATCCTTGGCCGTAGTGCAGGGATGATTCGATGATGTGGATTATTTATTAAGCTGAGTCCCAGTAATAAAAGTCATGAAAATCCTTTTAAATCATAGAAGATAGTAGATTTTATTCTCTACTTGACTCTTCTAATGGATTACTTTTTCTGCTGTAGTTAAAGTTGATGGTTTTATATTGTATCAGTTTAACACTGTTTAAGGCTAATGATAATTTATTCTGCATTATCTTAGTCATAATATTTCTTACTGGGCTAGTTGAGCTCACCCTTTCTTTCACTGTTCTCTTCAGGAAATGAGAATATAGCTGGGACGAGTCAGGGAATGGAGTGATGGTCTAGAGGATAGCATTAGTAGTCCTCACTATTCTGTAAAATAGTGTGATAATAATTGTAATGAGGACTCCTTTTGAGTTTGTATACTCTCTAGTAGACAGTATTTGTATTCAAACTCATAGTTTATGTTTTGTCATATTGTACACGATATTTGTATTAGTAAGTTGTATTTGAATTCTGTACTATGTATCTGGCGACCCAAGATGGGTGATGTATACCTAATTTTGGGGGCGTCACACCTAGCAACCGTACTATTGCTCTCTTGCACTGCTATATTCACCACCTTCTGACGAGTGATGGAATATTGGGTCTGTCTATCCTCTATTGGATAGAAAACCATACGATTAATGGTACGATCCATAGACCTTGAAAACGTAAAGTACATATTGTCCGCTTTGTGCTTATACACCCTGGCCTCATGCTCGAGATACTTAGAGTGATCATGATACCTCATCGTCTCCAGAATTTCTTCCTCCCAGTAGGCATTTATCACCTATTTTTCCATTTGAAGGTCATAAGCCTTTCCCACAGTTGAGCCAAATTGTTGGCCTCGTGGAGCTTAATGTTGAGCTCTGAATTCTGATCTACCAGATGGTGCACCATTGCCCCAACTGAATAAAAGCTTCTTCAACCTCGGGGTGTGCTTCCTCCTCCTTTATCTCTTTGGGATCCTCTTCATATTCCTCTGCTGTTATTGGTACCCTCTATACCCTCCACAGTCTCTACCTCATGTGGTAAAGGCTGTTGAGTGATGCCACCCGTGATCCTAAATGGCAAACCATATCCCCCCGACTATTCAATCTCCTCTTCATGTTATAAGGGAACTTCATCCTCATCACTAACATCATCTACTAACACTACTGGTACAGGTGGAGCAAACAATTGCTAAGGTTTTTAATATTATGATTCATCACGTCTCCTGACATTTATATTTAAATAATTTATCTTGATTAGTACATTTCACCAAATCACATTTGATATTACAAATAATAGTTCAATTTATGTTATTTTTACTTCTTTAGACTTTTACGGATGAATTTCCTCAATTCACCTCTTAGGAAACTCTATCCGAGTTTCTTTTACTTTCTGTCTTCTTCTAACTTCTCTAGGTTATTGCCTAAGATGCCCCACCTAAGATTTTTAACCAACAACTTTGATACCAACATGTGACGCCCCCAAATCCAAGTATCTTTAAACTCTGGATCCAGTGTTTCACGATACTAATACTAACGTACATCTAATCATGCATTCTTACTACTAGGAAAGTAATTACTAATTATTAAAAGCCTATTATTACATACCTAGGTTCTATGACCTTTAAATCTTCTTAACATGATAATTAAACAGTTAATATTCACAAATAACCTATCTATTATAGATAGGATACACAATTTCTTATTTATCCATCTTGCCTTTACCTTTGCCCTTGTCCTTTCAACACGCTCAATTTTCCTTGAAAACAATTAATTTTAGGCAAGAATGAGCATTTACATGCCCAACAAGTATAAAAATTACATTTAAACAATAAAATCAAGAATCATGCATTCATACTTCTAAACCTTCAACAACTAAAAAAAAGTTGTGAATAGATCTCAAATGATAGGAAATTATTTCCTTCATTTTCAAAACTTATTTTTGAAACGACATACTGACATTAGCTGAGCGGTCATAAGTGAAAGTAGTATGCCCTCAAACTAATTACATTTGATGTAATAAGTATTTACTTTGTAATCTTATTCATTTATTAATAAGAGAATTTATTTAATAAAAGGCATCCTTTATCTATGTTAATTAGTTGAATTAAGAAATGTGATAAACCCATAGTTAATGAGCAATGCTTTTAGAATCATGATGTTGATCAAGCTAATGAGATCTAAATTCTTGATAGCTCAATACTAAAATGTTCCTAATCGCACGAATCACTAATGTGGGGTTACTGAATCCGAATAGATTAGTAATATTATGCTTGCTCTATTGAAGAGGATGATTGATCTTATGATCATTTGTGTGGAGACACTAAAGCAAGTATATAGGTGCTTATTGGAGAATAAGTTCACTGAATGTAACTAATAAAGGAACCCTAATAGAGTTTTACTTGCCTGTCAATTGGAATTCCTAAAGTGATAGTAATACAAGTGATCCTTAGACTTGAGATCATTATAGTATCTTGTATATAATGAATTATGTTTTGACATATTCCTTAATGCTCTTAAGTGTGTCGTAGGGTATGGTTGAATATAATAAAGTATATATGGAGATATGTGAATAATCAACAAAGGATCTACTACTTCTAGTAAAGGGAGAGAATGTGATTCGATAAAGTGACAACATGGAAATCCCTGGCCAGGGTTGAATGGAAATTAGAAAGGAGTTTTTAATTTACATTAACTATTGTTGTGCATTTTAGAATCGAAATACATATAATCAAATAAATAAAACTTGACAGTAATTCCATGTTTCATATTTGATTGGGACATTGTATGGTAGAAAGATTGGATTGCACGGTAATTATTCACGGAATAGGTTCTTTGTATTCTTTGTGATTTACGTTGAATTCATATTATCCGGATAGTCATGATACATTATTTATAAGGTGTCACTCATGATGTAGAATAAATATTATTTATTTATAGTTGAGTTAAAGGAGTTTAATTCATTATAAATAATATTAGAATTGTTCTAATTTATTTATTGTACCACTAGCTTAATATTGAATCTGTAGGGTCACACCATAAAAGGGAGAAATATGATTTTAGAATTGATTGGCTTAATAATAATAAATTAAGTGTATTTAATTTATTAGTGAAATAAATTAAATATCTTAATATTTATAATCAAGTATTTGGAGAAATAATAATATTATAAATTAATGAGCTTGGTCATCTTATTATTATTATTAATATTATTATTAAATTGACTAAATAATAATAATATAGTATTTGGAAAAATAGTAATATTTATAATTAAGTATTTGGAGAAATACTAGATTATAAATAAATAAGAAGAGTCTTATTATTATTATTATTTTATTTAGTTCCTTGAGAATTAAATTAAAACTATAAATTCTAAATGGTTTAGGATTAGGGTTAATCTTTAAATAAGAGGAGTCTTATTGTGGGAAAGACTAATGTTCATGCATCTTTCTTCTGTATTGCAAGTATTCTCTAAACCCTAAGTTGTTAGGATAGTGAGAATTAGGATTAGTCATCCAAGACGTAGTTGAGTCCAAAATAAAATCTTCAATCTATTACTCTTAATGGATACCTCTTGGGCGTTGCATACACTTTTTGACAAACATATGATCCGAAAATTGGAGAGATAGTGAAGGATCAAGTATTTGAATTTGAAGTCTTCATCAAAGTTTAACACGCTTCAAAAGTATATCTTTATCCTTCCTTAATTAATGATGTGTCATAAGGCTATACATTAGGATTGCTGAAAAATTTTAAATTTCTATTTTGCATGCTTCCGTTGTTATTACAATTAGATTGTATGCTTTGATTATGTTTCCCCAATCCATCTTGTCTTTGCCCTTGTCCTTTCTAGACCCTTCAACACGCTCAGTTTTCGCTGAAAACATTTAATTTTAAGCAAGAATGAGTATTTACATGCCCATCAAGTATAACAGTTATATTTAAACAACAAAATCAAGAATCATGCATTCATACTTCTAAACCTTCAACAACTGAACAAAAGTTGTTAAGAGATCTCAAATGATAGAAAATTACCTCATTTGTTTTCAAAACTTATTTTTGAAACGACATGCTGACATTAGCTAAGCGGTCATAAGACCTCGAACTTTCATTTTCTTTTCGAAATGGTTTAAACAACTATTACGTTGTAAACCGTCTTAACTCACGAGTACATTGGGTGATCAACCCTTTTTACCCTATATTGATCAATACTACATATCGAACGACTTAATTTGCATTCTCATGTCACTCGACATTACATGTCGACACATAAAACATTTTCCCCTAATATTAGGGTTGTTTATTCTCGGTCTGATTTCGTTCAAGTAGAAATTGGTTTGGAAACTTAATTTAAACTCAAGAACAATTTAAAAGATCATATCTAGATCATTAAAAGGTTTTAACATGTGTCTAGCCGATACAAATGGCATTGACATATTTCTTAAACAGTTGATGCATATCAAAACTTGAAAACTTGATAAATTCATGCGTTATAGCAAAACTTAGCAAAACTTTAAGCATTTGATGCATTATAGCATAGCTAAAAACTTATACAACCAACAAAGAATGTGTATAAGTCTAATGTTTACACAACCATGAAACATTGTGTAAATCGAAGCATACATAAGGATTATTCATAGGAATATACATCCACATACTTTAAAATAACATTCAAATGAAGATTGAATGGAGTTAGAATACTTTCCTTAGCGGTCTTGACAACCTTAGCGTTAATCGCCCTTTAATAGTCCTACACATTAAGTGCACATAAACATACCAATTAGCCACGTATAAACGTCCATCATGGTTTACTTAACTCTATTACATGTTCTATAATGTCCATCTCATAAGAGTTGGAACACTATTTAAGTTTGTTAACATTCGGCTCGGCGTTTCGACATTCGTATGTCGTACGCTCGACTTTTCTACCCAAAATGCTTAACCGATACGCCATTGCGTATAATTAACACATCCCATATACCTACTAAACCTTGGTTTACACTTTCTCAAGACTATATCTCCAATGTCCAATGTTTAGAACTCGAAAATACTAGTTAAACACAGTTTGGTACCACAATGGTCAAAAGAAACCATCATGGTTTACCTCATAATGCATAACAGTCCTAAATATGCCTATTTTTGGCCTTGATTCCTACATTAACTTTCAAAACTTAAAAAATGAAAGTTATAGGTCTACTCCTTAGCTTTCCAGATCATTTTGAATAACCTCAATCGGAATTTGGCTGAAAGAGTTATGATCAATCTAGTACAGCATGTCCAGACTGACTTTTGGACTAGCAGTGGCCCGACATAATTACGCCCAAAATGAAAGTAGTATGCGCATAAGCCAATCATGTTGATTTTAAAGCATATACTTTGTAACAATCTTATTCGTTTATTAATAAAAATATTCATTTACTAAAGGCTTTAATTTATCTACATGGTGCTATTTTAATAATATATGATAAACTCATAGTTTTAAAAAATACTTTTAGAATCATGATGAGATCATGCTAATGAGATCTGAATTCTTAGATAGCTTAAAAACTAAAATGTTTCCAATCGATGGATTACTGAAAAGGGGATTAGTGAATCCAGATAGATTGGTACATACGTTGCTTGCTCATTGGATGTGGATGATTGATCTCATGATCATTTGTGTGGAGACACTAAAGCAATTATGTATGTTCTTATTGGAGAATAAGTTCACTAAACGTGGCTTGCTAAGGAATACCTAATGGAGTTTTACTTGTCTGTCAATAGTAATTCCTGTAGTGATAGTAGCATAAGTGATCCTTGAACTTGAGATCATCATAGTATCTTATGCATAATAAGTTATACTTTGACTTATTCCTTAAGACCCTTAGGGTATATCAAAGGGTATGCTTGGGTATAATAAGTTGTACATGGAGATAATGTATGATCAATAAAGAATCTACCGCTTCTAGTAAAAGAAGAGAAATGTCCTATGTGATTCGATAAATGATAACCCAGGAGTCCCTGGCCAAGGCAGAATGAAATTAGAAAGGAGTTTTTATTTTGCATTATTTGAAGTTTTACATTTGGGAATCGAAATACATATAATTAAATAAAATAAGACTTGGCAGTAATTCCATTTCTTATATTTAATTGAGACATTGTACGGTGGAATAATTGAATTGTACGGTAACTATTTACTCAAAGGTTCTTTTATGATTAATGTTGAAATCTATGTTATCTGGAAAGTCGTTGATCGCTGAGGAGGCTTATCCTTATTGTTGAATAAATGTTATTTATTTAAATGAATAAATAGTTTTATTTATTTATTTAAATAAGATTAGAATTGTTCTAATTGATTTATTCACAACCAGTTTAATATGGAGAACCTAAAGTAGCACACCATAAAAGGAAGAATATTTATTTAATAAGTAAATGACATAATCGTAATAATAAGTTAAGTATATTTAATTTAATCTATGGTGATTGAATAAATTAAATAACTTAATATTCATTATTTAATATGTAATATCCCGAGTGTTTATGATAACGATCCTTAGAAAAAGAAATGAATGGGTTAAAGAATATATAATACTCAAAATATAATTGAGTTCGAGTGAAAGTTATGAAATAAAACCTAGAATTTGTTAAAGTAATGAATGTAGTAGGAAATATAAAACCTATATTAAGATAATGTGTTGAAGATATTCAACAATAAATTTTGAAAAGAGATTTGGTGAAAACCGAGTAAGGGAGGTTTATTTGATTCCGATGACGGAATCCTTGTAAGGAGGGAAGGATGTAACAATCCAGAATTTTAATTATAATTTTTTAAATATTTATTGAATTATATAAATATTTAATGAATGTGTTTATCGTTGAATAAATATTTGCTTAATTGATTTGATTTGATTTGGTTAATTATTTATTTAATAAATAATTAATGAGTTAAGGGAATTAATTATTATGAGATAGTATTCTAATTTAATTTAATAATTAAGTTAGAGAGTTTATAATGATTAAATGATTTATTCAATAAATTGTTATTACAATTAATTAAATTAAGTATGAAAAACTTAATTAAATAAAGTGTGGCAAATAACTATACTATAAAGGAGTTATTAAAATAAATTAAAGGAGTTTAATTTAGTTTTTGCCAAACAAGGCTTAAATATATTAAGTCTTTAGTTTTTAAAGTGGTTTTGCTAAACGTGGCTTTTAGATTTCTTTTGAATTTTGAATTATAATAATATAAATTAAATTAAAAAAATATAAATATTAAATTGGTAACCGCTAATTTAATAACGGTAATTAGTGGGCGTCGGTTTTTAGTCGTTTAAAAATACGTGCGCTCGTTTTATTTTATTTTACGTAAGTTGTATTTGGTCTAAAGCTTTTGTCTAAAAAGAAAGAGAAGAAAGGAGGTTTTGTGATGCCCCCAAAATAGGTCCATTCCACCCAACCCATTCTGAGTCGCCAAATACATGGTACAAAAAATAACTACAACTTTATTATTACAATTATCAAGCAAAATATGACAACACATATACTATGAGTTTAAATACAAATATATACCAACTATGACTCTTATCCCAACCTTGGATAGCACGTCATAATGACACCTTACATAAAGGTACAGTCAATAACTGTTTTAGAAATTAAAATCTTTGAAAAATGCTCAAGGAAACCTTCGTACATGGGAGGTCATGCATATAAATTATAATAGATATCGTATGACTGGAGAATTATCCTTGGTTGACCCAATAGACCTCAAAGAAAAATGAGAAGATTACTATCATGTTCTTTCAAATGGTGAGTCTTCTCTTGACATATAATTATCTCCATTGTCTCCAATTGAGAATTATATTTCCACCAAACTCCAAGATTATATAGGTAGTGCTCGTAGATATACTCAGCAAGTGGATGTGCACAACCCTATCTTATAATAACACGAAGTTGTATGTCATTAGACATCTTGTATGATAGTAGCAAAATACCCTTCTAAAGTTGGGTTCGCCTCACCCTATTTGATTCACCAAATATAACTGTTAAATGACGTATAAAATACAACACACTTATCTAAAGTTCTCAATAAAATTATTTTCATACTATTTTAGGGGAAACCTCAATAGCTATCGATCACCGTTCTATTCCCTTGTTACCCTCGCTCGACCCAGCTATACTCTTATCACCTGAAAGGAATTGTGAAATAAAAGGGTGAGCACAACTAGCTCAGTAAAGAATATCATGTCTAAAGATAATTAAATTATCAATAGCCTTCATCAATAATGAATCAGAGATTTAGAACATATGGTAGATGGATAAACTTGTCAACCGTAGTTGCAGCGGAACGAGCAATCCATTAAAAGAGTCAAATAGACCATAAAATCTATTATATTCTCTATGTTAAAAGTCCACTAATAATATTTTATCCCTATAACATCAATCAACAGTTCTTATCCACAATTATGTGAATAATTCATAATCATAATAGTGGTTCTAAATTCCTCTTCGCACCCAGGACGAAGATAATTTTCATCACCTGTCTTTACCTGAAACATCAAATATCATGGTTATACCAAATCACAGTTCCTGTTCATAATCATACTAATAAATTCATCTTTGCACTACGGCCAAAGATATTCATCAACAGTTTATCTTTGCACTACAGGCCAAAGATATTCAACAACAAGTCATCTTTGCACTACGGGCCAAAGATATTAATATCTCAAAGAAATATATAATTATTTCAGAATTTATATAAACAATAATTATAACCATGTTGATCAATTCACCTTTGACCATAAGTTAAAGATATTTAATTATAAATTCAATGGTCATGATCATACCAGTCAACAATTTATCTTTGTACTATTGGCCAAAGAGAACCCATAGTCACGATCATACCGATAATCTACTCATCTTTACACTCAAGTCAAAGAAAAATTTCATCACCAGGATTATAAAAATGTTATATATGATAATAAAAATAATATAATCAAAACATGGATTTAATTTCAAGAGTAAGATTTATAAATCAACGATAATTTGGTCAGAAAAAGAAACCAATTTTGGGGTGAATAGTATCCCGTGAATAGTAACTCGTGAATAGTAATCCATGAATAGTAATTCATGAATAGAAACTCGTGAATAGTAACCCGTGCATATTATCTCGTATTCGTATATAGTACCGTATACGTAAATAGTGTCGTATACGTAAATAGTGTCATATACATGAATAGTATCGTATACGTGAATAATACCATATACGTGAATAGTACACCCGACAAGAAAAAGGTAAATTTTCACAATAAAATTCTTATCAATATTCTGGTATAATGATATTAAAGGAAATAATATCATTTACTTGAAAAAATAACATCCCTTACCATCCCTTACAATCCCTTACCATAATAATGACAATATCCCTTACCTTAAAAGAATAGCACTTCTAGCTGAAATATCAGATATAATACTGAAGAAAACTTACACCGTATAGCAACACTCAAAGTATCAAAATACTCACAAAAATACGCTCGATAATATAGAGAGAGAAAACTTTATTTTCTGATGTGATTTTCAATTCTAATCTAAGCACCCTATTTATAGGAAAATACATAGAACACCAAAGCAGAAAATTTAATAAAATATTATTATTTTAAAAAAAATTACTACGCCCACTTTGACAATCTGAATTCAGCATTTACTACAATAAGTGGGGCCCACCAACTCACAAAAAATGTTTTTCTTAAAAAAAATAATTAAAACTCTAAAAATCAATTATTTCAGAACTTCAATAATTCATAATAAATAGTCATTTTATTAAAAAAAATCAAATCTTATGTCCATTCCATAGGCAATTTAATTCTCTACAATTGTGTAGCTTTAAATTTTTTCAAATTCCAAATAGAAATTGACCGAAATTCATATACGGACGATTTTGTGATTTCGATCAATTTTGTAGGCTATAATCAAATTTCAGTCAAAAATGGGATCCACCAACATGTTTAACATGTGTTTGGCATTTATTGTAACAAAAATACTCTTCCTCCTCATTTACTCATATATCACACATTTATTGTAAAAATATCACCGTTATTATATTATTGTAATATAATAATATATTTAAATGAATTATTTTATTAGAAAAGATAAAATATCAATTTTTAACAATTGTCACTTTTAAAAATTTCTCTATTTATATCCACATAAATAAATATTTTTCTTATCATATAAATCAATAATTAATTATTCATAAATAATATTACAGAATCACAATAATGACAACCAGGTCGTTCCCAGGAAAGAGGGGGCCTTCCGGTAAAGATTTCTCCTTACTAACGCCCAATGAAATAACCTCTCCTAAATAGAACTTCCTTAAACATTGTCAATAATGCTATCTAATAATATTATTCAAATAATATAAATTATTGATTTGATAATTTAAAATACTGTGCAATGACAATTATTAAATCAACAATATAAAATAATGTGCAATACCATGTGCTACTATACAACGCGTATTACTTTACTTTAACCACCAGGTATTTCAACAGTGTTAACGGTAACAACTACGCCGTTATTTTTTTAAAAAAAAACTCATTATTGTTGTTTTCTTCATTCGAAAATTTTCCGTTACGGGACCCACAAATGGCTGCACCGTCGTACGAATATTTCCCAACAGAATGAATATTCCACGACCAAACAATTATTCACCGACAACAATGAGTATTTTATAACCACTTGCTTATTTTGAAAATTTACATATATCACCCTTAACTTTAAACTTTTATCAATTTAACTATTTACTAAATAGAAAAATTGAATACTTTTATTTCATAAAATTCGGGGGTCTTACAGGTTTACATAGAGAAAAAAATTTGAGAGAAACTAGAGTGAGTTGAGAGAAAGTTCTGAGTTTTTTTCAAGCTATTCTCAGTGGTTAGCAAGGATTTTCAAAGCAACAAAAGGTATGTTATATAAAATTATATATATATATATATATATATATATATATATATATATATATCTGTATGTATGTATGTATGTATATATATGTTTTACGGCATAATTTTCTTGAGTTATACACAAGTCTTTACAAAAGTTTCTGTAAACTATGTTTTTATAATTGGTTAGGAAGTTATATGTAATTGTAATTGTTATACTAACATATATATACATATATATATATATATATATATATATAAGATTGTATGCTAATACGTGTTAAAGGAAGGGAATGGATTTACAGTGAAAATAAGCATGAACATGTTCTGTAGGACTATCAACAATTAGTATTTTATTGTATGCTAATTATGAAATTGAACTGTGATTATGTTAATTGGGTATGAACTGCAGAGAATCGTAGTTTAAATGAATCAAAATGGGTTTATTATTAGGATTTACAGTTTACTGTGTCAGGAAATGTGACGCCCCCAAAATAGGTATACATCACCTATTCTGAGTCGCCAAATACGTGGTACAGAATACAAATACAATCTTTAATATACCACAAGAGAGGTGTGAGTTTCAATACAAATACTGTCTTCTAGACAATATCCACTCTCAGAATAAGACCTCATTACATTTATTGTCACACTATTTAATAGAATAGTGAGGACTACTAATACTATCATCTGATCCATCACTCCGTTCCCCGACTCGTTCCAGCTATATTCTCATTTCATGAAGAGAACAGTGAAAGAAAGGGTAAGCTCAACTAGCCTAGTAAGAAATATTATGACTAAGATAATGCAGAATAAATTATCATTAGCCTTCAACAGTGTTAAACTGATAAAATATAACAACATCAAGTTTAACTGCAGCAGAACAAGCAATCCATTAAAAGAGTCAAGTAGAGAATAAAATCTATTATCTTTTATGATTTAAAAGGTTTTTCATCACTTTTATCACTGGGACTCAGCTTAATAAATAATCCACATCATCCCTGCACTACGACCAAGGATATTCATTAGTATCACAACCACAAATTATCCATGCACTACGGGCCAAGGATATTCGTGTATTCATCAATGGTCATGATCATGCCAACAACTGTCCATCAATGCACTAGGGGCCAATGAGGACTTTTACCACATCATTTGTAACATTACGGTCATGATTATACCGAATAAGCCCTGGTCATAATCATACCAAGTCCATCTATGCACTACAGGCCACAGATGACTTTCAACATAATATAAACATGAGGATGATGACAATGATATAAGAATTCAATAAAACAAATTCAAGAATTAATTTATCTAGGGACTAATAACGTCCAAATTGTCAACATGATACTGCTTTGTAGAGTAAAATTCAAGAATGCTCAGAAGAATATTTCCATGAAAAGATACTGGATGAAGCGCAAACATCAAGGATATTCCACTAATTTTATGGAGTATAGAAGTCAAAACTTTAACCAACTGAGTATAATAACGAATGGAATAACAAAAGAATTCACGGTACTTCACATAAACAGGTTATTCCAACAGAATAATAAGTAACGGAACCAGGTCAGGCGAAATTTGCACTGACAGGATGTTCTAACAGAATAATAAAGACGGAACTAGGTCCGACGTAAAACGCACAGACAGGATATTCCAACAGAATAATAATAAAGACGGAACCAGGTCCGGCGTAAAACGCACAGACAGGATATTCCAACAGAATAATAATAAAGACTGAATAATAGAAGAATGTCACCAAGTATAGGGTAGTCCGCGTATACTGGTTATTCCAGTAGAATAATAAAGAATAGAATAACAAAAGTTCTCTTCATGAATACAAAAGAAATAATACACCTTACCGTAAAAGAAACTGGATATAGGAAAAGAAAAGGTAACAGACTTCTTTTCTTCTTTCTCTCTATAATTTTCTCTCTCTAGAGCTTCAGTGAATTCGTAAGAAAATAATGAAGGAATGAGCTTCTATTTATAGAAGAATAGAAAGGATACTATGCAATAAAATATTCTAATAAAATAAAACTTTATATATATATATATATATATATATATATATATATATATATATATATACATATGCTTATAATGTACATTCACGGGCTGAGTTTGAAATCTTCAGATGCAAAATTTTCAAATGATATAATCAAACAAAATTTTTATATTATATATATATATATATATATATATATATATATATATATATATGTGTGTGTGTGTGTGTGTGTGTGTGTACTGACATTGAAAATTCTCCCCACCCAAATGTCCTTTTCAAATCGTGGGCCCTACCAATTATATATATATATATATATATATATATATATATATATATATATACCGAATAATTTTCTACCGATTATTTTAAAAAATGGGTAAATGAGTGCCCATAAAGTAAGCAAAACTGAGTGACTTCTCATGTAAGCATCAATAATCAATACCGTGTGCTACTATGCAACCACGCGTATTACTGTACTTTTACTACCAAGTAGTTCAACAGTTTTAACTGAAAAACTTTCGCCGTTATTTTCATAAAAATATTTTTGTCGTTTTTTCAATCCGAAAATAATTCCGTTGTGGGGTCCACCAATGATTGTGCCGTTGTACGAATATTTCCAGTTAAAACGAATATTCTCCGACCAATCGAATATTATATAACAACTTGCGTACTTTACAAAATTTGTAAATATTACCCACAACTATAACATTATGTCAAATTTACTCCATAATATTCAAAAATGATATTTATAGAAAATTCATCTTTATTTATAAAAGTTGGGGTCTTACAACCTCCCCTTCTTATGAAATTTCGCCCTCAAAATTAGGGTACATACCTGGTATGTCGATGAGGTAAGGATACCTTGATTTCATTTTAGATTCTAACCCCCAGGTCATTTCCTCAACATCGTGGTTTCTCCATAAAACTTTAACTTGAGGTATAACCTTGGAGCGTAGAATATGTTCCTTCTTATCCAAGATTTGAACAAGAACCTCTTCATACGTCAAATCTTCTGCTATTTTGTCCGGTTCTAACTCAATAATGTGGTTCGGGTCTTTCACATATTTACATAACATGGATATGTGAAAAATGTTATGAACACGAGACATACTTGGTGGTAAAGCGAGTCTATACGCCACAGTTCTTACTCGATCGAGGATTAAAAATGGGCCGATGAATCGAGGATTGAGCTTTCCTCTCTTTCCAAATCTCGTAACTCCTTTCCACGGAGTAACCCGTAATAACACATGATCTCCTATATCAAATTTCACGTCCTTTCAATGAAGATCAGCATAACTCTTTTGTCGATCTTGTGAAGTTTTTATACGTTATCGGATTGTTTGAATCTTTTCCGTAGTCATGCTTACTAACTCCGGTCCCAACAACGTTGCTTCACCCACCTCATCCTAGCATACTGGAGAACGACACTTTCTTCCATACAACGCTTCGAATGGAGCCATGCCAATACTTGCTTGATAACTTCTCTTCTTTTGCTTCTACATAATGTGTTATTTGTTCCTTGGCTTTCTTAGGACATTCCCATTGAAAATGACCTAACTCGTGACAATTGTAGCACTCTATGGTAGATTTGTCGAACTCAGACCCGCCCCTTCCTCTTCCTCTTCCTCGGTAGGTGCCTCGACCTCCTCCTCTTCCTCCTTGCTCACATATTCCTCCTTATTCGGATTCATGAGTGACTTGAAGGGCTTGTTCATCTACAACATGCCTGCTGATCCTCTGTTCATGCACCAAAAGACTACTTTGGAGCTGGTCTATGGACAATGTTGGTACCAAAGGGAAAACAGAGAGCTTTGTGAATACTAATTGACTTCAGGAATTGTTATCTTATTCAACAACTAATATGACTAATAAATAGCCTTACACTAAGATGGAAAGGGAAATAACAACCCACGACTTTACAGGTCCTATAATTGTGGAGCATGACTACATTAAACAGAAAAATAATCTTGTCCCTCAAGCTAAGGAGGAATTATTCAACACGATAGGAAGTGAACCTAAACTAACGAGAAATAATCCAACAGAATACTCCAACAGTTTCATCATCCTCCCTTAAACTGAATGCCACTGACATTTAGTTTACACTTGGATATTCACATACACTCAGTAACCCTCGCATATTCAGAACTACATCAAGGTTCAAAGGTTTTGTTAGAATATCCGCAGCTTGCTCTTGTGTAGAACATTGAATTAGCTCCACTGATCCATTTCTGACAAGATCTCGAAGGAAATGAAATCTTATATCTATGTGCTTGTTACGACCATGCATTACGGGGTTCTTCAAGAGTTTAATCGCTGAGACATTTTCACAGTACACCATCGTTGGACTGCTTTGCACTTGATTGAGACTTCTCAAAATTCTTCTTAACCACATGAATCGGCATGCACTTGATGTTGCTGCTATGAACTCATCGAAGGAACACCAATGTTTCTCCTCACTAACCACATATCAAGCAAACCTTTGGTGTAAGACCCCAACTTATTAATAAATGAAATTAAATTTCCTCTATTTATTATTTTGGAATAGAAAGGGTTGATTTAATTAATTAATGTGGTTAGTTATGAGTAAAATGCGTAAATATTTCAAATAAGCAAGTGATTATAAAATATTCATTTTTGGTCGGTGAATATTCGTTTGGTAGTGGAATATTCTTGCTGTCGGGGAATATTCGTACGACGGTGCAGCCTTGTGTAGGCCCCATAACGAAAAGCGATTGGATGAAGAAAACGACAAGTATAAGTTGTTTATAATTAACGGCGTAGTTGTTACCGTTAATACTGTTAGAATACCTGGTGGTTAAAATACAGTAGCACACGGTATTACACCAATTATTGATTCTTACGAAGGAAGGCACAAATCAATAATTATTACAGTAGTTATTGTTCAATATTTTATTTTATTAATTCAATAATTGCTGCATTGATATTTTATATTATTGTTGTTTCAATAATTGTCACTGCACAGTATTTCCCATTATCAGATCAATAATTCATATTATTTGAATAATATTATTAGATAACATTATTGGCAATGTCTAGAAAGTTCTATATAAGGAGATGTTTGGTCATCTAATTGCGCTCCAGTAAGGAGAAATTCTTATTGGAAAGTCCCCTCTTTCCTGAGAACGGCCTGGTTGTCATAAATGTGATTCTGTAATATTATTTGTGAATAATTAATTATTGATTCATATGATAAGAAAATATTTATTTTATGTGGATATAAATGAGGGATATATTTTTATGGTTAAAAATAAAGGAGTTACTGTTGAAGTTTTTATCAGTATTTTTGTCGGAATGGAGGTATTAAAAATCAGGGTTTTTGAGATATTTTGCGGGGGTTATAATTTTTAATCCGATCGTTGGATCGTGGTAATTTTTGGATATGTTATACATATATAAGTTGAGTATATGTCCACAAATTTTGAACCGTTAAAAATGAACGTATTATTTATTATGAATTTTACGAGATGACTGGTTCAGAAATTGTTGAATTTTCGGAGTTTATCATTTTGGTGGAAAATTCTAGAATTGGTGGGCCCCACTCTTGGTTGGTGAAGAAATGTGCTGAGATTTTTATTCAAATGTGGTAGGCTTGAATAGTAGCAGGTAAAGTCATCAGGTTGCAGGTTAAGTCTGCTTCGGCGTGCTAACATTTTCCTATAAATAGAGGGCTAAGTTAGAATTAAAAATCACACCAGAAACAAATTTTCTCTCTTTCTCTCTCTAGATTATTGAGTGTATTTTGTGAGTATTTAGATACTTTGAGAGTTTCTATTCATCAGATCAAGTTTCTTTCAGCCTTATACGGTATTCTGACCAGAAGTACTGATATTTTGAGGTAAGGGATATTATCTTCTTCTTAAATGATATTTTCTTCAATATCATTATGCCGAAATATTGATATGAACTTTTTATCAAATTTGAAATTTTTTGTGTCGGGGTTACTATACACGTATACGTTACTATTCACGTATACGGCACTATTTACGAAAACGACACTATTCTCCGAAAAATAAAATTTTTCCTTTTTGTCCAAGATATCTATTATGGTTACTATCTTTGATTGTATCCATGTTTTGATCTTTATTTTTGAATTCTGCTTCACAATTGATTATTATGAAGTATTATTGATCTTGGATAAACTGTTATACGAATCCCTACTATTTGTCCTTCTGTCTCACTGGATTCATTTTCTTTAAGATATTTTTCACCATCCTCAGTCCTAGATGATAATATTACTGAATATCTTTGGCCTGTAGTGCAAAGATGAATGATTAACTGATGAATATCTTTGGCCCGTAGTGCAAAGATGAACAGGTGTTGAGATGAACATGACCGACTGGTGATACAAATGAATATCTTTGGGCTGTAGTGCGAAGATGAATATTTGGTTAAAGATGATTATTAATTGATGTTACAGGGATAAAATATTGATGATGGACTTTTAAATCTTAGAAGATAGTATAATTCATTTTCTACTTGACTCTTCTAATGGTTTGCTGTTTCCGTTGCAGTTGTTGATCTAAAACTTGTTGTTGATTATATTCTATCAGATTTTTCCCTGTTGAATACTAATGATAATTTGTTGTATATTATCTTAGTCATAATATTCTTTACTGGGCTAGTTGAGCTCACCCTTTTCCTTTTTGTTCTATTTTTCTTCTCAGGAGGTGAGAACATAGCAGGATCCAGTCGGGGTATGGAGTGATGGTTCTAGAAAGATGTTTTAGTAGTCCTCACTATTTCTGTAAAATAGTGTTTGAATAATTGTAATAAGGACTTATTTGAGTGTGGATATTTTCTAGAAGACAATATTTGTATTTAAACTCACAGTAATTGTGTTGTCGTATTTTGCATGACAATTATTATAATGAAGTTGTATTTGTTTCTGTACCATGTATTCGGCGACTCAGAATGGGTGATGTATACCTATTTTGGAGGGCAGAGACGGGAAATTCCTTCGCTAGTATGACCTGACTAAGTTTATTTGGTGTTTATTTGGTCGATCAGAGTATAGGGATAAAATATGACATGACTATTAACCCTTATTTTATGGCAGTATTTAAGAATGGCAGCTGAGAACGTTAATAATGGAGTAAATCAGACCGTGGAGACACCTTTGATCACCACCCAGGGGAACGTGCAACAGGAAGGCAATATTTCTCCTGTAAACAACGTTACCGAGCAAACTATAAATGATTGAATGTTTAGGAGCTTTTTGCAGTTCATGCAAAATCAGACGAGGGAGACTCGTGTGCAGAATACGGGTGGAAATGATAACAATGCGCGGTTTGTCACAGCCAAGCAGTTTAAAGAATTGGGACCACCAGAATTTAAGGGAAAGCCGGATCCGATCATGGCGGAAACGTGAGTCAAGCAAATTACCAAGATATTTGATGTCTTGGGATGCACGGAGGAACAGAAGGTTCCATTCGCCACCTTTATGTTCCGCGGTGAGGCAGACTACTAGTGGGAGTCTGTGAAGCGTACCCAACCTGACGCACTCAACATGTTCTGGGAAACATTTCAGAAACTGTTCAATGACAAGTACTTTCCTGAAAGTATTCGTCATATGAAGGAGGTGGAGTTTAACAGACTTGAACAAAACAACATGACGGTGTCCCAGTACGAGGCAAAGTTTGCAGAGTTATCTAGGTTTGTACCTCATTTGGTCGAAAATGAGGAACGAATGACAAGGATGTTTCTAAGAGGTCTAAAACCCGAGATTCGGCAATATCTTATCTCTCATAAATTTTCTTTATATTCAGATGTTGTAAACAGGGCTCAATTATTAGAGCGAGATAATGAGTATGTGCAACCGAGGGACCACAACCAGGGTCATACCGGTGACAGCAGTCATCAGAGCGATGATAACCAACGAGGAGGGAAAAATACGAACAAAGGCGGTAACCACTTGGGTGGTCATCGTGGCCATGATAATAGGAGAGGTGAGTCAAGTGAAAATTTCAGAAAGAGGAAATTCAACAATGACGGGAAGACATCAGCAGCTGCACCAGCACCAACAATAAATTCTAGGGGAGGAGAACGACCGCCAGTTAGATGTTACAAATGCAGAAAAGAGGGACATATCAGCCCAAACTATCCACAACAATCCAAGGTATGTTACAACTGTGGAAAGGAAGGCCACATAGCTCGGGATTATTCTGTAGCAAAACCAAGTTCAACGGGGATGGTGACTCCAAGGGCAGTCCCGGATAAGTCGAAATCAGCGGTTCCTGGAAGAGCGTTTGTCGTGACTGGCCAAAACGTGAGGAACCCGAACGAGGTGATCACGGGTAAGCTAATCATAAACTCTTGCAAAGTTTATACCTTATTAGATACCGGTTCTACCCATTCTTTTATCTCTCCTGCTTGTGCTCAACGTTTAAACTTGACTCCGGAGAAATTGGACTTTGACTTATCTGTTGAAACTCCATTGGGTGAAACCTTCGTTACATCTACAGTTTATAAATCTTGCATGATCCAAGTTGGCACTATCACATTACCTGTTGATCTTATCTCTTTAAAGATACTTGTTTTTGATGTGATTTTAGGAATTGATTGGTTAACCACTCATCATGCTAAAATTGATTGTTTTCGTAAGGTTGCTAATTTTCATATTCCTAACCAACCTGTCATACGAATTCAAAATACTAAACCACTAAAATCAGTCACTGTCATATCAAGCCACAAAGCTATTCGTTTATTGAAAAACAGATGTCAAGCTTTCTTAGCCCATGTTATGGATTTGAACAAAGACAAGTCAGATTTGAATAATATTTCTATTGTTAGAGAATTTCCCGATGTATTTCCTGAAGAACTTCCCGGTCTACCCCCAGAACGTGAAGTTGAATTCTTTATTGACCTTGAACTTGGTACAAAACCCATTTCTAAAATCTCATATAGAATGGCTCCTATTGAACTTCAGGAGTTAAAAGTCCAATTACAGGAGTTATTAGACATCGATTTTATTCGTCCTAGTACATCTCCTTGGGGTGCTCCTGTTTTATTCGTAAAGAAGAAAGACGGGAGTATGCGACTTTGTATCGACTATAGGGAATTGAACCATGTCACCATCAAGAATAGGTATCCGCTACCTCGCATTGATGACCTGTTTGACCAGTTGCAAGGAGCATAATTCTTTTCAAAGATCGATCTTCGTTCTGGATATCATCAGCTGAAGATTAAAACTGAGGATATTCCAAAGACTGCCTTCAGAACTCGGTACGGTTATGAATTCTTAGTCATGTCTTTTGGATTGACTAATGCTCCTGCTGCTTTCATGGATATGATGAACCGTGTATTCAAAGAATATTTAGATCAGTTCGTTGTTGTCTTTATTGATGACATCCTCATCTATTCTAAAAGCCGTGAAGATCATGAGCGCCATTTGAAGCTGGTACTGCAAAGGCTTCGTGAAAACAAGCTATATGCCAAATTGAAGAAATGGGAGTTCTGGCTTGAGGAAGTAGCATTCCTTGGGCACGTGGTGTCAAAACATGGAGTATCTGTCAACCCGGCGAAGATTGAAGCCGTACAAATTTGGGAGCAACCAAAGTCGGTGACCGAAGTACGTAGCTTTTTGGGCTTAGCTGGGTATTATCGAAGATTCGTGGAAGGATTTTCTAGAATCACTACTCCGTTAACTCAGCTGACTCGAAAGGATACAAAATTTGGTTGGAGCGAGGATTGTGAGAAGAGTTTTCAAGAACTCAATAGGAGACTCATTTCGGCACCTGTTTTGACAATACCATCTGGTTCGGATGGATTTGTTATCTACAGCGATGCTTCAGGCAAAGGGTTAGGATGTGTTCTCATACAACATGGAAAAGTCATAGCCTATGCCTCGCGACAACTCAAAGAATATGAGAGGAATTATCCTACTCATGATTTGTAGTTGACAGCAGTCGTTTTTGCGTTGAAGATTTGGAGACACTACCTGTATGGGGAGAAAGTGGAGATCTATACGGAACATAAAAGCCTCAAATATTTCTTCACCCAAAAGGAACTCAACATGCAGCAACGACGTTGGCTTGAGCTGTTGAAAGATTACGATCATACCATCCAATATCATCTTGGAAAACCGAACGTAGTAGCTGACGCATTGAGTAGAAGATCATACACGGGTACGAGTGCAATGGTGTTAACACAAAGGCCCATTTTGTATGATTTGCAAAGGATGGAGATAGAGATGAAGGCTCCAAGTACCCACATGATGATATCAAATATACGAGTAGAACCAACTTTAATTGATAAAGTTAAAGCCGCTCAAGCTGCGGACATAGAGCTGATGCGTATGAAGAAGAAAGTGCAAGAAGGTGCTATTCCAGAAGCAAGAATCGATGAAGAAGAAATACTTCGAGTCAAATCCAGACTTTGTGTTCCTAACGATTTTGACTTGAAGCATAGAATAATGATGGAGGCACACAACACACCGTTTGCAATCCATCTTGGGAGTACCAAAATATATCACGATCTTCGACATACATTTTGGTGGAGCAATATGAAAAGGGAGATCGCTGAGTTTATCTCGAGGTGTTTAACTTGTCAACGTGTAAAGGCGGAGCATCAAGTGCCAAAGCGTCCATTGCAACCACTTGAGATCCCGAAATGGAAGTGGGAACACATTACCATAGATTTCGTTACAGGTCTTCCCAAGGTTTTTCAAGACATAGATGCGATTTGGGTCATTGTTGATAGATTAACCAAGTCTGCCCATTTCTTGCCTATACGTGAGACTTATTCCCTTGAACGTCTTGCTAGTATGTACGTGAATGAGATTGTGAGATTGCATGGCATGCCAGTATCCATAGTTTCGGATCGTGACCCAAGATTCACTTCACGATTTTGGGTTAGCTTGCAAAAAGCTGTAAGACCCCAACTTATTATTGAATAAAATCAAATTTTTTCTAAATATTATTGTGAATAATAAGGGATAAATTTGATATAATACTTTGGTTATGGGTGAAATGTGCAAATTTTGTAAAATAAGCAAGTGGTTATAAAATAATCATTTTGTCGGGGAATATAAGTTTGGAAGTGGAATATTCTTGCTGTCGGGGAATATTCGTACGACGGCGCAGCCTTGTGTGGGCTCCATAACGGAAAGCGATTGGATGAAGAAAACGACAAGTATAAGTTATTTATAAATAACGGCGTAGTTGTTACCGTTAATACTGTTGGAATACCCGGTGGTTAAAATACAGTAGCACACGGTATTGCACCAATTATTGATTCTTACGTAAGAAGGCACTACTCAATAATTATTACAGTAGTTATTGTTCAATATTTTATTTTATTGATTCAATAATTGTTGCGTTGATATTTTATATTATTGTTGTTTCAATAATTGTTGTTGCACAGTATTTTCCATTATCAGATCAATAATTCATATTATTTGAATAATATTATTAGATAACATTATTGGCAATGTCTAGAAAGTTCTGTCTAAGGAGAGGTTTGGTCATCTAATTGCGCGCCAGTAAGGAGAAATCCTTATTGGAAAGCCCCCTCTTTCCTGGGAACGACCTGGTTGCCAGTACTGTGATTCTGTAATATTATTTGTGTATAATTAATTATTAATTTATATGATGAGAAAAATATTGATTTTATATAGATATAGATGGAAAAAAAATTTTAATGTGACAATTGTTAAAAATTAATATTTTATCTTTTTCTGATAAAATAATTCATTTAAATATATTATTTTAATAATATATTGATGGTGATATTTTTACAATGAATGTGGGATATATGAGTATATGAGGAGGAAGAGTATTTTTGTGGCATTAAATGATTAACACATGTTTTGTATGTTGGTGGACACAATTCTTGACCGAAAATTTATTATTGACTATAAAATCGCCCGTTTGTGGATTTCGGTCAATTTCTGTTTGGAATTTGGAAAAACTTTCTTCTGCAAAGTTGTAGAGAATTGAATTTCCTATAAAAACTCGCGAGATTCGAATTTTATGATAAAAGGGCTATTTATTATGAATTACTGAAGTTCTGAAGTTCCGAAATAATTGATTTTTGGAAGTTTTATTTATTATTTTGAAGAAAAACGTTTTTTGGCATTTAAGTGGGCTAACATGTGATATAAATGGGCTGAGATCAGATGTCTAGAGGTGGGCTAAGGAAAATTTGATAAATAATTTATTATTATATTAAATTTTCTGCTTTGGTGTTCTAAGCATTTTCCTATAAATAGGGTGCTTAGGTTAGAATTGAAAATCACACCAGAATCACAAGTTTTTCTCTATTTCTCTCTCTATATCGAGCGTATTCTTGTGAGTATTTAATACTTTGAGTGTTACTATACGGTGCAAGTTTCCTTCAGCATTATATCTAGTATTCCAGTCAGAAGTATCGTCTTTCCAAGGTAAGGGATGTTATTTTCTTTGTAAATGATATTATTTCTTCAATATCATTATGCCAAAATATTGGTTGGA